>CM054123.1:26788674-27440341 GCA_028751855.1 Ambrosia trifida | reverse complement strand
AAACGCGTATAAATAAATAAATAAATAATAAAACAACCATAGGGGGTTTAGTAATCAACCTTTGACGACTACACCGGAATTGTAACACGCGGGTTATAACGAATCCTCGCTAGTAGAAAGTTCACACCGTGCACGAACCAACCGGGAAGCAACACTTGCAAGATGAAGGTGGTGGCTAGTGGTGCTTGATCGCCGGACCAAGGAAGAAGCGGCGGCAGCCCTTCTTCTTAAGGTGGCGGTCGCAAGTAGCTAGAGAGGAGGCAAGGGTAGGTTGTTTTGATAAAAGGTGTGATTAGGGTTTACTCCTTAACCCTCCTTTTATAAGACAACAACTTGCAATAAACCCCCTTGCTAAATATCTTAATACTCCTTAATATTAATCTTATTAATATTAAGTCCCTCAAGACTAAAACAATTATTATTTCATAAATAATAATTCACCAACGCGTGAACTTATCTGATTCGTGGACCAACATGTAACTCTTCGGATCGTACCGGGTCGGTTTACGTTGACCTCGACTTTTAATTACATCGGACATACCATATATCCAACAATCTCCCACTTGGACGATTTTAATTAAACGAGTCAATGTGCGCAGAGTTGGACGCCTAACTGCATTGCATTGCACCCAACACAGTATGACACTTTACAGTCGTCAACTAGTTCTTTGAGTTCAAGTAACACTTTACTTAACCAAATACTATAGCCCTGATAATTCTATCAATAAGTCCCTTCGGTATAGACATCCGTTGATCATAAGACATGGATCATTCATTCTTATATAGTGATCAACTATTCTCTATTCTCGTCTCTAATTCAAAGTGGTCTAACGAACTACCTTAGTCCGAGCGTGGTGATGTGCTAAAAGTAGTTTAATAAAAATAATTAAATTAAACCTAAAACTAGACACCTAGTAATACTCTAGACTCTCTAAAACTAAACTACTGACAGGCAAGTGAACCTATCGACTCTAGTAAAGCTAAAGTAAGTCCGGATATCGAACCCACAGGACTCTAATGGAAAACGGTAACTAGACTCGAAAACTTATCTAAAACTGAAATAAAACTATTTATTATTTTAGAGGGGGGTTTACTAAAAACTAAATTCAAGAAAAATAAAGATTAACTAAAATAAACTAAACTGAACTTAAGACGTGAAATGAGCTGAACCAAATTTAAATAATGGTGGAAATACTACCTAGGTTAGAATCCTACTCATGACTAAATTCGAGACATAATTTTTCATTTTTTTCTTTTTTCGACTTCCCGATCAACCGCGACTCGTCCGGAGGCTCGTTTTTTCTCGTTTAAGCTCCATTTTACTTCCTTTTTGCCCGGACTCCTGTTCAACACAAAACACTAAATAGAATACGAAAATACCACAAAAACGACACAAACTGACTCGAAAATAATATAAACTATAGACCGAAAACAGATGTATTTTGCAATACATCAAATATCCCCACACTTATGTTTTTTCGTCCCTGAAAAAGAATTATGCTATGGAATCACAGTTAGGTTTACATCCAGTTTCAAAACATAGGTTACTTAATTAATAATCTACTAACGTGTTGATTGCGATTGCAGGTATATTGATCCTCTTAAACCCAACCCGGTTTCCAAGCCCCTTTTTATTTATGTTAAGTTCATGTTGATTAGTCTATCTAGGGTCTCACTCAAAGGGAACCACAGTTCCTCCTAATCCCGCCTCAAGCTTATGAAGCTAAAGGAACAACCAATTGACCATTTCCCAACCGTCTTATGTAGAAAACCGAGAGAATTTAAAATCACTTTTTTTTCATCATACTTAACTCAGAGGGTGTGACCAATCCAAGTCACTATCCCAGTGGCCAGGCACCTTAAGCTTCAACATTTTTTTTCTTCAATCTCAGCATACTTAACTCAGAGGGTGTGACCAATCCAAGTCGCTATCCCAGTGGCCAGGCACCTTAAGCTTCAGCATTTTTGCTTTGATTTCTAATTTTTTTTAAGTGATTAGAAATTCTAACGGTTTTCTACTTATAACGGTGCTTCTTATACTATTTTTGGCGGTTTCGGTCTCCCCGTTTCTCCTAGATGAGAACCCACAAAATAGCCTAACATAATTAATTTATTACTTTTCAAAGGAAACCTTTCTACCGGTTGAGCCTACCCACATATCCCAAATCAGACACGATTTCAATCAATTTTAATCTGTTATTATACATATTATTTGAAAACCGGACACCTAACTTTACCTATCATCTTCCATATTTTATATAATGCAAACTTCAAAATCAGGGACATTTTTTTTTCACTTTTTTTTTTATTTTTTTATTATTATTTTTTTTTCGACTATGACAGACACGGTCCATCCCCACACTTAAATTTTGCATTGTCCCCAATGCAGGAATGGACAACTGACTCAAACGCAATAATACTGACACTAAACAAAAAGAAAAAACAAAAAAGAAAAGATAAAAAGGAAAAGACTTAGCTGGAAATATAGCAAGACTGTCATGTGCCAGTCTAATCCAAAAACATGCCCTCCAATTCGAACGTGCTCAGCAAACAATTCCAAACTCCCACACACGAACGAAAGCGGCTCATCATGCTAAACCACACTCACAAACCATAAACCACCAGATATATATATATATATACAAAACATCACCAACCAACCATCCCAGTACCCAAAGTATCAAAATATATCAAGTTTAGTACAGACCATGATCAAATCAAAACATCAGATAAAAGAAAAATAAAGGAAAATACTAAACCAGTGATCATGCTTCACTTCCATCCCCACACTAAGTCTCATCAGCTCCACCTGGTGGCTCATCCTGCGGCACATGCGGCTATGGGGCTCTGAAACTGTTTGGGATAGCAAGGTTCATTGCTCCCATCATACACCTCCACATGTCCTCCTGTCTGCGATGACCTGCAACAATCAACTCCCGTAACTCCAAATACTGCCTATCTGTCCTCTCACAAAGTGCCTGTAAAGTCAATGGTATTGGAGGTGGCTCTCTAAGAGGATACTGATGACCAGGCAACTCTCTCCTATGCCTAGGTCTCTGTAAACGAGTAGGGATGCCGGCCTGGAGTGCCTCAGCTGCTGCTGACCCCTCGGGGGGTGGTACCTGTGGACCTGGGATAACTGTGTCCCATTCCACAGGATCAGTGGATACTAAAATGCCTGCCTGCTTAAGCTCTTTCTCTCCAAAATACTTGGCCATTGGCCCTTCCACTAAGTAACTCTTTTTATACCTGTCAAAAACCTTCAAATTCTCTACTAAAACAGTAATATATGGACCCATGTCTAAAGCAGCCCGGTCTCCTCCCCTCCTTGGCCTAGTAAAAGACCAAGCCAACACACTAGCTAAATTAGCCTCTCGGCCCTGAACCATACATAACAAGCAGAAAAGCTCTATCCAGTACACCTTATTCTCCCCTGATTTCCTACCCACCAAAGTACATGACAAAATCTTAAGTATATACCTGTAAACCGGATCCCGAATATCTATTCCAGTCAAATTTTTAGAAAACGGTGTAATAGCAATGGTCTCCCAAAACTCAGTTAAATCATGCACTGTCAAACTATACTCTTTCTCCACCTTATAAGCTCCTCTCAAACTATTCAAGAAACCTGGAGTCGCAACCTCCTCACTCCTGTAGAAGCCACTAACCACAGCGAAATCAGGTATAGACATTTCATAAAGTACCCTACCCAGAGAAAACGACACTGCATCCCGCTCAGCAAATGTGCCTTCCTTATGCTTAAATGTAGAGTGAAATTCAATGATCAGCTCCTCGTACTGTTCTTTATCACAAGTTAACACCCGCTTAAACCTAGGCCCCAGCAATCCCTCAATTCTCTCTCGCTGACCCACTGTATGCAGCCAATCCCAGTCAATCGTGCGCGGTACTAAAAGCTCTGTATCAACCAAAACATCACACTTCTCTGCTTCTCTGGTACCTTCCTGAAACTGTAGGAGAGTATGCCGCCTGAGGTCCTCTCTATGCATATTGTGAGTGTCTCCGGTGCCGAATATGGAATCTCTCGGCGTCTTTGATGTTTTTCTCGAGCATTCTCCTGCTGTGCTGGTACCTACCTTGGGGTTGATGTGGGTGCCTTCTTCCGTTTTTGACCAGCGCGAAACGACGACTCACCTGCCATGCCTGCAAAACAACGTTAAACACAAACAAGAACAAACAAGCAAGCATTAGTAATCACATTCTAATTATTATTTTTTTTCTTTTATTTTATTATTATTTATATATATATATATATATTTAGATACAAAAAATACGACCGTATAGCATTTCTTTCGCGGTCATGACCGAAAAAAAAAATACAACTCGAAAAGTGGGTTACCGTTTACAACTTATCGAATTCTAGACCCAAACCTCGCCCGAATGGAGATTGAGTACGGGCGAGGCGGTCTTATACCTATGAATAGCATACTAGTAAACCCAACGACTCAAAGAAGACAAAAAACTAACTAAGACAGACTCGACATACAAGCGTGACACTAGAATGAACAAAAACGACTCAAAGTACACTACCCCATCCCGGCACTTTAATTGTCCGCAATTAAGTACAAGTGCCTAATTGATTCAAAAATGGCGACCCGAAAGACAAAATTGAGAAAACAAATAGTTTTCGGTAAAATTTGAGTCGTGTTGAAAAATTTTCCTTAGACAGGGGAGTTTTGGCCATTTGGTACCTAAAAAAAAACGACAACAATAGTATGACATAATCCCAACACATGGCAATAAAGACCATTATCGACACAAAAGACGCGACCCTAACGGACTAGCGATCTAAGTATAACTCAACTAAATACTATTATGACTCGACCAAAGGATATTATCAATGACCAAAACGACGACACTATGACGCAAACCCAACAAAACAATGAATACAAGACTAACGACACCAAAGACGTGAAACAAACAACACATCCCAACAGAACAAGACCAACACCATCTAAACAAAACACTAATAACACGCCATTACGACCTAATTCCAAACACATCAACGATTATAAGAAAACGACATTAGAGACGCGACAAAACAACACAAATAGAACCAAACATGACCAACACAATATGACCCACATACTATGATGACAGAATGAAAAACACATTAATCAAAAGACGATACAAGACGGAAAGTGTAACAGTCGAGTGCAAGAAACCATACCTGTCTTGTGTAACCAAAAAAGAAAAAAAAAAAAACGCAGGTTTGGAATTTGGGTGTGAGGAGGTCAAGCAGAGGAGGAGGGGTTTGTGGTGGCAGGGCCGAGGGTTGGGTTATGGGTAAAAGGTTTGGTGGCCGGTGGTTGGAGGTGGCTAGGGCGGCGGTGGTAGGGGTACAGGGTGGGGGGCCGGAGATGGCTGGAATGGAAGGCAGAGGCGGGGTGGTTAGGGGTTGGTGGAGATGAGGAGGCGGAGTGGTGTTGGGTTGGCGGCGGGGGGAAGGTGGAGGGAGCTGGTGGTGGTGGGTGGTTGTAGGCACGGCGGAGCTGGTGGGGATTAGGAGGGTTATGGATGGTTGGGTTGCAGGCAGGCCAAGGGCTGAGGTTGGTGGTTTGGGCCGGAGGGTGGTTGGTTGTTGGGGCCGGAGGGTTGCAGTTGCGGCGGAGGGGCGGAGGGGTGGAGGGATCGGGTGGTGGAGGTTTGACGTAGCAGGGAGGATAAGAGGATATTAGGGTTTGGTTTTGTTAGAAGTGTAGAGGGGAAGAAGAAGCACCAGCCAATGATCTCGATTATTGAATTTTTTTTCTCTCGTCACGTTACGTGACCAAAAAATTCAGCCCCGTCACGCAGCGCGAAGGGGTGTTTTGGTCAGAAACTTTGCTCCTTTTTCACCCTTTTTTCCTTAGAAAAATTTTGAGTGTTTTTCCACCCATTCCCAAACCTCATGTCTAGCATAACTTTTGATAAAAATACTTACCTATACATGCTTTCTCGGTGTTCCCTTCTATGATTTAGCCATGAATTCCTGCAAGATGCTGTCGATACACAAAAACACAACCAGAAAAACGACACAAACAAAATCGAAAACTACTAAGTAAGCTATAAATTAAAAGAAAATGAACGTCTACAAACTCTACACTTGGGATTTCACCCAAGAAATCTAAGTACTCATCTGCTCAGGAATTTCGAGAGGAGTTTCCTCACTCTCGCTCGTGTCTAACGGTCCTCCAATGTAGTGCTTCAACCTATGACCGTTGACCTTCCATGTTTTTCCCTCATCAACGTGTAGTAGTTCAATGGTGCCATACGGGAACACTTCCTTCACCGTATACGGTCCCGCCCACTTAGATTTGAGCTTTCCTCCAAATAACTTCAGACGGGAATTATATAAAAGCACCTGATCCCCCTTCTTAAACTCCTTCACACCTTTCAATCTTCTATCATGCAACGCTTTAGTTCTCTCCTTAATATTCAAAGATTGCGCATACGCTGCATCTCGAAGCTCCTCTAACTCATGAAGTTGTAAGTAGCGTCACTTTGCTGCTTCGGTCAAATCAAGATTAACCGCCTTAAGGGACCAAAGTGCTCGATGTTCTAGCTCAACGGGGAGATGACATGCTTTACCGTAGACAATCATAAACGGAGTAGTGCCTAACGGTGTTTTGTATGCAGTTCTAAATGCCCAAAGCGCATCATCTAGCTTGTCGGACCAATCCTTCTGACTTTTCCCAACGGTTTTCTCAAGGATTCTCTTCACTCCTCGGTTCTCATTCTCCACTTGACCGCTTGTTTGAGGATGGTAAGCGGTAGATAGACGGTGAGTGACCCCGTAGCGCGCTAACACCTTTTCCATCAAGGTGTTACAGAAATGCGTGCCACGGTCACTAATAAGAGCTTTAGGAGTACCAAACCGTGTGAACAACTTCTTCAAAAATTTCACCACCACTCGGGCATCATTAGTAGGTAAAGCTTGCGCTTCTACCCACTTGGAAACATAATCAATGGCCACGAGGATGTACCGATTCCCTCCAGAAATGGGGAACAGTCCCATGAAATCAATGCCCCATACATCAAAAACTTCAAGAACCTGAATGGGGTTCTGAGGCATCTCATCCTTGGATGAAATATTACCGGTGCGTTGACAAGCATCACACCGCCTTACGAAATCGAGGGAATCCTTCACCACTGAAGGCCAATAAAAACCACTATCAAAGACCTTCTGAGCTGTAGTGTGATGAGCATGGTGCCCTCCATAAAGACTATCATGACAATGCCTAATGATCTCTAGACCCTCCTCTCTACTAACACATCTCCTCAATATCCTATCACTTCCTATTCTAAACAGAAAAGGATCATCCCACACATACTTAGTAGCTTCTCTAAGAAACTTCCTACGCTGTTAGGTATTCATACCCTCTACCAACATCCCATGAGCATGATAATTTGCCAAATCTGTGAACCATGGCATACCTTGCTTCTCAGCCTCAATAAAATCTATGGACTCGTGAGGGAATTTATCTCCAATCGCCTCCTCACGAATCTCCTCTCTACTCGGATCCTCAAAACGGGATAGGTGATCCACAGCCACGTTCTCTGCTCCTCGTTTATCCTTAATCTCAATATCAAACTCAGAAAGCAAAAGAATCCACCGAATTAGACGAGGTTTGGCGTCCTTCTTTGCGAAAAGAAACCGCAAAGCCGAGTGATCAGTAAAGACGGTGGTTTTGGAAAGCACGAGATAAGAACGAAATTTATCAAAAGCAAATACAACCGCCAGGAGCTCTTTCTCGGTGGTTGTGTAGTTCTCCTGAGCATCATTTAGGGTCTTACTGGCGAAATAGACAGGATGAAAGTGTTTGTCACGCCTTTTCCCTAAGACTGCCCCGACTGCGTAGTCACTCGCATCACACATGAGCTCAAAAGGCAAGCTCCAGTCAGGTGAAACTAAGATAGGAGCACTTACCAACCGCTCCTTCAAAAACTCAAAAGCCTTAAGACACTCCTCATCAAAGACAAAAGGAACGTCTTTCTCAAGAAGACGGGTCATGGGGCGAGTGATTTTGGAGAAATCCTTAATGAACCTACGATAGAAGCCCGCATGACCAAGAAAACTACGGATGGACTTGACATTGGTCGGAGGTGGAAGCCTACTAATTGTGTCAATCTTAGCTCTATCAACCTCTATACCATCCCTAGAAATCTTATGTCCTAGAACTATCCCCTCTGTCACCATAAAGTGACACTTCTCCCAATTCAACCTTAACTTAGACTCTACACATCTCTCTAGCATTCTCTCTAAGTTAACCAAGCAAACATCAAAAGAGCTACCATAAACCGAAAAATCATCCATGAAAACCTCCATAGATGTCTCAATCATATCCTGAAAAATAGCTATCATGCAACGCTGAAAAGTGGCTGGAGCGTTACATAACCCAAACGGCATGCGGCGATACGCATAAGTGCCATAGGGGCATGTAAAGGTGGTCTTCTCCTGATCCTCCGGTGCAATGGGGATCTGGAAATAACCTGAAAATCCGTCAAGGAAATAGTAAAACTGCTGCCCTGCTAGATGCTCCAACATTTGGTCAATGAAGGGGAGAGGAAAATGGTCTTTCCTGGTGGCGTCATTCAGTCTCCTATAATCAATACAGACACGCCAACTAGTGACAGTACGAGTGGGAATGAGCTCATTTTTCTCATTAGTGACCACAGTCATCCCTCCCTTCTTAGGGACAACCTGAGTCGGGCTCACCCACGGGGAATCAGATATGGGATAGATCAGACCAGCATCCATGAGCTTAAGAGCCTCGTTCCTAACTACTTCCTGCATGTTCGGATTTAGGCGTCTCTGAGGCTGCACCACAGGCTTATAATTATCCTCCATGAGTATCCTATGGGTGCAGTAGGTAGGGCTGATGCCCTTGATGTCAGAGAGCCTCCATGCAATGGCTTGCTTATGTGCCTTCAACACATCAAGCAACCGACTCTTCTCCTCCTCCGTCAGTTTAGATGAAATAATGACGGGCAAACTAGCATTCTCCCCTAAGTAGGCATACTCTAAGTGAGAGGGTAAAACCTTAAGTTCTAAAGGCGGTGGTATCTCTAATGAAGGTTTACTACTCTCCTCACGAACCTCACTAATCTCTAATGCCTCGGGAAACAAAGGGGCTTCCTCCCCAACTAACTCTAACTCCTCATCATGGGTCTCAACTACCAAATCACCCCCACAGATGTAATCAAGACATCGGTCCACACGAGAGATAAAAGAATTTATGAAGTAAACAGAGTCAGTGGGACCGCTAAAATCGTCTTGACTACCGGGGTATCTCATGGATTTGACGATCTCAAATGTGACCGTCTCATCTCCTACGCGTAGAGTGATCTTTCCGTCAAAGACATCAATGAGTGCCTTGGCGGTACGCAGAAACAAACGACCTAGAATTAGAGGTACTTTGTCGTCTACCTCCATGTCAAGAATAACGAAATCCACGGGGAAAACAAATTTATCAACTTTCACCAACAAGTTTTCCACAATGCCCCGTGGATATTTGACCGATCGGTCAGCAAGGGATAAAGTCATGCGCGTTGTGGTTAGGTCACCTAGGTCTAGTTTCTCATTAAGAGAATAAGGCATCAGGTTGATACTAGCACCTAAGTCTGCCAACGCATGGTTTTGAGTGTCACTACCAAACATACACGGGATTGTAAAAATCCTGGGGTCTGTCAATTTCTCCGGTAGCTTGTTCAAAACCACCGCAGAACATCCCGTAGTCAATGGAATGTTTGAGACCTCCCCCAGCCTATCTTTCCTTTTCAGAAGGTCTTTAAGGAATTTGGCATATTTAGGCATATGCTGGAGGGCCTCAATAAACGGGAGATTGATTTTGAGCTGCTTAAACATATCTAGAAAATGTCCATACTCTTTAGCATATTTCTGGTTCCTAAGGCGGGCTGGGTATGGAAGACGAGAAGGATCAATCTCAGGGGTAGGCCTAATCGGTGTGGGTGTCCTACCTATAACCTTCTCTATCTGAGGCTTACTATTTGGTGCGGTACTTACTGGGACTAGCCTAGGTTGCACCATACTAGGAGCCTCCATCTCTATTTCCTCATCTAACTGCTCCTCTACCTCACTCTCTACCTACTCACTAACTCTCTCTGCCCCTCTACCACTACGAGTGGTGACTGCTTTCAGTTGGGCGGCTGGGTTGGGTTGAGTACTACCCGAGAACTGGCCTTGGGGCCGCTCTTCTAACTGCCTAGCAATATCACCAACAGTACGCTGAAGATCCAAAAATGCAGAGGTGATTTTTCAACAAGGTGTCATGCTCTGCAAGAGTTTTCTGGGTGTGGGCATCCTTAGCTACTAACCGGGTTAAAAGTTCTTTTATTTCACCCAAACCACCCTCAATACCCGAACCTACCTTATTACCCGAATTTCCTCCCGAATACTGACCCTGCCCCTGGTTATGAGTAGAGTTTGATGAGAAACCAGGGGGATTACCGGAAGATTTCCAGCTGAAGTTTGGATGATTCCTCCAACCTGGGTTGTAAGAATTTCCATAAGAGTTATTTGACCCGCGGTTCTGACCACCTACAAAATCCACTTGCTCCTCCTGGTGAATCAAAGGGCATTCAGAAGTAGCATGCCCTCCCCTACACATCTCACACTTCTCAGATTTCAATTTCAACTCCTTCACTTCCTTAGTCAAAGCATCTAGAGCAGCAGCCACGCAAGTGTCCAATGCGACTTGGTGAACACCTCGAGCTGGTGAGGTGGTACTAGGTGCAAGAATGGAATTCCTGAGTAAAGTCCGCTGCTCATGGTCTGTTTGGGCAAAACTTTCAAATAAGTCATTGCATTCGGCCGCAGTTTTCTTACCCATCATGTGGCCGCCTGCAGAAGTATCAAAGCGGTTCTTTGCCTCATAAGTTAAGCCATTGTAGAATTTCTCTACAAGGGCCCAATCAGTCAGACCATGTTGGGAGCACCTGCTAAGCAGGTTTTGAAAACGCTCCCATGCAAGATAATAAGGCTCATCAGGTTCCATCCGGAACGAATGGATCTGATCGCGAAGGCGGGATGCCTTGCTAGGTGGAAAGTACTTATTCAGAAAAGCTTCTTTAAGGGCATCCCAGGTGGTAAAAGTGTCAGTAGGGTGAGAGTCGAGCCAAGTGGAGGCTCGACCAGAAAGGGAAAAGGGGAATAAGTGGAGGAATTTAGCATCATCTGTGGCACCCTGTAGCTTAAAGGTAGCTAGGATGCGAGTCAGACGGGCTATGTGGGCCGGGGCATCCTCATCATCGCGGCCGTGGAATTGACAGGTGTTATTAATGGCCGACATGATGTAGGAGGGTATCTGCCAGGACCCATCATTGTTGATGGCTGGAATGGTAATAGGGGAGTTAACTCCCGTAAAACCCTGGGTGGATTGTTGGTGGACAGTGCGACGCTCAGCCATTTGGGAAAGGTTTGGTGTTGGACTGGGTGGTGGGGAAGACGACCTAGAAGAACAAGAGCTAGAAGAACTTACCTCTTCAAGCTTAACTTCAGCAGCTGACTTGCTCCGCGAACGAGTAACTGGCATAAAACTGCAGAGTAGACAATAAGAGAGGTAAGAGAATAGCAGATAGAAGAAACAAAGAAAAATAGAAAAGACTCGAAATAAAAATAAAAATTAAAAATTAACTGAAAAAAAATAAAAATAACAAATAGCACAGAGATTTCAGATAAGTTCAATCAAAGCGAATTAACGCAATCGCCAAGAGTCCCCGGCAACGGCGCGAAAAACTTGATGTGCTAAAAGTAGTTTAATAAAACTAACTAAATTAAACCTAAAACTAGACACCTAATAATACTCTAGACTATCTAAAACTAAACTACTGACAGGCAAGTGAACCTATCGACTCTAGTAAAGCTAAAGTAAGTCCGGATATCGAACCCATAGGACTCTAATGGAAAACGGTAACTAGACTCGAAAACTTATCTAAAACTGAAATAAAACTATTTATTATTTTAGAGGGGGGGGGGGGGTTACTAAAAACTAAATTCAAGAAAAATAAAGATTAACTAAAATAAACTAAACTGAACTTAAGACGTGAAATGTGCTGAACCAAATTTAAATAATGGTGGAAATACTACCTAGGTTAGAATCCTACTCATGACTGACGAACTTCTTATGGTTATGGAACTAGCTATGGAACCGGGATCTTCAGATACTAAACTTACAGGATAAACTAGAGGACCCTCGACCCTTCTCAAGGAGAAACCTAAGGTTACCTATAAGCCGTTAAACTACCGATTGAGAGGTTACCCTTACAGGCTTACCTACTCTGATGATAAAGTACCCGCTAGACAGTCTACCTTACAGCGCGAAAGCCTCACTACACTAAGAGTGCAAGGGGTAACTATAGAAAACCTGACCTGACTCGATACGCAAGTAGTGGTAAGGAAACTAGGAAGATCTTCTTACAAAGTATCTAGATCTAGCAATTTAACACCCTAGACATATCGACAATCCCGCACCTTACAGCTATTGGAATTGGAAGAATACCTAGAACTACTCAATCAACAAAAACCACTCCTATGGAAAACACTAGCAATTTACCATAAACTAGTTGCTAACACATAGTCCACAACCTAACACGCATTCATACATGAAAGACATTCACAAAAACGCATGTGGAGTAAATAATTATCAATTGAACAAAACCAAGTACGCATATACACCAGATCAAAAATAATCAAAGTCTTTACTAAATCATCAACCCATAGTCTAAGTTCCAAAAAACCATAAAAAAACGTTCATTCAATCATGAGTATTCATCATAACCTAAGTAGTAATGAAAGTCTAGCCAATAAACATGTTCAAAACAGGAATAAAATCAATTCTAAGTTCATGAAACATAGTTAGATATTCAAAAGAACAAAGGAACGAAGAACCCGAATGATTAAAACCCGAAACTCTCGATCCCAATGCTCAAAATCTTGAACCTTGGCCTTTCTCTCACCTCCTAGTGCTCCAAAGCAGCTTCTCCTTGTCAAAAGTGATGATAAAATTGATTAATGGCCGTTCTAGGGTTTTTAATATCGAAATTGGGCCAAAAACTATGTTTTTCACGATTTTACTCCCGCCACGTAGCGTGACGGGCTTCAGATGATGTGGTCACGTAGCGTGACCAGCTTCAGGATCAGGGGGATCCGTCACGTCGCGTGACCAGATGTGCTCTTTCCTGTCACGTAGCGTGACGAGACATAATTTTTCATTTTTTTCTTTTTTCGACTTCCCGATCAACCGCGACTCGTCCGGAGGCTCGCTTTTTCTCGTTTAAGCTCCATTTTACTTCCTTTTTTTCCCGGACTCCTGTGCAACACAAAATACTAAATAGAATATGAAAATACCACAAAAACAACACAAACTGACTCGAAAATAATATAAACTATAGACCGAAAACAGATGTATTTTGCAATACATCACGTGGCCACACGTTTATACCAGTTTGAGTTTTACGAGGGCGCCAGAATGTCTAGGCTTCTAATCCCATAGAAGTACATAATTCCATCAGCGTCATACAACTCCCACTTAATCTCTAATTTCTCCCAACGCTACCCTTATTGCTACCCATATTTCAGGATAGTGTAAGATAACATCAAAGATAGTCCTTGATCAATGTAGTTTAATATGTGCCTTAGGAAAAAGGACAGATTGAACATATCAATATCAAAACATCTCATGACACAGATCCATGGAGATCGTTTTGAAGCGAGTTACATCCAATATTATTCCCTAATAATATCTGTGAATTATGAAACTCAACCCTTGAGCTATTCATCTCATGAATACAACCATCCCAATTCACAATAGTCTTACATTCAAATTTATTCCCATGTAATTTGATCGACTACAGACATTTAGAATACTCTTATTCAAGGATTTAAACATATAAATAAATGAACACAGTTAATAAATATTTAAATTTGCATTTAACCCATTAAATCAAATAAACATTCAACATAACTGTCATAGTTCAAAATAAAACATCAATACTAATTACAGATCATGCCCATTGTCTAACAACTCTAAGCCCTATATTTCCAGCATGCTCCTCATGTCTAGCTTGAGGTAAAGGCTTAGTAAAGGGGTCAGCCAGATTTAGATCTGTATGAACTTTGTTCATCACGACGTCTCCACGTTCTACTATTTCTCTAATATAGTGGAACTTTCTGAGTATATGCCTTGCGGTCTGATGTGACCTTGGTTCCTTTGCAAGAGCAATGGCACCAGTGTTGTCACACAGTATCTCGATTGGTTTCTTTATGCTAGGCACAACATCGAGATCAGTAATGAACTTTTTCATCCAGGCAGCCTCCTTTGCAGCATCCGATGCAGCAATGTATTCTGATTCACAGGTGGATTGAGCAACCACACTTTGCTTAGAGCTCTTCCAAGTAATAGCCCCACCATTCAGAATGAAAACATATCCCGTTTGTGATCTTGAGTCATCATGATCATTCTGGAAGCTTGCATCAGTATAACACTTAACTGACAGCTCCTCCTCCAGTCCTCCATATATTAAGAACATGTCCTTAGTCCTTCTCAGGTACTTAACAGTGTTCTTCACTGCAGCCCAGTATTTGCACACTGCTTGTTATCAAGAATGGTTCCATGTGCCATGGGCAAGAGCCCCCTTTTTGAATCTTGCATTGAGAAGCGTCGTAAGACCTTATCAATATATGTACTTTGACTCAAACCCAATAACCGCTTTGATCTATCTCTATAAATCTTTATTCCCAAAATATAAGCGGCTTCACCAAGATTTTTATTGCGAAACATTTACCCAACCAGGTCTTAACATCTTTAAGCATATGGATATTGTTTCCAATTATTAGTATGTCATCTACATACAGTATAAGAAAAGTGATATAGCTCCCACTAGATTTCTTGTAAACACACGGTTCATCTTCGTTCTTGATAAAACCAAACTCTTTGATTTTCTGATCAAAATGAAGATTCCAGCTGCGAGATGCTTGTTTTAATCCATAGATGGATTTTTTCAGTTTGTAGACCTTATTAGGATTCTTTGGATTGACAAAACCTTCAGGTTGAACCATATAGACATCTTCCAGTAAGTGTCCATTAAGGAACGCGGTTTTGACATCCATCTGCCATATCTCATAGTCATAATATGCAGCAATGGCAAGTAGAATTCTAATAGACTTAAGCATGGCTATTGGCGAGAATGTTTCCTCATAATCAATTCCTTGAGTCTGAGTAAAACCTTTCGCTACAAGCCTTGCTTTGTAGGTTTGCACATTCCCATCCATGTCAGTCTTCTTCTTGAAGATCCATTTGTTTCCCACAGTCCAACATTCGGCAGGAAGATCAACCAAATCCCAGACTAGGTTCTTATACATGGATTGCATCTCTGCATTCATGGCTTCTTACCATTTCTTGGATTCTGAATCCAAGATTGTAGCTTTGTAAGTAGTAGGCTCAGCTTCATCAATCATGAAGATATCGCCATACCTTATAGGTGCACGACGATCCCTAATACTTTTCTGAACACTTGGCGTTTATGTTGTTTCTTGAGTCCTCTCAGGCTCAACTTCAACAACTGGATCAGTTACTTCTGTTACTGTCTGAACACCTGGTTTAGTCACTTGTGAATCTCGAATTTCTTCAAGATCCACATGATTATCTCCAATCCCTCGTGCCAGAAGCTCTTCCTCTAAGAAAGTTCCTCTGCGTTTAGTGAAAATCTTATTTTCAGTGGGGTGGTAGAATAGGTAACTGATCTTCTTACCGTATCTAATGAAAACCACTTTTTCGCCTCTCGGATCTAGTTTATCCGAAGATTCTAGAGTGACATAAGCATTACATCCCCAGACTTTTAGGTAGGATACATGAGGTTTCTTTCCATGCCATATCTCATAAGGCGTTTTATAAACCTTTTTCGTTGGAGCTATATTCACAAGTCTTGCGGCAGTTTCCAAAGCATAACTCCAAAAGGATTTTGGAAGGTTTGTTCGACACATCATTGATCGAATCATATCTAATAGATTTCGATTTCTCCTCTCAGACACACCATTATGTTGCGCTGTTCCAGGTGGAGTGAGTTGTGAAACTATTCCACAATCGAAGCATTTTGATAGTTCTATCTAGCTGATTTTCTACTTCGTTTTGGTACTCCTTGAACTTTTCAAGAGTTTCATGTTTATGCTTCATAAGATAAACATAACCATATCTACTGAAATCATAAGTAAATGTAACAAAGTATCTTTCTCCATGTCTTGACATTGTTCTGAATCGACCACATACATCTGTATGTACAAGTCCTAACAGATCATTGGCACTTTCTCCAACATTTGAAAAAAGGTGCTTTTGTTAACTTTCCACTTAAGCATGACTCGCATTTTCCAAACGACTCCGAACCCTTGGAATCCAGGATTCCTGCGGTTTTGAGTTGTTTAACACGATTCTCACTTATGTGACTAAGTCTACAATGCCACATATATGTATCATTAAAGTCAAACTTATTACGTTTATAGGAGATATTGCATAATATGTTATCGTTTTTAATTTCTATCTCATAGATCCAATTGTTGGGTTTTGCATCAAAGTAAAATATATCGTTAAAATAAGCAGAAATAAATTCACCATTGAAACGATAATTAAAACCTTGTCCACGCAAACCCGAAAGTAAAACAATATTTCTAGTCACACTAGGAATGTAATAAACATTGTTCAAAACAAGTTCTAAACCAGAAGGAAGTAAGAGAACACATTCTCCTATAGCCTTCACAGCAACTCTTTGTCCATTGCCAACATGGACCTCCAAGTCGCCTTGTTTCAGCTTTCTAATCTTTCTTAGTCCTTGCAAAACATTACAAATGTGGAAACCACATCCTGTGTCAAACACCCATGTTTTGCTAGGAAAAGCAAAGATTTCAATAACATATATACTTGAGGACTCTCCTCCTGAAGCCTTAGCTTGCTTCAGCTCAGCTAAATACTTAGCACAGTTCCTCTTCCAGTGCCCAGTTTCTTCACAATGAAAACACTTAGCATCTTTCCAAGTTTTCTTATTGGCAACAGATTTGCCTTTGCCCTGATTGCCCATTTTCTTGGTGTTAGGTTTCTTAACTTGTCCCTCCTTGATCACTAGCACTGGTGCAGTCTTGCTAGGTATGTTCACCTCAGCAGTTTTGAGCATCTGATGCAGTTCTGCAAGTGTCTTTTCCATCCCCTTCATATTGTAGTTCATAATGAACTGGTCATATGACTTGGGCAATGAGTTTAGGATAATATCCCCAGCTAACTCATCGCTCAAGGGGGATTCTAGACGAACCAAGTGATCAATATATGCCTTCATTTTTGGCACACGAGTGCTAACTGGCGTTTCTAGAACATACAACTTGTTCTCCGCCTTGAGAACAACTTTCAAGTTGCGGTGCCAGTCCATGAAGTTGGAGTAGTTAAGTTTGTCCTTCTCTAAGATGGACTTGAGAGAGAATTGGGAGGCGGAATTGTTTTCAGTTGACATCTACAAAGTTCAAAATCTAATTTATTAGTATTTTATGTTTTAAATATCCTAATTTATCTTATGATCCAAGAGCAAAATTAATTAGGATGAGATCCCGATTCATCAATACATAATGAACTGGCTTAGCACTGTCCACTGGCATGATTAGGTAGGTAAACAACGATTGTTAATTGTGTCCACTACACAACTCTCCTTTTTGGGGTTATCGCTAAAAGCGGTGTATGTTTAACCCCAACTATGCCCACTTGTCAAACAAGCGATGTTTGGTCCTTTACTGTTAACTGTAACACCGGCCTATGTTACACAGGAACCGCGATGATTACCTTCACTCATGATCAACGCCCAGATGCAGGGTCAGCACTAACATTTGGGTTCGATATAGAATAGAGTGTTAACTCGTTAAGGGTGGCATAAAACATCAATTTAAAATTGGGATTTAATTTTAATATTTACCATAAATATATTGAATGACTCGTTAGCATGATGTCAGTCACACAACAGTTGATAAAATCCAATTTTATATTATTCGTGATAATTGAAACTCCTTTCAACACTCGACACGGTATAGTTTTAAATACCCTATTTAAACTACGTTGGTCGTATTATCGCGAATGGACTTGTTTTAATATTAATAAAACTCTTTTTATTAAATATGTTTTTCGGTTTTTATAAAACTTGTTTTAATAAAACCGTTGCCATGATTATGAAAATTTTATTTATTTTGGGTTATCTAAATTATTTACAATAAATAAACCACAACCACAAAACATAATAATAAATTAAACGAATCGAGCCCCTAATAGGTCGCCCCGTTTCGTTTTAGCTAGAAACGAAACGAACTAGTCAAAAGGGTTAAATAATTGCCACACTCACAGGGACCGAGCGGCCCGCTCGCGGGTATCTGTCGCCACTAAACCGACTTAATTACCTATTTAAGCAACCCTAAGCCTCTTGTATCACCTAAACTCAAACCCTAATCGCCCCTACTGCCCTACCTACGAAATATTAACCCCAAACCACTTGCTAAGGCGCAAGAACATCGACCGAGAAGCTTCAAGAGCATTCGGTTGGTTGTTTCGAAGAGCTTGTGGGAGTCGGTAGCACACCCTACTTTGGAATTTGGATTTTGGATTTACTTGCTTGCATACTAAGGTGAGTTTCACTACTCTTTTTCTCAAAAGCATGCGTCTCGGGGAGACAACTTACTTACTATACTAGTCTAGGTTTGGGAATACTATTTTTATCTCGGGTTTTTGGATGGGTTGATTTCGGGGAGGAATCGGACCTTGCTAGTTTCACACTCTGTGTCCTTGATGAACTAAACTACACTCTATCACGGAAGTCCTTCACTATTTACCGAATGAGTTGCCGGGTGGCAAGCGGGTTACTATTTGATAGCGCTATTAGGTTTGACAAACCTCACACCGTGCTGGGAGCCGGGCGTGAACTACGATCTTAGATTTTATCATTGTTGATAGGCAATGATGGGAGGCAAAAACCAGCTCGCGGGGCGAGTGCATCGTTCAAATAGCAATTCGGTATATCCTTGTTTAGCTATCATGAATGGGTTAGCTACCTTTGGCATACGCTGAACTAATGGTACTTGGTTCTTGGTTTTGGTTGTTGATTACTACATTTGGGTTTGGGAAACCTAACTACTATTTCTTGGTTTGGGAAACCTACACTTTTACTTACCCTACATTGTGAACTCACCAACTTTATGTTGACACACGATAGCATGCTTTTGCAGGTCTCTAGGTTCGGAGCACGATAGGACATGCATCATTGTGTCATGGGTTGTGAACATTATTTAACTTATACTTTACTTTACATTCAACGGTTTTATTTTGGGCGCGTTGTTTTGCGGATGAACTTAAACGGTTATGTTTGATTTACGCTTCCGCAACTTAACTAAACTTTTTGGTAAACTTTAAACTTGATTTTCAATAACGAACTAAATGGTTTGGTCATTTAGAGTCGTTCTTATGATTTATGGCTATGGGATCCTGGTATGTCACGTGCCTCGCGGTATAAACCCTGTAGTGGAAATTTGAGGGTGTGACATTGTCAACATGATCACTCAATTTGTTAGACTGTAAAAAAGGGATTAATGTCCTCATGTTTGTATGCCTTATCTGGCTTACATTCCATGCACAAACTTGTTTTCCTGTTCAAACTAAACAAAAAAGAAAATGCAACATACAATTTTAACCTTGTATATGTATACAAATGTGCCTTTGAGATCTAAAACTTTTAACGTTGTTGTTTCTTAGGGGTTCATCGGCGTTAGCCTCCATCTTTCTCAGATAGGGACAATGAGATCTAATGTTTCTTTCCTCGTTGCAATCGAAGCATGACCTCAATTCTTTATAGTATTGAGGTTCATACTTTAAATACCTTGAGCTATATTGAGTGGATCTCGGGCTATAGCTTCCAAATCTAACGGTACTTGGGGATGCTTCATGGTCAGGAGATCTAGGTACACCCTATCTTTAATCTTTTTGTTCAAAATACTCAAGATTTGAGTGGTTCTCAAAATATTGCACCTAATTTGTACCTCTAGATTTGACAAACTTAACCTCCTAAAGCCTTGGGAGCAGTCTTGTTCTTCCCAAACTTCTTATTTTGTTGGTTCTGCTGATTCTGATTAGTTTTTTTCATGAGGAGCTTATGGTTTTACCTACTTAAAAGCGCTGGCATCGTCGTAGTGTAATATTTCACTAGATCTGATAAGAGGGTTTTTTTGTTAGCTATATCCTATACTCGGTTATATATATATATATATATATATATATATATATATATATATATATGGGGAGGGTTATCTTGAGAACGCTAAATATCGCGAGAACCGTGAGAACAAATAAGAAAACCAATCAAAATCATTTTTTTTCAATACAAACCTAATTATAATCAAAATACAACATTAAAAAACGAATTTTCTTTCCAAATAATTCATCTTTTCTTGCAAAAACACTTTCAAATTAACTTTTTACACATGTGTAAATGAAACAGTTTACACATGTACAAACAGTAAATTTACACATGTGTAAAAACAATTTATTTCCGTATACGTTAAAATTTTTACGCGTAAATTGTGTTTTTTGGAATTGTATTTTAGTAATAAAGATAAGTGTAAAAAGAAAATTTTGATTTGAATGGTTTTAGATGGCGTTCTCGCGGTTCACACGAAATATAAGTGTTCTCAAATTAACTTTCCCATATATATATATATATATATATATATATATATATATAGGATTTGGATCATTTGAGAACCACCATTTAGGGAGAGAACCAAAGAACCAAGTGTGAACACAAAAACCCCTCCACCAAAAAATAAAAAAAAAATAATAAAAAATTATATAACCTAAAAAAATAAAAAAATAAAAAAATAAAAAAAAGTAAAAACACCAAAATGTTTTTTTAGTGTTAATCTTTCTGAAAAAAAATAAAAAAAAAATACAAAAAAATAAAAATAAACAAAAAAATGGCCTTTTTTACGTCATAATTACGTCAGGTCTTATGCACATGTGCATTTTGCTGTTTTATATATATATATATATACACATACATATACTGTATGCACATGTGTATTTCACTATTATAGCACACTTTTAAATAAATTATCAATTGCCATAATGAAATGGTCATTAAATGGACGTGATATGATATATAAGGTGGAAAAAAATTTATTCAATGATCTTTAAAGAAACGCAAAGTGCATTTCACTATTATAGGTTTTTTTTTCATGGGTTTAGCTTAGGGTTTAGTTTTTAGGTATGATGGGAATAGGGTTAGGTTTTTTGGGGTTGTTGGTGAATAAACTTAAAAAAACCTCTATATAAAACTATAAAATAAGATAATTGTACTACCTGCACATGTGCATTTCACTATTATAGTTGAGTTTTTTAATGGGTTTAGCTTTATGGTTTAGTTTTTGGGTATGGTAGAAGAGGGGGTATATTTTTGGGGGGGATGGGATGGAGCGTTTTGGTTTTTGGGGGGTGTGGGGTTAGCTGCACATGTGCATTTCACAATTGGGGGGGGGGGGGGTGTGGGGGATGGGGGGGTTTAGGTTTTTAGGGAGTGAGGTGGGTGGGTTTAGGTTTTTAGGGGGTGGAGGAGGGGTTTTTAGGTTTTTTTTTTTGTGTTGACAATGGTTCTCTGGTTCTCTCCCTAAAGTTGGTTCTCATATGATCCCTACCCTATATATATATATATATATATATATATATATATATATATATATATATATATATATATATATATATATATATAGGGGAGGGTTATCTTGAGAACGCTAAATATTGTGAGAACCGTGAGAACAAGTAAAAAAATAAATCAAAATCGAATTTTTTTAATACAAACCTCATTATAATCAAAATACAACATTGATAAATGAATTTTCTTTCTAAATAATTCATCTTTTCTTACAAGAACACTTTCAAATTAACTTTTTACACATGTGTAAATGAAACAGTTTACACATGTATAAATAGTAAATTTACACATGTGTAAAAACAAATTATTTTCGTATACGTTTGAATTTTTACGCGTAAATTTTTTGTTTTTGAGATTGTATTTTAGTAATAAAGACAAGTGTAAAATTTTTTTTTGAATTTGAATGGTTTTAGATGTCGTTCGCACGAAATATAGGTGTTCTCAAATTAACATTCCCTAAATATATATATATATATATACATATATATATATATATTGCAACTATATATTGGAATATATTATTATTATTATTATTATTATTATTATTATTGTTGTTGTTGTTGTTGTTGTTGTTGTTGTTGTTGTTGTTTATTAGTATAAGCCTACGCGCTTAGTTAGGTTTCTAGGGTTTCTTATAATCTCTATATATTGTAAGACAACTTTGAGTATTAATCAATTTAGTATTTCTATTATCTTACATAGTATCAGAGTCAGTCTAGGCTTTATATCGCTTCCGCTGCATCACACAAATAACCAAACCAATCTTGTGGGCTTATACTAATAAACAATAATAATACTAATATATTCCAATACTATATACATACATTTTTAATATAAAGGCTTTTTTTTTCCAATTTACTATACTATTTTTTCACATAATATTTATTATTGTCTTTAAATCATAATATTTTAATTAACTACATTTGATTTATATTCTGTAGCTAATAATCAAACGGGTGATGGTTTTTGGAATAAGGCTACGTTGCAATTTCATGTCTTAATGCAACGCAACACAATCCATACCGACTTTTTAATTCACTTAGTTGAAAGTGAGAGAAATGAACAAGAAAATAGCATGGTTTGTCAGTTTCTACAACAATGCGTATATCAATCGTGTAAGGAAAACAAGGATTGTTGAATCCTCTTTTGCTAACCTTAGTCTAATTCCTACTTCTGCCAAAATATTCTAAGTATGAAACTACTGAAGAAAGAAGACACAAGTAGTGAAGAAGGATACAACAAGTACTGAAGAGTAAAGATCAGAAGTTCTGAAGTCAAACCAGACAAGACAACTGAAGAACTGCCGAAGACAAACTACTCATCAGTAGTTTGTCACTCATCATCACTTGTAAAAGAATCTTTCCACCGCCCTTATGTTTCAGTAGTTTAGTAGTTTATTATTACTTTATCTTTTGTACAAGTTCCAAGACTGCAACTTGTTGCAGACTTGCTTTTGTAACAAGGTTCATGTATTTGTTTGTCTATAAATAGATGGGTTAATCCCTCTGTTTTAGACATTGATTTTAGTTGAAAACTGAAATCCTTCAAAGCTCTTACTTGATATTCCATTTCATAATTTGAGAATCTATGTGCTTATTTATTGTCATATACATTCAATACTTAGATTCTCATTAACTGTCTTTAGTTTATAAACATCTAGGGGGAGTAATAACTCATGTTGATAGTGAAACTTTATAACTTATTCCGCTGTGCAAAACTGCTTTGATTTAAACTTGCAAAACACATAAGTGTTCATAAGCAAGCAACTGACAAAGAGCATACTGATCCAACAATTGGTGTCAAGGCACTAGTTTATCTGATCAAATATCAATCTAAAAAATTGAGAATCAGACACAGGCTCCTATTGATATACAATAAAGGATAAAAGTTCACTTTTTCAACATCCATCACTTTGAGAGAAATTTGACAAATCTATACTCTCAAAAATGGATCCTCATAATACTGGTTCTGCCAATATGCCTGCTATGCTTGTTCGTTCAGAATATAACATATGGCAGAAAAGGATGGAACATACTCTGTCTTAGACCAACACTGGTTGTTGGAAATCTGTGATATATGGTCCTCACAAACCAGTAAATATAAACCTTGAAACTAAAGTTGAAATACCAAAGGACCCAAAAGACTACATAGATGAAGATTTCCTTAAACTTGAGCTTGATGCCAAGGCTTTCTCTATGTTGGCAATGGCACTCCCAAATGAAATCTACTCTGGACTTTTACATTGTGAAAGTGCCAAAGAGCTTTGGAACTGCCTAAAAGAACAGTTTGGAGGAACTGAAGAGGTGATTGCCAACACCAGAGAAATCCTAGCTCAACAATATGAAACATTTACTCATATTAATGGGGAAACTTTGACACAACAATTTGAAAGATTCTCCTCATTAATTTCTGAGTTGAAATTAAATGGTCAGATCTACACAAATGTATCTATGCTTCATAGATTTTTAAGGTCATTACAAATTTACATGGGAAATTGCTAACTTTTGAAAGAGAAATTGATCAAAAGAAAAATTTGCAAAATTCTGGTAAAACAGCTGATGACTATGTACTAGGTAGTACAACACTTTTGGGACAAGACTCACCTTCTTGTCCAAATAATTTTGGATCTTTTGACCACATTGACATAACTGTTGGGATCTCATCAGAAAGATCATATCCAGCTTATGACAATGATGAAAATAGTCAAACTGCTGATAACATGTGTTTTATCATGGATGACTTGAAAAATTTTAGCAGTGATGACTTAGAAGAAATGATTTTACACCAACTGGCCATGTTAAGTATAAAAACTTACAAATTTTACAAAAGGTCAGGAAGGAAATTTCCAGGACTGAACATTTCAACAAAAGTTGATTTTGACAAATCTAAACTTAGATGTCACAAGTGTCAGAAGTTGGGACACTTTGCTAGAGAGTGTAGAAGCTCTAGCTATAACCAACCACAGTCTGGAAATCAGTTTAACCCTAGTTATAATTGGAATAATGGAACACAGGGAAGTGCACATTTTGTACAGGCACAAGCTCCACAAATCCAATATGTGCCAGAAATACAATATGTACAGATGCCTGCTCAACAAATGCAGAGCCAACAATCAATGCCTTCCTTTCCAACTGCTCAACAACCTCCACAAACTCAGCAACCCTCACAACAAAGTCTTTTCACTTCAGGGTATGTTGACTGGAGCAGTCTTCCTTTTGACACAACTGAGTGCAATCTTGATTCAAACAACAAAATGTTTGACATCAACTGGGGAGAACCTGACAATGGCAGAAAGAACTTTGCCTTAATAGCATTTGAGGGTTGCACCTCAAAATCTGCCTTATCTCAGGTATCAAAAGAATCTTTGACAAAACTATGTTCAAACTCATGCAAATAATCTTTTGCTCTCATAAGCGAGACCAATGTGCATTTACAAGGCAAAGCCAATGACTCAGAGAGAAAATATACTCAAATAAAATGTGATTTAGAAAGAAAACTTGCTGCAAAATCAAAAGAAAATTCTAAATTAACAAACAATGCTATTGAAACCCAAGCACAACTTAAAATCATGATAGAAGACCTAGGGAATGTTAGAAAAGAGCTTGCGGACACCAAGGTTGAATGTGAAAAATGGGTTGAGTCATGTAAAGGCTATCAACTGCTGCTTAACAAACAAAGTGCATCAAATGTTAGGTTTGGCATAGGGTACAATCACATTGAAACACCAACTGATTTTTCTCCTAAAACTACTGATGATGGGAGAAGAATAGTTCAAAATCAAACTTCTAAAGAGAAAGAATGCACATCTTTTCATGAAAACTTTCTAAAACTGGAAAAAGAAAGTTCTTCAGAAGTACTGATCAAATCTGAGTTTAAGCCATCGGTAGTTTCATCTACATCAGGAGTTGAGAACCTGAAAACTACTGATGACCTAATTCAAATCAAGACTGTCAGAAATTTGCCTTTAAATGAAAAAGAAAAGGCAAAAGAATGTGAAATTTGTGGTTTGTTTAACAACAAAATAGAATTTTGTAGATACAGAAAAGGAAATCAGTATAATAAGAAAATTTCACAACTGGTTGTGGGAAAACAACTCAAAAATGATTTTGAAGAAACTTTCTTTCCCAACAAACAACAACCAGGCAACAGCTTTTCTCAGAAAAAGATGAAATCTCAACAACAGTCTTTTTCTCAAAATTCTTTTTCAGTAGTTAGACCTAAATCATCAGCAGTTTCACAAACTGCTGAGATTAAAGATCTCATGAATATGGTACAACTACTGATGACCAAGGTTGATGGTGGTCCTCAAAAGGATACCACCATTGCTCTTAATGAAAAATCCATTGCCAAAAAGACATGGATTCCTCAACCTGGTCAAGAACAAACTGTTAATGTTCTCAAGAGCAAACTCAAAGCCAAATTGGCTTGGGTTCCCAAATCTAACTAATTTTCTACTTTGTGCAGAGGGTCTCCAAAAGCTTAAATAGCATTTGGTATGTTGACAGTGGAGGCTCAATGCACATGACAAGATGCAGATACCTGATAAACAATTTTATTTGTCAAAGAGAAGGATCTGTATCCTTTGGAACAATGCCAAGGGATATGTGCTAGGACATGGCAATGTCTCTTCAGGCAAAATACAGTTTGACAAGGTCAATCTGGTTGAAAACCTTGAGTACAACTTGCTGAGTGTGTCACAAATGTGTGATAAAGGATATTATTCCTTTTTCACAAAGACTGCATGCAAGATCATATCACCAGAAGGCCAGAAGTTCATTGAAGATCGTATTTTGTTAATAGCCAAAAGATGTGGTAATGTCTATGCAATGGACATTGAAAAGGACAAAGTACTAAACAACATTACCTGTTTCTTCTCAAGGGCATCAACTTCAGAGACTAATCTCTGGCACAGGAGACTTGGCCATGTGAACTTTAAAACCATAAATAAAGTCACAAAAATGGGCTTGGTCAGAGGTCTACCCTTGAAAGTATACCAATGTCAAGAACACTGTGTATCCTGTTTAAAGGGAAAACAGCATAAGTCCTCCTATAAGTCTATTGAAGAATCTAAAACAATTGCATGTCTTCAACTACTCCATATGGACTTATTTGAGCTAGTCAAAATCATGAGCCTTGGTAAAAAGAAGTACAGCCTAGTCATCATTGATGACTATTCAAGATTCACATGGGTCTTCTTCTTATTCTCCAAGGATGAGGCAGCTGAAATCATCAAGTTCTTCATTCTACAAATAGAGAAACGATATTCTCTTTCTGTCAAAGCCATTAGAAGTGACAATGGGACAGAGTTCAGGAACAAAACTCTGGATGAATTCTGTTTGTCTAAAGGGATTATTAGACAATTCAGTGTTCCCAGAACTCCTGAACAAAATGGTGTGGTAGAAAGGAAGAACATGACATTAATTGAAGCAGCAAGAACCATGTTAGTTGATTCAGGCCTTCCATTGTATTTCTGGGCTGAAGCAGTCAACACTGCATGTTATGTTCAGAATAGAGTCCTTGTCAACAAAAGACACTCCAAAACTGTCTATGAAGTTCTTCATGGCATTAAGTCCCTTATCTCTTTTTTCAAGGTTTTTGGATGTCAATGTTTCAAACCAAACATTAAAGACTCTATTTCAAAGTTTGATGCAAAAGTTGATTTAGGTTATTTTCTTGGTTACTCTTCCACTAGAAAAGCATACAAGGTTTTTAATTCAAGAACCAAGATAGTAGAACAAACACTGAATGTCAAGTTCAATGAGTCAAAACACACTCTCATTCCAGCACATCCTGCTGAACTCTTTGACCTTGACAGCTTCCATTTCGGACCTGAAAAGACTGTTATTTCATCTAAACCTATTTATTATGGTGATCAAAGGTTTGATGATGAGGATCCTGCACCATGGACTCCTAATACAGTCATTAAGTCAACTTTCAAACAATCAGAAGTTTCACAAACTTCTGGTTCAACAACTACTGATGTACAAACTCAAACATCTGTTTCAGCTCCTACAACTACTGATGATGTTCAAACAGCTGAACCAGATATTATAAACCTCAGTGGTTTGTTTTAAGAAGTACAAGAGCCACCTACACCTGTCAGTGGTTTACAACAACTGATTGAACACAAGGATCATCCATTGGATCAAATCATGGGTGATATTTCATCAGGTGTTCTCACAAGAAACCAGCTTTCCAACTTTTGCTTCTTCTCAGCATTCATTTCTCAGTTGGAACCTAAAAAGTATCAAGAAGCCCTCAAAGACAACAATTGGGTGCAAGCTATGCAAGAAGAATTGCTCCAATTCAGGAAGTAACAGGTCTGGGAAATCTGTCCCTTACCACCAAACAAGCTACCAATTGGGACAAGATGGGTTTTTAGGAATAAACAAGATGAAGCTGGTATGATAATCAAGAACAAGGCAAGACTGGTGGTACAAGGTTATTCTCAAGAAGAGGGTTTGCTCCAGTTGCAAGACTTGAAGCCATCAGGTTATTCTTGGCTTATGCAATTTCCAACAAAATCAAAGTTTTTCAAATGGATGTTAAAAGTGCATTTTTGTATGGAAAAAATTAAAGAGGAAGTGTATGTCTGTCAGCCACCTAGGATTGAAGATCCTTCTCATCCTTAGTGGGTGTACAAACTTGACAAAGCTCTTTATGGGCTAAAACAGACTCCTAGAGCTTGGTATGAAACACTTTCAAACTTTTTACTCAAAAATAACTTTACAAGAGGCTCCATTGACAAAACTCTTTTCATAAAACATGTTGGAAATCATGTCTTACTTGTTCAAATTTATGTTGATGATATCATATTTGGTTCAACTAATACAAAATTGTGTGATGAATTCAATTTGAGGTGATAAACCACAAACTAAGTGAGCTATCCAACAAAATTGACAACAATACAAGACAACTTGCAATGTTATCTGGTAGAACTTCTCAACCTGGCAGGCTTCTAGAAGTGGATGAAGCCAAAAAGGGGGAGAAGATTAAGGAACCAAGAGAGTCATTTGTAACACCCCGCCCCTCTCATCACCAATATTGTCCGCTTTGCCCATCCAGAGCTCACGGATTTGTTTTTGGTTGCCCAAGTGTAGACTTCCCAGGAGGTCACCCATCCTGAAATATCTCCCACCTGAGCACGCTTAACTGTGGAGTTCTTCTCTCATCCACTAACATTAAGCCCCAAAACGCGTAGGTGATTTAAGAGGCAAGACATTACTTATGAACCAAGGATCTCTCCTGGCCACGGCCGATGTGGGATTTTCCTGGGGTGTCACATTCACCCCCTATTAGAGTCTCATCGTCCCTGATGAGGTGTGTTCCTAGGGTGTCACATTCACCCCCTGTTAGAGTCTCATCGTCCCTGATGAGGTGTGCACCCACCATCCCGAACGGCACAGGAGTGGCTCTGATACCATCTGTAACACCCCGCCCCTCTCATCACCAATATTGTCCGCTTTGCCCATCCAGAGCTCACAGATTTGTTTTTGGTTGCCCAAGTGGAGACTTCCCAGGAGGTCACCCATCCTGAAATTTCTCCCACCTGAGCACGCTTAACTGTGGAATTCTCCTCTCATCCACTAACATTAAGCCCCAAAACGCGTTGGTTATTTAAGAGGTAAGACATTACTTATGAACCAAGGATCTCTCCTGGCCACGGTCGATGTGGGATTTTCCTGGGGTGTCACATTCACCCCTTGTTAGAGTCTCATCGTCCCTGATGAGGTGTGTTCTTGGGGTGTCACATTCACCCCCTGTTAGAGTCTCATCGTTCCTGATGAGGTTAGAGTCTCATCGTCCCTGATGAGGTATGCACCCACCATCCCGAACGGCACAGGAGTGGCTCTGATACCATCTGTAACACCCCGCCCCTCTCATCACCAATATTGTCCGCTTTGCCCATCCAGAGCTCACGGATTTGTTTTTTGTAACAACCGGCAAAAATAAGGTAATTCCGTACAAATTAATTAATATATGATTAACGTAATTAAATGCAATTATGTGTGATTTAATTATCAAGGTCTTAGGGGATAGCAATTTCCAAATAGTGCATAGGAATGCATACGTTTAATGGTAAAACATGATTGGATCATGTGCGAATAAGCTATCCGGTATGGACGTTGGCAATTACCCGGTAATAATTAAATAAACGAAACGGAACCCGGACACCCAGGATATAAAATAAAGGGTATTTTCATGAAATATAATGAGTTTTGGAACTCCAAAACCATAAATGAAAACGTCTTGTACAAACCTCCCGGTAACGAATAAAATGCGCGTACCGCACCCGATACGCGTATAACTCATAATTTCACCCGGCAAAGGCCTAAATAACCAATCAACGCTTAAATTGGACTATATTTAAGGGTTATTAAAGGTATATTTAATGTCCGGATAACGCGTGATTAAAACCCAAAAAATACCCGAACGACGGGGGATTAAACATAACAAACAATGGGTAATTATTTGAAGTTGTGGACCCCACCAAACCCATCCAAGGGGCCGGCCTAGGGGCCTTGATATGTCCATAACTTGTGTTAATAATAATAACCATCTATACTTAGATAAAGCATAATGCATAAGACAAAAGATGTAAGATAAAGTGTGTAAGTAAACATTAGTACAAGTGTGCTACTTTCTTGTCCCCTCTTGTGTAATTTTCGGCCAAGGGCCACAAAAATCCAAGACATGTAGCCAACCATCATAACCTAAGTGTATGCATGCATGGTGAGGTCTTGTATAAAGATCATGTGTGATCATAAGGATTTACCAAAGATTTGCAAGCAACCTCCTATCTATACACATACATACACGGCTCTTGCACACACCCACACTTATCATATTTTCAAAATCCCCCAAGTACACATACAAATCCTCCATAAGATCTCTTGAATCTTTAGCATGATTACATGTGATAAGATTATAAATAACATGTGTTAGAAGATTGAATATCAAAGCAAAACAATTCTTCTTCTTTCCTCTCATTTGGCCGTGGGTTTCATACCCTTCCCATACCTCATTTTTACAAGTTTCTACATCTCCAAAATACTTAAAACAATCCATCATCCAAACCCCTATTGTGTGTTTCAAGAGCTTGGAGCTAAACCACTTGGAAGAACACACTAAACCCCTCTCAAATCCAAGGTGTTTGTCTTCCCTAGCCTTGTGCTAGTAGTAAGCATTCTTAATCTTGTTTTTGATTATTATTATTCATGTATGTGTTCCTAGTAGCAAGTTGTACATGAAGGGTTTAAAAAGAGGTTTGAACATAATCTTTAATAGGTTTTACATGTGTAAAATGGATGATTAAAGATATGAAAATAAATCATGGATTTGATGATGATGGAGATATAATCTTGAAAATATGTAAAGTTTACATTTAAAGCTAAGTAGGATGATGTTTTGGTTAAGATTTTGGGATGAACTTGGATATGTTAAAAGTAACTTTAAATCATCTTATTATGATCATCTAAGTTATAATATGTGGTAAAACATGTTAGAAGTTCATAAATGAAGAAGATGGAAAATTAAAGTTAGCTCACTTAGATGAATGATATTTTGATAAAATGGACAAATACATAAAACACACATATAATTAGTCTTCCATATGAAATACAAGACTAACATAAGTGTTTTGATACAAAAATAACTTACCAATAAAAAGTTGAATCTTCAAAGTCTACTATTTTGAGTGAAAAATGTTAACTTTGGAAGTTAGAGTGGAAAAATGCAACTTTTGTAAGTTAAGGGACTAAAATTGTAACTTTGAAAGTTAGAGGACTAAAATGGATATTTTAGAAACTATTAGTCCAAAAATACAAGTATGGAAAGTTTGGTGTCAAAAATGTAAGTAATAAAGTCTAAGGATGATTTTGTAAATACTAGTAGAAATACTTGGGTATTTTGTATAAAAGTGTATTTTTGAAAGTTATAAAAATATAAAGGGTTTTAACATAAGGGTTTTTATAAAATAGAGATTTTATAAAAATATTAAACAAACTTGGGAAACTTATACAAAAATGAATACTTTTATATAAATGGGAATATAAAAGTGTTGGAAACATTTTTGTAGTTAAGTTAACAAGTTGGATTAAAAATACATAAGTATTTTAAATCATCCAAGTAACATGTGAAAAGAGGAAGAAATATGGATAATATTTCTATAAAATACATGTTGGGAAAAACTTGGAAAAATTAACTAATCGAGTTAAGATATCGAACTAAGACGCGTTAACGAACCGTACACGGACAAAACATGAGAAAAATGCCATTGCGGCAAGATAAGGAAAATATATATTTTAAGAAGTAAAATATATATATACATTGGGTGAAAACTAATAAACACTTTCCTAAGTGTTAAGAGAATTATTCGTGGGAGAAACACATGACATAAACAAATAAGACGTTAAACAAACGTATATACTTAACGAGAAAAATTACACATTTATATATATATGTACGCTCGTCTCGGCAAAATTCTAGTATATCTACTTAATGGGAAAGTAGATATGTGGGAAGGAAAGCCGCGACGAGAAGACAAAGATATATATATATGTGTATGCCGTACCAACGAAATCCTAGTATATTTATTTGAATGGGAAAATAAATATACGGTATGGTGAGTTGAAATGGGACGTTAAGAATGTACAATCGAACGACAAGATCTTAGTATATTTGTTTAAATGGGAAAACAAATGTGCGGCAAAGTGAGTCGGGTCGAGGGTTGAAATATATATTATATCGAGCGATGCGATCTTAAGTATAATTATTTAAATGGGAAAATAATTATATGTTAAGTGAAGTCGAGTCGATGATAATAAGATACAAGTTATGGAAATATTAACAAGAGTAATATATAACTTGTAGTACAAAGGGTAATGTAACGCCAACAAAACCTAGGATACGCGCTTAATTAAACGGGATTTGGAACAACTTGTGGTCGGGAGTTGGGTGTACAACTTGCCAAGGCACATGCACTATAGTAATAGTGGCTCATACGTCTAGGACGTTTGTAGGTACGAGACCACCCCTTTGCTATCCACCCTTTTGAGCCAGACACAGTTTCAGGTGAGTTTCACGGCCCCATTTTAAACTATTTTTACGTTTTCGGGGGAAAGATATGTTAGGGAAATGTTTGACGGGTTTATTACTTGAGGTGTGACCGCCACTCGGGGTTGAGTCCTCGCCTCTATAATCATTTATTCGGAAATTGAAACCGGAGGAATATTCGAATAGTACTATTGGTGCCTGACAAGGCCCACCCCTAATCGATAGCGTCGATTATGCATTAGGTTATGCCTGGGGTGCAAATATTCTGAACTTAAGTCGTGGGAAACCGAGCAACGACTTGGAGCGGGGCATTTTATTTATATACGTCTTGGTTTGATTATAGTCTCAAGTAGATTTATAGGAATTTGCAACTCCTATATATTGTCATAACATGGTATTCCCAAGTATTCAAGTTTTAGAAACTGAAAACCTGTGAACTCACCAATATATTTATATTGACGAAACTTTTAAAACATATCTTTCAGGTAACTAGATGAAGAAGGATCAGGCGAGCTGGGTCGGAGAATCTCCAAATGCGGCGTTGTACATTTTGCGGGGTTTCACCTTTATTTCCCAAAGCTTGGGATATATTTGAGAAACCTTGATGTTACTTTAAAAACAATTTACTTTTGTGTAATGTTTGGAACAAGTAATGACGCCTTAATAAATGACCCATTTTCTTAAATTACTTATGTTTAGCAATAACCTTGACTTTATGCTTTTGAACCGTCGCGCCACGTGTTTCCGCCGTTGTCGTGGTGTGACATTTTTGGTTGCCCAAGTGGAGACTTCCTAGGAGGTCACCCATCCTGAAATATCTCCTACCTGAGCACGCTTAACTGTGGAGTTCTTCTCTCATCCACTAACATTAAGCCCCAAAACGCGTTGGTGATTTAAGAGGCAAGACATTACTTATGAACCAATGATCTCTCCTGGCCACGGCCGATGTGGGATTTTCCTGGGGTGTCACATTCACCCCCTATTAGAGTCTCATCGTCCCTGATGAGGTGTGTTCCTAGGGTGTCACATCATTGGAAGCCAAGATAAAGGCAAGAGTGGCTCTACAAAAACAACAACAGAAAGAAAAATCCCAAAAAGACTTAGAAGATCAAGATATGCTTCTTTCTGGAACTAAAGTTAAAGCTGAAACTTCCCAAGGCCTCAGTGAAGAAACTTCTGAAGACTCTGAAAGTACTGAAGACAATCCTTCAGTAGTTGATACTTCTATCAACCCTTCAGCAGTTAACACTTCCAACATTCAAACTGAAGAGTCTTCTATGGCAACTGAAGACATTCAAACTCCTATTCCAAGGCCTGCAACCACTCAAATGCCTGTACTAAACCCTTCTCCCATCTCAATGTCCAAAGAATTATTGGAGAAGAGTCTACTTGCAGAACAAAAGAAGGCCAAGGAAGATGAGATCTGGAACAACCTAGAAACAAGGGAAGATATGAGCTACACTGAAAGGCTTAAAGCTTATGAAGAAGAGTTGAATAAACAAGCTGCAATTGAAAGAGTTGCTGAAGAAGACAAAAGACAACAACTGATGTCTATCATTACAAAGAACAGCAAGACTAAAGCTTATTCACTCAAAGGGCTCTCCATAGATGAGCTTACAAGAAGAGCTCAACTTGTTGCTAACAAGATTGCCACTGAAAAAGATAGAAGGGCAAAGAGAGCTGAGATAATAGATGAACTCGTAGCCAATGATTTGGGTTCAAAAGCCTCAGTGTCAAAATGGAAAGAAGACAAATTGTTTGACACATATAAAAGATTCAAGGCTGACAAGGCTGCAAATCCAGAGAAGTACAAAACTTCTGAAGTGTCAACTTCAGTAGTTAGAACTTCTGGTCCAAGACAATCAAAGCCTGCTACCAAGAAGAAGCAAGAGGAGGTCACAAAGACTGATTTCAAGATGGTGTTGCTTGAAGGCAATACAATTGTACAAGGAGACTTTGTGATTGAAGAAAAGCCTCTGCTGACACAATTCAGGGATCCTTCAACATTTGCTTACCAAATTCAGAAGACTATAACTGATAAACTGCATACAAAGGTAATCACTGAACATCATTTACCTACCTTTGATATACTTAATGTGGTGCAAACAGAAGAAGGAAGAGAATCCCACCTGAGGGTCACTGAAGTAGAAAACATCCCACACTCAGAAACATCCCATGGATCCAGCATGGTCCCTTACACTTTAGATTTTGACAAATCTAAAGTTCTGATTATGAGATGGTTATTTACTGATTCCAACTCAGTATTAGTGACAAGGAGATATCGTTCAAGCAAGGCCTTCAAATCTATGAATGAATTGAAAAATCTATCAACACAAGACTTGCTTAGAATTAAACATCTTGAACCTGAACAAGGATCTCTCACAAATGAACAATTGAACCAACTCAAGACTTCCGTGTTCAGAGAAATCTGGAAGATACTTGAAGACAAAAGAAGACAATAAAGAATTAGATAAGGTTTTGGCTTTATCAATCTAGGGGGAGATTGTAAGAACAAAAAGGATTGTTGAAACCTCTTTTGCTAACCTTAGTCTAATTCCTACTTCTGCCAAAATACTCTAAGTACTGAAGAAAGAAGACACGAGTACTGAAGAAGGATTCAATAAGTACTGAAGAGTAAAGATCAGAAGTTCTGAAGTCAAACCAGACAAGTCAACTAAAGAACTGCTGAAGACAAACTACTCATCAGTAGTTTGTCACACATCAGCACTTGTAAAAGAATCTTTCCACCGCCCTTATGTTTTAGTAGTTTAGTAGTTTAGTAGTTTATTATTACTTTATCTTTTGTACAAGTTCCAAGACTGCAACTTGTTGCAGACTTGCTTTTGTAACAAGGTTCATGTATTAGTTTGCCTATAAATAGATGGGTTAATCCCTCTGTTTTAGACATTGATTTTAATTGAAAACTGAAATCCTTCAAAGCTCTTACTTGATATTCCATTTCATAATCTGAGAATCTATTTGCTTATTTATTGTCATATACATTCAATACTTAGATTCTCATTAACTGTCTTTAGTTTATAAAAATCCAGGGGGAGTAATAAATCCTGTTGATAGTGAAACTTTATAACTTATTCCGATGTGTAAAACTGCTTTGATTTAAACTTGCAAAACACATAAGTGTTCATAAGCAAGCAACTGACAAAGAGCATACTGATCTAACAAATCGACCAGGTGGGACAAGTGATGAAACTATGTTGAAGATGGCTCTTGCAACATAAAACGTGAAACATGGATCGTATACTTGAAGCAGTGAGAAATTTTTATTTAAATTACATTTTTAGTAAGCATGTAGTTTATTTTTTAAATAATCCACTTTTTTAATGTTGTATTTTAAATTTAACTTTAATGAAAACTTTTTTTAATTTATAGTTAAATAAAATCAATATAAAATAAAATGAATAAAAAATAATTAAAGAGAGAGGGGGAAGGGGAACCACACCCATTAATAGGAAGAATTGATGAGGTGTTGATTTAGCGGATGGGGAGAAAGGGGGAAGATGGACCATGCCCCAGGGCCTTATAAGATGATACTTGTTAGATTATATCATATCAAACTAAGTTTTTTTTAATCATATTATAATATAAGATTGATATTCACTACAAGAAATTGAGCATTTTGCGGCAACACTAATGACGACGACAACCAGATTGTCACCGTTAAAGAATTGGAATCTGGGTGCTGGCCTTTTGATAGATACTGGCCGTTGATGAGGAAGTGGATTTACCGCTCTGGTTTTAGCATACCGTCTCTGGCGTATGTGTAACATCGCGTAATTTTTTTTTTAGTAAATCATCACTTTACTTATATTAAACTTCTTGACTAGCAATGTCTAAATCATACTTACTTCAAAAAATTTTAATAATAATAATAATAATAATAATATAATTTTTTTTACTAGGTTTAAAAAAAATATATGAACGAATGAAATTTTTTACAAAACAAAACATTCTTATAACTAAACTATTCAAATACTACCACCTTAAATACCCAATTTTCTTAGTTAGTTCAGAGCTCAAACCCCCAAGAGCCCAACCCAAGAAAAAAAAACGGCCCAAATCACTTTGCTGCACAACCTAATTCGGCCCATGTCCCATTTTTTTTTCCTTTCTTCTTGCTGCTTCCCTTTTGCGCAGGGGGCCCTTTGCGCAGACATGAAGTCTGACTCGACCAACACACTTTGACCACGAAATCCAATTAATTTTGGTAAGATATTTCAAAATTGATCATATGTAATTAACCACGTAGTGATTCCGCGTGAATACAGCTCATTATTGACGTATTCATAGCAATAATCAAGCACATATTAACACGTTTGACCAAACCTAGATTAAGTGATTGAAACATTCCAAATCTGAAACCATAGTATAAATTGAACTCGTGATTTTGATCAAAGACAACCGATAAACATACCCTCACTCTAATTTTTCTCTTTCTTTTTCTCTATTTTGCGATTGAAGCTCGGTTTGACATTTTCGTTGACTAAACGTTCGTACATCACATAAGCTTCGTAAGTATCAATTAAATACATGTTTTGATTCCCGCTCACTCATCGATCAATAACCCCAACGTTTTTGGGGTTATGGTTCGTTAATTGTATTTCTTAGAAAACTAGGGTTCATAGGGTATTATTTGGGGAAGAAGACTAGAATTTCTACTTGTTTAAAAATAATTTGAAATCAAATAAAACACCAACAGATGTGCAGATCAGTTGGTGGTGTGTGTTGTCCGAGTCACCCGAACCGGGTGAGGTGCTGGGTTCGATCCCTGGCACATGTAAAACATTTTTTTACCCTTTATACTTATATATATATATATATATTCACTATTATTTTTAAAATAGTTTTAAAAATACTAAAAATGCTTTATAAATTCTACAAAATTTATTTTATGTTATTCAAATGATAAACTTTTTGTCCAATTTTTAGTTTTCCAAAAATTATTTATTTATTATATATAATAAATATTACAAGTTTATTCTATTATAATTATAAAATTCTATAAAAATATCAAAACGATTATGTAAATTTCCACAAAAATTATTCTGAGTTTATAAAACATTAAACATTTCTGAAATGATTTTTATTTCCGAAAAATCATTTATTTAATATTTTTAATCAATTTTTGTTATTTTTAATCATAAATAAATCATAATAAATTCATTTTTCAATATTTTTGCACCAAAATTTTATATAAATTATTTTTGTCCATTTAGAGCAGGAATACAAATTTTAATTTAAAAATTTTTTAATTTTAATATTTTTAGATATTAAAGTTATATTTTGGCAAAATAGAAATAAATATACTAAATATTCTATTTTCAAGAAAATAATTTTATAAAAATTATTTTTATACTTAAAACCTTATAATGTGACCATCTTTAATCTAAAGTCTATAAAAAGACTTTTGTTTATTTATTTATCGAATTTCTTTTATTTATTAAAATAATTTAATTAATAATCAAACGAATACCTATCCCCAAATTCGAAACCCTAGAACATATTTGTAGACTAGAAAGACTTAGACATATTTATTACCTTAATTATAGGGTAATACTTGGCATCGTTGGGCTACACTTATTCTATTTTCACGAGACTTAACATTTTGCTAAGGTGAGTTTACATAGCTCCTTTTTCTGTTTTACATTTTGGGGTGAAACCTGTTTAAACATTTTATACACTATCATTTACTCATTCTTATATTGTTGAAACTTGTGATTCAATTACACTATCATTTACTCATTCTATCATTTGACTGTAACAAAAAGACACAGTACAATCATTAACATTGATCAAGCCGCCTGTTTAGATTATAGCGCTATAGGTCTGACAAACCCATCCCCCCGCATAAATTCAGGGATGATCGATAACAGTTACACTTTTACTAACTTGCGAGTTTGGTCTCAGTCGACACAAGGTTTGATTGTACAAAGACGCATTGTTACATGTCGGACTCATACTCTATCATTATACAATTGTGATTGTTGTACAAACTATTGTTATCTATTATATTCGAAAACCTATGTATTCTCACCAACTTTTGTTGGCCCAAAATATTTTCAAACTTAACATGTTTCATGTTATTGCTTGCTTGAAGATTAGAGTTTAATGCTTGAAGATGTGTATTTAGTATTTTTCATGTTGATGTACAAATTGTTATAGAACAATTGAATGTAAGGTATTTAATTCAATTATTGAAATTTATTATTTACCATTAGCTACTGAACAATCATCAATACGTGACATCCCGATGTTTCTGCCATCGGTTGGGGTGTTACAGTATGCTCAATTATTATCCAGCTCCCTCCTTCATTTTCAGATCTACATCTCGAATCACTCTTTTATCCACACCCTAGCACCGCTTGCAACCACCTGTTTCCACCACCCGCAATCATTGATTCTTTGTAAAAAATTTTGTTTAAATTTTTTATTTGATGATTATTTAGATATATTTGTTAGTTTAGGCAAACTTCCCATTTTATTTTGTTTGCTTGATTTTGTATATATAGGTGTGAATGTATGTATGTTTGTGTCTATGGGCATGTGTGAATGTATGTATTTGTGTGTATGCATATGTATGTTTGTAAGTGTGTATACACGTATTTATATGCATGTATGTGTGTGTATGTATGTATGTGTGTATGTATGGATGTATGTATATATGTATGCATCTATGGGTGTTCTATAGGTAGTGTTTGTTTTTATGTATGTATATGTGTGTGTGCATTTGTATGTGGTTTTTTTATCAACAAGTTAGTACTGACGATAATTGGGGTCATTACTCATTAGCGGCGACACATATCTTCACAAAAAGCTTCGTTACTTTCTTGTAGTGATAGTACAAGTAAATGTATGAAAGACTAAAATAAATAAGAAAAAAATTGTATAAGTAGATAAATAAATGTTGTAGAAAATATGAGCTATAAGTGTATAAAACAACTACAGTGTATTTTAAAATTGGTTCGGGAAATTAAGTTTTGTTGACTATGCGGCATAAAAGCTAAAAAGTGAAAAACTGACTAGCATGTAGACAAAGGGGCTGTTTGGTAGCCTCTGAATGACCATTAAGAAGCTACATCTGAATGGTTCATAGTCTATTAATGATTAAGATGTAATCTTACATATGAATTGTTAAGAGGTAACATCTTAATGGTTGCCTCTTAGCCATTCAGACTTAAGATTACCTCTGAACCATTCAGAGGTTATGGACCATTAAGAAGTAGCCTCTGAATGATCAATAAGAGGCTACCAAACGGCCCCAAAGTGACTCTCGTTAATTTTTCCCGCGTAAAGTAAGTCAAAAATGTGTTATGATATAACTAAAACACAATTATTTTTTGCTCTTAATACTGGTACACTCTTCCCCTCCCCCCCCTCTCTCTCTCTCTCTATATATATATATATATATATATATATATATAGAGAGAGAGAGAGAGAGGCTAAGTATATACAAAAAACCTTCCAAAATGAAGAAACCCCCACAAACCCTTTATGTGGCTCTCATTGTTCCACCTCACCATGTCATTTAACATTAGTTTATTGTTCAGAAGGGTAGAGTTGTCAATTACCATCCATTGCAAATCTTTCAAATCTGCCAACTTTTGTACTATCTCCTGCTTGAATGTCCATCAAGATGCACGTTACATAATTACCTCACACAACCCCATATCTTTCCCCCCATTTCTAATATCTCTTTCACCTTTTTGCTTCTTCTTCAACCCTCATTTACTTCTCTCAATATTCTTCTCCCTTCATTAACTCCCCTGAATCTTCTTCTCCCCTCATTAAATCTTCATGTTATGGAATCGAATCAAGGAAATCCGCCTCATTTATTAAGCCCTGATCATGGGAATAATGATGTACCGCTTGATTTTCAAGGAAATTCCCCTATTGCATCAGAATCAGAGCAACAAAGTGACGATGATGGATCAGAAGGTTTGTACATATTTTATTAACAGCGATTAAGTTTTTTTATTTTTAAACCATATGATAAAATACAGACACAAGTTATGGTCTGATCATGATCATTAGGGTTGTTCGTATGTCGTCGCGTAGGCTTATCAGTGTTATTTTTAGGCTAAGACATGGATTTTGTTTTTTAAATTACAATAAGTCTTTTTTGTTACTCTGTACAGGACTTAATGTTGGTTCGTCATCTGTGTTAATGAACGTTGATGAAAATCACTATGAAGTAGAGGATGGAATAGGTAAGTTATTTTTGGAAAACATGTGACTATAAATAGTTTGTGTTTTGTGTGTTTGTTTTATCATGCATGAGCTATTGTTTGATGAAGCATTATGGGAATTTCCTAGAGTTTTGTGCTGACTAATGTTTCTTCATAGTCACTTTTTTATGTCGACTTGTGTGTTGATGAATCTTTTTTAACCTAATCATTATCGTTTTTTGTCTTACCTATTTTACCCACAAGATTACAAGTAGAATATCCAAAGTTAACGTACGTAAAACACGTTTGCCTTTGCAACCTCGCACAGTAGTTGTTAATATTCTTTTTTTTATGTGTTTTCATGTAACTTTTGACTGCAATGTTTGCTGTTTTCTTAACAGTTTATATAAACGATTTTACTTTTAAAGCTTTTAACTTAACTTTTTTGTACAGGTGAAGCTGAAGATATCGAGCCCTACTATGTCATTGCAACCCCTAATGGGACCCAATTCTGGATCCCGAATGTGAGCCCCCGGTATGTGCCTGTTGTTGATTAGACTTTCCCCACGTTCGAGGCAGTAATGGCCATGTACAAGGAGTATGCGCAACAAGCTGGCTTTTCAGTTAAGAAGGGGCAAACTAAGGTTTGGTTGGGTACCCCGACACACAAGTACCTTCGTTGTTGTAAATACGGGAAACCTCAGGTTAATAAAACCTTTGACACTCTAGACGAATCTTCTATTAAACCGCGTAAAACTTCATTAAGCCTTTCCAACTGCCAAGCCCACGTGTTAGTGTCAATTACTTGTGGTGGTTCGTGTTTTTAAGTTATTCGTTTCAATGATGTTCATAATCACCAGCTTTGGGATATAAATAACCTTGATCTTGCTAAGATTTCTCGGAAACTTTCTTTCTCGACAAAACAGTTTATTCATAATATGAGTCTAAACAGTGTTGGCCCCATGAAAGCTCATAGGTACTTAGTGTCTCTTAAAGGCGGCCACCATAACGTCAATGGTACTGCGGTTGATTTCAAGAATTTTAGTAACAAACTGAGAATTTGGATCGGTGAAAGGGATTCGTCATTGTTCCTTGATCGCTTGCGTGATCGGCTTGAAAATTTGCCAGACTTTTTTTACGACTTTGTTGTGCGCGATGGTAAATTACACTCTGTTTTCTGGGCGGATGAAATTTTGAAACTGAACTATAAGGCGTTTGGTGATGTTTTAGCCTTTGATGCAACATACAACACAAACAAGTATGTTATTTTAATTCATAGCTTTACGTGTGTTACAACTTTCTGGCAGTCAGTGTTAGTGACTTCTTAACATACGTATCTTTATATAATGTTTCAGGTACAACATGGTGTTTGTGCCTTTCACTGGTGTGGACCACCATAAACAGTGTGTTACCTTTGGCGCATGATTGATAATTAATGAAACCATAGATTCGTATGTGTGGTTGCTTGAAAGCTTTTTAAAAGCTCATGGTTCACAGCCTCGTCTAGTGTTGAGTGATCAAGACCCTTCAATGATGCAGGCTGTACCACAAGTGTTCACTGAGGCTCGCCATCGGCTATGTATGTGGCATATAATGAAAAAACTACCCACAAAGGTAATGTTTTGTATTTTATTATTGCCTTTATTTTAGACCTAAATACACATATAGTCGGGTACTAATTTAGCAGTTTTCTTTTTGTTTTGTTTTTTTTTTTTTTTGTTTTTTTTTTTGTATACGCTTGCACCTAGGTGGCTGGAGCTGTTTTAGAAAACACTGAGTTTCGGTCTTGCATTCACAAACTGGTCTGGAACATTTTCATTAAACCGGCGACGTTTGAAGCTCGATGGCATGCGCTGATAGAGACATTTGGTCTTCAAGAAAATCAGTGGTTGAACGATATGTTTGCAATCAAGGAATTATGGGTGTCGGCCTATTTTAGGGAAACTCCAATGTCTTGCTTGATGAAAACAACATCAAGAATCGAGAGCTCCAACAGTTCGTTTAAAGTCAATTCAACCAGTGCAAACACACTTGTTCAGTTTATGTTGTGTTATGAATCTCGTCTAGATAGTCAGCGCTACCGTCAGCGGGTTGCGGAGTACAAAACCTCCTCAACAGTCTTTGTTGGGTCTACTGACTTAGCAATTGAGCAGCATGCCTTTACTCTATACACAAATAATGTGTTCAATGAAGTAAAAAAAGAGATAGTGAAGGGGAAGTTCTCCTGCTACATATCAAATGTTGACGAACAAGACAACATGCCTGCCCTAATCTCTGTCACACAACTTGACAAGCGTCGTGATGTCACCAATGTTTACCAGGTACCCCATTTTGAGGGATGCGGTACTTAGTTTACTGACCAATATGAAAATATTGTTTGTTACATATGTTAAAATAGGCTGTTACATCTGTTACAGATTAAAGGTTATAGCTAAAAAAAACCACTACTTTCTGTACTGTTAATTCAGTTTTTTTCCCAGTCCAGCTTTTTTATTCTATTAATTCAGTTTATACAACAGCCCTTGTTACATATGTTAACTTTTTTTATTTGTTGAAATAGGTGCGATTTGATAGCCTGGATGCAACGGCAGAATGTTCATGCAAGGGTTTTACCCGTCTTGGCTACCTTTGCCACCATGTCTTTGCGACTTACATGATTAAGAAAGTTGACCGCATCCCTCAACAATATGTTGCTGATAGATGGTTACGTGATATTCTACCGAAGAAAGTCTTCTCCATTTGCAGCCGTTATGGTGTTGACACTCATCCAGGTTCTGTGCTTAGGAATGAGATTCTTGAACTCGTAACTGAATGTGTCGATGTTTCTAGGACAGATGAAACCACGTTGGCGGACTTGGTTGAGCAGCTCAAATCAATCAAACTCAACTTGTTATCAAGGGAATCTATTTCTGTACTCCCCCCTGAACCTAATGAAGCTGATGTGGAGGACATAATTGGCCAACCGGCTGATGTTGACATTGTGGTTGCCAATCCCTCTGTTTCACGCAACAAGGGTTGTGGGAAAAATCGTAGATTGGCTGGGCCTGGTGAGAAGGCCATATCAAAGCGTCCCAAAATGCCCAAAGCACCGCGTCTATGCAACAACTGCCACCAATATGTCACAGATCATGATGCAAGGAACTGCGAGAAGGTTGCGGCAATGAAAAGGGCCAAGGAGGAGGCCGCACGCGGCCGCAAAGCCTAGTACATGATCTATGGTACTACTGGGGGAAGCATAAATGATCTCTGCCTTTTTGAACCAGGTTATACACTAGTAACAATTACAACCCGATGCAGGAACTGTTTTGTTATGTGTGTAACATGGTTGTCATTTTCAATTCTGCACCCCCCAGCTACTTTTATGTTTTTTTTTTTAACTTATGGTTATGTAAACAATTTATCCACTAGACATGCCGTTTTGTGTTTTATAATATAGCATGAAATGTGGTTTTTATGGAAATGTTCTTGTGTGTTTTACAAAAGTTGTTGGCTAGATTAGAACCAAAAAAGGCCCGACCACCTGTGCATTACATTGGGTAGTTGTGGTATGGAAGAATTATTTTTAAAGTGTGATATAAATAATAATATTTGACAAGTACAAAGTACAAAAAGAAGAGAATATAATATTAAGTTAACTTCTATCACTATCACCTTTTTAATAGTGATTTGACATAAAGGTAAAATACACCACTAACCACAAATTTACTTCTTACCACCTACCAACCTACCCACAATTAAATATACTATTTATGGCCCCTACTATTTATATCCATCCCTATTCTACCTTCCACCCCTTACATGGCAAATTTGCATAACAAATCTGCAAATCAAATGGAGAGCCCTTCAAACACTCATGCAGCTAAACGCCAAAAGATCGAAGATGAAGATGAGGTAACTTCCAAAAAAACTGATGTGCATGGCTTAATGAAACGCAGCGAAGAAGTAGGCGCCGATGGTGCACAACATGGTGCTAGTTCCAAAGATACGAAACTACGTAAGAAAGGCGTCGACGACACCATGATGGTAGATGATTCTACTAACAACGTGACCTATAAACGGGATGCAGATATGGAGATTGATGGTGAAGGGTCAAGCACGACTGCGTACTCGGTAACTAAAGAGGACGTAAAACGATCGGGTGGGGAATGTACAGGAGCTGAGTACGACCACGAGTTTTGTGGTTGTCCTTTGTGTCCAAATTCCCCAAAGACTCTCGCTCGGTGGGCAAGCTACAATCCGTGGGAAGGTGAGGACAGTGAACAGTCTGAGCTGAGCTTGGGAGCTCAGTATGGTACGTTCTCGCCATGATTGGGGCCAACTTAACAATGTTTATGTTTTCGTTGTTTCAGTGTATGTGTTGTTTTGTATTTACTTTATAGGGTCAAGATAGTTTCATTTTGTGTTTCTTTTAACATAGGCATGATATGGAAGTGCCCCTTGTAACTGTTTGACCCTCGAACTATGTGTTATGTATGTAACATAATGTTTGTCATGTTGTTAATATCTTTAACTGTGTGTTATGTAGTATCCTAAAAACCATCTGCAACCCTACTCAAAATAGTGGCAACATTTTTAACACATTAACATATGTAACATTCATACATTATATATGGAAAACAGTAAATATAAGAAAGTCCGCCCGATTCAGTAGTCTTAAATTACGGATAGACAATGTTGTATATGGTTAACATATGTAACATTCATAGATAGTATCCCCAACAAAATAGTAGAATGTATATCTGCCTAGCAGGATAGTACTGTTAAACTACAGATACATAGGGGCATGTTTGTCTGGCTAGTATATTAGCAGACTTAATAGGTGAAGATGGTTGACAAAAGACGCAATAGGTTAGTAACAAAATAAATGTCATACATGCATCCCAAAAGAGAGTTCAAACATGATGCTGGAACCGACTTGCTCCCGATTACTTCCTAAGTCTTGCGGCAGCCTCCACCTGCCCCTTCTTTGTATTAACCGCTGAACGCAAAATATGTGCCGCATACTTCGTCCGCAATTTCTTTATATCCCCGTCCTTTGCGCGCCAATGTTTACTGAAATTGCAGTCTAAAGGCACATTAAGCCCCATGAACTTCTCCATGTGTCTCATCAGGTAGACACCACAATCTATGCCATTGCCAGACGTAGCCCATTCCACATCCAACCTGTGTATCTCTGCCCCTCCAATCACAGCTGCCTTCGGATGATTCATGTTTTTTAGAAACTTCACAAACATGTGCTTCTGCAAATAAATTAACAGGTTGTTACATATGTTACTAAGACTAACAAAACAAAGGGGCAGGTCACAAAAACAACTTACGTATTTATACGCCGTATCTTTCTTGTGAAAATCTATGTGATCCTTGCAGGTACGCCTCCCTCGCTTTTTGTTACTATCAATGAGGATTATGGCAATGATTTTCATCTCGAATACCAACAAGTAGAAGTGGGCCCTTTCAAGTATAGGGAAAAAGATGATATCAAATTTCTTGAAGTCATGGTTCTTCTTATACGATGGCACCGAAGCGACCATAGCGGCCGAAAACCTTGTCATCCGTCTATTCTCATCACAGTTCGTCTCATTAAGCATCCATGGAAACTATTTTTTGTTTTTTAACAACCAACAATAGATATATAAATATAAACAGCTGACAAAATTATTAATCATGCAAAACTACATGTTTTGAAATTAACATACCACTGCCTTTGTGCTAATAAACAAGCGAAGAGATGACGCTTCCGATTTCAACCTCTCCTCGTAGTTTAATACATCAACCCAACAATCTACTATCCCATCTAACACCTGCATACCCGGCTTCAAAGTTTTGAACATGCTACGCGTTGCCTCCACATTAGATAAGCTTCTAAATAACACCTCACTATAAAACGAACCCCAAAGACAATGTTAGAAGCAGTTTTTACCTTTTTACAAACAATTATGTGTGACTTAAAAATTAAAAATTCTATTACTTGGCAAGTGCGTTATCTACTTCTTCTTGAGGTATTTCTACGTTCTCTACGACTTCCCCGCGTTCTAGCCTGGATAAACACAAACAGAAATGATACGTTACACATGTTACAAAAGACAAACATCGTTGGTAAGCATATTGATGCATAACGTTACCTATTCTGTTTCGTCACCCTCCTTCTGGCATCCTCACCACACAACATATACAGCGGGTCCTCGTCCATGTAAACATATTTATACATAGCATCGTCATCCTTTGTCACCCCCTCTGTTAAATCGACCCCCCTTATGTGAAAAGGTGACTTATGAACATAAGTCGCATTCCGTTCGCGTAGGGGGTTTCGCTTGGTTGCATCAATCTTTGCAATCATCTGTTGACGCATCGCCAACGTCATATGGTCATCATCCATATTTCCACCCAAACCATACTCATTGTATATATTGTTTTGCGCGTCATATGAACTAATAGGGGACACCATTGGATATACCGGTGTGGTATCGCTTACTGATGCACCAACTCCATCCGCATCTGCAACATTTTTCTATTTATGTTAAACCATGTATAGGAAAGAGAGTATTAAATTACAATTAGCGGTGTGGACTTACCTATACTATCATCGGCCTTCTCCTTTCCACGCGCCTTGCTTGCAGCCAATCCTTGCTCCACAGACTTATCTGCACACTCTGTAACACATGCAACAGGGGACATTAGTATGCATGTTTACCATTTGTATGGTTTAAAAACCAACCATACCCCTACCTGGCTTAGCAGGCAAGTCCTTGACATTTAATTCTGCCTGCGGACCCAAACCGGCAGACCCTGTAACATACGTCACAACCATTGTTAGATATAACTCTGAATCTGTTTCTAGGTTTGAATCATCCTATCACAAACTTGCACGTTGTACCTGATTCACCTGCTAGCGCGTTCATGCCGGATCCCATTTTTGGAGAAGGAGCCAAAAATTCTGCATCATACGTAACATTTTAGACTCATAGTTTTGTTAAAAACATAACTCAAACTTGAACCCCGCTGACCTTCTTCTTCTGGCTGTGTTAGGCCAAAGCTAAAACTTGGTGCATCATTACCATCTGATTTCGTCATATATGGAAGTATCCAAGAGCATCTTGTAAATGTAAGTTAAAACCACATTACTTGACGATTGTGGCAAAGGTAAAAATATATTTCATTTGTCTTCAGCGTACCCGCGCTTGTGTCTTGACCTGCTTCATTAAGTTGTGACCCCCCATCTCCAAATTCTGACCAGTCCGGTAAGGTTTCTGTCACACCCTCAAATTTCCACTGCGGGGTTTATACCGCGAGGCGCATGACATACCAGGATCCCATAGCCATAAGTCATATGAACGAACTCTAAATGCCCAAACCATTTAGTTCGTTTTCAAAACCAAGTTTAGTTAAGCTGCGGAAGCGTAAACCAAATTTAAACCTTTTAAAACCATGCGCAAAACAACGCGCCCAAATTAAAACCATATGAAAGAAAATGTAAAAACATAATATGTAATTTAGGTGTATGCCCAAGACCCCAAATGCAGTGAAGTGTGCAGTGCTTTCTAATCCTGGCACCGGAAGCTAACTACCTGCAAAAGCATGTAAATCGTGTGTCAACATAAAGCTGGTGAGTTCACAAAGTAAAGTAATTTAATATGCAAATGCGCTGGTTTCCAAAACCACGTAAGTAAGTAAGTTGTGTTGGTGCCCCGCACCGTGTAACCACTAATTCATCGCATGCCAAGGGTAGCTAACCCATTCATGATAACTAACCGATTATACCGAACTGCTATGTACGTGTAGCCACATAAGTGTGCCGTATGCCTGACATCATTGTCTATCCGCAATGATAATGTTTCGTAGTTATAGTTCACGCCCGCGCTCCCCGAGCCGGTGTGAGATTTGTAAGACCTAATAGCGCTATCAACTAATAACCCGCTTGCCAACCCTGGCAACTCATTCGGTACGTGAGGACTTACAAAATGATAGAAATGGTTCAGTTTATCAAGGACACAATTGCGAATTAGCAAAGTGACCGACCCTCATAAGGATCCATGGCATCCCAACCCGGGATGTGTAAGTAGTCCCAAACCGGACTAGAAAATGTTAAGTAAAGTGTCTCATACCTGAGACGCATGCTTTTGAGAAAAAGAGTAGTGAAACTCACCTTAGATCGCAAGTGAAAATCCAAATTCCACGAATAGTAACGTGCTACCGACTCCCTATTACAAATGTCACTAGGTGAGTATACGTGCGTAACCAACACACCATGTAACTCGTTTATCCAAGACTTTTAAAAGTTCAAAACTGTGTAGTGACACCTAACGACTCTACATGCTCAAGTATGTCCTACGTATCCCGTTGGTGATCATAGCAATTATTATCATTTTAATGCATCAAATACATCTCATACAAGTTTCCACACAAGTACATGTCAATTACACACCACATAGAACTCCAAATAGTCACTTAAAGACCCCGTACACAATCTGTGTTTTTAGGACAGATTGTGCGCTGTGAAAAACAATTTATTTAAAATACTTAACGAATGAACTAGAGTCCCAAATTTTTACTGAATTTTATTTGGGATTCACTCGACAATACCTATTTTTGTTTTGTCTTAATTCCAAACACAAAAATTATAAAAATTCGTACAACACAGCAGTGTCCAGAAAATTTCCTCAACAGGTCAGTTTAGTAGGAAAATTCTTAAAAATTGTATATTCATCCAAACGAGATGAATCCACTTGGAAAAGCTCTATTTTTCCAGTATTGACCTACTGTAGAAATTTCATAACCTAACTCCTTGTAAATCTCAAGTTATGACCATTTAAAGTTAGCCCAATTTACAAATCCGAAAATCTGATATGACCCCTAATCAATTAAAATTCCAAAAACGACTCATACGGTGTCCAAAATCGATGGTTTTGCCCATTATGAAAAGCTAAGACCTTGTACATTACAATCATGCAATTAAATCATCAAAACAATCGATTTACCAACCCGTTACAGCCCCTTCAACACGTTCAAACAAATCTGTCAGAATCTTAAACTTGCATCCCTAGTAATCTACAAACCCTAATTCTTCATAAACATCCCTAATACATGTATAACACTTATAGTACTGATTAAACACCATATTAATCATAGCAAAACACATATATTATCATGTGAAAACCCTAATCATGGCTGCTAATAACAATCATCATCATCAAATCATCAAGAACATTCAAGAACTCCTACACATGCACGTATGCGATTTTGTATATATTATTTTTAGGGTTTTTAAAGTTTTTCAATCATTATATATCATCAAAAATCGTAAGAACGTATACCTTGTGAAATATTAAACTCCCTAGAGCCTTGAAATCAAACCCGAACTAGCTTGATTAGTGAAAGATTGCTTGATTGCTTGAAAACAAAGAGAGAGGTGGGTGGAGGGTTTCGCACGGCACCAAGGGGGGCAAGGGTTAGGGTTTTTATCTTTTTCCTTGCCTCCTAATTGTAAAAGGGCTTTGCTTGTTCCCCAAGCAATTGGTATTAGGGCCCTTCTAGTCCATTAACTTAACCCGTTAACCATGTTCTAGCCCAATACCGAACCCAATATTATTAACCATGCTAAATTATATAAAAAACCATTATTTTATTATTACATAGCATATTATTCATGTTGTGCACGTAATTTGCATAATCTACGCATTACCTTTCAGTTAGGCGATCATTCACAAAGACATGTAATTCACATAAGCACGTACTTCATGTTCACCAAAATTCACTTGTATATATTATTGCTATGTATGTCACATAATTCACCAACGTTTGGGATACAGGACTCATGTGTGTGTTTAACAAGGATTTTCCTACGTATAACATATGTTAGCATCTTCTAACATATGTTAAACCTACTTAACTAACCCTAGTTAAGTATCTAGCCATGTATGAACATGTAAGTTAACTAGAGTTCAGTAAAAGTATTTAACCTGAAAATGCGGGGTGTCACAGTTTCTGTAGGTGTTATTCCCCCAAGGCCTGTAAAATCGAAATCCCCGTTCATCATTGTCTATCTAACAAGTTCCATACTTTTACATAAAAATGATAGTACATTACCTGTTTGTTGTGCTTGTTCATCTTCTTTCGCAGCATCAAAAAACTGACGTGGTGCATCCATGGTGTTGGGCGCAGCCTCTGCGCTTGCCTGGGAGTCTGCTTCACATCATGTAACATTAGGTAAGATTACAATTATTCTATATGAATGTCTGTATTGGTGATGATCTAGTACGTATCCCTAGCCACTTTAAGATTTAGCAGCCTAACTTCGCAGGTATCCCATCCATTTTAAGATTTAGCAGCCTGCCCAACCCCATATCCTTCACTGCTAAACGTTGTTCGTCACTTAGAATCTTTATGCATCTTGTTAACTGTGTTGGTGATGATCTAGTACGTATCCCTAGCCACTCGTTCAACTTTGACCTTTTGCGTTGCCTACGAGGCTCAAGGGCATCATTCCATGTCTTGTCAACCCTCTTCCGTTTGTTCGCCTTCAATGCTTTCTCTTTTTTCCCCCTGTCTATTTTCGCTGAAACTTCTAACGCTCGTGTTTTTGCTCGTGTTATCCTAACTGGTGCAGATGAAGACAGATCATACACAGGGATTGCCTACTTATCTGTTACACATGTAACAATTATCAGTTCAAACTAACTTTGACTCGATATCAGTTTACATAACTATTTAGTGTTTCACATCATCGCACCTTTTTTATTTCTTGTCTGAGTTTCACCAACTGCTATATTTGGGTCTGTTTTTACATAACATACAAACACCCATTGTAAGCAACTGATCGCTTAACCAGACGATAACACCTTTTTTTTACACATATAACACTGAATATATTGGAAAACCACAAAACACCTCACCTTTGGTTTTGGCCTTTTGACGACGACGGCGGTTACCAAAAAAGGACAACTTATCCTTCTGTGACTTCACACTTGAATCATCATCATCAGACTCCACCCCAGTTGACAGTCCTGAATCATCATTATTAGAACCTTCATTCAATGATGGTCATGCATCCTCATTATATGAAGTTTGGACCATCGACGGCCCTGGATCATCATTATGAGCCGAAGCTTTGCAAATTCCTTTACGCAGCCACTTTAGGTTGATAAGTGGCGTATCCGAGTCATAGTCTACATATTTAAAAAAATTGCACTCTAAATAAATTTACAGGAGCCTAAAATTACATTACTAAGATTAAAAAATGAATTATCTTCATTACTATCCAAAAGTCCCTGTAACACTTACTAGATGACGTTTTACATCTTCAAACTCACTAGCTGATAATCCAATGTCCTTTCCATGCCTGGTTCTTGCTGTGTCATCAGACAAAACGACCAATTTTCTTTTCCTCCTGTCTCAAAAATTATATTTGTTACGCTTTCACGAGGGGTATCACATTTCATAAACTACAATCTACTTATCCACTCAATAAAAAATAAATGATAACAACGCTACTTAGCAAACTCAACAAAATCCCCATTTTGTTTCTGTCTTTACACCATCAATGTTCTTATCCCTAATTATTCATGAATACGTTGTACGATATATGAGAAACCCCAATTTTATACAGTAAACGGACATAAAACAACGAGGCACGTACCTTTTAGATGATTTCTTCGACCCCAATCATCGGCTAAAGGAAGATAGGGTCCACATGAACGATTTCATCGTTACCGGAGACAAAAAGAGTACAGGGATGAAGGTTTCAGGAAGAAGGAAGTATGTTGATGCTTCAAATGGAGAGAGAACAGGGATGAAATTTTGAATTTGGGAACATGGTATACGAGTAAGTGAGAGGGAAAGAGGTTATTGAATGAGAGAGAATATGAAGTGACTGATTTGCAGAACCATGCACTTACCAACACCTTTGGGTTGTCAAATTACCCATATGCCCTTTTTTGTACTTCTCACTATTATAATATTAAGCATTTGATCCACACCATTGATCTAGATTGATCAATGGTTGAGATAGGGTTTAATGGGTTTCTTCAATTTAGGTGGGTTTTTATTTAATCCTCCCCCTATATATATATATATATATATATATATATATATATATATATATATATATATAGGGTAGGGATCATACGAGAACCAACTTTATGGAGAGAACCAGAGAACCATTGTCAACACAAACAAAAAAAACCTAAAAACCCCACCTTCACCCCCTAAAAACCTAAAGGTTTAGGATCCTGTACAAAGTACATTTTTCGTGAGAAGTGTGAGAAGGACTAAGAATTGACATGTAGACATCATGTTTTGGATTTAGGAATGATTTTTTAGGTTGTTTTAACTTGAAAAACACCAAACACAACAATCTAAAACACAATACAATGTATTATAGTCATTAAACTTAAAAAACAGCTAAAACACACTACTTAACGCTTAAAACACACTGCTAATGTTCTTAGAATGGTGTTTTAAGTTTTAAGCCTAAAATACATTGTTTTCGGGTTTTAATTGTTATGTTTGGTATTTTTATAGGCAAAACAATCTAAAACATCACGACTATGTTCAAAAAATGATGCCTAAGTATCAATTTTTAATCCTTCTCACACTTCTCACAAAAAAACCACTTTGTACACGATCTCGACCCTATATATATATATATATATATATATATATATATATATATATATATATATATATATATATATATATAGGGTAGGGATCATACGAGAACCAACTTTAGGGAGAGAACCAGAGAACCATTGTCAACACAAACAAAAAAAAACCTAAAAACCCCACCTTCGCCCCCTAAAAACCTAAACCCACCCACCTCACTCCCTAAAAACCTAAACCCCCCATCCCCCACACCGCCCCAACCACCCCCCCCCCCCCCCCCCCCCCATTGTGAAATGCACATGTGCAGCTAACCCCACACCCCCCAAAAACCAAAACGCTCCATCCCATCCCCCCAAAAAGATACCCCCTCTTCCACCATACCGAAAAACTAAACCCTAAAGCTAAACCCATTAAAAAACTTAACTATAATAGTGAAATGCACATGTGCATGTAGTACAATTATCTTATTTTATAGTTTTATATAGGGGTTTTTTTAAGTTTATTCACCAACAACCCCAAAAAACCTAACCTCATTCCCATCATACCTAAAAACTAAACCCTAAAGCTAAACCCATGAAAAAAAAAACCTAACTATAATAGTGAAATGCACTTCGCGTTTATTTAAAGATCATTGAATAAATTTTTTTCCACCTTATATATCATATCACGTCCATTTAAATGATCATTTCATTATGGCAATTGATAATTTATTCAAAAGTGTGCTCTAATAGTGAAATGCACATGTGCTAACGGTATATGACGTAATTATGACGTAAAAAAGGCCATTTTTTTGTTTTTTTTTATTTTTTTTTGTATTTTTCTTTATTTTTTTTTTAGAAAGATTAACACTAAAAAAACATTTTGGTGTTTTTACTTTTTTTATGTTTTTTAGGTTATATAATTTTTTTTTTATTTTTTTTATTTTTTAGTGGAGGGGTTTTTGTGTTCACACTTGGTTCTTTAGTTCTCGCCCTAAATAGTGGTTCTCAAATGATCCAGATCATATATATATATATATATATATATAGGGTGAGCTAACGTAAAAAGAATGCCGGCATAAAAAGTGTAAGAAGTAATATGGATCGTAGGATGACACGGGCTAATGAGGGACATGATCGTAAAAAAACCACGTGTCATTAAATTTGTCGAAAACATGAATGCGGGCATATTAATAATTGGAAAAAAAATATATAAACGCGGGAAAATTACAAATATCATTCAACTGACATTTAGTTTCTTAAATAACTCAAGAAACTTCGACTCGAAAACCGTCTACTGAACATAAAGCAACACACAATTAGGGTTTTTTTTTTAGTGTGTGAAAGCAAAAAAAACAAAACGACTGACAAAATACAATGGTATCGAAGTCAAAATCAGGTATGTATATACAATATTTGGAATATTATTTCGTGTAATTAGTATTTGCAATTAACAAGCCAAACGGTACTTTACATGAATTAAATATGAAGGACGATCAAAGGAAAACAATGATAGGCCGGCTAAAACTTTAAATTCAGGTTTGCTAGACAATTATCAGTTGCTAATTATGAATATTATGCTCGTATTTTGATTTTATTATTTTGGTTTCAAATACGTGTTTATTGCGTCTTAATGTGCACATTTTGTTTGGGGTAATTTAGTAACAACTTGCGTGTAAGGTTAGTTGTACTTGCGTTTGAATTTGTTATCAGGAATAGTTAACAAGCCGTCTACTTTAGATATTTTAAATTCATAATTAGTAAACTCTAATTTAGTAACAACTTGCGTGTAATGTTAGTTGTACTTGCGTTAGAATTTGTTATAAGGAATAACTAACAAGTCATTAAACTGTAGATATTTTAAAGTCATAATTAGTAAACTGAAATGATGTACTGACATTTCTATCAGTCGGCTGTGTCAGGAAAAATAAAATATACTATTTTCAGTAATCAAACACCTATAGTTGATCTATTACACTTCTCTATAAGTCATTTGCAATTGAGAAATGTCACTCCATTTCAACTTACGTTTTCGTATGAATAGTTTTTTTTTTTTTTTTTTGCTTTTTTTTGATTTTTTTTATTAAAATAACAAGACGTTATGTCTCTCCTAGGGAATACCTTGATGAACTTGATGTTGTTGATGGTCTACTTTTATTAAAAAATAGTGTCATTGTGGATGATCCTATACCACCAGCCATCGGTGTTGAAGGATTAGAAGCATTTAATAACATAAATGAAGTACAACAACATCAGAGACGTTATGGTTTGGTATATCAACGTAGAAATAGAAACCATGTAGTCCCTACCGAGGAAGAGAATGTTGAACAACATGAAGAGGTTATGGACTGGCAGATAGTCCCTGGTCTAGTAGGGAATGTTGTAGATGCAGGGGATGTACAAAATGAAGCAGTTGTGGAAGTTGAGAATAACATTCAAGAACAAGCTCGGCCGAATGTTGATATGGCAGCGCATGAAGGTGCGGATGACAACATAAATGGTGATGTGTTATACACTGCACAAGAAGTGTTAGCGATGCTTAGCGAGGGATTGTGAAAAGCCCTATTTGCATATTTTTTGGTATATAAAAGTGAAACATTTTGTTAATGATGATGTAATACAGGCACACGAAAAATGTATATATATGAACCTAGATATTGTAATGTGTAATCATGTTAAAACGCAAATGATGTTCATAGGTGGTTTTTATGATTATATACTACTTGCGTTTGAATGAAAGTGAACTTGTGTTTATTCTTGTTTGAATATAAAGCATGTGTCTTGGTATATTCAAATCATTGAATGTGTTGCAATGTTAATAGTTGCGTTTGAATATTGAATAACTTGCGTTTTGATATGTTCGTGTACAAATATAGATATTTCAAGGTATACTATTATTCCGTTTGTACCATTTGATAAATACGAGCTACCTATAAGCACATTGATAAAGAAAAAACAAGCCAAGAGGAAAAGGACAAAAGTTGTTGAATCAACATTGTCTGATGAAGTTGTTGATGCAAAGAATAAACAAAAAAAAAACAACACAAAAAAAGGCGTGTGCTTATTGATGAATCATCGTCTGATGAAGTTGTGAAAGCAAAAAAGAAGTAAAAAAAACAACACAAAAAGAAGCATGTAGTTATTGATTCTTCTTCGTCCGAAGATGTTGATACGAAAAAGAAAAGGGGAAAATGTGAAGAAAAAAAACTGAAAAAAATAAGAAGCTTCATAAAAAGAATAAGAGCAACAATTTTTTTAAGTACGTGCACATAAGAATAAGCATGAGATTCTCACCTGCGAACTTTATGGCAACAATGAAGATATTGTCGGATGAACAGAAGGAAGACGTTAAAATAATGGGCTTTGTATCAATTTTGACTTTTGAGTATGACTCAACTGCAACAGGCTTGGGAGACTAGTTGCTATTGAAGTTTGATTATGAAACATGCCATGTGAATGTGGGTGATCATAAAATTAACATAACAGACGCAATGGTGCATGAGCTGTTCGGAATCCCAATGGATAAAATATCAGTAAAAGAGAAGAATAGACCAAGGAAAGGCTCTGCAAAAACATTTGATGAATTCAAGAATCAATTCCCGACGAGCAAAGTAACTGTTAAAAACATCCAATCTGATAAAATGCAATCAAGACGGTGGTCGCTTGTTTAAACTAAATTTTTTGGTGCCCTGGAACACAGTTTTCAAAGAAATAACAAAGTCAACTACCATAAACCAAAGGTTCTAGGAGTCGATTGACAATGAGGATGAAATTCCAAATATGAATTGGTGGGCATATATGGTTGAATGTATAAAAAGAACCAAATCTAAATGGAGTGGGTATAAGGACTTGTATAATGGTCCTATAGCTTTGCTAACAGTAAGTAACTATTAAAGAAAGCATCTATATTATAAATTCAATTACATTCTAATACAAAAATTAATGTTATGTTGCTTGTCACAGAACATAAATGAGTTCCATAAACACTAAAAGTTAAAGGTTGCATTAAGAAGATCGGCCATCATTTACATAACATCATCAATAGTGGCCGAAATGGAAGAATATGTACACAACAACGGTTCATTTGCAGTTGATGATAATGCAGCTACAGCAGAAAAACATGATGTGATTGAAATTGGCCCGAGTACTATAAATGAAGTTGTCGATGCATTGATGATGATACCAGCACAGAATATGCAAGAACATGTATACCTCGATGATGATTACACAATACCGCGGGCTAAAACTCCAATAAGAAAAAGTTATTATGAGTGCGATGACAAGTTTAAATTATCTGATTATGAAAACGAGAAATACAATACATGGAATGAGATGGATTTGGGAAAGGTAGGTGAAGAAGATAATCAAACAAAAAAATCCAGAGAGGTAAAACGCAAGTATTAAACATTAAAACGCGAGTTATATTTTATTAGACGCAAGTTTTATTATTATTAAACACAAATATTAAAATAATATTCAAACAAAAAAATTCAAACCCAATTAATACATTAAAAAAATAAATAAAACTATGTTAAGGTAAAATGCAGGTTATATTTTAGCCACGCAATTTATAAAAAAAATGATAACTGACAAAGAACATGATTTTTTAAACAAAAAAATAACAATTACATTTATATAATTTACTTTTTTTATTAAAACACAAAAATGTTTGTTAAGATGAATTTGTTAAAAAAAAGTGACGGTTTAAAAAGGACAAATTACATAACCCCATCACATAGAGGTCATTTCACAACTTATAAAAAAAAAAAAAAAAGAAATGTAGACAGTCATGATGAAACGGAAGACTGTTCAACTTAAAAAATTAATTTTTAGAAATGGCAAAAGTCATGAATTAGCTATACAAAATCAACAATGTAGACATAATGTATGAACATTTTAGGGCAGCTCTACACTTTCATCCTTTCTTAACCACAAAAAAAGTAAAAACCGATCAAAATCTCAGCAAATGGCAGTATGTTGATGAGCGATAACCGAAAAATGATTTACAAGTATAAATAGAGTGTGCTCAAAAACTGTAGCAAGTCGGTCCTTAAAAAGATGTATGCCATGGGTGTTCCACATCTAAGGCAGTCAACAAAGGTAATAAAACTGTTTGATGAGCTGAAAAAAATGTTTAAAAAATGTGAGCTGAGGGGAGTGAGCAGCTTCGAATTTGACGAAGAAAGGTTTGAGGTTGATGTAACGTTTGATGATGGGGATATAGAAACTTTCCATCCTAAGGACATCTCTTTCTATACTGATATGGATTTTCTTAAAAACTTGTTTGAGAAGCCACTTATAAACAAAACTAGAGCAGAGTTTGGTTTAAAACTTGTGGTGATAGTCATGGTTGAACTGTGGTCTGATATGGACCCAGAATCAGACTACAAAGAAAAAGAAGGAGACGTTGATGATGAAGATTTGGACCCTGAGCAAATGGAGGTTGTGTCTGAGGGGGAAATTAGTTTCTCTCCCTAGATACTCAATAAATGTTACGTTATCTTTTTGGCTAATAAGTTTTTAATTTCCACCATGAGATGTAATAGATCTATGTTTTTTGTAATATTATGTTTTTGGCTTGTTTTATGCTTCTTTTTCAATGAACTTATATGAGATGTCACAAAACAATGAAACGCAAATACATAAATATTCAAACGCAGGTTATGAAAATAAACAAAAACAACCAAATATCATCAGTTTGATAAAAAAATAAGACGCAACTACTATTCTGAATAAACACAATTATTATTTATTATGGAAAATTAATAAACGCAAGTACAAATCCAACTTACACGCAAGTACCATATGTACAAACATAATCTTCAAAATAACACTTTAATATCTTGAAAAAATGAAACGCAAATACATAAATATTCAAACGCAACTTGTGAAAAAAAAAAACAAAAAACAACCAAAGATCATCAGTATGATAAAAATCAATACACAACTACTAATCTGAATAAAGCAACTATCATTCATGATGGAGAATTAATAAAACGTAAGTACAAATCCAACTTAAAACGCAACTACCATACGTGCAAACTCTAACCACCTTAAACAATTAGATAGTCTTCAAAAATCGAAAACCAATTTCAACTTAAAAGCAAAGCATATGTAAACATATCTGCAATGCATCTTGAAAAGAAAAACAACAAAAATAACCACTTAAAAAACTTCAATAGTCTTCAAAAAAAAAAAAAAAAAAATTAAAACAGAATTATTATTCCCATTGTAATATAACGCATGTACAAGAACTGTCTCTTCTCAAAAACACTTCGATATTCTCCAGATCATCACTTCAAACACAAAAATTTGAATCTTGGAGAAAAAAGAAAGAATTATAGCAACTGGTACAAAAAAATGAACGAACTGATTAAAATGATTATGATTTGTGCGTACGAACTGATGGATCGTGTTCGTCAAATTCTCAATCAGAAACTATAAAATGATCGTAGCGTTAGGGTTTTAAATTTTTTAATTTTTGAAATTGAAATACTAATAAAATAAATAGAACATAAGAAAAAAGTCTATTATACCCTCAATGCTGGAAAATTAAATACGAGGTAATCCTGGTAACCGCTTTCACGTGTACGGCTGATGTTCCTTCTTACACTTTATACACATATACACTTTGTATAGTAAACTCTCTCTCTCTATATGTGTGTAGAGCTCTCTCTATACGAGGTAATCCTGGTAACCGCTTTCACGTGTACGGCTGATGTTCCTTCTTACACTTTATACACATATACACTTTGTATAGTAAACTCTCTCTCTATATGTGTGTAGAGCTCTCTCTATATGTGTGTGTAGAGTGTGTGTAGAGAGATGAGGTGTCCCATGACTACTTTTTAATCTCTTTTTCCATGACTACAAGCCCCCCCCCCCCCCCCCCCCCCCCCCCCCCTAAACGGCCTGGATGATAACACAGGCGCGATGTTAGGTGCTAGTCCAATATACATAATCTATTGCTAATAAAAACTTTTGGTATTGTCCAAATTTCCATCATTTTTGTCAAGATTATTTACTTTATATAAACCTTATCTAAAATGATTTTTGAATTATTATTCTCGAAAGCATTTTTGTAGTATATATGTTGAGACTAGGGCTGTTCAAATCGCTCGTCGCTCGTTCGGAAAATGCTTGAAAAATGCTCGCTCGATCTTCCGCTTGGTTGTAAATGAGCCAATCGGCTCGGTTCGGTTTGTAAATGAGCCAAGCACGAGCAAAGGTACGCTCGGCTCGGTTCGGCTCGAATAATATTTTTATTTATATATTATATATTTAATTATAAATATACACACAATTTACAAATAAATTTATGGCTTTATATATAACATTATATGGGATTTAAGTTAGTATATGCAAACAAAATATAACTAGCCCACTTAACTCAATAAAAAAAATTAACACTAGATTTAATAGTAAAACCATAAGTAATGAGGTGACAGTCTTGACTTTCTTTATGTTATTAGTCGTTCATCGCTAATTGTCGCTTGACATAACACTACGTCACAATGCAACAACTGTTTTCTAACATATGCACATCGGCTCACTAGCCTCAATCACTGAGATTTCAATATTAGTGTTATCATCGAACAATTCGACCTTAGTTGTCACCCGACAATGAAAACATCAAAGGAAGTATCCTAATTTTATGATCGTCCAAATTACTCTCCGCTCGATTCTTGCTCGGCGCTCGCTCGGAAAATTTGCGCTTGAAGAATGCTCATTCGGTTTTCGGCTCGATTGTAAACGAGCCGCTCCGCTCGGTTCGGTTTGTAAACGAGCCAAGCATGAGCAAAGCTCCGATCGGATCGGCTCGGCTCGTGAACAGCCCTAGGTGAGACCGATATAAACATTACATGTGATTTTAGAAAAGTCAAAAGCAAAACGGTACATCATCGCCCCACCTCCTTTCCATCCCTATGTGCTAGAAGAAATCTGATATGTAGTGGGCTTGCCATAACTAAAAAAGTTGTCCGTACAACTACAAAAAAAATGGAAATAAATTCGTTTGTCATGTACTATGCCCCCAAGAAACCATATCAATTCCAGCTAAGAAATTAAAGAAAATATCGAACTTAATATAATATATATAATTTTTCCTTAAATATAAAATGAAAAAGGATGATTTAGTTATCATTTGATGAATAATAAACCCTTATTCTCGTGATTGAGGTGACTATAAAACTAGAACTTTAATTTACAGTTATAGCATCTATCTATTGTCCGTAAATAAGTGATATAGAAAGATGATTGTCCATAGCAAAATAAAACATATAGCTATGCAATAAAAATACATAGCACTACTTAGTACTTACCGTGGCCTAGTGGTTTGCGTCCTTATTTTTCAGTGGAGAACCGGGTTCAAACCCCACTTAGGTAACATCTTGATCGGCCAGTCCACGATGATGAATCAGTCGAACCCCTCCCTTGGCTTTTAGAATCATGAATCAGTTGCCTACTGTGCCATTATGGGGTGAGGGTGCAACAGGCAGGCAGGTTAGCAAGTCTGGTAAACCTTTTTTTTTTTTTTTTTTTTTTTTTTTTTTTTTTTTTTTGTAAGAAGATCCATTACATTAACAATTTACTTGCATTTTAATACGTGGTATGGTGACTATAGAGTAATAGGTAATAGAGTGAATTGGATCAAATGTATTTTTCTCATTATTCACAGAAGATTATATAGTGGCTACAACATTAATACAATGGTTTGATTGTAGGAAGACTATTGACTAAGAATATTGACTATGACTAAATAATTACAAAGACATGAAGATAGCTCTTTGACTGTTGACTATGAGTATTGACTATTGACTGTTGACTGTTGAGTGTTGACTGTTGACTATTGATTTGTGTTAATAATCTCCTGGCGTTCATCAAGGCAAAAAACGGTCTCACGCTCATCCATTGAAGCAGAATACAAAGCACTAGCAAACGCCACAGCTGAAATCTCGTGGGTTAAAAATCTTCTCCAAGAACTTGGTCTTCGCACGACACGTACACCATCTCTTTTCTGTGACAATACCAGTGCCACCTACCTTTGTGCCAACCCGGTGTACCATTCCCGCATGAAACATGTTGCCCTCGACTACCACTTTGTTCGTGAACAAGTCAATGCCGGTCACTTAAAGGTCTTTCACATTAGCTCAAAGGAACTAGCTGATGTCCTCACCAAACCACTTCTAAGATCACCGTTTCTTTCCTTTCGCTCCAAGATTGGCGTATCCAATGGATCCTCCGTGTTGCGGGAGCGTATTAACACAAATCAATAGTCAACAGTTAACAGTCAATAGTCAATACTCATAGTCAACAGTCAAAGAGCTATCTTTATGCTTTTGTAATTATTTAGTCATAGTCAATATTCTTAGTCAATAGTCTAGTCAATAGTCTTCCTAGAATCAAGCCATTGTATTAATGTTGTAGCCACTATATAATTTTATGTAAATAATGAGAAAAGTACATTTGATCAAATTCACTCTATTACGTATTACTCTATAGTGACTGTCTAACCACATCAATCATAAATTATGTTGGCTAATTGTGGCTTTCTTTTTTTAACGGATCATGAGGTGAAGATATCTCTTCTCTCTCATTAGACAAGTTCTATTAGCGTTCCAAGTTGACTAAACATTCACACACTACAAAGCTCCTATTTTCAAATAGTATTGGCTAGCCACTTGAATTTTGTTACCAAATATTGCCGGCTTCATTTTTTGGTTTACAAATCAACCATAAGCATGTGGTTAATGCCTTATGTTCTAACCAGCACCTAATGTGTTTCCTCGCTACACAATAATTTTTATTTGCTGCCTCTTTGGTTTTGAGTACTTGTTTATTGTATCTCTTTACAGTTTTGTTTACTGCCTTTTTTTTTCCTTAATTGTATTATTCAACTTACTAATTATCTTTTATTTCAAGTTAAAGGAATTAATCATGTAAATAATCATTTAGTTTATAAGTTAAATAGATTATTCATTCAAAAAGCAAAATTTAAGGGTTTATCAGCGAACACACATGTGTAAATGACCACACCAAAGAGAGAATCTATGCACTAGATAAACGACTGGGCACAATGCAACCTACAAGGGTGACCAAGTGGTGGAAGGACGGGAGAGGAAAGTGTTATAAGAAATTTATAAAGATTTGATTCTCACTAGCTTTAACTCTTTTATACCACGTGCATTTTTCATCAAGAAATGTTTAGTTGAATAACAAATATGTACCGTATATGTGATCCCAGATTCGATTACCAATTTTGTTGATCGATGAATACCTAGCTACCTTAAAAAAGTTTAGTGTCTTAGCCTATAATTATGTTGTAGTTATTATTATACCTTTTGTATTCATTAGGATATATCTTGTATTATTTATGTGTATTGTTTCCTTAATTATATTTAGGGTTTTTCTGGATTTACCCTATAAATAAGGTATAATGTTTGTTAATGAGAGACACGGAGAATTCTCCTAATCATAAACTTTCATGGTATCAGAGCTACGGTTCTGATAACCCTAGTTCTCTGTTGTCGCCCCTCTCTCTTCCCTTCTTTTTTCTTTTCCAACCCACCATCTTCTCGGTCCTTTACTTTTATTTTTCCGATACACCATGGCTAAACCCACTAATGCCGAGTCATCCTCACCACAGCCGAAACCCAACTCCATTCACCTGGCCTATTCTATAACTAATAATCAAATAAAGTTTTGCACCTTGGATGGCACCAAGGTTACTTATTCTTCTTGGCTTAAACTATTTCAACTTCATGTTATTGCCTACAAAGTGGCGAATCATATTGATGGTTCTCCTACCCCTAACATCACATCTCCATATTATGAGTTATGGAAAGAATTGGATGCTCTCGTATTACAATGGATATACAGTACTGTCTCGGACAATCTCCTCGTTCGTATTGGATACCAACTCGACGGCTCACGTCGCTTGGGTAAAATTAGAGTAAATTGCGCTAAACCTAATACAGGCTCATCTGGGATCAAAGAGATGTAATATCAACTTCAAGTTTATAATAGAGTACAATGTTAAACGTTAACTACATTAATAAACTTTATCATAAAGAACCATTACGTCTTAGTATTTTGTTTTTAATGCTTGAATCCAACAAAATAGTCATCGGCATTATGATAATCATCCTCTCCTAGAGATGAATTGAGGTCGTCGGGAGCAGTGTGACGTTGATCAGAGGTGACGGCTGGGTGGAAGGAGAATGTGAAGGAACTTAGGGACTGGCATAGTGATAATAAGACTCCTGTACCCCTCAAACAAACATCAATGTCCGACCAATGATGGCGAAGGAGATGTTCGTTAGTTTCAGGGACTCGATTGATCAGTGTCGAAAATCATTAGGAGTCATGGTTCTTACTTTCAGGATCAATGGATCACCCAACAGATTAGATACTGTTGATAATCAAGTCATAATTCAGAAGTCCAAGTCAAACAGTCATGTATAAAGTCAAACGGGGTTATGGGTTATTACTTTAGTTTCTTTTAAAGTTGAGGGACCAAAAGTGACTAAAAGCTATTAAGTTTGAAAGTCGGTTTATGATCTGTTAATATAGCCAATAACAGCTGATGTGTATAAATAGGGCTTCATAATAAGTTTAGGGTTATCCTCTCAATTCAATAATATTTCAATTCTTTTCTTTCTTGTAATCGTTACATTGTTTCAATAAGATTTGTCAATTGTTTGTGTTTTTATTGTTCTTGGTATTCGTATTATTTTACAATAATTGGTATCTGAGCCTCGTTAGCTCGATTGAAGAACAATTCGTCAAGATTCAAGATCTGGTGATTGAAGAATGGTTTGCACGAAGTTCAAGTTGGAGAAATTCAATGGGAAGAACGATTTTATTCTTTGAAGGTTGAAGATGAGGGCACTGTTGGTCCACAATGTTGTTGTTGATGCTTTAAGAGGTGAAGATCATCTTCCTACTGGTCTTATAGATAAAGAAAATAAAGAGGTGTTAGAGAAGGCTCATAGTTCAATAATCTTGAGTCTTGGTGATAAGGTTTTAAGGGAGGTGTCAAAAGAAACAACAGTAGCAGGGATTTGGGCTAAGCTTGAAACATTGTACATGACAAAATCCTTGGCTAACTGGCTCTATTTGAAAAAGAATTTGTATACGTTTCAAATGGGTTCAGGAAAATATTTAGAAGAGCACACTGATGAATTTAACAAGTTAATCCTTGATCTTGAAAATATTGAAATGGAGATTGATGAAGAAGATCAGGCTATTATGTTCTTATCTTCTCTGCCTCATTCATATGAAAAATTTGTTGATACCTTGATGTATGAAAGAGAGACACTCACAATGGATGAGGTTCTTGCTGCATTGAATTCTAAAGAATTGAAAAAGAAGACAGAGTCTAAAAATGAAGGTGGAGATGGCCTAATTGTAAGGGGAAGAACTGATCAGAGAAACTTCAAGGGTTTAAGAGGTTCTGGTTCAAGATCAAAGTCTAAATTCAAACGAAAGTGGTGTGTTTGCGATTTCGAGAAACATCTAAAGAGGGACTGCCCTGAGTAGAAAAGAAAGAAACAAGAATCCAGCAGTTCAAAATCACACAATAATCATAACTCTCAGGATGATGGCTCTAATGGTGGTTATAAGAGTTCAGATGTGTTGTGTGTAATGGTTGATGGTGTAACAAATAGATGGTTCCTTGATTCAGGTTGTTCCTTTCCAATGACACTAGAAAAGGGATTCTTTAAGTATCTTAGAGATGAGTATTTGGGGTCAGATAAACTAGGTGATGACAGGCCTTGTGAAATTATGGGAATTGGCATAATAACCTTCAAGATGAAGAATGGAAGTCTTGTAGATATCAAGAATGTCAGGTATATCCCTAGTCTCAAAAGAAGTTTGTTATCTTTGGGTACTTTTGAAAAAGAAGGGTACCATGTTAGTTTAAAAAATGGAAAGGCAAAAACAATCAAGGGTTCATTAGTTGTGTTAACTGGAACTAGGATTGAAAACAATGTGTATCTATTAGATGGTCATGCTGTTGAAGGGGCAGTTGCATTAGTAGTAACCAATAGTGATGAGTTAATAGCCTTGTGGCATAAAAGACTTAGTCATGTTAGTGGTCAAGCGTTAAATGAGTTAAAGAAGCAGAAATTGATTGAAGGATTAGGAAGTTGTGATGTAGGTATGTGAAACTTGTATTATGGGCAAACAAAAGAAAGTTACGTTAGGTAAAGGAAAGCATACTACCAAAGGGATTCTAGATTATGTTCATTCAGATCTTTGGGGTCCTGCTAGAACTCAAACTATAGGAGGTGCAAGGTACTTTATTTCCATTATTGATGATTTTTCTAGGAGAGTTTGGGTGTATGTTCTCAAACATAAAGATGAAGCCTTTTCTAAGTTTAAAGAATGGGTAGTTCAGATTGAAAATCAAATTGATAGAAAGATTAAGAAGTTGAGAACTGCTAATGGTTTAGAGTTTTGTAACTGGGAGTTTGATAAGTATTGTAAAGAAAAAGGTATTGTTAGACACTTAACAATACCAAGGACCCCACAACAGAATGGACTGGCTGAAAGAATGAATAGAACCCTATTAGAGAGGGCTAGGTGTATGAGACTGAGTTCTAGATTACCAAAGAATTTCTGTGAAGAAATAGTCACAACTTTTGCCTATCTTGTCAATAGATATCCTTCTAGGGGTATAGATATAAAGACTCCAATTGAAGTGTGGACATGTAAGAAGCCTAAGTATGCATGATAACCTGAAAGTGTTTGGGTCATTGTCTTATGCCCACATAAATCAAGATAAACTTGATTCTAGAGCACAAAAGTGTGTGCTTCAAGGATATGCAGAAGGTGGAGTTAAAGGATACAGATTGTGGAAGTTAGAATGTGAAGGTAAAAGAATCATTAATAGCGGAAATGTTGAATTTCAGGAAAAGTTGTTGTAATAAAATGTTGTTGGCTTGAAGCCAACTGAGAACATTGAAGAGCATCCAAATTTGAAGAAGGTTCAAATTGAGGTGGAGTAGGGAAGAAGTAGTGGTACTTGTGAAGAAATAGTTGAAGATTCTGAAGATGAAACTCCAGAACCTAGAGAAAAACATTTTGTGGCCAAGAACAGAACTAGAAGGAACATTGTAAAGCGTATTAGGTTCAGACTAAGTGGTGACTTGTCTTCTATTGCTTTTGTGACAGCAGAACAAGAAAGCATGTATGAACCTTTAACCTACAATGATGCAATGATTGAAGGAGATAAAGACAAGTGGTACAAGGCAATGAAAGAGAAGATGGATTCACTAATCAACAATGAAACTTGGGTCCTTGTCAATAAGCCTAAAAGTCTAAAACTTGTGGCTTGTTAATCGATTTTCAAGTTAAAGGAAGGGTTGATTGAAAGTGAACAGCTATGGTTCAAAGCCAGACTTGTGGCCAAGGGGTTCACTCAGAGAGCTGGAGTGGATTATACAGAAATATTTCACCTGTGGTTAGATATACCCCAATTAGATTTATGTTGTCAATAACAGCAGCCTTTGATTTGGAACTAGAACAACTTGATGTCAAGACAACATTTCTTCATGGTTTCTTAGAAGAAGAAATACGTATGGCTCAACCAGAAGGGTTTATCAAAAAGGGAGATGAGGACAAGGTATGTTTACTAAAATATCTCTTTATGGTTTGAAGAAATCACCTAGGCAGTGAGTGGTATAAGAGATTTGATGAGTTAATGGTGTCTCATGAATTCAATAGAAGCTCTTATGATGCTTGTGTATATTTCAAAGAATATCAGAATGATTGTTATGTATACTTATTGCTTTATGTGGATGATATGCTTATAGCATGGAAGCATAAAGAGGAAATAGAAGCCACAAAAGAAATATTGAAACAAGAGTTTGAAATGAAAGAACTTGGTGAGGCTAAAAAGATTTTGAGAATGCAGATTCATAGGGACAGGATGAAGAAAGAGTGTAAACTAACTCAATGTTCCTATGTTAAGAAGATTCTCAAAAATTATTCAATGGATAGTTGTAAGACTATAACAACTCCCATGGCTGCTCATTTTAAGCTATCTGCATAGGAGTCTCCTTATACAGAAGAAGAACATGTGTATATGAGCAGGGTACCTTATGCAAACATGGTGGGAAGTATGATGTATCTTATGGTATATACCAGACTTGATTTGGGTTATGCTGTAAGAATGGTAAGTATGTATTTGGCTTCACTAGGGAAACATCATTGGGAAGCTGCCAAATAGATTATAAGGTATTTAAAAGGAACCTTGAATTATGGTTTGATATTCAGTGATAAAGGGGTGAATGTAGTCAAGGTTAAAGGGTTTGTTGATGCTGATTATGCAAAGGACCCAGACAAAGGGAGATCAATAACTGGTTATGCTTTTAAAGTGTTTGGGAACACAATAAATTGTAAAGCTCAGTTGCATCATGTTGTTGCTTTGTCAACAACAAAGACTGAGTATATAGCACTGACAGAAGCAGTTAAGGAGGCTATCAGGTTAAAGGGGTTAGTAGCTGAGTTGGGTATTGATTCAGAAAGTCCTACGATTCACTATGATAATCAAGGTGCAGTGCAACTAACTAAGAATAACATGTATCATGAGAAGACCAAACATATCAACGTTAGGTTGCACTTTATCATGGAAATTGTTAATTCAAAGGAAGTTCAGGTGCAGAAGATTGATACAAATGATAATTTGGCAGATGTTTTCACTAAACCACCACCAAGGTTGGAGTTCAAATTCTGCTGTGATGGATTAGGAATAGGCTGATGTCAAGAATTATTGACTTGAAGGTGGAGATTGTTGATAATCAAGTCATAATTCAGAAGTCCAAGTCAAAAGGTCATGTATAAAGTCAAACAGGGTTATGGGTTATTACTTTAGTTTCTACTAAAGTTGAGGGATCAAAAGTGACTATAATCTATTAAATTTGAAAGTCGGTTTATGATATATTAATATAGCCGTTAACAGCTAATGTGTATAAATAGGGCTTCATAATTAGTTTTAGGGTTATCCTCTCAATTCAATAATATTTCAGTTCCTCTCTTTCATGTAATCATTTCATTGTTTCAATAAGATTTGTCAATCCACTACTAGAAAAAAGGCCTTTCTTGACACGCATTGCGTGTCAAGAAAGGGGTCTGATGACAAGAAAAAAAACGTCAAGGATGGCGGTGTCATAAATTTAAGATGACATATTTTCGCGTGTCATCTGTTTATGACACACATTTATGACAGTATTTATTGACATACGTTATGACACTTTTTAATGACACATTTTTATGACAGTTTTTGTTGACATTTTTTCGACACATATTATGACAGAATTTTATGACGTTCTTTTGCGTGTCATAAATTTATTAATCTAAAAAAAATTCTTGTAAAATTACATATTTACCCTCCTGGATTTATAGCTATTTTATTATATGCAAAATAATTAGCAAACTAATAACAAAAACATCATTTCATTATATAATCCGGCCATATTTATCAAATTACAAACTAATCCGAGACGTTTAACGTTTACAAAAATATTGTATCGACATTACATCGCCTTCAAACAAACAAGTTTGGATCATTTGAAAATTAATGTTGCGGCGTAGCCTGACCATTCTTCGCGAACGGCATCCATGTCTTCATCCCCGTAATGATCCGCTCCTCCCCCAACCTGAGACAACAATAAAATTAATACATTAATCGAGGCCGGCTAATTATTTTACATAAATCATAACACATCGCTACGTTTATTTTGCCATAACTTACATTGCCCAATATTTCGACTCCTCCTTCCACTATCTCTTTCATGAATTTCATGACGTAAAATCCACATTCTGTGATTCCCGGTTGGCATGGAAACTACACATTAAAAAAATAAGAAAAATATTAAACCTAATTATAGAATATATATACTTTGTAAGCATAATATTAAACCTAACTAGTTGAATTCAGAGTCGCGTGTTGCGCGACTTTCATATTGGTATTGCGCATTCGTTTCATTAATCTATTAAAGGTGTCATAGAATAATCAGAGAAACAACGCACCATACATTCATCTTTCATGCAATTTAAATGTTAAATCCAACACTTACATATCTATATACACTGCGGCATATGAAAATTATCAAATGTGTGTAAATTGAAAAGAAAATTCAAGTGTAAATAGAAGTGTACCATTCATTACTGGGCACATGTGCAAAACATGGTTTTTGAGTGTTGTCAATACAACAAAGTTACATGCTTACCTATTAAGAACAATGTTATAACAAACACAAATTAGTTGTACATCCACATCTGTCCACGATGGATGTTGGAATAGCATAAGCCACCACCATCACCACCAAGTTTCATGGTCCAGTTCTAGACTTTATTTCAATTTTTCATGAAAAAAATTATTTCAATCATCAAAACTAATTTAATCCCCTATTTAATTATTAACTAATTTTAACATACCCGATATCCTCATCATCGACCTCTTTTACCCACCCCCTAATCATTGCATACCCACCATTTACGTTCAACAACATCATCCTTCCATTCCCTATTCAAATCCGAATCCCGATTTAAATTCAAATAATCATCAAACCTTTATAATCATCAATTGCTAACCTGCCAGAGTGATAGGAAGAAGTGAAGAACCAAATCAGTATGGTGTAACAATGACATATGATGGACGCCGACAACACCGAAATTTGTCACCGCCTACAAAAGGCTAATTTCAACAAAACAACACAAATCAATTCTTATTTGGCTATAAATAACAAAAGAAACATCAAAGTCAACCGCAAAACATGATTTGAACAAAAAACAATAAAAAACACAACGCAAATGAGCTTTACTCTTAATTATTATAAACCTCAAATTCTGAAATAACTGCATATGTATACAAAAGGCTGAATTGTTAAAACCTACCATTTTACTCACACAAACATGTCCATTAAATCTTCATTGCAACAATGCAACTAAATTTTCATGTTCACCTTTAGAGACGAAGTACAACTAAATTTTCATTTTCATGAGTGGGATTGGGCAATGTAATGATGCAAGGACATTGCTCTTAACTCAACATACTTCACACACTAAGGGTTCAAGCAAAAGATATTATAGTGTTCCTGACCAGTCCTACAACTTGTAACAAATTACATACCAGGTGAGACTGAACATTAGCCACCTTCTTTCCATCAAAGTCGTACTCCTTAACTCATGCCTTTCCAGCATAATCACTCAAAATACCACATAATGATTTTTCTGCATATAGATAAAATGAATAAACTTTGTTGCGATAATGGTCATGAAAATGCAAAACTCAGAAGATATGAAATTAACACGTCACTTAAAACAAAAAATACACAGGAGACGCCATAGAAGTATATTTGATAACGTGTCAAATGTCGGCATAACCTATGCCGACACCTGCACCATTCTGCACATCCACTTGCTTAAAAAAGTCCTATCCTTTTAAGCATATTTGAACCAATACTATCTAATGTAAATCAACTTTTTTTCCTTGATGAACCTAATGATTGTACGCCCAAAAAAAATATTACATTTAAAGATACTTCAAGATGATAACGTTGCTTGGAAAGATAACATTTTAATTTATCCATTTTTGTTAATCTAACAATTACTAATGAATAAGCAAAGACACGTATCCGTTAATTGTGGCATGTCTCAAAAGAAACTAAAAATAAGAATTTGAGTGACAGAGTGAAGAGCTTACACAGCCTTTAGCATCTTCAGTGTACTGAGATCAGGAATAGATCCAGACAAGTTATTGTTCCCAAGCCACCTGTCAAGTCCACCAAGCAGTCTAATAAAACTTCTAATTCTAATTACATAAAATTTATGCATTTGCATACAAAACTAATTTTATGTAAGCAAGCAAGTTTAGATATAAATTAAGAACAGAGGTAACAATGCTACAATGACTTGTACTTTGCAAAGTGGAAGTTGTAAAAGGTCTAACTCACAATTAGAACATTAAATCAACATCTAAAACATGCTTAAAAGAGTATACCTTACATCCCCCTGTATAAAGATAGTTTCCATCTTTGGAGAATTGAACCTGTAAATAAGGTGATGAAAAAATAGTATTAGCCGTTTTTAATCACGATTAGATGCAAATTTGAAGCAATAGTTGTCCACTTACATGTGTGACCCCACCTTCTTGATCATGTAGGACATACAATTGTTCCATATTATCTTCCCTGTATATTGCGGTAGTTTGGCTATATGACCCTGTAGCAAGCATCCTTGTATGACTCGGAGAAAAAACAATTGATGATATGATACCTGAGAACAAAGAAAATATAAGTGCAATTAAGTTACTTCTAACATTAAAAGAATTACTCAAAGGCTTACTGCAGACATATGCATGTGCCAACCTGATTGGCCTTCCTTATTTGCTTGAATAGTTGAACGTTGTTCAAAATCTCTACCAGGGCGATGAATATCAAATATTCTAATGGATTTGTTATAGCCAGCAAATATCCTGAATTTAAACATTCTTTCAGCATCATCATTTTAAAACTAATAAATTGTACAATAGAACAAGATGACAACCACAATTACATAAAAACCTATGTTGTCAAAGACGCAAGACGCATAGGCCGAGCCCGAGCGCCTGAGAGCATAAAAGCCAGCCTTTCAGGACGCAATGCATTTGGTGTGCTCTACTGCGTCTGAGCGCGTCTGAGCGCATAGGCCGAGCCCGAGCGCCTGAGAGCATATAAAACCATAATTATCCAAGATATGAATAGCAATGGTTACTACAGAATCAAAAAGAGTGACATTTCATGCATACTAAGAATTCAAGGCAGAAAACACACTTATAATGTTTGGCATTTCACACGCGTTAGTGAAAAATTAAATTCACTCAAAGATTATAACAAAGCACCTGGCCCGTGCTCGTATCCTAGAGATGAATAGGATGATCCCGCGTGGTAGTTGCGAACACACAAGAGACCGGATCTACAATACAATTAGAATACATAGTTCCGATTAACTGCTCCTTTACATATCCAACTATAACTCGAAAATTAGTAATAATGAAAAGGGGCTCCAATCAAATAAATTAAAAGAGAGACAAGAGACGCACCTGAAGCAGACATGTAGGGGTACCAACAGTAATCATATATGGCTTTTCCCTCGGTTATAGCAAGGTTTGCAGGAAATGAATCTTCAACAGAAGCTGAAGAACAAACATCTTCATCTGCACGGTTTTCATAATCTGGTCTATGAAATTAAAAGAAAAAGAGTGATTTCACATGTATAATCCTCAATTCCTCATGTTGAATAGTTAGATGATTATATGAAACACAAAATAGGTTAAATTTAAAAAAATATATCAAATGACACAAAATGTGAAGGCAGAGAAAATTGATTATATATAAGTTACTTACAATGTGAATACACTAAGAGTATTGTCATCAGAGCTCGTCAAAAAGCACAAACCATCCGGCGACCTACAAGAACAACAACAATCATCGTTGGAACTCAAAACTAACAAGGAGAGATCCAAACAGGTCAGAATTGGAACTTACCTGCAAGATGGAGATGATGAGTGAAGAAAGCAGGGTTAGGGTTTCAGTTTATTTAAGCAAGTTATTTAACCTCTCACAGCTTCCTCGCCTCCACAGCACAAGGAACGAAGAAGGTTTAATTTCTTCACAGCTTCTTGCCGGCCTATTTACAGGTTTGATTAGGATGATAGAGGGGGTTGATTATAATGAGAGAGGGGTTTGAACGAGCAGATAGGTGAGGGGGTTTGATTTGAGAGAGAGAGAGAAAGGGGGTTTGATTTGAGAGAGGGAAGGTTTATGGAAAAACGTGCGGGGAGTGAAATGTTTTGAGATTTTAGGTGACACAAATCATGACATGCGATTTCAAAACTGTCATGTTTTTTTATTTTATGACGGTAAATTATTGACACGCATAACAAAACGTCAAGAAATTATCATTTTTTTCCAAAGATGACATTTTTTTTATGACATGCACTTTTGCATGTCATAAAATGTGGTATGTCATAAAAAAAGTGTCAAGGAAGGCCTTTTTTCTAGTAGTGATCGTTTGTGTTTTGATTGTTCTTGGTGTTCGTATTATTTTACAACAGATACTTATGCTACTATGTTTATGCATATATTTAGTTAAATTAGTTATCTTCAATGAGTGGTTTAAGATTGTTGATTTCAGAAGATCATTCTTGGTAGATTCAAAGCTTGTAAGCTTATAACAATGTGGTGAAATACTTTATTTTAATTTTAAAGTATCCTAATTATTAGCTTCCGATGTTTAAAAAAACATGTTAGAACATATGACACCATGCAACATAACCTTTTTAACATTTTACATAAACAATCACTTAGATAGCATCAAAATGAATATGCTTATAAATTCCTTTTTAATAGAATCTCAGATGACTATCTGGTTTTAGTGCCATTGTATCGGTTGCCTTTAGTTGTCTTCTTGACTATTATAAAGCCAAAAGATAAGTTATGGAGGTGAAACACAACTTAATCTAATGGAGATACAAATCTTAAGATTGTTGTTGGTCTATAGGATAATGTATCATAACGATATGTGGCACTGTTATACATGGTGGGTTTTTGACCTTCAGGTTACAAATTACTTTCTACACCTACTAGATAAAAAAAATAAAATAAAATAAAATAAAAACTTTTTGAATTAAAAAGATGAATCAAACATCATTTGCTCAACCCAAAATGAAAATCCCATCATATTAATATAAAATATCTACGTTAATATTTATGAATACAAATGTAGGCTGATCACACTGGTTATCAGATGTATATGAATAAGGCTATAAAAAGTATTGTCTAATTAAAAAAGAAAAAGAAAATATATTGAGTTTTAGTATAATTATATAGACTATTATGTAAAACCTAAATGCTCTGATATAATATAATATAGGAATTGAAACATAAATACTTATTATATGGGTAAAATGAATTTGGATTCAAGAGAAAAGACGCCAAACAAGAAATTGCAAATGATAAACCAATAATTTAGCAGGCTAGGGTTTGCCGTTTAGAAAGGGATGACGGTGTAGCTTGTTGCCCGCCTGCCCACTATCTTGATGTAATTTTTCATGACTATGATATGAATTAGATATTAAGTTTTTTTTTTTTTTTTTTTTTTTTTTTTTTTAAATAATAATTATCTCCAATACAAAACAAGACAAAACAAGTTACATTTAGATGGTGGGTAAGCGGGCAACAAGCTGCGCCGCTATCCCCTTTTGAATCGCAAAGCCTATCCTGCTAAACACAAACCCTTGGTTCTTAGGGCTTTGCGAGTCACTGTGGACCACCTTCTGAACTCGTTTTAGAAACCGTATTGCTTCAGGGGTTAGAGATCCAAATGTGTCAAAAGCAAACGGCAGGAACACATGTTGATTCTCTAAACAGGCTGCTTCGTGCTTAGCAACCTTCTTAGCTTCTGCCCTCAAAACTGTCTGCCCCGGTGCAAAGCCGCTGTCTCGCAAACCTACCAAGAGGGAAACCCCTGTCAGGTCAACACAAGCATGTTTGCCCCCAGCCCATCCAAACACAAGCACATCCGCAGGACGCAAGGTAGATCTCCCCTCCCGTGGATCAGTCAGAAAATTGACCGGTGCTTCTTTCTTGGCTGAGATCCCTGCCCTTCAAAGCACGTCCCATAGAACATCTCTGACCAAATCATGGCGGTACTTAAACCCCGGCAATTCCTTGCAGTGGAGCGCATGCTCGCCAAATTTATCCAGACATGCTTTTTTGCAAATGGGGCATGGTTCATCCGAGGGGAATAGCGGTATCATAAGCCGGTATTTGAGAATAGCCCTGTATTCGATCGCCGACATCCGCTGCCCAAGCCCTTCAATGGGCACAACAGTCAGAAAATCTTGAGCATGAGCCTCTTGAAGGCATGCAAACACTGCCTTTTGTCGCGGAGTCATGTCAAACTGTCCCTCCATAGTCTGCACGTGTTTACCATAAAGAGCACTCGCCAAGGTTTGTTGAGGTTTCTTGGGGGCGGTCTCCTTATCGGTATAACCGCCTAGATCAATTTCCGGAAGAACTGTTTTGACATTACTAAGTGCGAGGGTGTAGTCAGAATCCACCCCAATCACACCAGCACTCCGCAGGATGTGGTCCTGCAATCCCCACGACTGAGCCCTCGACGCTACAAAGGCGTATGTTGACACATCCCCTGCCGTGAAAATCCCTAAGCCCCCATGCCGCATAGGCAAGGATGCTAGCCTCCATTGGAGGTCCCCAAAATGTGCCCCTCCACTGACAACAATGCTTTCAACCGCCTCCCGAAGGCCTGCATCAAAAATGGACACCGCCTCTTTGACATGCTCTGGCTCACAAGTCCGGAGCCCGAACACTAATTTAGCAACCCCCATGCATGAGCGCAATAAGAGAAGCTCACTTTGAGGGTCTCTTAATTTTGGCAGGTGTTCCATTAGTTCAACCGCGCGCAAAGCCCTTTTTGTGGCCATAGAGCGTATGTAACCTGCATCCCTGCTAACAGCTCCCCCAAGGAGTTTAACCCCTCGGTCGGGGCTACCTATCTCGTTAGGAAATTAATCGGGCGTTGTTGCTGACCCATTGCACGTCGGCCAAAAAATCTCAGTTTTACGCACATTAAGCATAAGCCCCAGAGACGGCCCTTCATATCGAATAATATCAAGTGCCCTCGCTACGTCTTCAGTTTTACCTATAATAGTGCCATCATCTAGATACCAAGCATGGAAAGGGAGGGAGCAGGCTTCCTGCACCCGGAGAACAAGCGGATGAAGGACCAAAGCAAAAAGGAGGGGGCCGAGGGGGTCCCCTTGCTGAACCCCAGTAGTAGCGCCAATATGAGTATCACCCACGTATAACCTAGCATGCCGGGCATACAAGAATTGCACCCACAGATATTAAGTTAAAAAAATGAATAAAAAAATAAATAATTTAGGAGGTTGGTGATTAGTTGAACATGTAATTAATCAAAACCATTCAAGAGCCACTCTGTATATTGGTTGGTGATGTCACATGTTATTTTTATCTTTATAAAATTTTATTTGCCGCCTTAAAAAGATATAAACCATATCATATATATTAATTACTAGCTGATTACTCCGGGAGGGTCCCGGAGTTGAAAAATCTAATTTTACGTGATAACTTATTGCAAATGGCTTAAGTTAACTAACCACAAAATCTCTCAATCATTGCATTTTCATAGTATTTTAAATGATAACATGGCGATTGGGCTGATTTTCAACATCGTAGATAAGAACCTGGTTTAAAAGAAAAAACATGATTAATGAATAACATGAACACTTTGTGTGTTTTTTTTCCTGTATAAATGAAACCCCACAAAAAATAGTCGATTTTTTCTCCGTTTTTTATATAGCACTATGGTACTCGTTGGAAAGATAATAAAACGCTCGTTAATTTGGTCTAATTTTTTTCTTTAAAAAATCCCGTACATAAAAAATATAAACGTTTAAAAATTATGGGAAGAAACATGAGAAAGAAAATTTTAAATTTATTTTTAAATTCTTTTTACTTAAAATAACTCAATTTAATTTTAGTAATTGAGAATTTAGGGTTTTATGTTTATCTTTTTTTTTAATTAAAAAAGGAAATAATTCAAAAACACTAAAATCTTTCAATTACGATGCCACGTGGCACTCTCAAGGAGAGGTTGAGGCCTTCATTGCACGTCACGTCAGCATATACGTTTTCTTTTATATATATAGATAGATTAAGTTTATAATCCTTCCCCTATCTTAATAAATTAAAAATATTAAGGAAGTCAATGGTACCTCTTAAATTAACATGTGTTTTTGAGTTGTAAAGTAAAAAATGTGACGCATGATCATGGATCACTTTTTCTCGATCCTTAAATTCCTAATCCCTTGCTACTTAACTACATTTTTTTAATCAACCGATAAGAAAGTGCAACAATAAAATAACTCCACTTTACATGCCCATTCCTTGGTTGGAAATGATGACAAATTGATGATTATCAGATTTGTATGCCATAGATAATAACTAATCAACATTAGGCAGACGTACCCACCCAGAAATATTATGCACTTACTATTACATGGTAATGACGATAACATAGAATCTTTGAGGGAATTGGATGCTTTAGGGAAAAAGATTTAATTGTACTTATCTAAGATTAGAGTAGATTGTGTTACGGATGGTTCTTGTGGATTATGATGAATTAGGGAAAAGGGCTTGTGATCTTGTCATCTTTGGAGTATATTTTAAAACAGCCTTACACATGTTCTGTTATTATATTAATAATTTTAAAATAAACAATGAGATTAGATAAGTTTTGGTATCGGTACATAGAATGATAATATCATATTGATCTTTGTGCTTATTTTCCAATTGTAATAAAGCATTATTTCAACATCAAATTCGAAGAATGACATATAAATAAATAGAAGAAATCCATATTGTTATACAATGCTTACTAGTAGGGGGTAGACGAGCCCAGCCGCTCACGAACTATTTGAGCTTGACTCGGTAAAAAGCTCGAAACGAGTCGAGCCTTATCGAGCTCGAGCCGAGCTTGAACTTAAAACAAAACTAGTTTATTTATCGAGCCTGAGTTCGAACCTGACATGTGAAGCTCGTTAGGCTCGTCGAGCCTTATCGAACCTAGTGTAATATTAGTTTTTTTTTTAATATTTAATAATATTTACCACTCATTTAAAGTTGTTTAGTAAACGGGCCCCAAGATCGAGCTTCACTTATTGAGCTCACGAGCCTAAACGAACTATCATTTATCTTATTTTTATTCAATGAATTAACTAATTGATAATAAACGAGCTGAGCCGACCCCAAGCCGAGCTCGAGCTTGACAAATTGTTAACGAGCCGAGCCCGAGCTTGAGCTTTGAAAACAAAGTTTGAATCGAGCTGAGCTCGAGCTCATATAAGTCCATTGAGCTCGAGCTCAAGCCTGGTCAAGCTCGAGCTTGACTCAGCTCGTTTATACCCCTACTTACTAAGACGTTTAAAAAACTATTTCTTAATTCGTATTCCATAGCATTGAATCTTTAAGTAAATTGGATTTATGCAAAAAGATAGTTATTTTTTTTATTTTAAATATATATAAAAAAGGTATTTATATAAATTCACAGTAAAAGACAAACTATTGCATCAGGACATAAAGCAAACAGACAACAAGTTGCATCGCAACCCTCGTTTAAATAGCAAAACCTATTCTGCTGAAAACGAAACCTTAGTTCTAGAGTTGAGAAATTGCTATGAACGACTCTCTGCACTATGTCTACGAACCTAATAGCTTCTGGTACCAAACAGTTAAAAGTATCGACGCCTTCCCTGCCACGAACCTACTATTGCTGAGGCCAACAAGAGGGGATACTTTGTGAGGTCCACGTAAACGTGTTTGCCACCCGCATAGCCGAACATTAAAACATCTGTTAGGAGTAGTGTAGACCTCCCTTCCCGCAAGTCTGTTAGAAAGTTCACCGTAGCCATTCTTTACACTTAAAAACTACTAGCATTTTAAAATATGTGTTCATCAAATCACTTAAAAAAGAAGAAAAAAAAAAAAAACCAACTGTCGCCACACACGTGAAAATTTTTGCATCAGAAATAATTTGTAACATGAAAATTGTTTACGTGTAAAATAAGTCGCCTCATAACAATTAAGCATGTGAGTATTCTCCTACGGAAATATTGATATCCTCGTATTTTACCGTAATAGTCTTATAAATTTTTTGATTTTAACGTACTCGAGATGACTCATTTATCTATTCTATATCTATACTTATACTTATTTATAAAGGGGGAGACATGGGCAAACATATCTATATTGTCAAAGTTAAGATGACATCCCAAGTGTCTCAAGTGCGGGGCGAAGCTTGGTTCGTCAATCTGGGGGGGCCGGACTCAAATTTTTTTAGTCGGTAGTGGCAAATTGGCGGGGGCCAGACTCAACCCGAACTAAATTTACCTACGAAAATCGTAAATTTCCACTACTGCGTCAAAAAATAGGGGGCCAGGGCCACCCCTAGCCCTAAGAAAGCTTCGTCCTTGCTCAAGTGTAATCCTCAAATGTTTACACCACTTCTTCCATTTATACCCTTGTGTACCATCTTTGATAGCAATTGTACAGAATAATAATGCCAACGGGTCAAAACGGTTTAGTCAGAACTGGTAATTTGTAAGGAGTTAAATTCCTTTTTTCTTGAGTTTTGAAAATAATTAAAGTATAAAATATCATTAAAATATATAATTAGTTTGAATAAAGCGATTTAAGAGGTTATAAGTACTTCCAACACCATTTTCTTGTTAAAAAACATATTATTTCAACTCTAATCTATTCATAAAATTGTTAGACTGGTTTTTCTACACTTTGTAGTTTAGTTCTTTATCTAAGAATTCCTCCTGGATTCCGGATGATTTTTCGTGGAAAATATATTCAACATCATAATATAGTAAATGATATGATGATAGTGAACAAGCTTACATATCGGCCTCAGCCTGGTGCTAATAGAGTTTCTCAGGATTCAAATGTGATGTTTTTATTAAGTTTGTTACTCATGTATTATTTTAAATTTTATAAACAACTTTTAGGTATTTTAATTAATCGATAGTTGCAATTGTTACTATGGGATTCGTCAAGGATGCGAAAGCTCTTATCGATGTTCAAGGATACATGAAAGTTTATCATAAAAACCGACTCATTAAGGTTTGAATGCTTTTTACATGGTGATCCTTGAGGCATTTTACTTGATGAGTTATTTTGGGTTATAATGTTTCCCTAATAGGTCAAAGGGATCAAATAAAAAATTATTCAAGTGGGTCAAATGGGTTGGAAGTGCCCGTGTTGTATCTTTACGATGTGTTCCCGAGTTTACTAAATAAAAGAAAAGAAGAGAAAGGGATATTAGGAGAGAAAAGAAAGGAAAATATATAATTTTATTTCGTGTTCCTGAGTTGAAAGGAAAAGAAAAGAAACTAAAGATTTTATGTGTTCCCGAGTTGAAAGGAAAAGAAAAGAAACGTATATTTTACAATTATACCCATGTAAGATTTTATTATAGGTTAAATGAGAGGCTAAATTGGTAAATGATATACTTAAAATATTTCTTACTTTCCCTTCCTTCCACTTCCTTCCAATTTGGAAGGATTGTTATTTGGAGGAATTTTCCTTCCTCTTCTCTCCACTTCTTTCCTTTAATGAAACTCTGGAACATAAAATTGTTCCCCTTTCTTTCCGCTTCCTTTCCTTTCCTTCTATTTTTAAACTCTGGAACATAGTGTTAGTGCTTACAAGCTTATAGCCGCCTAAATCATTTTATTTATAAACTAAAATAGATTATTATTGTGATGACATAATTTTTGTAATCATATTTTGACAATGACTATTTGTAAAAGTACGGGGCGAGTTGGCCGACATGAACCACTTTGCCCGCACTAAAGACAACCCGTTTTAACCCATTACCTAATACGTCCATTTGACCATTTCCACTTATGACACATGAAGTTTTATTTTCACGCTTGTTATTTGACGTATTCCTTTAATCAACTAGAGTTACGGCACTTCTTGTTTTGCAGCCATTTTGGAGACTTTGGAATGTTGTATCATATGCAAACAATTTGAATTTTTTGTGTTAATTAGTTTCATATTTGACCATAAAAGTCAAAGTATTTTAATCTTTTACCCGCCACAACGCATGGTGGGAAAACTGCTAGCATATTACAAGTTTTTTTGAATCCCAACGCAACGCGCGGGTAAACCCACTAGTTTGAATAATAGTATATGTAATCTTACCCTTAAAAAACAATATTAAATATTTTTCTCTTTTTTTTGGAAAGATAAATTTCATTAAATGCGTGTCACGTCACATAAATAGCAGGGCAACAACCAACAACATACAATAATTACATCAAGCTAAATTTGCAATAATTCGACCTATTAATAGACTTAAACCTTGACCTATTTTTAGTATATGGGACAGAGCATCACCAGATTTGGTCATTAATATCCCACTATCAGTACGATAATACTGCCATCACCAGTGCTGATAGTGGGTCCGTGGACGACCCGTTTGAGTGATTCTTAAAGCTTTAGGGTGTTATGATATGATTCGATGATTGTTTCATGTTAGGGTTTACACTAGAATGGGATAATCGCAGAGGAATAATGATTTGCAAGGTTATAGGTGATGAGATCTGGTTATTTAACATTTAGGAAAAGATATGCATATTTAATGTTTCCTAATACTTTGCAATGTTAGGAATTAATTGCAAATAGGGTGTTAGACCAGTGATAAATTAGGGGTTTTTGTTTGGAATGGGTTGTTTAATGATTTGGGTTTGATGTCGGGTGTTTTTACATGTTTCGGATCTGATTTGGAGGGTTAAACGCGCAAAAGGGGGCATTGGGACTGCAGGGGCGATTAGGAGTTCTAATCGCTTGTTGTTTGGGCAAGTAGCCCCTAATCGCATACCCTTAGGGGTGATTAGGCCCCTACTCACGTGTGAAATAGGTGATTACAAATCCTAATTGCCTGGTTGACTTTCCTAATTGCCTGTTGACTTTCCTAACTGCCTGTTTGATTCCTAATCTTGTGTTTTGCTGTTGTAAGTGTATTATGACATCCCGAAACATGGTTTAACACCTAGGAACATGTTAGACAGCCCGTAGCATGTCTAATAACCTGGTAGCACATGCTCGGACTCGTTTATGCTATATATGACTCATATGATAGATGTAGTGATCATAGATGCGTGTTAAGTGCATAGTTGCATGTGATTGCTTAATTTCTCATTTTTGGTTAACACGTGGGATGTCGGGTCTTATCTTGTGCGGTCGGTTTAACAGTCAAAGGTGTTTTCAAATGTACATGGTTATGGTCTGGACATTCGGGGACTAGTTAACCTACAGGTTATTAGTCTGGGTACTTATATACGTCTCATGATAGGTCGCCGCTATTTGGGGCTATCATAGCTTGTTGATTTAACTGTTTTTCAAGTAAAGCAACCTAAGGTGAGTGTCACAGCCCCGCTTTTACTGTTTTGCTTTCGGAGGAGAAACATGCTACATACTTACATTTCTTAAAGGTCATGCTATACTACGATTATTATTGTTTACTATACGGGCGTTTCATCAAAAAGTCCCAGGGGAAACCATGAGTATGTGGGTATACATAACGGGGAAATGTGGATAGATCTATTGGGCTTGACTAACCCCACTCGACGGCTTGGAGCCGAGCGGGTGCATATTGTCTCTAACTTTTGGAGTCACCGATGATGACGGTATTGGGGTTACATGTCAGTAATGGTTTCCAACTCGTAGTAGTAAAAATACTTATCGTCTAGCTAACGTTCTTATAACATAGTATTAACGGAAATGATCTTTTCAACTTATGGAAACTCTTTTGTAAAACCTATGAACTCTCCAGCATTATATGTTGACATTTTAGGCATGTTTTCTCAGGTCGCTAAGGTAGCAGTCAATGGATTAGGCGCACGAGGTCTTGCATGGCGTCTAGGGTTCTAGTGCATGTTTAAATAATGTTTTCAGACTACGTTATGTCTTTTCGTTGTAGAACAAGATTATGCTTTCGCTGTTGGTTTATGGTTCAAAACTTAATGTTTTGGTTTTCATACATTACATTAGTATTTGTTTATTGTGACCGTTGACTTGGATCCTGGTGTGTCACGCGCCTCGTGGTAAAACCCCGCAAGTGGAATTTGAGGGTGTGACAATAATAATTGGGTGGGGTTGGCTTTGGGGTTGTTGGTATTGTGGTTGAAGTGGTTGTGTTTTGTAGATAAAAGCGGTTGTGGTGCTTGGAATGGTTGACTTTGTGGAAAATTTATTACGGGCCTATAACCTTCCATTGCACCCGAGCTTAAACCCTCACCTTTATCTCTCCTACTTGAATACCCTCCTCTTGATTTAGAGGATCCCCTCTCACCCTTTGCCACACTCTTTGATTTTCTTGAATCCATTTGTTTGTGTTTGAAAGTAGTTTGAGACTTAAGTGTTGATAGTTTGTGCATTTTTGTGGCTGAAACAAGTTTAAAAAACATTTATATATATATATATATATATATATATATATATATATATATATATATATATATATATATATATATATATGGGGTGTGGTTCTATAGAAAACCGTCCTAAACTAGAAAACCTTGGAAACCCAATCTCAACCATTCATTTCATAAATCAATGGCTATGATCAATTTGAAGGCTTTTGGTTTGAAATATTATTATTATAATACATATAATACAAAAAAGGGTATAATAGTAAACTTTCTTTGGGGAGATGATATTATTATAATTACATTCTCTCTCCATCAATCACCATCAACCTTTTCATCTACCTCTCTCCTCTATCATCTTCATCTCCTCCCAACTCCATATCCACCCAACTTCTTTAAGTTTATGAATCATCTCCTCCTAACTCATCTCTCATCTCCATCTCCTCCAACTCCTCTCCCATCTCCCTCTCTCTCTCATCTTGATCTCTGTACCCTCAAAGTCCATGAAGAAGGTATGTATGTGTTGGTCTGAGTTTAATCAGGTATGTATGATCTTCTCTCTCATCTCCGTACCATCTCCTCTCTCATCTCCCCCTCTCTCTCTCATCTCGATCCCCTGTACCCTCAAAGTCCATGAAGAAGGTATGTATGTGATGATCTTCAATTTAATCAGATGTGTATGTGTTCTTGGTCTGAGGTTTTGTTGGGTGACCATGTAGGTTTCTGATAACCTATATTTTAATCTGGATTTTTTCCTTTTTTTCTTTTCATTTATTCTATTTTATTATTTTTATATAAAAAAATTGAAGTGGGTTTTGGTTTGATTGTGAAGATATTCATCCGAGGTGTTAGAAGGTGACCGGAGATGGTCGAAGAGGATGACCGGTGTTAACAGACAAGAAGAAGAAGGGGTTGCAAAAGTTTGTCATGTGCAGATATGGCTGGACCATTTAGCAAGAAAGGTATCATTGATTGACCACTACTTAGCTTTAACATGTGTTATCATTTCTTTAAGATTAACCATTTTGATAGACTCTTTGTTTAACTACAATAACATGTGTTATAGGCAAAAGGTGACCGGAGACGGCCAGAAAGGATGGCCAGTGTGTACAGAGAAGAATGGGTTGAACGTATTCTTTGTGGTTGTGTCCTTAATGTGGTTGTGTCCTTAAAAGAGTTCTTTGTGGTTGTGTCCTTAATGTGTATGTTATTTGTCAGAATATGTAACATGTGTTATGTTTTATAGTTGTTATTGGGTTGGTTGCAAAGGTAACATGAGTTTATCAATTTGGCTTAAAAGAAAGAAGTGTAACATGTGTTATCAGATCTAATTAAAAAGAATATTAGCACGGCAAAAAAATACCTATCTAGAACACTGAAATATCATTAGGCATAAAAAGAAATTTAAAAAAATGGACACAATTATAAAAAAAAGGGTAATCGTGTAATCGTGTGACAACATTTAACACAAGTTAGATTATATTTATGGATCTTCTATTGTAATGGTAAGTCAAACTCCTAGTACAGTTTATTTTGATTCCCAAAAAACATGGGAGGTCATATGAGATGGGATAACACATGTTAGTAATAACACATGTTAGGTACATATTAATTGGTCTGAACCTTTTGTAATCGTGTGACAACATTTAACTCATGTTAGTTTATTTATATAGATGTTCTATTGTATTGGTAAGTCAAACTCCTGGTACAGTTTATTTTGATTTCCAAAAAACATGGGAGGTCATATGAGATAGGATAACACATGTTAGGAATAACATATGTTAACACGTGATGGGATAAAAACTATGTGGCCCAACTTTGATGTCCCTTTTGATTTAAGTTCCTATTAGTAACTCCATATTAGTAATGCATGAGCCAGGTTACTGGTTGGTACATATTAATGGCCTGAACCGTATCTTATCATGTGACAACATTTAACACATGTTAGTTTATTTTTATGGGTGTTCTATTGTAATGGTAAGTCAAACTCCTGGTATAGTTTATTTTGATTCCCAAAAACATGGGAGCTCATATGAGATGGGATAACACATGTTAGGAATAACACATGTTAACACATGATGGATAAAAACTATGTGGCCTGACTTTGGTGTCCCCTTTTGATTTAAGTTCCTATTAGTAATGCATGAGCCAGGTTACTTGTTGGTACATATTATTGGCCTGAACCTTATCTTATCATGTGGCAACATTTAACACATGTTAGTTTTTTTGTTGTCCTTTTTGTCTGTCTACTCTTACCCTTTTTTTGAATGTTTTGATCGACCGTGTCGCCGTTTTCAAAACTTTTTATGGATGTCCTATTATAATTCTTCGATTGCCAAAGAAGATGGGAGGGGTATTCGAGATATGATAACACATGTTAGGGGTAACACATGTTAACACATGATGATATAACACATGTTAGGAATAACACATGTTGAACAGTGGACCACATACGACAACTAACACCTACCATCCATTATAGGGTTATATAAATATTTGATATTTGTACATCACATGTTAAGGCATAAATATTTCACCAAAAGAGTAAAAGTTTACTAGGCACAAATGAAGTTTTTTTAACATGTGTTAATGTTGCGTAAGAGGTTAACATGTGTTATTTGGTAACATTTATTAAACTTGTATTTAATGCCAGCCCTTTTTACTTCATAAGTTTACTGAGAAAATAAAGCATACAAACTATTAACACACATTATTACAAAGTATCATTACAAACTATTGACCACTTTAATAAAATAAATCTAGTAATTCTATAAATTGAATACCAAAAAGTAGACGTTATTTAAAAGTTTTTCTACATATTTTTCTCGGCTTCCTTTGACTTCGTATGTTAACATAACCGGTGGGAGGTCTTCGTTATCAACTGCAAAACAATAGATAAGGTGTTAAACGGTGTGACCAACTCATCATCTAAACATACTAACAGAAGTAACACATGTTAACCCAGTCACACATTTCATCAAACACATGGAGTGCATATATCCATATATCCAAAACACCAAAGACCTTATATCTAGCTTCATACAATCACCATTAACTTCTAACATACTAACAGAAGTAACACATGTTTACCCAGTCAGGCATTTTATCAAACACATGGAGTGCATATATCCAAACCACAAAAAGACATTATAAACAAAAAAACAGAACCAGTGAAAAAGAATCTAATCAACAATAAACAACAAGTAAAATACAACATTACATTTTATACTTAAATTAACACAAAAAACAACAATATTATCCACTCAGGCATTTCATCAAACACATGGAGTACATAAACTTTAAGCAACAAATTTACCTATGATATTTATGGTGGGTCAAACAATAAGAATAGAGAGCATCAACACAACTTCAAAATAAAAATGTTTACACATAGTCGCTGAAAAAAATCTAGCAAAGACCCAAAACAGAACACAGAGACAAAAAAAAAACTAATAAAAAAAACACATCTCCAAAAACGGTGGTGTCGGTGGTAGTTCGAAAAGGAAAAAAGAATAACAAGATAAATGGTTTCAATGGACAAACAAACCTTTCTACCAAGATAAATGGTTTCCATATTAACATAGACTGAATCACTTGATTTTTGGAGGAGACAGATTTGGGCAGATCCATTTCGATGGAGGAGACGGGTCATGGTGGAGATGTCGGTTTCGTTAAAGATGAATTGGAACACGTTGGTGGTTTTAGTGGTGGTAGGAGGTGGTGGCTGCTAGTGTAAAAGATGATAATGGAGTTTTCATGGTGGGTGAAAATCTGGAAGATGATTGATGAGAAAAAGAGAGAATGGGATATTATATAAGAGGATGGGATGATTGAAAAATTGAAAAAAGGGGGGGGGGAGGTTAAATGACAATTGTACCCTTTTCATTTAAATATTAGTGGGGTGATGTGGCTTAATATGATCCATGTATTGGGTTTCCAAGGTTTTATAGTTTAGGAGGGTTTCTCATGGATACTTATACTATATATATGTATATATATAAATATACACACACACGTCCCATTTCTTATTAACGATGAAATTAAAATAAATGGTAATAAAAGTGACCGTTGCATTTAAAAAACATTTTCACTCCCCGTTAACTACAACTAGAAAACGGTCCACGTATCCACTACCAACACCACCGATGATGGTGTTACCGTGCTGATAGTGGGGTACCCGTGATTAATTCTGGTTGTGCACCGTCCCCTTAGTGATTTATCATGAAAAATGATTAGTTCCATTATTTTCTCTTAATCTTAAAATATTTACAACCCGTTAGTGTTGGATCGCCGAACGGTTACCCAAAATAAAACGTTTAATGTTCTCTATCGCTTTGTGTGTATATAAATTCGCCATACTACTTATCTACTTACTTATCTATACTACTATATAGTGTATCCTGGATGGGCAAAATCGTCATTTCATATTTATTTATATGGGCAAAAAATGCAATTTCATTACATTGGTAAGACAAATTTAATACGAAAATTTAATACTAAGTCAAATTTCATTTATAATCTCTTTTTTATTAATTTTGTTTTTGATACATATATCAATGATGCATTTTTTAATACGGTTGTTTTTTTTTTTACTTTTAAGACGCTCATTAACTATGTTTATACACACATCTATGTTGGTTCACCTCCTTTCCAGTGCCTCCTGATTGCAGAAACAACTATTCACCTCCTTTCCATCAACACACCCTTTAAACCACCATTGGGTGCGACTGATCACACCTTCAATCACTGTGCTTCTTTCGATATCCCTAATCGGTTTTACCCGGAATTTATATCCGGTCCATTTACCAATTGAATCCTACTTTATACCATTCGCAATAGCATCATGGTATCTATATGGACGAGGCTGAGAAGAAGACAAGCCGAATCACAAGTGATGTTCGTGTGTCCACAGCCGGTTGAATCTGGAGGTCCTACGAACCAAATTTTTGGAGTGCAATAAGAACACATTAACGGTGCGGTAATTGCTTTGATTTAACTAGGGGTTTGTTTCTTTGTTACAACACATATAGCATATACTTTTTTCACAAAAATAAAAAATAAAAAATAAATAATAGACAAGATATGGAGCAAAATATTGATTGTAAGTTTCTTGGTTAATTTATATCATATGTTTTGTTATTTTTAGTTATTGATGTTGGCAACCATTTATATTATTGGGAAATTAACAATTGAGTTATGTTAGGTAGAGGAATCAAATCTGAATTCTTGTTTAACACATCATAAAACATGTTTAAAACTAAACGGAATTGCTTAAATTCAGATACATAGCCAAAGTAAGATGTTCTTTTGGCGATTACTAAGTTAGGGCTAGGCAAATTCTTGATAGTAGAGGAATTCCTACTGTTGAAGTTGATTTGTATACTAATAAAGGAATTTTTAGAACTTCTGCTTCAAGTGATGCTCCTATGGAATGTAAGTTCTCTCATGTTTTGTGATTTAGAATAGTTAATTATATCTGTTAGTGGTGGTTGGAGTGATGTTTTCGAGTTATACACGTTAGCAAACATGGTTAAAAATTAAGAATTAGTAACTTCCGTTGAAATGTAAGATGATGATGATGCTTTTATTATTTACATAATTACTTCCAACATATAAGGAGTCGCTCTGATAAACCAGTGGCCATAGATTTGACCGGATGTCTGACCATGTTAAGAAACATAAGGTGATTTTTATTACATTTTCATTGATAGTGCAGTTTATCTCCTCCCAAAAATAGCTAGAGTGCGAACTTCAATTAGACAGAATTAGAATTAGAATGATTTTTGTTGTTTAACTTTTATACATTGACATTTAGTTAATGGATTTTGATTGTTTAACAAGTAAGGAATACGTTTATATTATGCTCACCAAAAGAGGATCGTCAACACCCGCTGCTATAAATTATAAATTGTCGACTCCATTGCAACGTGTGAGCTCACACTACAGTATCCCGCCCGCATAAGCAAATGTTTTTTTTTACCAAAAACACACGTAGGGGCTCGAATGTAACATATTATTACTTAGGTGCTTTAACCAACCAGCATAGATTGTCACCTTACTTTCCTCACCATTTAGACGACGTTTCAAATCAAGCAGAAAACAAACAGCGAGCCGATTAACCAAACAACGTGCAGTCCTGCTGCAACGCGCGGGCTCCTACTAGTATATAGCAAAGATGGTATAACGTATTGGAGAAAGTTTATTGTAAAAAGTAGTTTACAATAGGTACAACCTACAATGGTATAACCTACATTGAGTTTCTAAAAGAGGAGGAGAAGGGAAAATAGGTACAACCTACAATGGCTGAGTTCCACCCCTATTTTATTAACGTCCATAACTTTTTCATACGACATTATTATTTTTTTTTTCAAAAACATACCATAAAACAAGCTTTTTATCCTCTTTCATTTGCATACCCTATTGTTATACTTTGTTTAAAAAAAAAAATTTTTTGCTGGGTTGATAACTTGCGTTTTGTCATGATACAACTTGCGTTTTAGTAGAGGTGGTCCGTCAAATCTGCATCAAGCCATGAAAATCCAATTAGTTAATTGTAATGTGATATTTGACACTATATCACCTTATAGAACATTAGAAACAACTCTGCTCCATGCCTTTTTGCTACTGAATCACCTTTTCGGTCAGCCTCTTTTAAGAACATGAAAATAGACTTAACATAACTTGTAGATATGAAATGATTAGATTCTTGATCATCTTGTAACCAGGCTTTTACATCTTCAACCACTTTACGCCTTGATGCCCAAGGAAGAATAGAAAGATTTCCAAGTATAAAAGATTTTCAACTTGCGTTTTTTATTATATATAATTTAAATCCTTTTTTCTCAGGTATAACTTGCTTTTTAATATTGATAACTTGCGTTTTATCATTTATTACTTGCATTTGATCAGGTCGTTTTACCAGGTCGTCTTATCAGGTATAACTTGCGTTTCTAAAACACAAGTATACCCTTAATAAAACGCAAGTTATCAACCCAGTAAAAAAAATATTTTTTTAAAAGTATAGCAATTTGGTATGGAAATGAAAGATGATGAAAAGCTTGTTTTGATGGTATAGTTTTTTTTTCCTTTAAAAAAAATAATGTCGTATGAAAAAGCTATAGCCATTTTAGAAATGGGGGTGAAACTTTAATGGCGCTAAGAAATTACCATCGTGCCCCTGATTATCAAAATTAATCTATGGCTAAGAGCATTCACAACCCGGGAACCAAATTATGTGAGGGGTTCCCTCAAATTATATGGGGTGAGTGTGAGTGGTTGTAAGTGGAGGAGAGAGAAAATATTTAAAGAAACCACTGTTCACCCCTATATATGAAAAACTAATGTTCACCCATATATATATTTTAATATTTATGTAAGTGGTTGTGGGTGAGGAGAGAGAAAATATAATGATAAAAGTATGAAAAGGTATTATTATTTTAAATAGGAGAGAGAAGATTTAGGGGTGAAGTAGTGATTTTTAGTGTAATTTGATGGATGGGATTTGGTGGAGGGGATGTGAATGCTCATGCTTCTTATACTTTTGGGTCCGGTTATTTAGACAACAAGGGTTTTTATCTACACAACCCCCTATGGCCTATCAGGGCCTCCACGGCCCGTTGAGCCCCTCCAAAACAGAAACGACGGCCCATCAGGGCCTCGACGACACGTCGTTTTACCCTAAATGATTACCAATCATTGGTAATCATTGGCAATGATTGAATAATGATTGTTCGGTTTTTTATAAGTGTAGTGTGGGTGTTTAAGATGGATTAGAGATGTAAATATAAATATTTGGTTTTTTATAAATGTTATTTTTTTATTTGTATAATATGATTTTTTTTATATGGATGTGAATATGAATGTTCGGTTTTTATTAACGTTTTATTGCCGAACTAAACAAAACCAAAGATACGAACAATAAAATAAAATAAAGCATAACATTCAAACATTTACATACAAAATAAAACATGTTGTTCAAATAAAGAAACGAGAATACTCAAAATACAAGATCCAAAATATACAAACTAAGGACCCGACACGTCCGGCTGACCCGGCCCATTCGGCTGACCCGACCCGTCCGGCTGACCCGACCCACCCGGCTGACCCGACCCACCCGGTTGACTGGTGGACGCCCCACCCTGCTGACTGGTGGACGCCCCATGCGGCTCCATACCCAATTGTGCTCTCCTATCATTCTCGCTCTGCACCAACCACCGTATATCTGCTCGCATCTCCGCCATCTCAGCCCGAAGCAACCCAATCTGATCCAGAACCTGCTGAATTAGCTGGCTCGTTGTCTCAGGCAACCTAATAGCGTGATAAACGCGGCCAACATGCTGTCGGGCATCATGGGCGACCTCTGGCATCGGTACATCCTCCGGTGGATCGCCGTCGCCAACGTGTGACATCTCCACCTCCTCGGCACGCGGACACTCAATATATTCCAGCGGCTGTGGAACAAAACGCTCACCAGGTGTACCCCAAGCGAGCTGGTAATATGCGGCTGGTTTGCTGTTCGGGACCCGGATCGCCACCTTCATCTGCGTAATAGTCGTAATATTTAATGGCCTGAAACGTACAACAATAAAAATAATATTAAATAATAATAAATAATAAATAATAAATTATAAATTACAATAAATAATAAATAAATAATAATCATACTTGGGCAGCATCGGCATCGGTAGTGTCTGGTACTCAATATTGACCCACAAGTCGGCCGGGCATACGCGCAATGCTATGGCGATGACCAACCCACCAATAGGAATAGCCCCGGCTGAATGCCTATGAGGGTAGCCGACAACGTACTCAGCAAAGCACTTGTGCAGTGCAATCGGCCTCCCCTTGAGGACGCAGTACAAAAAGAAAAGGTCCGTCTGATTGACCCTTTCGTTAGAACTACACCGCCCGGAAATAGACCAGGTAATCACACGGTGTAGGTAACGAATCAGAGGGTCCCTGATGTTGCTGGACCTGCACAGGATAATAATAAAATTATAAAATTTTCGGCAGAGTTTCTCTGTTTTTGTACGAACCAGACAACACAAGTCGTCTAAAACAACAACAATAGTAATAATATTAATAAAGCTAAAACTTGAAAATAATAATAATACCTCTCGTCGTTCGTCGCATACGCTACACCACCACCGATAGTGGGCCACCACGATATCAGCATGTCGTCAGGCAAAGTGGTCAGACCTGCAACGTACATATCTTGGACGAGCTCGTCCTCGGTGTACCACCCTAAACACCTCGTAGCAAAATCGTCCATCGAATACGTGTGGAGGTGTCCAAACACCTCGTAGCAAAATCGGCCTCGATGGGACGAGGGTTTTGGTGGTGGTGATTTTTAAGTTTTGGTTCAAATGGGGAATAAGCTGATAACGTTTTGGTTAAATCTGAGATTATTACGAGCCGTCGAGGCATTAAATGTCTAAACCTAATCCATTTTTACGGGCCATCGAGGCCTCCACGGGCCGTGGTGAAACACCTTTTCAGACTGACACCTCGTACCTCGTATCACGATGGGCCGTGGAGGCCCGTCGTTTTTCACTTTTTTGTATTATGACTCCACGGCCCGTCGTTTTTCCCTGATTTGTCCACAACGGCCCATCAAGGCCTCCACGATCCGTAGAAAGGTTGTTTAGGGTTTTTTTTTGTTGTGTAGATAGCATCACCCATACTTTTTACGCTAACCTCCATTTTACGTTAGCCTCACCCAAAGTATTGATTAATTCTAAAAGTGTAATATAAGATTCATACTCTTAAGGGATGAGGGCGTTTCGCAATGGGGTGGCGTGATGTGCTTGCCGTGAAACACCAGTGCCACCTCATCCATCATGACGTGAAGGTGAGAAACCGTGACCATGGTCACGCTCGTGCATAGGTGATGTTTTGGACTGTGACCGTTATCCAACAGTCAAACTAGCCGTTGGGATTTTTGTCGTTTAGTTTAAAAAAAAAAAAGATGAGGCCGATATCATCAAGTGTGTCTTAAAAGACTACAAGGTAGCCTACCAAAAATATTTTTTACTTACTTTGCGTCATGGGATGTTGCGAGATCCGATTCAAAACTGGTGTCGGTTCCTTTGATTGATCTTGTTGGCACAATGGGTAGTCGTTCAAAAAAAAAAAAAAAAAAACACATCTGAGTCGGCTCATTACGACAACCTCAATGGATGGGTTGTCAACCAATATACCCGAAATGAATTTCAACGACGACCCCATCGATGACCTCAACGACATCCTCAATGTCGACCGCATCCAAACACAACAACGACACGACCGCAACGTAGGAAATCGACTCGTCATTAAGATAAGGGAAGGAAGGTTTGGCGGATTCCATCTTCAAATACAAGACGACAAAAATAGCCGAAAAAGTGGAGAATAGAGAGCGGAGCAATGTAGTGGTGAGTCAAATATGCATTTCTACTATATTTGAGTCTCATATTTAATCTTATTTTATTTACAAAATGCTTTTTTATATTTTATTTTATATTGTATTTAATAAATAAAAAATCAAAGTTTAGTGATGGAAAGGGGTTTAGTGATTGGTGATGTCCGTAATTTAGTAACAGCGTGATGAAATGTAATGGAATGAGATATCAATTTATGATTGGTTATCCATCCATAGTGGTGGAGTGGTGGAGAGGCCTTATGTTCACTTAGGTGATTAAGGGTTCAATTCTCACTTCCAACATTATGGTTTGGTATCCGGGTGAAGATCGAATACGGGTGACGCCGGTTCGAATCTGACGGGCGGCGAGGTTTTACCGAGTTCTATAACACTGTCGTGTCTTCGGGCGGGTGGGGCTCGGGTTTCCGCGCATCGGGAGAAGGCGGGGGGTGCTGGAGGTCGAGTAGTCGATTCTTGGGCACGGCGCCCCGCAAGGGTGGTTGCCACACAGTTGTTCGCCGATCAAAAAAAATTTATGATTGGTTAGAGTTAACTGATATGTGTTAATATGACGAGCACCCCACCACCCTAATGAACTGAAGCATACAATGAATAAAACAACAAGTGGAAGTTATGGAAGTCAACACAAAGCCAAACCATGTACTAGGTACCCAGTATTCAGCCACTTGGCATAATAAAAGAGCTAGCCACTATACCTTTTATGGGTACCTACACGGTTTCCTTTCGCGGATGGATTTGAAGTACAATGACAAGTTGACAACCACTAAGCACTTATCTACAAGTCATGTGTCCTACATAAACCATCCATTTGTATTAGTTTGTATGTACTGAAGGATGTAACTCGATAAGACCATTAAAGATAGATATTATTTGGTTTGTCGATCTTTAGCACAAGTTGGTCACATTAGGTTCAATGTACCTTATCCATCCATAGTGGTGGAGTGGTGGAGAGGCCTTATGTTCACTTAGGTGATCAAGGGTTCAATTCCCACTTCCAACATTATGGTTTGGTATCCGGGTGAAAATCGAATACGGGTGGCGCCGGTTCGAATCTGACGGGCGGCGAGGTTTTACCGAGTTCTATAACACTGTCGTGCCTTCGGGCAGGTGGGGCTCGGGTTTCCGCGCATCGGGAGAAGGCGGGGGCTGCTGGAGGTCGAGTAGTCGATTCTTGGGCACGGCGCCCCGCAAGGGTGGTTGCCACACAGTTGTTCGCCGATCAAAAAAAAAAAAGGTTCAATGTATCTTTTTTTTTTTTTTTTTTTAAAGAATCTGATTGAAGAATATGGATCAATTGCTTGCTCTCTTCTCATTGATCTCATCATAATATATACAAATCTTCAAACTTAGGAGAAAGGAATTACCAAAAATAATTACAAGATAATTTACCTAAATTACATCTATATCTATATCTATACATATAATATTTGAAAGCCCTTTTGTACACATGTCATTCATTCACCCACCTAGCAATCATCCCTCCTCCCCTTATTAAGCCACATGGCATTATGTGAGATTTTATAAATTTTCCTTTTTTTTAAATAAAAAATCAGAAAAATATATAAGCAAAAAAAAAAAAAAAAAAAAAAACACAAGGTTCATAACATAACCCCCAAATCTCCATCTTGCTCCCATCGAAACCTCTAACCCTAGCAGGCGATTTGAATGTGATTGAACCCAATCAAGCATTGTTTTAATCTCTTCTCCAAGGTTTAATCTCTCCCATTCTATATTAATCAATCGTTCTTCATTTGTATGTTTTTTTTTGTTTTTTTTCGTTTTTCCTCATTTTCTTGTCGATTGATGTCTGTTCTATCTCTTTTGACTTATTTCGATTATTTGTCTTTTAATACTTGTGTTTGCGTGTATTATTGTTCAGTTTTACTAATTCTTTTGATTTTTGATTGATGTTTTAGGGTTTGTGTTTTAGGGTTCGATTGATGTTTTAGGGTTTGATTTATTTAGATTCATGTTTTAGGGTTTGATTGTTGATGTATTGTGTGTTGGAGATTATTTGATGTTTTATGGTTTGATTGTTCAAGTGTTTATGTTTTAGGGTTCAATGTTTTCAATCTGTTTTTGACTGATTTTGAAAGTTGGAAATTTCGTTTATATTGTGCAATCGTTGTTAAACTGGTATTGGTTGTCTTTGAATCTGTTTTTGAATCTGTGTTGGAAGTTGGGATTGTTTTTTATTTAGGGTTAATCTGTTTTTGAATATGTTTTTAATTGATTTGAATCCTTTATGTTTTTTAATCTATTTTTTATGTTGGTTAATCTTAACTGGTTATATTTGTTCATGATATTATGTTGGCTCGATGATGTTTGTCTTCGGGTGAGGTTGAATGTTCATATGTTGTTCGAGGTGTTCTTGAGGATCATAATATTAGATGAAAGGTAAAAGAATGTTGGATATTTTTTAGTGATTAATCGGCTTAGGAAAGCTATTCAGGTCCAGGTCCTGTTTGTTGATTCGGGTCTCATTTATTAGCATTTTATTTGTTTTCTAAGTTGGTGGCTTAAAGTTTGGAATAATAATTATAAGAATTAATTGTTATAAATAGTGGTTTGAAAAGTCTTGGCTGTTAAAAGGAAGGGTCGAGTTTTTTGGTAAGAGATTGATTGATTGTATTATAGGAAAGTGGAATCAGTTTGGAAAGTTGTTGAATGGAATTGATGGTGGAATTGGTTTGTAAAGTTATTGCACTAATCTTAATACATTTTTAAAATTTTGATTTGTTTTTTTAATACTTTTTTATGACGGTTGGAGGTGTATAACGATTGTGTTACACCAGTGAGCAACGGTGGAGGCTGTCTGGTGGTGATCGATCATGGTCGTACTCACGACATCTGGGTAGTTTATTACAACTTGGAGCAGCTATGGACCTCAAAAGAGTCAACTAATGAACAGAGTCAAAGTCAAACTCAGGTAAATATAAGTGTGATAATAATAAGCGTTTATGATATGGTTACATTTTTCTTTAATCATTAACACTAACGAATTTATATGATCATCAGGACTTAGGTAAAGCTTTCGTGAAGGTATGTCGCAATATAAATATGCGACAATTCTATTTTCGTTGCGCCGTGGATTTATAAAAATTTGGGCAGAGTTTCCTCTGTTTTTGTACAAACCAGGCGACACAAGTCGCCTACAATTTTCCCAAAAATCAATATCCAATACAAGACTTTATACGTTTCGACAACTTTTCATATAAACTACTTATTTGTATTTATATAAATACACAAAACAATATATATATATTATGGTCCAACCACTTTAGTCCGATATCGATTTTATAAGTCACGCCTTTTATATCCAATACCAATCGTCTGATATAATATGTAGTTACCGTTTATTATTATTATTCGGTCCGTTCGCGAGTCTAAACTATTTCACGAATATCAATGTATTTATAAAGATATAATATCCGCAACAATAATAACAAATGCGAATTAAAGTATACCGATTCGTACGCGCGTAACCCGAAGCCACCTCGACCCACGTGTGGACCAGAACGCTGACCCGTTGACCAGCAGTTGACCAGCTTTGACTATCCAGATCTGACCCGAACAAGACCCGAACCGAACCAGCAACCCCAAAACAAACTCGCGCAGATCTGACTTGTTGACCCGGGCCAGACTCGAGACCAACCGAACGAACTCGAACTGAACCAGATCTGAGCTGAAACTCAAGACCCGAACTGCCAAAACGAACCCGAACTTCGACGAAAACCGGGTCAGATCTGACCCGAGACCTAAACCCGCTGATCAGCCACCACAACCCGAAACCACCTTCGAACCACCATCTGCAGCCACCTAACGACCTTCACAACCATCCCTGACACCACCCGAGCGGCCAAACAACCACCACCATGCCGCACCTGCCACCCTTGACAACCACAACCGGACCACACCTAACCACCAAGGTTTGACCCCATCACGAACCAACACCTGCGTCGCCTTGAACCTCCACCATAGCCCAACTTGAACCACCATAAAACGACCACAATCCGATTCCCGTCAGATCTGTCGAGTAGTGCCACCAACACAGCCCTTCCGGGCCTGAAACCACATGCCGCCACCACCATGAGGCGGGTGGTGGTCGGCCGCCGCCGCAACAGAGGGATGAGGGAGAGAGCACGAGGAGAGAGAGTAGAGAAAGAGTGTTTAAGGGGGGGGGGGGGGGGGTTGGCTGCAGAAAAAATGGAAGGGAGGAAGAAAAGATTGGCTTTTATAGTTAGGGTTTGGGGTAGATGAGTTATACCGCGTGTCGAACCCGTATAAACGTAAACGTCTCGGTTTTATTCTAGGCCCGATAGTTAATTATAAAAAGTAGTCGGTTTTGTTCAAAATACAAAACCGAGCATAAATATAAATATTTTCGATGTCCGACGCGTGTTTTCAGAACACGCGTTTAAATTGCGTTAATTAAATCGGTCGCAGTTTCGATTGTAAAAACGGTCAGTAAACTTCCGAAACTTAATAATTAACAATATTTGTAATAAATATTTATTTTTAAATCATAAAAATCACGTCAGTGTAGATCGGAAGTTGCCGGGTGTCACAATTATTATTGATAAAAATACATTTAAGTAAGGATTGTTCGATATTATCAATTGGAAAATCTTTGTTGAAATTAAATTGTCCTGTCCTACCAACATATAGGATCCTTCAACTCCTTCAGGAAACTTGAATATTGGTTTCTCTTCAGATTCAGGTTCTAAAGTTACTACCTCATTTTCAGTTTTCTCTTCAAACACTGATTTCATCTTAGATTCAGAATCAACAACACAAGATGTTGTGATTTCCAACTCTGATGTGGAATTATTCTTTGAAATAGTGTTATGAAGTTCAAAAATCTCTTTCTTTAAAGATTCAATTTGATTCATAAAATGTCTTTCATTATTTGCCAAAATTTTATTTTCAATTTGAAATCTTTCAAGTTTATTTGTTAAGTTTTGTTTGTCCTCAAGAAGTTTTAGCACATCATTTTTCAATTTGACACAATCAGAACAATTCGCACATTCAACATTAAATTTTACCTCAGCATCTGAATTATTACCATTCTCAGAACCATTCTCAGAATTTTCATCAATATTTGATGCATCACTTCCTCTTGATTCACTCTATTCTGAACTCGTATCAGAACTCAAATCACTCTTTGACAAATCACTTGAATCATCATTTCCCATTTGTTTGACAAGACAGACAACATTATTTTTAACACTTTCTCTGTTAACACACTCATTCACATTAACCATTTTATTAGTTGGTTGCACAGCTGGTCGTGTAACAGATTGTTGAATCTTAGATGCAACAACTTGTTCCCATGTTAGCTTTTGTTGCATTGCAGCTTTTATCTGATCATCAGTTCTTGATATGGCCAAGTAATTTATCATTTTCAACAAAAAATATTTCAAAATTTTTCTAAAATCAGCCTTATTTTCGAAATTTTTTACACCTTAAAATTTGAAAAATATTATCCAAAAATTCGTGGGTTCGAATGTGGAAATAACCAGTCTTATTCGACCTTTTACACGGGTCGAATGTGTCTCAGTCTTGGTTCGACCTTAAGAATGTAAATCTTTGAAAATCAAATTCTACATTCAATTTTTTCTCAATAAACGAGGGTTCGAATATGGAAAATTTCCAAGTTCGACCCTTTTCACTGACTCGAATGTGAAAATAGTAAAACACTGACTCATTTTCGACCTCTTAACTTCCACTTTTGACCTCCCGTAAGGTCGAATGTACAATAATTGGTCGAATGTAAAAATTCAACTCACACAGCTTCTAGGTTCGACCTAAAATGGTTCACGTTCAACCAGAAAAAGCTAGGTTCGACCCTCAAATCTCACATTCGACCGTTTCAGGTCTGTTCATCATCTTCAACCTCAGAAACACGAATCTGGTCGGTTTTTGACAAAATTTTGAATTCCAATTTAATCAAAAACCATGTTTTTATGAAAAGCTTCAAAATTTCTTGGGTTTTGATCTTTAAACCAGAATTCTAATCAGTTTTCATCAATTCATATCAATTTGCAATCGTGAAATCGAACCTATGCTCTGATACCAATTGAGAATTCGTTTTAGGATCGTAATCACGAACCGTGATTTCACGAATACCAATCGTAGGGTGCGGAATCCCCTCCGATCGTGTAAAATGATTCAGAAATAATCGTAATCAATCGTGATGAAAACAGATAACGAATCACCGAGCAATTTCCATAACTTTACTCGTGTATTAGATCAAAATATCAACAATTACAATTCAATCCTAGACCTAATACAGAGAATATCACACACACAAAACTAGGGAAAAGCTCAAATGATAACTCTCTAAAAATAACTAACTTTTCCCTATTTATAGACTCCCACCTTTGCCCCTTTCATAAGGTCGAAGGTGTTCATTTGACCCTTTAAGGGTTCGAATGAAACCTTCTCTAACATTCAATCTATATTCGACCAGTAATAAACTACATTCGACCACTCGACTGGTCGAATGTATCTTCCAGCTAAAGTCTTGGTCGTTTTCTAATTATCCGAACCTTCGACATTCAGTACTGAATCACTAGCTGGGGACATACATGAATAATAAACTTACGTGGGAGTCCCGATTTGACTATGGGATAGGCATGTCTTTAACAAAGTGGGTGAACGGTGTGGTAGATTGATTGTCAAGTCTAAAGTGTCTTTGGATGATAATGATCTGAGCTACAACATCATGGTTGTTTTAGTAGATTCGAATGTGAAGATTAATTCTAATGTTGATATTATATAGACAAATTAGGAGATCAACATCCAGGTGGAAGAAGTTGATTCGGATTGGTACCCTTCAATTCTGAGGGGCTCTGGCTGCCGTCGTGTCTCTCCGGAGTAATCTTTGGCACCGGTGCTGAAGTCTGTTGTGGTTAGGAATTCGAATGATCGTGAAGATGAAGGTTCAGAGACGAATGGGTTTTCTTTCATGGGTAACTCAATTCCTCGTGCCTCTTTGCATGCCCATAATCAGGGGCATATTTCGTTAAAGAATAATACTCCCCCCGTCCCATTAGAAGTGTCCATATTCCCTTTTTTATTTGTCCCATTTCATGTGTCCACTTTAAAAAATTATAAGTCAATTTCCAAATTTACCCTTAAAAACACAACTAAAATAAACAAAGAATATGATGGTCCCACATATGACAAGGGTATTATTGTCATATGGCAAGCAAAAAAAGCAATCATTTAATATGCCCAAAACTTTGTGTTTTTCAAACCAAGACACCTCTAATGGGACGGAGGTAGTAGTAATTGCAGTCGTGGGTCCCACCAAGAGAAAGAGAGTCCTGTTTTGGACTTGGATTGCAATGTCTCTTCTGGGCCGCTTCCAAAAGTCCAGTTAAAAAGTGTTATTTGTGGGCCTAATTAAACCCTCCAACAGAATACTTCTTTTGACTAAGAGTTCGATGACTTAAATAGGGCCCAAGTTAATACACGGGTTAATTCTCCTTCGGGTATAGGAAGAGTGAACCAGTTTAACACTCCTGACCTAATGTTCCATGTGATTCTGATCCCTTTGGTTTGCAGGAAACCATCCGTCAATATTCCGAAGAGAGTATACGATCCAGACTTGATGAGCGTGGTCTGATTATTATGCAAGGTGAAAATTCCGATTCAGGGGACGATGATGTTGAAGATATTTTCGATTCTGATTCGGAGGAGATTACTAATAAAGAAGTCGACGCCTATTTGGATTATAGGGAATGCCTCGGGATTGGTCTGCAGGGATTTCAAAATCATATGAGGAAGATTGTTCATGGGGATGCTGATGAAAGAAGTCGTCAATGAATTTCCTCTCTTTAAATATCCGTGACGTGATTGGGGCGAACAAGCAGGCTTGGGTCAGAGAACTTAATAGCTCTGGTAAGATTGATTTCTTTTGTCTACAGGAGTCGCACCAAAGTGGGATTGAAGCTGAGGTGATTTCGAAGTTCTGGGGCAGGTCCCCTTCCTGTTATGAAGTCCTTTATTCTGTCGGCAGATCGGGAGGCCTGATTTCTATCTGGGTCCCTAACCGGTTTTCAGCTTTTAATGTCGTTAAACATCGTCACTTTCTCCTTGTTTCGGGTAATGTTCCTAATATTGATGAGCCTATTAATGTGATAAATATACATGCCCCAAATGACCCAATTAATAGCCGATTACTTTGGGATAATATTGTGGGAATTGTCGAGCATTTTTTTGGTCTGTGGATGGCTATTGGAGATTTTAATAAAGTCAGATTCCCTGAAGAAAGAGTCAATTTGTCGTTTGATCAGGCGACCGCTTTGATTTTCAATGATTTCACTAGAAGGGTTCGTTGGCTGGAGTATAACATGTGTGGTGGTTCGTTTACTTATATTTCAGACAATGAGGAGATCAAGTTTAGTAAAACAGATAGATGCCTTGTATGTGTCGATATTATGTGTAGATGGGCCAAATGTGAAGTTTAAGGTGCTCGAACGGAAGTGGTCGGATCATTGTCTGATCTCTTTGGTTTGCGATTCCCATGACTTTGGTCCCATCCCGTTTAAATTCTTTAATAGCTGGCTGGGTGATAGTAAACTTCGAGAGATTGTGGCTGTTAATTCGGCTCTTTTGGATGCATGGTTCAAGCACAATGGATAATGCTCTGTCGATTGCTTTCAAAAATATTAAGGGCGACATTAAAGAATGGAGAAAAAAGAAAATAGTAGAGGAGGAGTCGGAGTTAAGCGATCTGTACAAGTTGGTTGTGGCGATTCAAAAGAAGCCGAGGCTGGGAACATTTCTAATGCTGATAAGTCGAATAGGATTTAGGCTAAAACCAATATTCTCGAGTTTGAGCGGAAAAGAAACAAGGATGTCATGCAAAAGGCTCGTGTTAATTGGTTGAAACTTGGGGATGAAAATTCGAAGTTTTTCCATGGTGTTGTTAATATTAATAGGGCATCTAATAAAATCCTTGGGATTAGAGTGGGGGATGACTGGGTTTCGGAACCTGTTAGGATCTGAGTTTGATTTGTTATGAAGTTTAATAAATGAAATAGTAATGAAGATGAATAATAATGGAAAGTGCAGCAGAAATATAAACTTTAAATCATAACAAATGAGACATTGCTTTCAACAGATGTTTGAGCATCTGTTGGAAGATATTTTAAGGGAATGATTTTTTCCTGTGGTATTTTTCCTGTGGTGCCTTTTTACCAGCAGGGGTTTCAAAGTTGACTGGTTTAAATTTATCAAGAACATCACATTCATCTGACTAAGTTGGTTTAAAATCATATTTTTCAATTCCAGTAAATGATGAGGAACTCTCAAGTTTTTCAAGAACAATTTTCTTGCCATTAGGTTCAGTGATTTTAATTTCTTGACCTTCCAGATTTGTTGGAATGACCTCAACAAACTTTAGTTTCCTTTTTTCAGTGTTTTGAGAGATTTAAGTAGTGGTTTCATTGCAACCAATGCCAAATTTCACATGACTTTTGGTTTGTTTGTTGAGGAGCATCTCAAAACCTTTGGATGATTCCACCCATTTTTCACACTCAACTTGGGTGGATTGAAGCTCCTGTTTACAACTCTGATATTTTGTTATCATAGTTTGGAGTTGGTCCTTGGTTATACTTGCTTCATGTTTTAAACTGCAGATTTCAGATTCTTTTTCAGTTAATTTTGATTTTAACTCTTTTGAGAGTTTTTCAAACTGAATTTCATCCTCTAAAATTTTCTTTCTAAGGTTTTCATTCACCTCTTTAATGTTTGCAAAAGCTATTACACATTTTTCTGAACATAAATCATTTAAGATTTGAGGAGATACCTTAGCAGCAACCATCAATGCACAATCACACTTGTACTCACAATCATTTTCACTACATGGATCTAAGAGATTTACAATCTCTTCTTCAGACTTTTCAGCTGAAACAACTTTATCAACAACATCATTAGTCACATTTTCAGACTCAGAAACCACATCCTCAGATTCAACCTCTTCAACAATTGTGTCTAAAGCCATGAAACAAAAATTTTCTAGTTCATTTTCAGATTTGGCAACAAGAGCAAAGTTCTGATATGTTAGCTCATCTGGTAAACTGCTCCAATCAACAAAGCCTTGTGTGAAAAAGCTTTGTTGACTGGTCTTTGCAGGGGCAGAGGGTGGAGTAGCAGCTAGTGACATTTGAGCCTGAGCAATAGGGGTTTGAACATATTGAATCTGTGGAACAGTGGTTTGGACATAGTGGACATGAACAGTGGATGAGGACTGTGCAATGTGAGCAGTGTTTTGCATATTTGGTCCAGGGGTATTTTGGAAAAACTGATAAGTGTTTGTTTGAGGCCTTTGATTTGGATAGGTAATCCTAGGTGTCCCATTTTGACTCCTACATTCCCTAGCAAAATGACCCATTCTATGACATTTGTAACACTTAATTTTAGATTTATCCAACCCCACTTTTGACCCACCACGTAAACCTGGATATCTTCTGCCAGTTTTCTTATCGAAATTGTTGGTTCTAATACTGAGTAGAGCCAGTTGGTGTAAAATGTCCATTTCTTCCAAGTCCACGGGATCAAAATATTGAAGGTCATTATACTCAAAGGAGATGTTGTCAGATGCCTGGATATCACCACTTGCTGCTAAAGCATAGTTTGGTGAATAATAATCAGAGTTAAAACCAGATGTTATGTCAATAAAATGATCATAACCCTGATCCTTACTAATACCAGGCATCTCATCCTGACCCAAAAGTGTTGTATTACCAAACACATAATCATCAAACAGTTTTCCATAATCCTAAAGCTTCCTTTTCTGGTTAAGCTCTCTCTCATAGGTCAAGAGCTTACCATGAAGCTGGGTCAGAGATAAGTCCTTAAAACCAATTGAGTTTCTCATAACAATTGCAATAGTGTCCCATTTATCTGGTAATGATCTTAAAACCTATGGTTCAATGTTGAGTTAGGATAAGTTGGACCCACCAGTTTTAGTTCACTAATTAAGCAATTAAACCCCTCAAATTGTTGAGTTAATGACTCTCCCTTCACATGACTGAATGTTTCCAATTGTTGATTTAATATTTCACGGTTGTTAATTATTCTTTCAAAGCATCCCACAACTCCTTTGCACTGTTGCAGTGTAACAGCCCAACATAGATATTATTTGGTAGAGCCATGGCCACAATACTGAAGGCCTTGGTATCTAACTCAATTTTCTAAAAATCTTGCTCGGGGTAGTTTTCTAGTTTTTAGGCTCTTGAACCTTGGGATCTTCGGTACTCGGCATTGTTGGAACATGTGGTCCGAATATAACCGACTTCCAGCACCTAGTGTTCTGTTGAGCTAGAACATGGCTCATCCGACGTTGCCAGATATTGTATTCAGATCTGACAAGCATCGGTGGCTTGTTGTTCGTGCCAGTGTTGTGTGGATCGTGATTAATTGAAGCCATTCTCTTGATTGTTTATAAAACAGAGCGTGCTTAAAAACTTTGAACGTAAATAAACTTTTACTCAGTTTTCAATCCGACAAACAAAGTGATATCAATAATTGTAAGCTGATCTATTTATATTAAATTGATTAATTAGATTGAATTTAATTGACCTAGCTCTGATACCAATTGTTAGGATCTGAGTTTGATTTGTTATGAAGTTTAATAAATGAAATAGTAATGAAGATGAATAATAACGGAGAGTGCAGCGGAAATATAAACTTTAAATCATAACAAATGAGACAATTGCTTTCAACAAGTACTTTTCATAAGCCATCACAGATTATAGTACAAGTTTACAATCTCCCCCTCAGCTTGATCACTCATAGCTCTGTTTGTACTAAGAGAATGTTTTGAGTGATGAATAGAAAAGTACATGCACTGTTCTATTTATAGACAAACGAAAACTCTGATGACCTAAGACTGACATCACCTAAGACAGTGACATCTAACAGATATAACAAAATAAAACATCTGCCCTATCCAAACACTGTTACATTGGAAAACTCTGATGACTAAACAAATGCTGGAAAAACTTTGATAGCTTGAATCATCTGTTGGAGCCTAAGTGTTGTTGGCTCCAACAGACCTTTTGTCTTCAGTCCTTTGGCTCAGCAGATGTTTCTTCAACAGACCTTGTAAACAGTAGTTGTACAACAGTTGTTAAGGGATAACAATTGTTAGTGTCAACAGTCTTTTGGGAGGATCTTGTATACAAAACACTTTTTTATTGGGGATCAGATGTTAGTATGTTTTGGCTTTTCACTTCATCTGTTTTTCTCCAGTTCAGCAGACCCAACAGAACCTGCTAACATAAATAATGAAGTTTTTATTTGGTTCAAGAAGCAATTCAATGAGCCGATCCGAAGAAGACCGGGTTTTTTTTTAACTCGGGCATGCCCTCTATTTCGGATGATAACACAAATTAGCTGGTCAAATGCTTTGATTTGGACGAAATATGGGCCGCGATAAGGGACTGTAACAAAGGTAAAGCCCTCGGCCCAGATGGTTTCTCTCTTAAGTTCTTTAAATTCTTTTGGAACGAGGTTAAATTTTTGTTTGGTACTTTGTTTAATGAATTCCACAATTCTGGCCAAATCTCGTCTGGATGTAACTCATCTTTTATCGCCCTCATTGCAAAGAAGTCGGATCCGCAACATTTTATCGACCTTAGACCCATATCCTTAGTGGGTTCGCTTTATGAGATTACTACCAAAGTGCTTTCTAACAGGCTCAAAATGGTTCTTATCTCTATTACCGGATCGGTTCAGTCTGCTTTTGTGGGTGGACGTAATATTCTCGATGGGACTTTAATCGTTGGCGAAGCTATCTCGTGGGCGAAGAAATTAAAAGTCAAGACCCTTATTTGTAAAGTGTATTTCCACCGTGCTTACGACTCTTTAAATTGGAAATTCTTGTTTAGCACTATGGAATATATGGGGTTCACGGCAAAATGGATCGAATGGATTCGGGGGTGCCTTTCATCGGGTAAGGGGTCGGTGCTAGTGAATGGGTCGCCTACCGAGGAGTTCAAGTTCAAAAGAGGCCACCACCAAGGGGATCCGTTATCCCCTTTCTTTTTTATGTTGGCTATGGAAGTCGTTAGTATGTTCATGAAGAAGGCGGTGAACTTGGGTCTATTCCATGGCCTTAAAGTTCCCAATGGTGGTCTGGTCCTCTCGCATTTATGTTATGCGGATGATGTTCTTTTTATAGGCGAGTGGTGCAAACAAAATATTCTTAGCCTCAACCGTTTTTTTACGATGCCTCTATCTTGTGTCCAGCCTCCAAGTCAAATATAAAAAATACCAACATTTTGTCATCGGGGTTAACGATCATGAAGTTCAAGACTTTGCTAATGGTCTCGGGTGTCAATCGGGCACGCTCCCTTTCATATACCTTGGCATCCGAATTGGTGCTAACATGAAACGCATAAAATTTTGGCAGCCGGTTGTTGAAAAGATTAATAAAAAGTTGTCTTCGTGGAAAGCGAAAACCTTATCTTTCGCTGGAAGACTTACCTTGGTTAAGGCGGATCTTGGGAGCCTCCTTCCCTACTATCTTTCGCTTTTTCATGCTCCTAAGTTTGTTTTGAAGAAATTGGAAGCTATTAGCAGAGATTTCCTTTGGGGAAGTAATGGTAAAAGATGTAAGCTTCGATGGGTTAAGTGGCGTAAGATCCTTAAGCCTAAAAAACTTGGGGGGTTGGGGGTCGGTAGTATTGAAGAAATCAACTTGGCGATGTTGGCCAAGTGGTGGTGGCAATACAAAAATGAACCTCCCCAACTTTGGAATGATGTTGTTGATTCCATCAACTCCACCAATCGAGATAAGCATCTTATCCCTCTCAAAAAGACGATTGTGGGAGTTTGGAAGGACATTTGTAATGTTGATGGCAGCCTTCATTGTAAAGGGATCGATATTAAAGATAAGTTAAGGTTGAAAGTGGGCAATGGAGTCAAGATTAGCTTCTGGAATGATACCTGGGCTTTGGTTTAGCCTTTCGCCATTCGTTTTCCTATCTCTTTAATCTTGCTGGTAATAAAAAGGCTTGGGTCTGTGAGCTTTTTGACTATAGTGGGCGCTTTGTTTCAGCCTTTTGGGACTGGACTCGACAACTGGCCTCGGCCTTGGAGGAGATTTAACAACTTGAGGAGTTAAAGATGATTTTACAAAGTGCGAGCCTAAATGGTTATCACGATCGTTGGGTTTGGGAGGGCTCCGTGGGGCCTCTTTTCTCGGTCAAGGAGGTCAAAATTCAAATAGCTTCGTCGGGTTGCAACAACATCATTTTGATTTTTATTGGAACTCTTGGTTGCCCCTAAAGTCCAATTATTTCCTTTGGAGGATGCTTCAGAATAAAGTCGCTACAAAGGTTGAGCTGGCTGCTCGTGGGATTGTGTTTCCAAATCTTTCTTGTCCTAGATGTGGCCTTCTCCCGGAAGATACAACCCATGCCTTTTAGGACTGCTTATGGGCAAAATCCGTTTGGTGGAACGTGACAATTTGGCTTAGGATCTCTTGGCCTATGGAGGTTAGTTCTATTTCCGGAATGGTGGAGTACATCCGGAACTCTCCGGGTTCTAGGAAATGGAAGAAAATGCTGATGTTGATTGTGGCTACTACCATTTGGAGGCTTTGGGTGGCCCGTAATGTTAAAGTAATCAAAGATAATTTCATTCCTGTGCGGATTGTGGTCGATCAAGTGAAGGAAGACTCCTACTTTTAGGTCGTTAATCGTGGCAGGTTGTCTGCGATCTCTTGGGTGGATTGGACCACTTTTAATGTTTCTAACCTTGTTTAGTTTTCCTAAGTGTTTGTTGGGGTTTTTCGGTTTTTTCTGTTTTGTTTCTTGGTGCTTGATCTACTCCAGCGGCTTGCTGACTCTTTATATTCAGCTATAAAGTGTTTGGTTGTTCAAAAAAAAAAAAAAAATATTCTTTATATTCTAATTTTTCAGAATTGGGAAATAACTAAGAACCGAGTAAACCACCTAAAGAAAGTTTTGTTAGGTAGGTAGCTACAATCCAGAATTTTTAGAAACAAGTGAAATACACAAATCAATTGAGTCCTCACCTAGGGAGTAGATATACGATTTTCGCGGTTATTATCACTATAGTAATTAAATTTGCGGTAATATATTTTTAGAGCATCATCAACGCTCTCCAATGCCTCATCTATGACCAGAGGCGGATGTAGCTTTAAGGACCTCAACTTTTTCGGTGTAATGCAAATTTATTTACTTTTTTGTATTACGTTCCCCTAAAATTATATTAATGTTTCCCCTTAATTTTTTAAAAACCTACAACACTCTAGAAGTTTATCATTAATTCATGTGTAGTGGGTGTTGTGGGGGCCTTTATGGGGCGTTTTGGCCACCCATAGCGTCGGCCGCCGAGAACATCGCCCCCGCCGGCGCTATGGGGGCATTTTGGGCGGTAGCGTTATGGAGATGGAGAGAGAGAGAGAGAGTGCTCTGAAGATGAAGGGTTGGATGATGGGGAAGGGACTTGATGGTGATGATGAAGGGCTGGATGATGGGGAAGATATAAGAAAGTGATATTATTATTATTAAAATAATAATATTTTAATCTCTATAAAGCCCCATAAAGTCACTCACCCACTACACACCTATTATACATAAAGCTCCTTATATCACTTTATTAACATTTTAATCCCATAAAGCCCCATAAAGTCATCCCACTATACATGCCCTTAGCCTAACATAAAAAAATTAGTTAATAGTAGAGCTGCACATATCAGGGTTTTTATAATACCCGATTTGCAGTACGAAACTAGGTTCGGGAAATGAATGGGCATAGAAAACCGGGCGTTGACAGAAACCGAGTAGGATTTGAGTACGAGTATTGAGAAGAAAAATCATACCCTATATACCCGGGTAACGTATGATCAGGTTCGGGTATAAGTGGATATTAATATCTGGATTTAAAAAGTAAGTTTTTTTAATATTTTACATACATATAAATACGTTTAAAAATAATATTTGGTTTATAATTTTTACAAATAATTATTATAAATTACAATAACACAAATTTACCGAACTACAAATTAATTGCTTTATAATATGCATTAGAAAAAAACTAAATATAAAAGTTGTAAAGTAAACTTAAAAAACCAGTATCAGGTATACGGTATTTGCCGGGTTCGGGCATAGAGTATAACCAATTTTGAGTATTTTTTTTGGTATAAATCGGGTACGGTTTCGAATACGGGAATTGAGACCATAATATATACATTAGGGTGCAAAAAAGAATAATAAGTTAACAGCTCCATAAATAAAGAAAGATAGACAATCGGTTGTTTCATTTACATCGTATGGAATTGAGGTAAAAAAATTAAAGGTTACCCCCTAAATTTTCATCTAGGTCAATTTGTGAGTGTTAATTGGATGGAGAAGAATGGGAGAGGTGCGGCCCTGTGGTTGGTTGTGTATGGGTTTTCATCTAGGATCACTTTGTTAGTGTTATAGTTAGGGCTGTTCAAAAGGCTCGGCGCTCGCCGATCGCTCGCCGCTCGTTCGGAATTTGTTCGGAAAACGCTCGCTCGATCTTCCGCTCGGTTGTATATGAGCCGATCGGCTCGGTTCGGTTTGTAAATGAGCCAAGCATGAGCAAAGGTACGCTTGGCTCGGTTCGGCTCGAATAATTTTTTATTTATTTCATAATATATATACACACAATTTATAGATAAATTTATGGCTTTATATATAAATTCTATTGGATTTGGCTTAGTATATGCAAACAAAATATAATAGCCCACTTAACTCAATAAAAAAATTTAACACTAAATTTAATTATAAAACAATAAGTCATTAGGTGACAGTCTTGACTTCTTTATGTTGTTAGTCGTCTATTGCTAATTATCAATTGATATTACATCTACGTCATAATGCAACAAATGTTCTCTGAGGTATGCTCATCACCTCACCAGCCTCGATCTAAACCTCATCCTTGGACACTAGGATCTCAATATTAGTGTTATCATCGGACATTTCGACCTTAGTTGTCACCCGACAATGAAAACATCGAAGGAAACATCGCAATTTTATGATCGTCCATATTACTCTCCGCTCGATTCTCGCTCGGCGCTCGCTCGAAAAATTTGCGCTCGAAGAATGCTCGTTCGGTTTTCGGCTCGATTGTAAACGAGCCGCTCCGCTCGGTTCGGTTGTATATGAGCCGATCGGCTCGGTTCGGTTTATAACTTATAGTATAAGGAGTGACGGACTAGAGTTGGGAGCATGAGTTGTTATGGGTAATGATGAGGTTTCAAAAGTAGAGTTTTAAAAAAAGTTAGGAGTGGAGAGGCTTTGGTTTTAAATATTATAAAGGTTATTTAAACAAAAATAAAAAAGGCAAACCACTCACGAGAAACTACATCATCTCCCCCTCCCATGCCAGGGCTCTGCCCTAGCTCTGCCCTATTCCATGACTAACACCAGTGTGGGGTGGTATGTGAGACTTAAGTTAGCAAATTAACCCACAAAAAAACCCCGCCCCACTCCTCACATCCATAAAGGGACGGAGAAGATGGGTGGAGTGGGATGGGATGGGATAGGGTGAGGGTGTTTTTCTTTTTCCTTTCTTTTATTAGTTTTACGTTGTGTAGGTTAATAACTTGTATCTTGTTCATGAATGACATGCATATCAAAATTGTTTTTAATTTTAAATTATTTAGAATGTAGTATTCGTATAGTAAAATAAAAATATGTAATGACTTAGTTTTAAAAACTTTAAAGACATGTAGTATTTAAAATTTTAATAAGTATAAAAAAATATATTTTGTTTTGATTTTAAAAACATTAAAAAATAATTAGGGATAGTAAAATGAAAGTAAAAACTGATAATTTAATGATCTTACATCTATCTTGGGTGGGGGTACCTATCCCGCACTCTTACGTCACTTCACTTCACTGATTTACTTCATTAAAACAGTTTTTTGAAGGCTGCGCTTCACTGATTCACTTCACTGAAATGTTTTTTTTTTGTTTTCTTTTTTTTTTTAAATAAAGAGTTTAATTAAAAATAACATTATATTAACTAAAGTAAATATATATTAACTTAAAATAAAAAAAATACAAGAAACAACAATTTAAAAAAATATACAAATAAAAAAAATCTACTCGTCGCCTTGGCCTTCCACCCAATAATGATCCCAATCGTATTTCGCCGCGATTTCTTCTTTTCGTTTCAAAACTAATTCCAACTTTTACCTTTGACGTGGTCATGCGGCTTTGAATACAAATTCAAGTCATGGTCATATTGCCTTTGCCTCAACAATTCGCGTTGTTCCTCAAAAAACACGAAGGTTTATTCTCCTTGTTGAGCTTGTAGGGTGACCAACTGGTTCAATTTATCTTCTTTCATCGCTCGATATAACCCAAATTTGTCAAACAAGGATGTTTTTCTTGAAGACTCGGCGGCAACGGCTTTCTTATTTTTGCGTTTTGGTCTCGTTGGGTGAGTATCTTCGTTGAGATCTGGCATATGGCTAGTGAGGGTAGAGTCGTCCAGTGAAGAAATGCAGATGCATGATAGTTTCCGCCTTCCGATGACTCCCGTCTCTTGTCAGAATGACTATTGAACGGTTCTTTATCCATCAACGCTTACTTTTTTCATTTTTCATGATATTTTACAATCTCCCATGCTACTTCATGATTAAAACAAGAAGGATGACTTCTCCTGTAATCTTTCAGTGCCTGTTGCATCACGTTAATATCACTACATCCACTGTCTTGTAGGCGCTCCTATATTCAAGCAAGTAAAAATATATTTTAGTAAAATTTAGATAATAAATAAAGGTATACTTTAAGCATAATTATAAATATTACCGCTTACAATCTCCCCTCACACCATCTGCCATACTCTTTGATTTTTTTTTGCATTCATTTATTTGTGTTTGAAAGTAGGTAGTTGTTTAAAATTGAGAATTTGTGGTTTTTTTTTGTTTTGTTATTGAAACAAGGTAATGTTTTTGACTTTATATACATGTCCCTTTTTTTAAACGGTTATAAAAATAATGGTCTATAAAATTGACAGGTGCATCTAAAAACATACATTTTAACCTTTTAATTTTTACTGTTGCATTCATTTAATTCAAGTTCACGCCCTTAGTTAGAACTAGAAAATAGTCCATGGGACCCCTAGACGTATCCACTATCCACGGTGACGGTGTTACCTTGTGGGTATTGGGGTACCCGTGAACAACACATGTTGCACCCCGAAATTTAATTTACATCTATCTTTTAAAGTGTGTATTATTATATGTAGGTCAAATATAATTCCGTTCTTATTTTAAAGTGTTAGCATCATATTAACCTCGTAGGCGTTCCTATATTCAAGCAAATAAAAATATATTTTAATAAAATTTAGATAATAAATAAGGGTATACTTTAAGTATAATTATAAATATTACCGCTTACAATCTCCTCTCACACCGTCTGCCATACTCTTTGATTTTTTTTTTTTTTTTGCATTTATTTGTTTGTGTTTAATAGTAGTTAGTTGTTTAAAATTAAGAATTTGTGGTTTTTTTTGTTATTGAAACAAGGTATTGTTTTTGATTTTATATACCTGTCCCTTTTTTTAAACGGTTATAAAAATAACGATCAATAAAATTGACAGGTGCATCTAAAAACATACATTTTAACCTTTTAATTTTTACCGTTGCATTCATTTAATTCAAGTTCACGCCCTTAGTTAGAACCAGGAAACAGTCCATGGGACCCCTAGCAGTATCTACTATGCACGGTGACGGTGTTACCTTGTGGGTATTGGGGTACCCATGAACAACATAGGTTGCACCTCCAAATTTATTTTACATCTATCTTTTAAAGTGTGTATTTTTATATGTAGGTCAAATATAATTCCATTCTTATTTTATATGGCTCCGTCTATTCCCACCCCCTCCTTCTATTTTCACCCCCCCCAAGCGTCTCGCTTAGGCCTAAGCGAGGCGCTTGGGAGCTGAATTCGAGGAGGTCAGTACGAGGGGCAGAAAAAGCTGATTTTTAGGCCTAAGCGAGGCGCTTAGGATCAATTTTTTTTTTAGTTAGTTTTTTGTTTTTTTTAATATAATTATTATAAAAAATGTTTTTATAATAATGACTTGCATGAAAAGTAAGTGTGAAGATCAAGATCAAGAAGAACAGTACGGTCAAACTCCGGGGGTTGTGTTGTATGTATAAAATAGTGAATAATTGTAGTGTGTTCGGTGAATTTTGACTTGCTTGCATAGGAATCTTGACTGCTACAACATAACTTGCACCGGCTTGAGATATGAGTTTAATTAGCTTAAATCTCTCTGATCCATGATATGAGAGCAATATAAAAAAAATGTTTTTTTGACTTGACTTGCTTGCATGAAAAGGCAACATGGAATGAGATGATCTCGATTTTCGTACAAAGTAAAAGTCAGTTGTTATCGGAGAGATAGCTGTCAACGATCAAGGCAACATACTTGAAATCAATGGGAAGGTTAACAATTCCTGCTCATCTTGATGATATCTTCATCAATCTCCTTGATCTACGCATAAGTGTTAAAAGTATCAAGACTATGAAATTAGTAAAACAACTTTTCAGTTGTTATCAGACGAGGACTTGCCTGTGTTGCCGCATTTAATGAAATTTAACGCGCATACCGCATTCATTGTTATAGAGAGAGATGATATGAGAGCAATATAAAAAAATGTTTTTTTGACTTGACTTGCTTGCATGAAAAGTAATGATCAGGAACATTCCAAATAACCGTCCAATTTCAGCTAAGGAGGTATATGTACAATGATGTGGTTTCTTTTAGATAAGGAGGTATATGTACAACGATGAAGACAACCTGAAAGTGGATACCATGGATCAGAGAGATTCAAGCTAATTAAACTCATATCTCAAGCTAATTAAACGAAGCGAAACGGGGAGATATAATTTTCTTGGCTTGGAAACAACTTAAAAGAACCAAAAATGAATTAAAATTATTTTTTGGTGATTAACAGTCCAAATAACTGTAGGATCCTTGATCATCTTCTTGTAATTACTTTCTATTGTTTCGGGTTCCCTTCCATTGATGACAATTATCTCTCTGAGATGATAGCTTCTCTTCAGATTCTGATTGCACCGGTAGAATTGGAATTGGAATTAATGAGACAACTTTTCAGTTGTTATCCGAGAGATAGCGGTCAACGATGAAGACAATCTGAAAGTGGATACCATGGATCAGAGAGATTCAAGCTAATTAAACTCATATCTCAAGCCGGTGCAAGAGGGTCACTATTCATATATAAAGAACATTAATTTATTCTGTTTCATCTTTGTTATTTTGATAATTATCGTATTTGCAACTTAGTTCCTTTGATTCATCATTGTTGTACAAAGTTGGATGTTCGTACGGGAAAACCAAAACGAGCAATAAACGAAGCGAAACGGGGAGATATAATTTTCTTGGCTTGGAAACAACTTAAAAGAACCAAAAATGAATTAAAATTATTTTTTGGTGATTAACAGATAATTTTAAAGAATTAAAAGAAATTCAATTTTTTTTTAAAAATGTCCACACGCCTCGCTTTGGTCAAAGCGAGGCGTTTGCCTGCCTTGCTTTGGCCAAAGCTAGGCACAAACAGCCTAGCTTTGGCCAAAGCAAGGCAAGCAAACGCCTCGCTTTGACCAAAGCGAGGCGTTTGGACTTTTTTAAAAAAAAAATTGAATTTCTTTTAATTCTTTAAAATTATCTGTTAATCACCAAAAAATAATTTTAATTCATTTTTGGTTCTTTTAAGTTGTTTCCAAGCCAAGAAAATTATATCTTCCCGTTTCTCTTCGTTTATTGCTCGTTTTGGTTTTCCCGTACAAACATCCAGCTTTGTACAACTTTGATGAATCATTGTACGTGGTCCTCCGAGTAAACCTAACTCGCAACAATTGTTTTTAATTCATTTTTAAGTGTTTTTAATTACTTTTTGAGAAATGATAATTTTCAGATATTACAGATCAAGGTGTTACCAAGCATGTCAAGAAATGATAATTTTCAAATATTGTAGATCAAGGTGTTACCAAGCATGTCAAGAAATGATAATTTTCAAATATTGCAGATCAAGGAAAGAATGAAAATACGTGATGCACATACCGTGAGTGTAGTCCATTGATGTATTAATATATTATTAATCGCAAGTTTCAATACTAGATAATGCACGTAACTCCCTAGGCACATTTCCCACCCTTTAACACCCCACTCTTCATTTTCCCTCAAACATGCATCCTTTAAAGTACCTTGATGATCAGTTGTTTTACTAATTTCATAGTCTTGATACTTTTAACAATCAGATCGGCGATAACGCGCAAACCTTCGTTTTAGTTTTTCGAGACAAAGGAACTAAGTTGCAAATATGATAATTATCAAAATAATAATAATAATAATTCTTTATGTATGAATAGTGACTAAATTGGATACCATGGATCAGAGAGATTAAAGCTAATTAAACTCATATCTCAAGCCGGTGCAAGTTATGTTGTAGCATCTTTGATCATCTTCTTGTAGTTACTTTATATTGTTTCGGGTTCCCTTCCATCGTTGACATATATCTCTCTAAGATGATAGCTTCTCTTCAGATTCGAGAGATAACGGAACCGATTAATGTTTCTTTAAACTAAATCTTTCCAGTAAAAACATCCAGCTTTGTACAACTTTGATGAATCATTGTACGTGGTCCTCCGACTAAACCTAACGCGCAACAATTGTTTTAATTCATTTTTAAGTGTTTTTAATTACTTTTCGAGAAATGATAATTTTCAGATATTACAGATCAAGGTGTTACCAAGCATGTCAAGAAATGATAATTTTCAAATATTGCAGATCAAGGTGTTAAAGATATATTAACAAACATTTAAAAAATAACTTTTCATGCAAGCAAGGAACTAAGTTGCAAATACGATAATAATCAAACTCATATCTCAAGCCGGTGTAATTACTTTCAAGTTTTTTAGAATCATTGAAGACAACTTTTCAGTTGTTATCCGAGAGATAGCGGTCAACGATGAAGACAACCTGATAGTGGATACCATGGATCAGAGAGATTGATTTCAAGCTAATCATCGACTACAGCAAACCGACGATCTTCCTCCACGGCACTCCTAATGGGCCTCTCTTTATTTCATGGTACGATTTGTGTTTTAAAATGCTTTATAAATAATAAGTTTTGTGTTTATCAAACCCTAACGTCTGAGCAATGATTTATTAAATCGTTTTACTAATTTCCGATTCTTGATACTTTCATAAATCGTTTTACTAATTTCCGATTCTTGATAATAACAAATTATTATAATTTGTTGACTCATAGGAGTCTTGAAGACGAAATGAATTTTACAAGATACTTGAAACAAGGTATGGATACCATGGATCAGAGAGATTCAAGCTAATTAAACTCATATCTCAAGCCGGTTGATATAGAGTATATCAGAGAAAGATTTAGTTGAAAGTGGATATAACTGGACAGTGAGATTGATAACTTCTCTATGGAAGTTGCTACAATAGTTAAACAAAAGCTGAAATTGAACAGTTATTTGGAATGTTTCTGATCATTACTGTTCTTCTTGATCTTGATCTTCACACTTGCTTTTGACAAACGTCTGGCTGACCTGAAGTTCCTTTGCAACCAGGTAAAAAAGGAACTACGTTGCAAATATAAAAATCCATCACATCACGATTATACTCTTTATGTATGAATAGTGACCCTCTGGCAAACCTACCTCTGTTTTGAATTTGTTACTTCCATAGAGAAGTTATCAATCTCACTGTAATGATCAAGAATATTCCAAATAACAGTACGGTCAAACTCCGGGGGTTGTGTTGTATGTATAAAATAGTGAATAATTGTAGTGTGTTCGGTGCAGTCGACGAACATCATTCAAAATTTCAACTTCCCGTTCAGGTGCTTAATTCCACCTTGAAGACTGAATGTGACTACGCCATGTTTCACGTCATGCTTTCATCCTTCATTCCCGTTCAGGTGCTTAAGTCCACCTTGCTTGCATGAAAAGTAATGATCAGGTTGCCTTCATCGTTGACCGATATCTCTCCGATAACAGTCAATCTCACTGTAATGATCAAGAATATTCCAAATAACTGTATAATTTCAGCTTTTGTTTAACTATTTTAGCAACAGCCCAAATAATTCGTGTACAGCCTTTATCAGGTTCTTTTGGCCACAGGTACAGAAAGGTTATAAATGTTCATGTCGTTTGAGGTTGCCTTTATGTATGAATAGTGACCCTCTGACAATGATCAGAAACATTCCAAATAACTGTAATGAGAGCAATAGTGAATAATTGCACCGGCTTGAGATATGAGTTTAATTAGCTTAAATCTCTCTGATCCATGATATGAGAGCAATAATCCATCGAGAACTTGAGAAAGAGAGAATAAGAGAAGAGATAATAACATATGAGCTAGCCTTCATCGTTGAATTTTACTGTCCAGTTATCAATCTCACTGGCCAACAACTGAATTTTACTTGCTTGCATGAAAAGTAATGATCAGGTTGCCTTCATCGTTGACCGATATCTCTCCGATAACAGTCAATCTCACTGTAATGATCAAGAATATTCCAAATAACTGTATAATTTCAGCTTTTGTTTAACTAAACAGTCCAAATAACTCGTGTACAGCCTTTATCAGGTTCTTTTGGCCACAGGTACAGAAAGGTTATAAATGTTCATGTCGTTTCAGGTTGCCTTCATCGTTGACCGATATCTCTCCGATAACAACCGTTGTTTGATTATGCTCTTTATGTATGAATAGTGACCCTCTAACAATGATCAGAAACATTCCAAATAACTGTAATGATCGCTACGGTTAGTGGATACCATGGATCAGAGAGATTCATGCCGTTTCAGGTTGCCTTCATCGTTGACCGATATCTCTCCGATAACAACCCTTGTTTGATTATGCTATTTATGTATGAATAGTGACCCTCTGACAATGATCAGAAACATTCCAAATAACTGTAATGATCGCTACGGTTAGTGGATACCATGGATCAGAGAGATTCATGTCGTTTCAGGTTGCCTTCATCGTTGACCGATATCTCTCCGATAACAACCCTTGTTTGATTATGCTCTTTATGTATGAATAGTGACCCTCTGACAATGATCAGAAACATTCCAAATAACTGTAATGATCGCTACGGTTAGTGGATACCATGGATCAGAGAGATTCATGTCGTTTCAGGTTGCCTTCATCGTTGACCGATATCTCTCCGATAACAACTGAATTTTACTTTGTTATAGAGAGAAATGAACAGTCGGATCGACTGTTGGTTGGTATATTGAGAGCAAACCGACGATCATTCAAAATTTAAAGTTACCGCTAACCTCTGCGCCATCATCGACTACAGCAAACCGACGATCTTCCTCCACGGCACTCCTAGTGGTTGGAAACTATGATGACAAAGCTGGTGTGTGTTGAAACAAGGTATGGATATGGAGAACATGGAATGAGATGATCTCGATTTTCGTACAAAGTAAAAGTCAGTTGTTATCGGAGAGATAGCTGTCAACGATCAAGGCAACATACTTGAAATCAATGGGAAGGTTAACAATTCCTGCTCATCTTGATGATATCTTCATCAATCTCCTTGATCTACGCATTTAATGAAATTTAACGCGCATACCGCATTCATTGACTTTACGTGGTTGATGATGTCAAGTTTAAGTCATTGACAATGTTGAGGGTTATTACTTTGTTTTTTAAATTTTTTTAACTTTTTATAATTATTAAATTAAAAAAAAAACAACTCAAAACATCAAAAAACTACCAAAATAAATTACCCCCCCCCCAAGCGCCTCGCTTAGGCCTAAGCGAGACGCTTGGAAGATGAATTCGAGGAGGTCTGACCCTCGTACTGACCTCCTCGAATTCAGCTCCCAAGCGCCTCGCTTAGGCCTAAGCGAGGCGCTTGTGGGGGGTGAAAATAGAAGGTGGGGGGTTTAAATATAACCACCCTTATATACGTTTCCAAATGGTTCACGTTTTCATATAAATTTTATTCTGAACTGGGTGGGGTCAAATATTATACATTTTCGTTCGACAATATAACTTAAAGTTACTCTACTTTTTTACCTACCACAACGCGGGACGAGGTGAAATTGATACAATATTATATATCTATACTAAGCACCATTGTCGTTGGTGTTTATACATCTGGAGTTTGGCACTTCACTTTGAGAACACTCATGTGTTACCAAATATGTTTTTTTTTTCCCATTTTGTGTTTTTTTTTTAATTCGTTTAAAGTAGTTTTATAACCGCCGCGCGCGGGGCAAACGGGTGCATATACGACCAACATTCCTCCTCACAGCCGACTTTGGTAAATAACGCGCGCGGGTACGTTGTGAACATTGAACATATTATTTGCGAGGCGCAACAGGCCCACTGTATAAATTGAATGGATTAGTCCATGAGTTGGGTCATGCGCTAACCATAAGGAAATCCATGCCTCTGCGTACTCAGCTCAACTCAATGCAATCCACGTAAACGTTGTATTTAAAAGAAATCATAAAGCATGTATACATAAACAACTATATATGAAAAATATTACAAACCACATAAAACGACAGTAATTCATATCGGGGAGGAATGAAAAGCAATCAAGAATAAATATAGTAAAATACAAAGATAGATTACACACTACTCTTTAGGTAGTGTCTAGTACTTTCCAAGTCTTTTAGGGCACAAAAACTACAGTTCAACAGTATTTAGTTTAACTTTCGCCGTTCAATATTTCACCGGACTTTAAGCCATAAACAACCAATCCATAATAATATCCTTTAACAAAACCATAGTCAACACCGGTCAACCACATGCAAAACCATAATATTAACCGCCCACATAATAATAATAATAATAATAATAATAATAATAATAATAATAATAATAATAATAACTAGGGTGTTGGTTACCCCGCCGCAAAACGACGGGGCGTGTTTGTTGCACAAAAGCGTTTAGTAGTACTATGGGCAATCATTTTTTAGCATTCCTTTGGGCGATCCGACGGTAATCTTGTTGGTTCGTTACAGTGCCGATACATACTATAGCAAATGTCCCGCGCGTTTCTGCGGGAAATAGAAACGGATACAGTATCAGTACAGATATTTAGAAAATAGTGGTTCAGTTCTTCACAATAAAGAAAAATATTACTATGCTGGTATTGAACCGGTACTTGCTAATATAATTCAATTTCCATTAACTCGATTCTTCACGATAAAGAAAACTATAACTATACATGTTAGTAAGAGGTCCCTATTTTTATATATAGAATAATGAATGATTAACAATGAATACTCATAGTATAAAAAATCAATACATATTTTAATAGCTATGTAAAGGAAATGTTGTTGTCAATTGGACAATATCTACACAGTACGTGGGCCAATAAAAGGGAGTTATACGTGGGCCAATAAAAATCAATAAAAATGAGTTACTATTCAAGTGTCTTTAACTTAAAGAGAATAAGAATAATAATAATAATAATAATAATAATAATAATAATAATAATAATAATAATAATAATAATAATAATAATAATAATAATGGGAAATATCATAAAAAACATTAAACTTTCAGTTTTTTCTCATTAAAGTCACTCAATAATTTTTTGCATATAAAAAGCACTACACTTTCAGTTTTTTCTTATAAAAGTCACTCAACATTTCTTTGTACTTAAAAAACACTATACTTTCTGTCTTTTTTCATAAAAGTCACCCAACATTTTTTTTTGTCATGTGGTTTTTTTTGTAGCTTTTACGATATTTTGTAATTATATATTTATTTTTTGTAACAAATTATATGACAAAAAAAATCTCTTGTTGTAATCAAAATAATATTAGTTCCGCTAATTTAAATAGCCATCAATTCTTAAGTACAAAGAAAAAAATATATAACAAATAAACATTGGTTTTTTAATCGATATAAGACGCGTGAATTACTTTACTTTCTTAATCAACTTCATTAGTTTGAGATTTTTTAAGGATACAAAATATATAGACCACCTATGCAACACGTAAGCAAACACAACTAAGAGTTTCGGTTCCAGGTTATTTAAAACAAAAAACATCAAAATTTTGTTCGGAATTGACATTTTAAGGGGTTTTATGCGAAAAAGAAATTTCGGTTACTTTTATGATAAAAAAAAACATAAAGTATAGTGTTTTTTAGGTGCAAAGAAATGTTGAGTGACTTTTGTAAGAACAAACTGAAAGTGTAGTGCTTTTTATGTGCAAAAAATTGTTGAGTGACTTTAGTTAGAAAAAACAGAAAGTTTTGTGGTTTTTGTGGTATTTCCCCTAATAATAATAATAATAATAATAATAATAATAATAATAATAATAATAATGATGATAATAATGATAATAATAATAATAATCAATAAATAAAGTTCTTGCCTTTTTACTAAACCCTACTCCATGATTCGAATCAAGATCCACATTATTATTATTAGTACTATTATTAACAGCTCCTTGATGATTCATCTTCATTATAGATGATGAGCTGCTAAACAGTTGATCAACAGATGTGACCACGTGGCACTCACTGCTACTGCCAGCGTGGCATTTCTTTAACGTTTCAACTGGCGAAGACAGAGGAAACACCGACGGTATCTCGAAGTTGGTCATTGCTTTAGCTCCTCTAAGTCTTCTAGCCGCCGCGTCATACGCACGTGCTGCATCTTCTGCAGTGTCAAACGTCCCTAACCAGTGGCTGCACCGCCCTATTCTGGCGCGATCTCAACTGACCACCGTCCCCATGGCCTCTTTCTCACCCCTCTGTAGCTTTTCTCCACCTTTGATGTTGTGTTTGACTGGGGTTGTGGTTGTGATGGTGAAACAGTGTCGTTTGGGTTTACTCGCATGTCCAAACCGGCATCACCACCAGCGTCTTCATGTACCGATCTTCAACCTGTTGTGGTCCACGCACCAGAAATCTTGGTAAGGCCGTCGCCAGCGGAAGAGAGATGGGTCACCGTAGTCAACATATCTGGTCCGGCTGAGGACATGCAGTCACGAAGTTTACGTCGTCTTGATAAAAAACCTAGCTAACTAAGGAAGCGGTTTATCCCCAGCAACGAAGGTGGTGGGCCATGGGTCTTGGGTTGCCCAGAGTAGAACCCATCTATTAATGGCAGAAGCTTTGGAGCTCCGATCAAAGTTCCGTCGACGCACAACCAAACAACCACATCACCGCCAGTAACAGCCGACCTCCGGTACTCGGTTGACGGAACCACAAACTACCTGAAAGCACCCGAAAGAAGATCAAGCAGAGAGGAGACAGAGACAGCCGAGGTTCTTGACGCGCATAAGAGAGTTGTACGTATGCATTGAAACGGTTGTATTGAGGGGAATAGTATACGTTTTGATCCAACCACAATGTTTATATAGGTTCCATTGAGTTAAACCGTATAGGTTGAAACCTGCATTTTCATATGGTTAAAGCATCACATAACGTTTGGGCTAATCTATTCGGTGTTTGCAACGTGCCCACGATGCATTGCCCGCTTATTACAAGTTATTTTAAATAATGTACAATTAGAAGAAAAATAAGGAATTATTTAACAATGGAGAAATATTTGATGAGTGATATGAATAGGGGTGTAAATGATGCGTAATGGCTCAAGAGCTATTCAGGATTGAATCGGTAAAAAGCTCGAACAAGTTGAGAGTCCCCTGGGAGAGCTTTTGTTGGTTTTGTTGTTTTTGCTGATATTGTTCATCAGCTGTTGTCTCTTGTCTTCTTTAGCAATTAGGAGTTGTTCCTCATCAACCCTTTCTTCTTCTTCTTCTTCTTCTTCTTCTTCTTCTTCTTCTTCTAACTCTCTAAGTTTATCTGCATATGCTTGTAGTTTGTCATTGAAGCTCGTATCTTCCCTTTATTCTAAGTTGTTTCAGATTTCATCTTCCTTGGCCTTTCTTTTGGCTGCGAATAAACTTTTCTACATTTCTTCTGATGAGAATGCAATTGAAGAAGGGTGGGTTTAGAATAGTTGCAGTTCTTGGAATGGGCACAAGAATTTTGATTGGCTATGGTTCAATTGCAGTAGAAGGTTGTTTAGTTGTAGTTTGAGTTACAATTGCTGAAGTGTTGGTCTGAGTACTAACTACTGAAGGATTGTTTGCAGTACTTTTGGTTTGGTCTTTAGCGGTTGCTTCTAAGCCTTGGGAAGCTTTTAGAACTTTCTCTCTAAGGATCCTTTCTTGTTTTTCTTGCCACTCATGTATTTCTTTAAGGGCAATTTCTTGTCTTGTTTTGAAACTTTCTTTTTGGGCATCTTTGAGTTGTTGAGCTTTCTAGCCGTTTTAGAGGCTTCAAGAGAAATCTTTTCTAGTCCCTTGCCCTTAGCTGTCATCTCCCACTTTTTGGCTTCATCCACTTCTAGAAACCAAAGAGTAGGAGGTGTAACACCAGATAAATGTTCTAATTTTCTTCTGTTGTCTTCTACTCTTCTAGACAACTCCCTCATCTTCAAGTCAATAGCATTGTTAATCATCTTCAATTGACTTTTGTTCTTTAATTCCATAGCAATTGTGAAGGTTTGAAGATGTGAAGAAATGAGGTGATGTATCAGCTGGTATAAGGGACCATCTGGGCTGCATAGCTGGTTCAGGTCTATGCTAGTAGCTCTAGAGGAATGGGTAGGCTTTTCTGAGTGTGGAGGGGTGTTTTTGGGAGATCCCTGTCAGTTAAGACTAGGGATGCCACTTTTGGGGAATTAGGGTTCAAGTGGTCTTTAACCTGATCTTTTGTGACCAACTCCTTGAGTTTAGAGACATCAGATTGACCTTCACAATCAGCCGTCAATTCATGTTGTGGAATTTGTGAATCATCATTCATGTTAATGGAATCATATGGATCCATGATGAGATCATCAATGATGACTTCATCAGTTAAATCATGAGCTGGGCCCAACCTAGTTTTGGAAGGCAAATTACTGACATATACCCGTTCATCAGTTATATCATGAGCTAGGCCCAACCTAGTTGCCTTTCTGTTCATTTTTAAATTTTCAGGAGTTTTGGAAGGAAAATTGCTGACAATTTCAGTATTTTGAATTAGGTCATCAGCAGTTTTCAGGTTCTCAACTTCTGATGTAGATAAAACTAATGATGACTTAATGTCAGCTGTATTTACTTCTGCAGAGCTTTCATTTGCATTTTTGAGAAAGTTCTGATAAAAAGATGTGCATTCTTTCATATCAAAAGTTTGTTCTTGAACTATTTTACTCCCATCATCAGCAATTTTGGGAGTAAAGTCAGTTAGAGATTTTGTGTGGTTATACTCAATGCCAAACTTAACAATTGATGCAGTTTTTTTGTTAAGCAGCATTTGGTAACCTCTACATGACTCTACCCAATTTTCACACTCAACCTTGGTGCCCGCAAGCTCTTTTCTGACATTTCCTAGGTTTTCTATCATGATTTTAATTTGTGCTTGGGTTTCAATAGCATTATTTGCCAATTTAGAAATTTCTTGTGTTTTTGAAGCAAGTTTTCTTTCTAAATCACATTTCATTTGGATCAATTTTCTCTTAGAGTCATTGGATTTGTGCTGTAGATGCACATTAGTTTTCTTTTAAAGCAAAAGCTTCTTTGCATGATTTTGAGCATAACATTAAAAGAGATTCTTGTGAAACCTGTGATAATGCAGAATTAGAGGAGCATCCCTCAAAAGCCATCAAGGCAAAGTTCTTTATGCCATTATCAGGTTCTCCCTAGTTGATATCAAAGACTTTATTGTCTGTATCTGGACCGCATTTAGATGTATCATAAGGAAGACTGCTCCAGTCAACATACCGAGAAGTGAATAAACTTTGTTGAGTTGGTTGTTGAGGTTATGGAGGCTGAGCAGTAGGAGTGGAAGGCATATGTTGTTGGCCCTGTTGTTAAGCAGACATCTGTACATATTGCATTTGAGGCACATATTGGATTTGTGGAGTTTGTGCCTGTACAAAATGTGCACTTCCTTGTGTTCCTAAATTCATGTTATAAGTGGAGTTTGTTTGATTTCCAGACTGTGGTTGGTTATAGCTAGAGCTTCTACACTCTCTAGCAAAGTGTCCCAACTTTTGACACTTGTGACATCTCAGTTTAGATTTGTCAAAACCAACTTTTGTTTGATTGTTCAATCTTGGAAATTTTATAACTGGCCGTTTGTAAAATTTGTTCGTTTTTATACTTAACATGGCCAGTTGATGCAGTATGTCCATTTCTTCTAAGTCATCACTACTGAATTTTTTCAAGTCATCAAGAATGGAAGTATGGAACACATATTATCAATAGTTTGACTATTTTCTTCATTGTCATAAGTCGTATATGATCTTTCTGATGAGATCCCAGCAGTTATGTCACGGTGATCGAAAGATCCAAAATCATTAGAACAAGTTGGTGAGTCTTGTCCTAATAGTGTTGTACTACCTAGAATATAGTCATCAGCAGTTTTACTAGAATTTTGTAACCTTTTCTTTTGATTTATTTCTTTTTCAAAAGTTAGTAATCTCCCATGTCATTTTATGAGTGAAAGGGAGTCAAAATCTGGTCCTGATATGAGGACTATTGAGTAAGTTTCCCATTTTTTAAGTAAAGACTTTAAAAATCTATGCAACATAGATCAGTTTGTATAGCTCTGACCATTTAACTTTAACTCAGATATTAATGAAGAAAATCTTTCAAATTGTTTTGTCAAAAGTTTCTCCACTAACATGAGTAAATGTTTCAAATTGTTGAGCCAGAATTTCTCTTGTGTTGGCAATCACCTCATCAGTTCCTCCAAACTGTTTTTTTGAGGCAATCCCACAGCTCTTTGGCACTCTCACAATGTAAGAGCCCAACATAAATTTCATTTGGGATAGCCATTCCCAACATAGAAAAAGCCTTAGCATCTAGCTAAAGTTTTAGGAAATCTTCATCAGTATAGTCTTTTGGTTCTTTTTTCTTTTTCCACTCTGGTTTCTAAATCTGCACTTACTAGTTTATGGGATCCATACATGACAGACCTCCAACAACTAGTATTTTGTTGTGACAAAGTATGTGCCATCCTTTTTTGCCAGATATTATATTCATTTCTGACTAGCATAAGAGGCTTATTTGCAGATCCAGTATTATGAGGATCTATTTTTAAGAAGTTTGATTGATCAATGATTTCTTAAAGTGATGGATGTTTTTGATAAAGTGAACTTTTATCCTGGATTGAATATCAATAAGAGCCTGTGTCTGATTCTCAATTTGTTAGATTGATATGTTATCAGATGAACCAGGGCTCTGATACCAATTGTTGGATCAGTTTCTTACAGTTTATCACAGTTTCTTCTAAGAACACTTGTAAGATATGTCAAAGTAAATGCACAACGAAATGTATTAAGTGTTCTAAGTTAAAGTATCACTTTTAACAGGAGTAAATGCTCCACCTCAAATGAAGAACTAAAGCAGTTGATATGAGAATCAAACATTTAATTAATAAAACAGTAATAAGTGATTGAAAAGATTGTCATGTATTAGAATTTTTTTACTGCAAAAGATATCTAAAATAGAAGGGGTGAACCCATCTATATATAGACTGAACAATACGTATATTGGAAGTATTGAAACAATATAATAATACTACAATAGGCTGTAGTATTGAAACTTGTACATAAAGTAACAAAAACTAATATAATACATAAACTACTAAAGTTTAAGGGGAGTGGGAAGCTTCTACTGAAACTGCTGAAGACCAAACAACTTCTGATGACAAAGTTGTTCTTCAGGTTTTTTGTCTGGTTCACCTTACAGCACTTTGTTCCTCAGCACTTGTATCAGCTTCTTCAGTACTTTGTCTTCTTCTTCAGTAGATTTTATACTTAGCAAAATATGCAGAGATTGATTCAGACTAAGGTTTATGTTAGCTTGTGAATCCTTTTTTACCCAACAATCACAGACCTATAACATTCCCCCGTACCTGCACTTGAACTCGTACCCAATCCTCTAACTCTACTACTCCCCTCCTCCTGATTTAGAGGATCCCCACCCACCTTTTTTCACACTCTTTGATTTTCTTGCATCTATTAGTTTGATGACTTTTGTTTGTGTAAATAACTTAAGCATATGTTATATAAATATTGTATTGAAGCAATTAAATCAAACATATTTAGATGTGTATAAAAGGAAATGTGATACTCAAAGATAGAGCAACCCTATTGAATGTTTTGAAAAGATTTATTTGCGAATACGCGAAATGAAAGTGATGCGTGATACAAAATTTACAATCTTAATTAAGGTTGTAAATTTTGTATCACGCATCACTTTCATTTCGCGTTTTTGAAAATAAATCTTTTCAAAACATTCATTCTTAATTGTATCATCCAAACCACAAATAAAAGGTGATACATGACCATGTTGTAGCGTATATTTATATTAGTGGATTTAGCTCAACGTTAGTGATAAAAATGACTAGTTTCATTATATTCTCTTTAACCTTATAATATTTCAAACCCGATAGTGTTGGATCGACGAACAGTTGGCCTAGTGGTAAAAGGGCCGGTTCTTTTTTTGGGGGAGCCGAGTTCGATTCTCACGGGAGGCATGTGATGGATACTCCCACCCTTGTGGTGGGGTAGGTGGTTGGGAAGTGATGGAGAGACCCTTGACCCTTGTGGTCATGGGTTCGACTCCTAATCCCTCCAGGTTTTACCGGTTCACTACCGTCGTGCCTTCGGGCGGGTTTGTGGGTCGGGTTTTCCCTGGAACAGGAGACGGGTGGGCCGAAGGGCTCTGTCCGTACGGACTAGAGGCCGTCTGGGGCCCATTTCGGCTATTGGGGGCCGCGTACAGAATACCCGGCAATACTTTAGTTGATCGTTTTAAAAAAAATTGAACATTTAATGTTCTATATTGCTTTGTGTGCATATAAATTCGTCAAACTACTTATCTATTAACTTGTATATTTACTTATAACAAAGAGGGTATAAAGTATTGATTATCTATTTACTTATCTGCCTTCCAAAAAAAATCTATTTACTTATCTATTTACTTATAACAAAGAGGGTATAAAGTATTGATTAATGCTAACAATGTAATATTGGGTTCATACTCTTAAGGGGACGATGGCGTTCCACAGTGAGGTGGGATGGCTTGGCATGATGGCTGTGAAACACCAATGCCACCTGATCCATCATGAAGTGAAGGTGAGAAACTGTGACCATGGTCATGCTCGTGCAAAGGTGATGTTGTGGGCTTTTACCGTTAACCAGTAGTCAAACTAGCCGTTGGGATAATTTTTTTTTTTTTTTGTTTTTTATAAGAAAAAAAAAAGATGAGGCCGATATCATCAGGAGTGCCTTAAAAGACTACAAGGTAAACCTGTCAGACAATATATTTTGCTTACTTTGCTTCATGGATATTGCGAGATCCGATTCAAAATTGGTGCCGGTTCATTTGATAGATCTTGTTGGCACAACGAGTAGTCGTTTCAAAATGAAATAAAAAAACATCGGAGTCGGGTCATTACGACAACTTAAACGGATGGGTTGTCAACCACTATGCCCGAAATGAATTTAAACGACGACCTCAATGTTGACCGCATGCCAACACAACACCGACAAGAACACAACGTAGGAAAACTTTCGACTCAACATTAAGCAACGGGAAGGAAGAATAAAGAGCGGAGCAATGCGGTGGCGGAGTCGAAAATAAAAAGAGATAAGTCATACATCAACTACTAGAATGAACTAGAAGTAACAAGATTTAGAAGTCGTCATGTAGTTGCATAAAAACGTCGTTGAACTGTGTTTATTAATTATCTTTCAGCATAAAAGTGAAATTTGTGCGAAGTGAGGTTAGAGGTTAAATTTTAGGTTGACATTTTTTTAAATAGTAATTTTTAGGTTTTTTTATTATTTGTAACAATGTATATATATAATGTAACGAATATGCATGTCTACTATGAGTCTTTCTTTGTGGAAAGACGGTTCTGGGTTTACAGATTTGGTTTATTCCTTCTTCGATTGTGTGGGAGGTGTTTCTTTTATCAAGCAGGGAGCAGGGGGAGTGAGGCTACTGAAAAGAGCCCTAATGTCAAACAGTGCCTTCGGAAAATAAGGGACGGTCATTTCACAGCTGCTGTCAAGGTGTTGTGTTCTAGTGGGGTTGCTCCTTTTGGGGATTCTACCATGAATGCCCTCATTGATAAACATCCGGTGTTGCCTCCCCCATCCTTGCCCTCTAACTCCGACATCATGCCTGCACTTGTTGTGGACGAGGACTATGTGCTTAGTGGAGAGGGGTCCGTGGCTTCCACGGGTTTGCTTTCAGCCATTACTGAAGTCGTCAACTTATGGCTAGGGGGTTGTGTCCCAGGGTACTTGCTGAATTTATTGCTTCGGCCCCCCTTACCCCTCTTCTGAAACCTGATCGACCGCTGGCTATGCTCACTGTGGATTTTTCAAACGCGTTCAACATGATCGACGACACTGCCCTTCTTCGAGAAGTTCTTCAACATTGCTTGTCTATCTATCTGTGGGTCCAGTTTTTATATGCCCAGCCAGCTAGGTTGTATGTTGGTAATGATTGTATAGGGGCCACTATAGGAGTTCAGCAGGGGGACCCTCTTGGTCCCCTCCTTTTCGCCTTGGCATTAAACCCCATGGTTCTCCGGTGTAACACCCCAACCGATGGCGGAAACATCGGGGTGCCACGTATTGATGATTGTTTTCAGTAGCACATGGTATAATATAAATTTTAAATAATTTATTCAAACATAATATCCAAAATGTGAAATATTGTCTAAGAATTCAAATACATAACATCCAAATAATAACTTCAAAAACTTCAAATAACTTCAAGATAAATCCTCATGCTAACTCAAGCCTCAGCTTCATTGTTACCTGAAACATGTTAATTTTGAAAGTATTTTGGGTCAACATAAGTTGGTGAGAATTACATAGGTTTTTGATGATAAAATGAATAAAATGTTATGCAATTCATGTGTCATGTTAATCTAGCCCATATGTGAGAAACATATTAGAAATAAATCGAGTGCATAATCAACCCTGCTGACTGTTATAAAATAATACATACCATACACTTATGGTCCCAATGAATAATGTTATGCGATAACAAACACCCACGTAACCTTTGTAGGAGGCACGTATCCGGGTGGGATTGTCAGTCCAATAGATCTATCAATGTATACCGTCGGCTGATCAATGTTAATGATTATGCTAGAATGTGCTTACTCTAATCATGCTCAAGACAATATGCAACATAGAAAACACATAAACACATTGATGATTGAATTGCAATGAAAAGTGTTATAACATGTTTCACCCCAAAAGTGGTGATAAAAGGGGCTATGTAAACTCACCTTAGCAAATGTTAACTTGTTGAAAAAGATATGATAATTGTGTTGCCCAAAGTGATTCCAAATATTACCCTATAATGAGGTAATATATAATAAGTCTAAGTCTATGTAACTAATATGTGTATCCTAGGGTTTCGATTTGGGGATAATCAATTGTTAAATTTAATTTAAAAATTGTTAATTAAATCAAGAAAATTGGATAATTAATGAAAAATAGTCTTTTTATAAAGTTTGAATTTTGAGTGTGCACATTAAAGTGTTTGAAGCAATAAAATAATTTTTATAAAATTATTTCATTTAAAATAGATTTTTAAATCTATTTATTTATAAATAGCCAATTATTAACTTTAATATTCAAAAATACTAAAATTAAAGAAATCTATTTTTAAAAATCATAATTCTGTTCTAAATGATTATAAATAATTTGTATAAAATTTTGGTGCAAAAATGATGAAAATTGGATTTATTATGAATTAAATATGATTAAATCTTACAAAAATTGATTAAAAATAATAAATAATTGATTTTACTGAATTAAAAATTATTTCAGTAAAGTTTAACTTTATAAAAAGTTAGGATAATTTTTGTGGAATTTAATAATACTGTTTTGATATAATAATGGATTTTTATAATTATAATAGTATAAAAATGATTTAATTATTATAAATATTAAATAAAAGAATTTCTGAAAAATAAAAATTGTAAATAAATCTTTTATATCAGATTAACTAATAATAATTTTTTTAGAATTTATAAAAGAGTTTAGGTATTTAAAAAGAATTTAAAAAAGATTTAAAGGATTTAATATATATATATAATTAATTATATAGTAAAAAGAAAAGAAAAGAATAGAATGCAAAAAAACTGGTCAGTGCCGGGACTCGAACCCGGGTGACCTCGGATAAGGACCAGCGTCTCAACCACCTGGCCTAGGCCGGTGGTTGTGATGATTTTGTTTTCAAAATAATTAAATACGTAATGCTGATCCTGGTTTATCCCCAAACCACAAACGACGAACCCTAGCTTTTTCAATTGGACGATTCAGGCAACTATAGCCCGATTAATGTTAGGGCTTTGGTTGCCTGAATGCCGATGAATATAACCCACCAAAAATAATGGACTCACAGTGTGGTATGAATGATAATCGTCGGGTCAAAAGGAAAAGTCAATCACGAGCAATTAACAACGAACAGAGCCGTATAAGAGAGAAATAGAGATTGAGGGAGAGGTATGAGCGATTTGTCAAGGTACGCAGAACCTCAATTTATACTAATTGATTAGGGTTAGGGTTAATTGGATGGGTTGACTTTCCTTATTATATAACGCGGCCAATATGATCATTAGGGCACGATTGCCGTGTAATTGTTGTTCAATCATGTTATAATGGGCCGGTATTAGCACGAGCTTGCCAAAATTATAACAATCACGCGTTAATTTCATGGATTGGGCAACAAGGAATCCCACAGTTGACTTTTCTAGTCAACTGTGAGGATTTCAAATCGTGTATAAGTTTATTGTTTGTCCGGGTTAATCACAAGAAGTTGGACAGCCCAGCTGGTTTGTGCACAAGTGTTGGTTAGCCCGGCCTTTGGCGCGGGTTCGAACCCCGGCCAAGGCTATTCATTTTTTTTTGATTTATTTTAATACCACACACACATATATAATTATATATATATCATTAGGGTTCCATAGAAGCGACAAAAATAATAAATGCGAGGATAATAATGAAACTTGACGTTTTATTAAATGTCGGTGCGTAACGTACAAGAATTTAATGCGTAATGTTACAGTCTCCCCTACTTTTAGGAACTTCGTCCCGAAGTTGGAGTTGGAGAGTCTGGTGGAAAAAGATGCGGATACTTCGACTTCATCTGGTCTTTACGCTCCCAAGTGAACTCTGGGCCTCGTTTAGATTCCCAACGAACCTTAACGATCGGAATACGACTGCGCTTGAGTTTCTTGACTCCAGTGTCAACAATCTCGACGGGTTTCTCGATAATGTGCATGCTTTCATCGATTTGCACATCCTCAAGAGGAACATGAAGGTTCTCATCTGCTAAGCATTTCTTGAGATTCGAAACATGGAAGGTCGGATGAACATTGCTTAGCTCGGGTGGAAGCTCAAGTCTGTAAGCCACTTTCCCAACTCTGTCAAGAATCTTGAAGGGGCCTACGTATCGAGGAGCTAGTTTTCCCTTTCTACCGAAACGAATAACTCCCTTCCAAGGGGATACCTTAAGTAGCACAAGGTCTCCAACCTGAAATTCCAAGGGTTTACGACGTTTATCAGCATAACTCTTTTGGCGACTTCGAGCCTTGAGAAGATTATCCTGAATAAGCTGGATTTTGTCTGTGGTTTCCTGGATTAGTTCGGGTCCAGTAATACGAGCTTCACCAACCTCGGTCCAACAGACAGGAGAACGACATTTCCGACCATAGAGTGCCTCAAAAGGAGCCATGTTAATGCTGGCGTGATAACTGTTGTTGTATGAAAACTCAACCAAAGGAAGATGAGAATCCCATGCGCCACCAAAATCGATGACACACGCCCTGAGCATGTCCTCAAGTGTCTGGATGGTTCGTTCAGTCTGACCATCCGTTTGAGGGTGATAAGCAGTGCTCAGGTTCAACTTAGTACCCAAAGCTTTTTGTAGAGATTCCCAAAAGTGAGAGGTGAAACGACCATCGCGATCCGAAATAATGTCCAAAGGTATACCGTGACGACATACAATTTCACTTACGTACATCCTTGCCAACCTTTCCACAGAATACTTCTCACGAATAGGTAGAAAGTGAGCGGACTTGGTCAAACGATCGACGATTACCCAAATACTGTCAAAACCTTTGGGTGTGCGAGGGAGTTTGGTGATGAAATCCATAGCTATGCTCTCCCATTTCCAGACAGGAATCTCTGGTTGTTCAAGCATACCAGATGGTCGTTGATGTTCAGCCTTAACCTTGGAACAAGTGAGGCATTTTGCGACGAATAGAGCAATGTCTTTCTTCATACCAGGCCACCAATAAGAATAACGAAGATCTTGGTACATCTTGTCAGCTCCAGGATGAATAGAATAACGAGACTTATGAGCCTCGTTCATGAGAAAAGTACGAAGATCATCACGGTCGGGAATCCACAGTCGATTAAGAAAATAAAGGAGACCATCGGGCTTGGTTTCAAGTTGAGTCTCAGCACCACAAGACATTTCATCGTACATGTTACCTTGGGTGACTGAGGTGTGTTGAGCCTGGAGAATACGATCTTGGAGATCGGTACGAACTCTAGCACATTGGAGTTTGACACGCTCTTTACGACTAAGTGCGTCAGCCACAACATTCGCTTTGCCAGGATGGTAGCGAATTTCGCAATCATAGTCGTTAAGTAATTCAACCCAACGTCGTTGCCTCATGTTAAGATTCTTTTGATCGAAGACATGTTGGAGACTTTTGTGGTCCGTGAACACCACACATTTGGTCCCATAGAGATAATGTCTCCAAATCTTGAGTGCAAAGACAACAGCACCCAATTCAAGATCATGGGTGGTATAATTTTTCTCGTGAATCTTGAGTTGTCGAGACGCATAAGCAATAACCTTTCCTCGTTGCATGAGAACACAACCGAGTCCTTGGTTCGATGCATCACAGTAGACCACGAAATCATCATTACCATCAGGTAGAGATAAGACAGGAGCTTCACAGAGTTTCAGCTTAAGAGTTTCAAACGCTTCCTCTTGCTTAGGTCCCCACTCATAGGGTTTACCCTTGTGAGTCAAGGTAGTGAGAGGAACAGCGATCTTGGAGAAATTGGCGATGAATCGACGATAATAACCAGCCAACCCAAGAAAAGAACGGACTTCTGTGGGAGTGGTAGGAACACTCCAATCCTTCACAGCTTCGATTTTCGCAGGATCAACATGAATTCCGTTCATATCAATGACATGTCCCAAAAATTGAACTTCCTTAAGCCAAAATTCACATTTGGAGAACTTGGCGTACAGTTGTTCTTTCTTTAGGAGACTCAGGATAGAGTGAAGATGTTGCTCGTGATCGGATTTTGATTTAGAGTAAATCAAAATATCATCAATGAAAACGATCACGAATTTGTCGAGATAGGGTCTACAAACCCGATTCATCAGATCCATAAATACCGCGGGAGCATTGGTCAAACCGAAAGGCATAACCATGAATTCATAGTGACCGTAGCGAGTGCGAAAAGCTGTCTTGGGAATATCTTCATCGTGGACTCTAAGCTGATGATAACCAGAACGAAGATCAATTTTCGAGAAGTGGGTTGCTCCTTGAAGTTGATCGAAGAGATCGTCAATCCTAGGAAGTGGATAACGATTCTTGATGGTGAGTTTGTTGAGTTCACGGTAGTCAATACACATCCGAAGAGAACCATCCTTCTTTTTAACAAATAAGACAGGGGCTCCCCATGGAGAAGAACTAGGGCGAATGAACCCTTTATCAGAAAGTTCCTGTAATTGACTAGCAAGTTCTTGCATCTCAGAGGGTGCAAGACGATAAGGAGCTTTAGCAATAGGATTAGCACCAGGAACAAGATCAATACGAAACTCCACTTGTCGGGCAGGAGGCAAACCAGGTAAATCCTCTGGAAAGACTTCAGGATAGTCACGAATAATAGGAATGTCTTGGATACTTTTGCCTTTGTCCTTCTTCTCTATCACGTTAGCTAAGAAGGCTGTATACCCCTTTCGTAAGTACTTTTGGGCAGTAGTACAAGACATAAGCTTAAGCTCACCACAAGGTTTCTCACCATAGATCTTCAAAATCTCACCAGATTCGAGAGGAATGCGTATGACTTTCTCGAAGCACAGAATTTCGGCATGATGAGTTGACAACCAGTCCATGCCTACTATAACATCAAAACTACCAAGATGCATGGGAATAAGATCGATAGGGAAGGTATGATCATCGAGATTCAACAAGCAGTTACGAATAATAGAACCGATCGAAATAGACTTCCCGTTAGCTACCTCTACCACAAAAGGGTCTTCTAGATTAGTGTGGGGTAAGTTAAGTAAAGGTTCAAACTTCAGTGACACGAATGACTTATCAGCTCCTGAATCAAATAATATGGATGCATAGTGATTATTAATGAGAAACGTACCATTCACCACTTCATTGTTGTCACGAGCCTGATTAGCGTTGAGATTGTAGGCGCGACCTCGAGCACCTTGGTTCTGATTGCGGTTCTGGTTTTGGTTTTGGTTCTGGTTCTGATTTTGGTTACGGTTACGGTTAGGGCAGTTGTTGATGTAGTGATTAGGGTTACCACACTCGTAGCATTGACCACGAGTAGGCCTGTTGTTTTGTTGGTTTTGGTTGGGAGCTGGGTTGTTGTTGTCTTGGGCAGCAGGAGATCGGCAGACGTTCACCAGGTGACCATATCTTTGACACTTAGTACAAAATCGACATGGCACCTGTGTGGGATGGTGATACTTGCAAGTGTTGCACAGAGGGTGAGGTCCGGTGTATGGTTTCTTGGCTGGGTTTTGGGCAGCAGGTGGAGTAGCAGCAACCATATAGTTTCTAGCCTTACGCTTCTTGTTGCTTGAGGTCTCAGGCTTGACTTCAATAGCAGGCTGTGGAGTATCTTTGGCAACAGTCTTCTTAGAGCCCTTGCGAACCAGAGTACCATTCTTCACATGATTATCAGTAAGAGTGGCCGCTAGACGTTTGGCCTCTTCCAGAGTTGCAGGATTTCTACCCCAAACAGTGTCCTGGATTTGCATGGGCAGACCACCGATGTACTTCTCGATGGCTACCGGCAGAGGAGTAACCTTGTGTGGCAACAATAAGCTAAGCTCATGAAAGCGGGTGTTGTAGGCAAGATTTTCCCCACTATCTTGAGCCAAGGTGTGAAACTCATCCTCAAGCTTTTTAACTTCATTTCGAGGACAGAACTCCTCCTTCATGATCTCTTTGACCTGGTCCCAAGTCATAGCAAGAGCAACTTCGGCCCCACGAGTACGCTTTTCTTCATTCCACCATGTGAGTGCTCGTTTATGGAGAACACTCATGGCGTAACGAACCTTGAAATTATTGGGGCATTCACTGTTGATGAAGGTATTTTCAATACCCTCAAACCATTGGAGAAGTCCAGTTGCTCCTTCCTCACCGCTGAACTTTGGAGGGTTGCAAGAGTTGAAGTGCTTGAGGGTGCAAGCTTGGGGTCCATTGCCATTGCCATTGCCATTGCCATTCCCGTTCCCGTTGTTGTGACCATTCCCATTCAATTGGATGACCTGAGCAAGCAAATTGGGAACCAGAGTTGCGATTTGCTGCGCCATTTGTTGAGAAATGATCGCAGCCAGTTGAGCATCGACCCCATTGTTGTTGTGGTTAGGAGCTTGGTCATGGTTGTGGTTATGGTTATCACTACCTTCTGCGGGGTTCTCACCATTGCTGTTGCGAGTGCTGCGACGAGGAGGCATGATCTGTAATAGACACAATGAAATGAATGAGAGTTCATATAAGGAATGTAATCATTTATTCATTAATTAAAACGAATAAACGAAAACGTTGACTTATCAAAGATTCTAAATTCTAATAACATATGAAGACATGCTTTAGCCTATAAGTGAACACTCATCCCGAGAATTCCCAGGTAGGCATCCGGGTCCCTCGTCTGATTGGGATATATGCGCAATGCCAGCCTAGACAGAAGACTCAGAATACAGGCGTTCACCCTTCCAGATTGCACGTGTTCGTTATTAAAATCTAGAACTTCGACGAGATCTCAAGGGGGTTCAGGTTAAACCTGAGGATTTTGTCCTATTAATCTAATGGTGGATCAGGATTGCAGCAGACAATTAAGAGTAGTCACATGTAGGTTTAAGGCATAGGATAAGGATAGGATTAGGGAAGCAATTAGGGTTACAAGTAGGAGAAGCAAGTACTGTTTTAGTCCCTAAGGTTATAGTCTAGATTATTTCTAATAACCTAATTCCCTATAACCAAGGCTCTGATACCAATCTGTAACACCCCAACCGATGGCGGAAACATCGGGGTGCCACGTATTGATGATTGTTTTCAGTAGCACATGGTATAATATAAATTTTAAATAATTTATTCAAACATAATATCCAAAATGTGAAATATTGTCTAAGAATTCAAATACATAACATCCAAATAATAACTTCAAAAACTTCAAATAACTTCAAGATAAATCCTCATGCTAACTCAAGCCTCAGCTTCATTGTTACCTGAAACATGTTAATTTTGAAAGTATTTTGGGTCAACATAAGTTGGTGAGAATTACATAGGTTTTTGATGATAAAATGAATAAAATGTTATGCAATTCATGTGTCATGTTAATCTAGCCCATATGTGAGAAACATATTAGAAATAAATCGAGTGCATAATCAACCCTGCTGACTGTTATAAAATAATACATACCATACACTTATGGTCCCAATGAATAATGTTATGCGATAACAAACACCCACGTAACCTTTGTAGGAGGCACGTATCCGGGTGGGATTGTCAGTCCAATAGATCTATCAATGTATACCGTCGGCTGATCAATGTTAATGATTATGCTAGAATGTGCTTACTCTAATCATGCTCAAGACAATATGCAACATAGAAAACACATAAACACATTGATGATTGAATTGCAATGAAAAGTGTTATAACATGTTTCACCCCAAAAGTGGTGATAAAAGGGGCTATGTAAACTCACCTTAGCAAATGTTAACTTGTTGAAAAAGATATGATAATTGTGTTGCCCAAAGTGATTCCAAATATTACCCTATAATGAGGTAATATATAATAAGTCTAAGTCTATGTAACTAATATGTGTATCCTAGGGTTTCGATTTGGGGATAATCAATTGTTAAATTTAATTTAAAAATTGTTAATTAAATCAAGAAAATTGGATAATTAATGAAAAATAGTCTTTTTATAAAGTTTGAATTTTGAGTGTGCACATTAAAGTGTTTGAAGCAATAAAATAATTTTTATAAAATTATTTCATTTAAAATAGATTTTTAAATCTATTTATTTATAAATAGCCAATTATTAACTTTAATATTCAAAAATACTAAAATTAAAGAAATCTATTTTTAAAAATCATAATTCTGTTCTAAATGATTATAAATAATTTGTATAAAATTTTGGTGCAAAAATGATGAAAATTGGATTTATTATGAATTAAATATGATTAAATCTTACAAAAATTGATTAAAAATAATAAATAATTGATTTTACTGAATTAAAAATTATTTCAGTAAAGTTTAACTTTATAAAAAGTTAGGATAATTTTTGTGGAATTTAATAATACTGTTTTGATATAATAATGGATTTTTATAATTATAATAGTATAAAAATGATTTAATTATTATAAATATTAAATAAAAGAATTTCTGAAAAATAAAAATTGTAAATAAATCTTTTATATCAGATTAACTAATAATAATTTTTTTAGAATTTATAAAAGAGTTTAGGTATTTAAAAAGAATTTAAAAAAGATTTAAAGGATTTAATATATATATATATAATTAATTATATAGTAAAAAGAAAAGAAAAGAATAGAATGCAAAAAAACTGGTCAGTGCCGGGACTCGAACCCGGGTGACCTCGGATAAGGACCAGCGTCTCAACCACCTGGCCTAGGCCGGTGGTTGTGATGATTTTGTTTTCAAAATAATTAAATACGTAATGCTGATCCTGGTTTATCCCCAAACCACAAACGACGAACCCTAGCTTTTTCAATTGGACGATTCAGGCAACTATAGCCCGATTAATGTTAGGGCTTTGGTTGCCTGAATGCCGATGAATATAACCCACCAAAAATAATGGACTCACAGTGTGGTATGAATGATAATCGTCGGGTCAAAAGGAAAAGTCAATCACGAGCAATTAACAACGAACAGAGCCGTATAAGAGAGAAATAGAGATTGAGGGAGAGGTATGAGCGATTTGTCAAGGTACGCAGAACCTCAATTTATACTAATTGATTAGGGTTAGGGTTAATTGGATGGGTTGACTTTCCTTATTATATAACGCGGCCAATATGATCATTAGGGCACGATTGCCGTGTAATTGTTGTTCAATCATGTTATAATGGGCCGGTATTAGCACGAGCTTGCCAAAATTATAACAATCACGCGTTAATTTCATGGATTGGGCAACAAGGAATCCCACAGTTGACTTTTCTAGTCAACTGTGAGGATTTCAAATCGTGTATAAGTTTATTGTTTGTCCGGGTTAATCACAAGAAGTTGGACAGCCCAGCTGGTTTGTGCACAAGTGTTGGTTAGCCCGGCCTTTGGCGCGGGTTCGAACCCCGGCCAAGGCTATTCATTTTTTTTTGATTTATTTTAATACCACACACACATATATAATTATATATATATCATTAGGGTTCCATAGAAGCGACAAAAATAATAAATGCGAGGATAATAATGAAACTTGACGTTTTATTAAATGTCGGTGCGTAACGTACAAGAATTTAATGCGTAATGTTACATCCGGGTGCAAGAAAAATGTAACCTCCCATTTCATGCGTGGTACCTTGATGATGGGACGATTATTGGTGATGCCACCGATGTTGCGAATGCCTTAGACATCATCCGGAAGGAAGGGCCATCCCTGGTGCTTCAACTGAATATTAAGAAAACTGAGGTTTTTTGGCCATCTTGTAATGGGGTGAAACTTAGGGACGGGCTTTTCCCCAGTGGGATTGGCAGGCCAGAAAAAGGGGTGAAGCTCCTTGGAGGGGCTGTTAGTCGGGACTCTTACTTTATACGGGAATTGGCAGTGCGGCGAGCCTCGCGTGCGGTTGATCTTATGAAACTTTTGCCCTGCCTTAGGGATCTCCAAAGCGAACTCCTCTTGCTCAGATCTTGTATGGGGGTCGCTAAGTTGCTTTTTGGTTTGCGGACCTGCCAACCCGCCATGATGGATGAAGCGGTATCATGTTTCGACAAGGGTCTGCGGGAAGCCATTGAAGACATAGTGGTATGTGGGGGCCCATTCTTTGGTGACCTACAGTGGCGACTAGCGTCCTTGCCGATGCGTTTGGGAGGATTAGGGCTCCTCTCAGCAAAGGATGTTGGGGTGTATGCTTTTGTGGCATCGCGAGCTCAGTCTCGGAATCTCCAAGACCACATCTTAAGGAATAGCGGGGTTATCGACATGGACTTGGACTAAGTGCAGGCCCTTGAAAGGATAAATGACTATCTCCCAGGTTTTGATATTGGCGGTTTTTCTAACAAGGACACCCCCCCACCCAAAGCCTCAGAAAACTTTGGCGAATGCCCTTTTTGGAAAAATCGCAAAGAGCCTGGGTGAAGCTTTTGATTTGTCCCCCCCCCCCCCGCCAAAAGGCAGTTATTGAATGCTTGCAAAGCCCCCATGCCCAAGATTTCCTGAATGTTATCCCAATCGAAGGTTTGGGCCAAACCATGTCCGGGGTTGAATACAGGGCAATTCTTAAATATCGTTTGGTGATCCCCATGTACCATGAAGATGAAGTCTGTCCGATTTGCCGTAAGGCATGCTTGGACCAATATGGGGAACACGCGGTTCACTGTAAGGAGTTGCCTGGTTTCAAATATAGGCATGACTAGGCCCGGGATGTTCTTTGGGACATTTTAAGAAGGGCTGGGATCTCAGCCAAGAAGGAGGCTCCTGTGAATTTCCTCTCAGACCCCGCAGAAGGGAGATCCACTCTACGTCCAGCAGACCTGCTTGTCTTTGGGTGGGCCGGGGGGAACACGCTTGTGTCGACCTAACGGGTGTATCTCCCCTGGTTGGTTTGAGGGATAGTGGGTTTGTTGTAGGGCAAGCAGTGCGGAAAGCAGAGGCGAAGAAAGTCGAGAAGCATGCTAAAGCCTGTGAGGAGAACCAACACGTTTGCGTACCCCTGGCATTTGATACCTTTGGCTCCCTGGCACCGGAAGCCATCCGTTTCCTGGCCAGAGTCCAACGGGTTATTCATAGCAGTGTCTCGACTCCGGGGGGGGCATGGGTTTGTTTTTAGTAGGTTAGGGTTTGCGGTCCAGAAAGGGGTTGCGGCGCAGCTTGTTGCCCGCCTGCCCGCTATCTTAATGTAATTTGTCGCGTTTATGTGTTAATAAAAGTACCGGTATTGAAAATTAAAGTTAAGTGATAGATATAATAATACGACGAGCACCCCGGCCACCACCCAAATGAACTGAAGTGAACTGAAGCATACAGTCAATACAGTTAATAGAAGAGCAAGTGGAAAAGTCAACACAACACAAAGCCAAACCATGTACTAGGTACCCAGTATTCAGCCACTTGGTGTAATAAAAGAGCTAGCCACTATGCCTTTTAAGGGTACCTTCACGGTTTCCTTTTCGGGATGGATTTGAACTACAATGACAACCACTATGGTACTAGCACTTATCCACAAGTCATGTGTCCTACATAAACCATCCATTTGTATTAGTTTGTATGCATTGAAGGCTGCAACTCGATATGATATTATTTGGTTTGTCGATCTTTAGCACCAGTTGGTCACATTAGGTTCAATGTACCTCTTATTTTTTAAGAATCCGATTGTTTTATTTACAAACTTAAAAGACATGATTCCCTTTTTTTACCTGTACTTAATTAGAGTAGGTTTAGCCTCATTTTTTTTTTGCATAGTCCTGATAATTTTAATTTTTAAATCCATATTCTTTGGATTCTAATTTTTCAGAATTAGGAAATAAGTAAGAACCGAGTAAAACACCTGAAGGAAGTTTTTGTTAGGTTGGTAGCTACAATCAAGAATTTTTAGAAACAGATACACAAATTTTGTACGATTTGAGTCTCCAACTAGGGAGTAGATATACAATTTTCGGTTTCTATCACTATAGTAATTATTTGCCGTAATATATTTTTAGAGCATTTTCAACGCCCTTCAATGCCTCATCTGTGACCGGAGGCGGAGGTAGGCTTTAAGGACCTCAACCTTTCCGGCGCAATGCAAAATTTTATTTACTTTCTTGTTTTTTGCATTACGTTCCCTTGAAATTATATTAATGTTGCCCCTTAATTTTTTAAAAACCTACAACACTCGAAAAGTTTATCATTAGCCTAACATAAAAAAGCTAGTTAATAGTAGAGGTGCACATAGCGGGTTATTTTTAATACCCGATTCGCGGTACAAAACCGGGTCTGGGATATGAATGGGTATACGAAAACTGCGCTTTGAGAGATACCGGGTAGGGATTGAGTACGAGTATTGAGAAGAAACATCATACCCTATGTACCCGGGTATGTTATGTTCGGGTATAAGCGGATGTTAATATTCGCTTTTTAAAAAATAAGTTTTTTTTTATTATTTTACATAAATATAATACGTTTAAAAAAATATTTGGTTTCTAATTTATAGAAATAATTATTATAAATTACAATAACATAAATTCACCGAACTATAACTTAATTGCTATATAATATTCATTTAAAAAAATCTTAAATATAAAAGGTGTAAAGTAAACTAAAAAAACGGTCTCAGGTATAGGGTATTTACCGGGTTCGGGTATTGTTGGATCAGTATGCTCTTTAACAGTTCTTATTCATGAACACTTATGTGTTGTATGTTTATCAAAGCAGTTTGCACAGCGGAATAAGTGAAGTGTTCAAGTTAAAAGTTTCACTTTCAACAGGAGTTATTACTCCCCTTGGATATAACGAATAAAGGCAGTTAATGAGAATCTAAACAATTGAATTCATATAACAATAAGTATGTAAATAGATTCTCAAATGTGAAATAGTATTTCAATTAAAAGCCTTTGAAGGATTTTAGTTTAATAAAATCGATGTCTAAAATAGTGTGATCAACCCATCTATTTATAGACCAAGAAATACATACAAGTTGATTCAAAAGCAATACTACAACAGGTTGTAGCATTGGTATTTGTACAAAGACTTTAACAAAAGCATAAAGTAATGTTATTAAACTAAACTACTGAAACATAAGGGCGGTGGAAAGATTCCATTACAACTGCTAATGAGTGACAAACTACTGATGAGTAATTTGTCTTCAGTAGTTCTTCAGTTGACTTGTCTGGTTTGACTTCAGAACTTCTGATGTTTTACTCTTCAGTACTTGATGTATTCTTCTTCAGTAGTTTCATTCTTCTTTCTTCAGTAGTTTTATACTTAGCATATTTTGGCAGAAATAGGAATTAGACTAAGGTTAGAAAAAGAGGTTTCTTCAATCCTGTTTGTCCTTACAATCTCCCGTGGATTGATGAAGCCAAAACCTTATCTAATCCTTTATTCTCTTTTCCTGCCATCAAACATCTTCCAGATTTCTCTGAACATGGAAGTCTTGAGTTGTTGCAGTTATTCATCAGTGAGAGATCCTTGTTCAGGTTCAAGATGTTGGATTGTGAGCGGGTCTTTTGTAGACAGATTCTTCAGTTCTTACATAGACTTGAAGACCTTGCTTGAACGATCTCTTCTTGTGATCAATACTGAGTTTGAATCAGTAAATGACCATTTCACTATATTCACTTTAGATTGGTCAAAGTCTATAGTGTAGGGGACCAAGTTGGTCTCCTGGGATGATCCTGAGTGAGGAATATTTTTTAGTTCAGTGACCCTCATTTGGGATTCTCTTCCTTCTTCAGCTTACACCACATTAGGTATATCAAAAGTAGGGAGATGGTGTTCAGTTATTACCTTAGTGTGCTTCTTATCTGTTATTGTTTGTTGTATTTGGTAAGAAAATATGGAAGGATCCCTGAATTGTGTCAGCAGAGTCTTTTCTTCAATCACAAAGTCTCCTTGAACTACTGTATTGCCTTTAAGCAATACCATCTTAAAATTAGTCTTTATGATCTCCTCTTGCTTCTTTTTGGTAACCGGCTTTATTGTTGATTGTTTTGCACTAGAAGTTCTAACCACTGAAGTTGATACTTCAGAAGTTTTGTACTTCTTTGGATTTGCAGCCTTATCAGCCTTGAATCTTTTATAGGTGTCAAATAATGTATCTTCTCTCCATTTTGACACAGAGGCTTTTGAACCAAATCCATTGGCTACCAATTCATCTATGACTTCAGCTCTCTTCGCCTTTCTGTCTTTTTCAGTGGCAAGTTTGTCAGCTACAATTTGAGCTCTTCTTGTAAGCTCATCCATAGAGAGCCCTTTGAGTGAGTACATCTTTGTTTTGCTGTTCTTGCTAATGTAAGACATCAGTTGTTGTCTTTTGTCTTCTTCGGCAATTCTTTCAAGCTTTTCTAACTTACTCAACTCTTCTTCATAATTCTCAAGCTTTTCATTGTAGCTCAAGTAATCCCTTGCTTCAAGGCTGTTGCAAATCTTATCATCCTTGGCCTTCTTCTGTGCTGCAAGTAAACTCTTCTCCAATAATTCTTTTGACATTGAGATAGGAGTAGGGTTTAAGACAGTTGTATGAGTGGGTGTAGGCCTTGGAATGTAAGTTGGAATGTCTTTAGTTGCCATAGAAGGCTGTTCAGATTGAATGTTGGAAGTGTTAACTACTGAAGGGTTGATAGGGGTATCAACTACTGAAGGATTGTCTTCAGTACTTTCTAAGACTTCAGCAGTTTCTTCAATAAGGCCTTAGGACATCTCAGCTACATCTTTATCTTCTTTAAAGAGCCTATCTTGATCTTCTTTTTGTTTTTGGGCCTCCTTTTGTTGTTGTGCCACTTTTGCCTTTATCCTGGCTTCAAGTGACACTGTTGGTTCCTTAATCTTATCCCCCGTTTTGGATTCATCCACTTCTCCCCCATTGTGCCACAAGTGCTCTGATACCAATTGTTGGATCAGTATGCTCTTTAACAGTTCTTATTCATGAACACTTATGTGTTGTAAGTTTATCAAAGCAGTTTGCACAGCGGAATAAGTGAAGTGTTCAAGTTAAAAGTTTCACTTTCAACAGGAGTTATTACTCTCCTTGGATATAATGAATAAAGGCAGTTAATGAGAATCTAAACAATTGAATTCATATAACAATAAGTATGTAAATAGATTCTCAGATGTGAAATGGTATTTCAATTAAAAGCCTTTGAAGGATTTTAGTTTAATAAAATCGATGTCTAAAATAGTGGGATCAACCCATCTATTTATAGACCAAGAAATACATACAAGTTGATTCAAAAGCAATACTACAACAGGCTGTAGCATTGGTACTTGTACAAAGACTTTAACAAAAGCATAAAGTAATGTTATTAAACAAAACTACTGAAACATAAGGGCGGTGGAAAGATTCCATTACAACTGCTAATGAGTGACAAACTACTGATGAGTAGTTTGTCTTCAGTAGTTCTTCAGTTGACTTGTCTGGTTTGACTTCAGAACTTCTGATCTTTTACTCTTCAGTACTTGATGTATTCTTCTTCAGTAGTTTCATTCTTCTTTCTTCAGTAGTTCTATACTTAGCGTATTTTCGTAGAAATAGGAATTAGACTAAGGTTAGAAAAAGAGGTTTCTTCAATCCTGTTTGTCCTTACAATCTCCCCTGGATTGATGAAGCCAAAACCTTATCTAATCCTTTATTCTCTTTTCCTGCCGTCAAACATCTTCCAGATTTCTCTGAACATGGAAGTCTTGAGTTGTTGCAGTTGTTCATCAGTGAGAGATCCTTGTTCAGGTTCAAGATGTTGGATTGTGAGCGGGTCTTTTGTAGACAGATTCTTCAGTTCTTACATAGAGTTGAAGACCTTGCTTGAACGATCTCTTCTTGTGATCAATACTGAGTTTGAATCATTAAATGACCATTTCACTATATTCATGTTAGGATCTGAGTTTGATTGTTTTGATTATGTTTAACTAAGAATGATAAGAGTGATATGAATATAAAAGGAAAGTGCAGCGGAATGATAAACTATTAATCAAAACATGAGAGTAATTGTTTTCTGATCGAATGCTTTCATTTATCTAAAATATTACAATCATACAAGTACTCCCCCTCAGCCTGATCACACAGTGATTGTTTGTCTGAGAGAATGTTTGTGTGTGTGATACAATAGAACAGTACAAGCACTGTTCTATTTATAGACAAACCTAAACCACTGATGACCTAGGCTGACGTCACCTAAGATAGTGACCTCTAACAGAATAACAAACATAAAACATCTGCCTATTGCAAACTACTGTTACATTGAAAACACTGAAGGTAAACTACTGTTGTAGGAAAACTCTGATGGTCTTGTATCCTCTGCTGGAGCCTAAGTGTTGTTGGCTCCAGCAGTGCTTTAGTCTTCAGTACTTGGATCAGCAGTTGTTCTTCATCTGACCTTTGGTCAGCAGTTGTTCTTCATCGGTGTTTATTCAGCAGTCCTTTGTATCTGCAGTTGTCGTAGCAGTTGTTTGGATGGAACAGTTGTTAGAGTCAGCAGTCTTTTGGGAGAAGTATGTTGTAAGGACTGTTTATTGTGTGGATCAACTGTTAGCATGTTTTGGCTTTTCAATCATCTGTTCTTCTCCAGGTCAGCAGACCCAACAATCTCCCCCTAGAACAGATGATGCCAAAACTCAGCTTTATTTACTGATCTTTATTCCTCATCAGACTTTCTCTGATTTGACCTTTGAATTGTAGTTCAAAGTTCAGAGCAAATAAGTCTTCTTCATCTCTTTCAAGCTCTAGACTTAGCAATGTTTGAAGATCATTTGCACATAGGCTGTATGCATCATCCATGCTAATCTTCTGAACTCTTCCATCTGACCTGAGCAGAGTCAATTCATGGTTGTCTTTGTTGACTTTGCATTTTAGAATTTTTGAGTCAGTGGATTTGCTGAGATGAACTTTTATTTGGGATGAGTTAGGTGATGGAGGTCTTCCAATAAGTTCCCTGAGTTTCTCTATTGTGGGATCAGAGAAGAAATGTATCTGATTGAAGAGGCCTTCTTTGATAAATGTATCAGCAAACTTCTTCTGATCTTCTTCTGACATTTCCTTCTTTTTCTTGAACTGTCTTCTTGCAGCAGCTGATAGATCAAAAGTTTCAAGTAAGCTGTCTATGGTAAAAGTCTGCTGGGGTCTCTTCATCAGTGGCTCATCAAGATAGACAGGTTTTCTAGGTAGGCTGGGATCCTTCTTTCTGTTTTCTTCAAGACTCTTGTATGTCTCAACCAGCCTCAGCTCAGACCATCTAGAAACAGACCTCATTTCCCCATAGTTAGCAGCTACTATCTCTTGTCTCATTCTTTTAAACTTTAAGGCTCTGACTGGGATTCTGCCTTTGCCAAAATTAGGAGTAGAGACTTTAGCTTTGGGGTCTTTGGCCAACTCTTCTATTCTGAGAAGTTTTTCTCTTAATGCATGAGTGGTCCAACCAGCAAATTGCTTTTTGGTTGCTTTATATGGCTTGGTTTCCAAGATCTGTTCCAGAAGAGAATCCCTAACCTCCTTTTCCAAGTCAACACTGAGAGGCATGGAGGACATGGAGTTGCTCAGGGTCTTAGCAAAGTCTTCAATCCTTCTGAGTTTGCTAAGCTCTGCTGAATGGATGCCCTGAGCAGTCCTGTCATCCTTCCCTTTGCATCTCTCCTTAATGATGGCATCTACCTGTTCACCCTTGTATTTGAGATATGTATCAATGTTTAGGGGAACAGGGAAATTTGGGAGAGAAGGGAAAGATCTGTCAGATGGTTGTTCAGTATTGTAGAAGGATTGTAATTCCCCCTTGAGTAGATCAAGTTCAAGGGGATACTGAACAACCAATGGTGTAATGGTTGGTGGTGGTCTATGGGAACTGAATTTGGATGTGTGTGGTGAGAATGATGAAAGTGGAATAGCTGTAATAGGGGTGGATTGTGCAGTTGAGGTGGTGTTTGGTGATGTGTGTATGTTTTCATCATGTACAACAAAGGTTGATTTTCTCTTCCTTGTGTACAAGATTTTAGGGGATGGTGATTTGGAAGCAATGGTTGGATTAACATCTGTTAAAGTGGAATAGCTGTAATAGGGGTGGATTGTGCAGTTGAGGTGGTGTTTGGTGATGTGTGTATGTTTTCATCATGTACAACAAAGGTTGATTTTCTCTTCCTTGTGTACAAGATTTTAGGGGATGGTGATTTGGAAGCAATGGTTGGATTAACATCTGTTGACCTTTTAGTAGGACCAGCAGATGTTTGGGATTTGGTTGGTGATGTAGGTTTGGGTGTAGGTTTGGTGGTTGTATGTTCAGATGTGCTTGTTGGTTTAGGTGCAGTGGTTTGGGAAGCAGTGTTTTGGGTGGTTTCAGTGTTTTGGGTGGCAGTGGTTGCAGCAGCAGTGGTTTTGTCAACAGAGGTTTTTAGCTTAGATGGTGGTTTTCTGACATGTCTAGCAGGCATTTTCATCCTTTTTGAGGATCCCACATCTTCAACCTCCTGCTGTTGTTCCTTTTTGAGGTTCACCAGCAACTCTGCTTTAGCTTCCAAGGTGTTAGCCCTTTTTTTGTTTGGCCTGAGCAGCCTTTTCAGCTTCTTTGTTTGCAGAGTTGTCTACTGCTTTGCTTCTATCTGTGGTTTGTTGTGGTGCTGTTGGTGTTGCTTGTTGTTGTTGTTGTTGTGGTGCTGTTTGACTAGCCTCTGGTTTGTTGGCAGACTTGGCTTTGCCCTTTTTAGAAGGTGGACAACCAAAGGGATCTAGCTTTGGTAGCCTATCTCTGCCACTCTCCCCTTTTTTGGCATCATCAGCCGTGAAGACATCATCATCTTCATCCCTGAGAATGGTGGTAGGGGCAGAGCCAGTGGTCTTCAGCAGGTGATCTTTGATGGCTTTAATGTCTGCATGTGTATCTTTGCACCTTGCATCCATCATGTTTCTGATTTCAGCCATATATGTTTCATGGGTCTGATCAGCTAGTTTTCTGTGAGCTATGGTGATGGGGAAACGGATTTCCATAGCTCACTAGCTATATCAGCTGTTGATGGTTGACTTTTGGAAAGGTCTGCTATGGAACCCAGTATAAGCTTGACATCAGATTTGATGTCTGCTACAGAGGTTTCAATTGCTTGAACTCTGTCCGTCAATTCTTGGTATTTTGACCAATCTCCTAAGTTAATAGGATCATCTGAGTCCCTACCAGTGGTAGTTCTACCTGATTCAGTCCTAATAGGTGAATCAGATGCCCATTTTTCTTGGTACTGGGGACTTCCAACTGATTTTGGAGACACTATAGTGGCCTCATCAGTTGTTGCCTTCAAGGGAGTCTTAGCAATGTAACCACTGTCCTGGTGTGAGACAATGGTCTCTACATCAGTAGTGGCTGCTCCACTTGAAAACTCACCTAGAGTTGCATTGAACTCAGGTGGTGTAACCTCCTCTACTGTTTGTGGGATGGCAGATTGAATGTTCTCAGGACCAGTCACTTGTGGGGGTATGCTCTCAGTGATAGATGGAAGAGAGGAACTGGGATTTTCCTGAGATTTCTCAATTGCCTCAAACAGAGGTTGCATGGTTTGTGGAACATGATGTGATGGTGAGGGTGGAGGAGTAACAAGAGAATTAGCCCTAGGAGAGGGGCTTGTGAACATTTGGCCAAGTGACTCAAATGTATCATGATGTGTTTCCCCTTGGCTTACAACATGATTCTTTTGGGAGGATTCATGAGGAGTTTGGTCAGGTTGAGGTATGTCCAACTGTTGTGAGGAAGTAACAACAGTGGTTTCAGGTTGCTTTGGTGGTGCAACAGAGTTATCTTCTGGTACCTCATCATCCAGAAGTCTCATTTGTGGTTGAGTGGTGGTTTTTGTGGATGGATGTTTTCTTTTGGAAGTGGCTGGTGTGGGTTTCACAGCACTGGATGTAGTGCCATGATCACCAGGAGCAGTGGGCTCAACAACAGAGGTTTTGACAACAGTTGTTGTCTTTGTCCTCTTTGTTTGTGTTTTTGAAACTTTGGACACTTTTGACACTTTTTCTTGGGGGCTTCCACCCAGCATTCTAGTGAAAGTTTCATCAGTTAAGCTTTTCATTTGCATTGCCTCACCCTTTTTGTAAACTTTTTCTGGTAAGGCCTTTTGTAGGATTACACTAAGAATTCTTGGGTAAATTAGAAAAGCATTGTTTGACCCAGACTTAATTGCTTTCACATTTGACACTAAGTCCATGAACAATCCCTGGGAAAGATTGAAGTCAGAGTTTGACAACATGGCATAACCCAGATATTGCATCCTTAATGGGATTTCATTGAAGGATGTGGACTTAGCGGAGACACACAGAAGAAGGGTATGGAAGAAAAATTTCATGACTGGTGGGAAAAACTTTTTGAAAAGAGTTGACCCAGTCATCTGACCATCATACCCTCGTTCTTGAAACTCAGTGTGAAGCTCTGTTTTTGTGAAGGAGTCCTTACCTGCCAGGTCATTTAGTGAGAAGGTTGTGGATATGATTTCGGGGGTAATGACGATACTTGTTTCTCCAATTTTGGAAATAATGGAAGTAGGCTTTTTGTCTTGCAATAGAAACTCAGCATTCAACTAGAACTCTTGGAGAGTATCAATGTAGATGGGGGCGTCAGCGGTTAAGATGGATAGGTATTTGGAATTTAGAAGAATGTCAATGGTGGAATGGAATGATACGTTATCATCTGTTTTAACCAGATATGGGAGACAATTGTGGGTGGCTTTGGCTTGAAGATCCATTTTAATGGATTCCGAAGGTGAAGATGAATGAAATCTGATTGAGGGTTTGAGAATGGAGAAGGCGGTTTCAGTATTTTGAATACAATGAGACAGTGTAACATCTGTTGTGGTAAAACAGGGTTTTTATACGCTCAAAGGAAACCGCTGATGTGGCCAAACCTCTGCTTGTATGAGCAGACGTGGCAATCATCTGATGGATGAACATCTGGTGGAGAACAACTGTTTTGGCAAACAGCTGATACAAACAGCTGATGGAACCAACTATTGTAATTTTTTTTTTGTATAGATATAGTATAGATATATAGCGAAACAGTTATTTTATCTGATCAGATGTTTTGAAACAGATTTTTCAACCAACAGTGGATAGGAATGAAACAGTGGTTGTTTTATCTGATCAGATGTTTGAAACAGATTTTTCAACCAAACAGCTATTTTTTTAAGAAATTTTGATTTTCTGAAACATTTTATTGCTTTTAAAAAATATTTATTTGTTTAATCCATGTTTAACATACCAATTCTAGAAATCAGATTTGTAAAGGTAGATGTGTCTAAAGCTTTTGTCAACACATCTGCCAACTGATCCTCTGTTGGAACATGGTGCAGAGAAATCAAACCTTTTTCATAGCTGTCTCTGACAAAATGATGTCTGATGTCAATGTGTTTGGTAGTGGAATGAGAGACTGGATTCTTGATGATATTTTTAGCAGCTTGACTATCCAACATAAGTGGAGTCTGTAGTTCAGTTATCCCAAAATCCAGTAATTAATTTTGAAGCCACATGAGTTGGGCTGTACAGCTTGCAGCAGCAATGTATTCAGCTTCAGCTGTTGAGGTTGAAACAGCTGCCTGCTTTTTGCTTTGCCAGGAGACTAAGGCATTCCCTAGAAATTGGCACCCTCCTGATGTGGACTTTCTTGTGGTGTGACAGCCAGCAAAATCACTATCTGAATAACCTGAAAGCTCAATGTTTCCATTAGCAGGATACCAAATACCAAGTGTGGGAGCACCTTTGAGGTATCTGAATATCCTTTTCACAACAATAAGGTTTGAGTTTCTGGGTGAAGCCTGGGATCTTGCACAGACACAGGTAGCAAACAAAATGTCTGGCCTAGATGCAGTTAAGTACAGTAAAGACCCAATCATGCATCTATAATGTGTTTGATCAACCAGTTCATCCTTGTCATCAATAGTGAGCAGCTTGACTGTACTCATGGGTGTACTACATGGCTTACAATCATTCATCTCAAATCTGGTTAATAAATTCTTTACATATTTGTTTTGGTGAATGAATGTGCCATTTTGCAGTTGTTTCACTTGAAGACCAAGGAAACACTGAAGTTCACCCATGGCACTCATCTCAAACTCTGCTGTCATGAGTTTTCTGAACTCTTCACACATTTGGTTACATTGGATCCAAAAATGATGTCATCCACATATATTTGAACAATCATTAAGTTTTTCCCTTTCCATTTTAGAAATAAAGTTTTGTCAATTTTACCTCTTGTGAAGCCAATGGATAAGAGAAATGTGGAAAGAGTTTCATACCAGGCCCTTGGTGCTTGTTTGAGTCCATACAGAGCTTTGTTGAGCTTGTAGACATAGTCAGGATGGAATGTGTCTTCAAAACCAGGTGGTTGACATACATAGACTTCCTCCTGAATTTTGCCATAAAGGAAAGCACATTTGATGTCCATCTGATACACCTTTATGTTGTGGTTGACAGCAAAGGCTAAAAATAGTCTGATGGCTTCTAGTCTTGCAACAGGAGCAAAAGTTTCATCATAATCTATTCCTTCTTCTTGTCTGAAGCCTTGAACCACAAGCCTGGCTTTATTCTTGACAACAATCCCCCTTTCATCAGTTTTGTTTTTGAAGACCCACTTTGTTCCTATAGGACAAACATCCTTAGGTAGTGGTACAAGCTCCCATACTTGTTGTCTTTTAAACTGAAGGAGTTCTTCTTGCATAGCTTCTACCCAACTGTTGTCTTTCAGTGCCTCTTGGTACTTGACAGGTTGTGTGAGAGATAGGAAACCTGCAAAAAGACAGATATTGGAGGATTGGCTTCTTGTGAGCACACCCTGTCTGATGTTACCAATGATCTGGTCTGGTGGATGAGCTCTTGAGTAAATAAGATCTCCCTGATATGGTATGATGGCATTTTGAGGTGAAGGACAGAGGTTTGGTGACTCTGTTGGTGTAACATCTGTTTGCACTTCTGTAGTGCCATCAGATGTTTGGAATGGAAGTGGAGGAATGGGTCCAAGTGGTGTAAAACTGGACTGACTTTTGTCAACAGATGATTGACTTTTGTCAACAGATGATTGTTCAGTGGTTGTGAGAGGTGAAACAGTGGTTTGAGGATAAGACTGGCCAACAGTGGTTGACTCAGCTGTGGCAGAGTTTTGACAATTGTTTTGAACAGCTGCTTCCTCTGAAGCAGAATAGATTTTGTAGTGACTGGGGATCACAACATCTGTTCTGTAATCTTGTTGTGGAGACTGTGGAATACCTGCATTGTTAGTTTTAACAGTGATATCTTCAAATTTGAATTTATCTAAATCAAATAGTTCAGCAGGATTTGCTGGGATTTTTAGAGATGAAAGTTCATTGAACTTTACATTAAGAGTTTCTTCTATTGTCTTGGTCTTTGTGTTAAACACTTTATAAGCCTTGGCAGTAGAAGAATATCCCAGAAAATAACCACAATCTACTTTGGCTGCAAATTTTGAAATAGAATCTTTGAGATTTAAGATGAAACATGGGCAGCCAAAGATTTTGAAAAATGAAATTAATGGTTTGATTTTGAACAAAATTTCATAAGCAGTTTTTTGATGTCTAGGGTTGATCAAAACTCTGTTTTGAACATAGCAAGCAGTGTTTACCGCTTCTGCCCAGAAGGACAATGGCAAACCAGAATCTGCTAGCATGGTTCTTGCAGCTTCTATAAGAGTTCTATTTTTCCTTTCAACCACCCCATTTTATTCTGGTGTTCTTGGGATGCTGTACTGCCTCACAATCCCTTTTGACACACAGAATTCATCCAACTCCTTATTTTTAAACTCTGTTCCATTGTCACTCCTGAAGACTTTTACTGGCAAGTCATATTGTTTTTCAACTTTGGTGACAAAGTCCTTCAATATACATGCAGTCTCATCCTTAGAATGTAAAAAGTAAGTCCTTGTAAACCTAGAAAAATCATCAACTATGACAAGACAAAATCTTTTTCTTCTTAGACTCATGATTTTAACAGGGCCAAACAAGTCCATGTGCAACAATTGTAGACATTGACTGGTTTTGGACTCATCAATGGATTTGTAAGAGCTTTTATGTTGTTTCCCTTTTAAACAAGAAACACAATGCTCATCACATTTGAATTCTTTTGATGGTAAACCTCTGACAAGGCTTTGTTTGGAGAGTGTGTTGATAGTGTTAAGGTTGGTGTGACCCAATCTCCTATGCCACAATTCTGTCTCCTTTGTGGAGGCAGCAGAAAACAAACAGACATTTGCCATAGGATTGTCCTTTAACATATCAACAACATACACATTGCCACTTCTATGAGCAACAAGTTGTGCTTTGCTCTCAGCAATGATGGTATCAATCTTTTTCACCACTTCTGGCCCAATAATCTTGCAAGTTTTCTTTGTGAAGAATGAGCCATAACCTTTGTCACTCATTTGTGAAACACTCAGAAGATTAAACTTGAGATTATCAATAAGATTGACATTTTCAAACTTGAGTTTCCCAGCTTGTACAGTCCCTGACCCCAACACCTTACCTTTTGAATCATTACCAAAGGATATATCACCCCCTCCATGAGCCAAGAAGTCCAGAAGAAGGGCTCTACATCCTGTCATGTGCCTGGAGCCTCCACTATCTACATACCAAAGACTATCTAAACAAGCAGAAGCTCCCTGCACATCAGTAATGGATTAGTTTTGGTGAGTGTCCAAAGCCAAGTTGCCTTTGGATGGATCCTCAGACTTTTCAGACTCAAGCTTTGGAAGATGATCAGTGGTTTGAACTAATTTTTGAATTAAGTTCAACAACTGCTGCTGACCATTTGCCAGTGCTTGAATGTCAACACTTGGGGCAACAGTTGTTTGATCACTTCCAGACAAATGATAATACCCATATGGATTTCTGTTCACTCTTGGTTTAGAGGGTCTTTTTGGCTCCTCATAAACATGTGGCAGACTATGACATGGTGGTTGTCCATAACCTCTTGGGTATTTGCTTGTGGGTGGAGCATCTGTTACTTGGACATCCCTAGAAGTAGATGTTTCAAGACTTTTAGTAACAGATGTTTGGACAGGGGTGAAAGTCTGTTTGGGCTTTCCTTTTGAAGTACTAACCACAGGATTTGCAAGAGTTTTAGCTTTGTATTATTGTATTTTTACATCAAAATTTTTGAGATACAAGCACTCTTTGGTCTTGTGATTCTTTTTCCCACATATTGAACATGTGGCTTTGGAATCACATACACTTGTTCCTTTGTTAATGTCATATGCTTTTAGAAGAAAACAGTTTTTAGTGACATGATTCTTCTTTTCACAGAACAAGTGGACAGTCTTTTCTTTCTTCTTCCCTTTTTCAGCCTTCTTTTCAGCAGATGTTTGAGCATCTGCTTGAAGGTTTTTCAAGGGAATGACTTTTGCCTGAGGAGCTGTCTTTCCTTCAGGTGTTTTAAAATCAACAGGTTTAAAATTCTCAAGAGTATCACACTCATCAGACCAGGTAGGTTTAAATTCATACTTTTCAAGTTCAGTGAATGATGAGGAACCTTCTGGTTTTTCAAGAACAATTTTCTTACCATTTGGTTCAGTGATTTTAATCTCTTGACCCTGCAGGTTTGTTGGAACTATCTCAACAGACTTTTGACCCCTTTTGTCAGTGTTTTCAAAAGTTGGAGCAGTGGTTTCAAAACCAAAACCAAACTATACATGACTTTTGGTTTGTTTGTTGAGTAGCATCTCAAATCCTCTACATGATTCCACCCATTTCGCACATTCAACTTGGGTGGACTCAAGCTCACTTTTACAACTCTGATATTTTGCTATCATAGTTTGGAGCTGGTCTTTGGTTATGGTTGCTTCATGTTTTAAGCTGTTTATTTCAGATTCCTTTTCAGTTAAACTTGTTTTTAAATCTTTTGAAAGTTTCTCAAATTTAACTTCATCATCTAAAATTTTCTTTCTAAGGTTTTCATTCACCTCTTTGATGTTAGCAAATGCTATTACACATCTGTCAGAACACAAATCTTTAAGAATTTGAGGAGATACCTTAGCAGCAGCCATCAATGCACAATCACACTTGCACTCACAATCATCAGATGCACCCCAGGGATCTGAGAGATTCACAACCTCTTCTTCAGGTTTTTCACCTGTAACAACTTCATCAACAACATCATTAGTCACAACATCAGATTCAGTCACCACCTCCTCAGATTCAACCTCATCAACCATAGCCATGAAACAAAAGTTTTCTGGTTCATTTTCAGCTTTGGCAACTAATGCAAATTTTTCATCTGTTAACTCATCTGGTAGACTGCTCCAATCAACAAAGCCTTGTGTAAAGAAGCTCTGTTGACTGGTCTCTGCAGGAGCAGAGGATGAAGCAACAGTCGTTTGCACAGGTGCTTGAGCAACAGGTGTTTGCACATAATGGATCTGAGGAACAGTGGTTTGGACATACTGGACAGGAACATTGTTTGAGGACTGTGCAAAATGAGCAGTGTTTTGCACATTTGGTCCAGGGGTATTATAGGAATTTTGATAAGTGTTGGTCTGAGGTCTTTGATTTGGATAGGTGATTATAGGTGTACTATGTTGACTCTTACATTCCCTAGCAAAATGACCAAGTCTATGACATTTGTAACACTTTATCTTTGATTTATCCAACCCAACCTTTGATCTGCCAGTTAAGCCTGGAAACCTTCTCCCAGTTTTCTTGTAAAAATTGTTAGTTCTTACACTGAGAAGGGCCAATTGGTGCATAATGTCCATTTCTTCCAAATCATCAGGGTCAAAGTATTTCAGGTCATCATACTCAAAGGATATGTTATCAGATGCCTGTATATCACCACCACTTGCTGTGAAAGCATAGTTTGGTGAATAAGAATCAGAGTTAAAACCTGAGCTAAAACCTGAAGTTATGTCAATGAAATGATCATAACTCTGATCCCTAGTATTTCCAGGCACCTCATCATGACCCAAAAGTGCTGTATTCCCAAATACATAATCATCAGACACTTTTCCAGAGTCCTGGAGCTTCTTTTTCTGGTTAAGCTCTCTCTCATAGGTCAAGAGCTTACCATGAAGCTGGGTCAGTGATAGGCCCTTAAATCCAATTGAGTTTCTCATCACAATAGCAATAGTGTCCCATTTGTCTGGTAATGATCTTAAAAACCTATGGTTCAGGGTTGAATGAGGGTAAGTAAGACCAACCAGTTTTAGTTCACTAATTAAACAATTAAACCTCTCAAATTGTTGAGTTAATGACTCTCCTTTGACATGACTGAATGTTTCATATTGTTGGTTAAGTATTTCACGATTGTTTTCAATAACCTCCTCAGTCCCACCAAATTGTTCTTTCAGTGCATCCCACAACTCCTTTGCACTGTTACAGTGTAACAGCCCAGCATATATATCATTGGGTAGAGCCATGGCCACAATACTGAAGGCCTTAGCATCTAACTCAATTTTCTGAAAATCCTGGTCGGAGTAGTTTTCAACTTTCTTTGGCTCCTGAACCTTGGGATCTTCAGTACTCGGCACCATCGGAACATGTGGTCCGAAGATAACCGACTTCCAACACCCAGTGTTCTGTTGAGCTAGAACATGGCTCATCCGACGTTGCCAGATATTGTATTCAGATCTGACAAGCATCGGTGGCTTGTTGTTCGTGCCAGTGTTATGTGGATCGTGATTGATTGAAGCCATTCTCTGATTTTTCAAAAAACAAAGTCTGTTTAAAAACGGTTGAAACGAAATTAAACTATTACTCTGTTTTCAATCCAACAGACAAACGATATCAATAATTGTGAGCTGATCTGTTTATATTAAATTGATTTGTTAGATCGAATTTAATTGACCAAGCTCTGATACCAATTGTTAGGATCTGAGTTTGATTGTTTTGATTATGTTTAACTAAGAATGATAAGAGTGATATGAATATAAAAGGAAAGTGCAGCGGAATGATAAACTATTAATCAAAACATGAGAGTAATTGTTTTCTGATCGAATGCTTTCATTTATCTAAAAGATTACAATCATACAAGTACTCCCCCTCAGCCTGATCACACAGTGATTGTTTGTCTGAGAGAATGTTTGTGTATGTGATACAATAGAACAGTACAAGCACTGTTCTATTTATAGACAAACCTAAACCACTGATGACCTAGGCTGACGTCACCTAAGATAGTGACCTCTAACAGAATAACAAACATAAAACATCTGCCTATTACAAACTTCTGTTACATTGAAAACACTGAAGGTAAACTACTGTTGTAGGAAAACTCTGATGGTCTTGTATCCTCTGCTGGAGCCTAAGTGCTGTTGGCTCCAGTAGTGCTTTAGTCTTCAGTACTTGGATCAGCAGTTGTTCTTCATTAGACCTTTGGTCAGCAGTTGTTCTTCATCAGTGTTTATTCAGCAGTCCTTTGTATCAGCAGTTGTCGTAGCAGTTGTTTGGATGGAACAGTTGTTAGAGTCAGCAGTCTTTTGGGAGAAGTATGTTGTAAGGACTGTTTATTGTGTGGATCAACTGTTAGCATGTTTTGGCTTTTCAATCATCTGTTCTTCTCCAGGTCAGCAGACCCAACAATTCACTTTAGATTGGTCAAAGTCTAAAGTGTAGGGGACCAAGTTGGTCTCCTGGGATGATCCTGAGTGAGGAATATTTTCTAGTTCAGTGACCCTCATTTGGGATTCTCTTCCTTCTTCAGCTTACACCACATTAGGTATATCAAAAGTAGGGAGATGGTGTTCAGTTATTACCTTAGTGTGCTTTTTATCTGTTATTGTTTGTTGTATTCGGTAAGAAAATATGGAAGGATCCCTGAATTTTGTCAGCAGAGGCTTTTCTTCAATCACAAAGTCTCCTTGAACTACTGTATTGCCTTTAAGCAATACCATTTAAAATCAGTCCTTATGATCTCCTCTTGCTTCTTTTTGGTAGCCGGCTTTATTGTTGATTGTTTTGCTTTAGAAGTTCTAACTACTGAAGTTGATACTTTAGAAGTTTTGTACTTCTTTGGATTTGCAGCCTTATCAGCCTTGAATCTTTTATAGGTGTCAAATAATGTATCTTCTCTCCATTTTGACACAGAGGCTTTTGAACCAAATCCATTGGCTAATAATTCATCTATGACTTCATCTCTCTTTGCCTTTCTGTCTTTTTCAGTGGCAAGTTTGTCAGCTACAATTTGAGCTCTTCTTGTAAGCTCATCCATAGAGAGCCCTTTGAGTGAGTACATATTTGTTTTGCTGTTCTTGGTAATGTAAGACATCAGTTGTTGTCTTTTGTCTTCTTCAGCAATTCTTTCAAGCTTTTCTAACTTACTCAACTCTTCTTCATAATTCTCAAGCTTTTCATTGTAGCTCAAGTTATCCTTGCTTCAAGGCTGTTCCAAATCTTATCTTCCTTGGCCTTCTTCTGTGCTGCAAGTAAACTCTTCTCCAATAATTCTTTTGACATTGAGATGGGAGCAGGGTTTAAGACAGTTGAATGAGTGGGTGTAGGCCATGGAATGTTAGTTGGAATGTCTTTAGTTGCCATAGAAGGTTGTTCAGATTGAATGTTGGAAGTGTTAACTACTGAAGGGTTGATAGGGGTATCAACTACTGAAGGATTGTCTTCAGTACTTTCTAAGACTTCAGCAGTTTCTTCAATAAGGCCTTGGGACATCTAAACTACATCTTTAGCTTCTTTAAAGAGCCTATCTTGATCTTTTTCTTGTTATTGGGCCTCCTTTTGTTGTTGTGCCACTTTTGCCTTTATCCTGGCTTCAAGTGACACTGTTGGTTCCTTAATCTTATCCACCGTTTTGGCTTCTTCCACTTCTCCCCCGTTGTGCCACAAGTGCTCTGATACCAATTGTTGGATCAGTATGCTCTTTAACAGTTCTTATTCATGAACACTTACGTGTTGTAAGTTTATCAAAGCGGTTTGCACAGCGGAATAAGTGAAGTGTTCAAGTTAAAAGTTTCACTTTCAACAGGAGTTATTACTCCCCTGGGATATAACGAATAAAGGCAGTTAATGAGAATCTAAACAATTGAATTCATATAACAATAAGTATGTAAATAGATTCTAAGATGTGAAATGGTATTTCAATTAAAAGCCTTTGAAGGATTTTAGTTTAATAAAATCGATGTTTAAAATAGTGGGATCAACCCATCTATTTATAGACCAAGAAATACATACTAGTTGATTCAAAAGCAATACTACAACAGGCTGTAGCATTGGTACTTGTAAAAAGACTTTAACAAAAGCATAAAGTAATGTTATTAAAATAAACTACTGAAACATAAGGGCGGTGGAAAGATTCCATTACAACTGCTAATGAGTGACAAACTACTGATGAGTAGTTTGTCTTCAGTAGTTCTTTAGTTGACTTGTCTTGTTTGACTTCAGAACTTCTGATCGTTTACTGTTCAGTACTTGATGTATTCTTCTTCAGTAGTTTCATTCTTCTTTCTTCAGTAGTTCTATACTTAGCGTATTTTGGCTGAAATAGGAATTAGACTAAGGTTAGAAAAAAAGGTTTCTTCAATCCTGTTTGTCCTTACAATCTCCCCTGGATTGATGAAGCCAAAACCTTATCTAATCCTTTATTCTCTTTTCCTGCAATCAAACATCTTCCAGATTTGTCTGAACATGGAAGTCTTGAGTTGTTGTAGTTGTTCATCAGTGAGAGATCCTTGTTCAAGTTCAAGATGTTGGATTGTGAGCAGGTCTTTTGTAGACAGATTCTTCAGTTTTTACATAGACTTGAAGACCTTGCTTGAACGATCTCTTCTTGTGATCAATACTGAGTTTGAATCAGTAAATGACCATTTCACTATATTCACTTTAGATTGGTCAAAGTCTAAAGTGTAGGGGACCAAGTTGGTCTCCTGGGATGATCCTGAGTGAGGAATGTTTTCTACTTCAGTGACCCTCTTTTGGGATTCTATTCCTTCTTCAGCTTACACCACATTAGGTATATCAAAAATAGGGAGATGGTGTTCAGTTATTACCTTAGTGTGCTTTTTATCTGTTATTGTTTGTTGTATTTGGTAAGAAAATATGGAAGGATCCCTGAATTGTGTCAGCAAAGGCTTTTCTTCAATCACAAAGTCTCCTTGAACTACTGTATTGCCTTTAAGCAATACCATCTTAAAATCAGTCTATATGATCTCCTCTTGCTTCTTTTTGGTAGCCGGCTTTATTGTTGATTGTTTTGCACTAGATGTTCTAACTACTGAAGTTGATACTTCAGAAGTTTTGTACTTCTTTGGATTTGCAGCCTTATCAGCCTTGAATCTTTTATAGGTGTCAAATAATGTATCTTCTCTCCCTTTTGACACATAGACTTTTGAACCAAATCCATTGGCTACCAATTCATCTATGACTTCAGCTCTCTTTGCCTTTCTGTCTTTTTCAGTGGCATGTTTGTCAGCTACAATTTGAGCTCTTCTTGTAAGCTCATCCATAGAGAGCCCTTTGAGTGAGTACATCTTTGTTTTGCTGTTCTTGGTAATGTAAGACATCAGTTGTTGTCTTTTGTCTTCTTCAGCAATTCTTTCAAGATTTTCTAACTTACTCAACTCTTCTTCATAATTCTCAAGCTTTTCATTGTAGCTCAAGTCATCCCTTGCTTCAAGGCTGTTCCAAATCTTATCTTACTTGGCCTTCTTCTATGCTGCAAGTAAACTCTTCTCCAATAATTCTTTTGACATTGAGATGGGAGCAGAGTTTAAGACAGTTGTATGAGTGGGTGTAGGCCTTGGAATGTTAGTTGGGATGTCTTTAGTTGCCATAGAAGGACGTAGGACATCTCAGCTACATCTTTAGCTTCATTAAAGAGCCTATCTTGATCTTCTTTTTGTTTTTGGGCCTCCTTTTGTTGTTGTGCCACTTTTTCTTTTATCCTGGCTTCAAGTGACACTGTTGGTTCCTTAATCTTATCCCCCGTTTTGGCTTCATCCACTTCTCCCTCGTTGTGCCACAAGTGCTCTGATACCAATTGTTGGATCAGTATGCTCTTTAACAGTTCTTATTCATGAACACTTATGTGTTGTAAGTTTATCAAAGCAGTTTGCACAGCGGAATAAGTGAAGTGTTCAAGTTAAAAGTTTCACTTTCAACAGGAGTTATTGCTCCCCTTGGATATAATGAATAAAGGCAGTTAATGAGAATCTAAACAATTGAATTCATATAACAATAATTATGTAAATAGATTCTAAGATTTGAAATGGTATTTCAATTTAAAGCCTTTGAAGGATTTTAGTTTAATAAAATCGATGTCTAAAATAGTGGGATCAACCCATCTATTTATAGACCAAGAAATACATACAAGTTGATTCAAAAGCAATACTACAACAGGCTGTAGCATTGGTACTTGTACAAAGACTTTAACAAAAGCATAAAGTAATGTTATTAAACTAAACTACTGAAACATTAGGGCGGTGGAAAGATTCCATTACAACTGCTAATGAGTGACAAACTACTGATGAGTAGTTTGTCTTCAGTAGTTCTTCAGTTGACTTGTCTGGTTTGACTTCAGAACTTCTGATCTTTTACTCTTCAGTACTTGATGTATTCTTCTTCAGTAGTTTCATTCTTCTTTCTTCAGTAGTTTTATACTTAGCATATTATGGCAGAAATAGGAATTAGACTAAGGTTAGCAAAAGAGGTTTCTTCAATCCTGTTTGTCCTTACAATCTCCCCTGGATTGATGAAGCCAAAACCTTATCTAATCCTTTATTCTCTTTTCCTGCCTTCAAACATCTTCCAGATTTCTCTGAACATGGAAGTCTTGAGATGTTGCAGTTGTTCAGCAGTGAGAGATCCTTGTTCAGATTCAAGATGTTGGATTGTGAGCGGGTCTTTTGTAGACAGATTCTTCAGTTCTTACATAGACTTGAAGACCTTGCTTGAACGATCTCTTCTTGTGATCAATACTGAGTTTGAATCAGTAAATGACCATTTCACTATATTCACTTTAGATTGGTCAAAGTCTAAAGTGTAGGGGACCAAGTTGGTCTCCTAGGATGATCCCGAGTGAGGAATATTTTCTAGTTCAGTGACCCTCATTTGGGATTCTCTTCCTTCTTCAGCTTACACCACATTAGGTATATCAAAAGTAGGGAGATGGTGTTCAGTTATTACCTTAGTGTGATTTTTATCTGTTATTGTTTGTTGTATTTGGTAAGAAAATATGGAAGGATCCCTGAATTGTGTCAGCAGAGCCTTTTCTTCAATCCCAAAGTCTCCTTGAACTACTGTATTGCCTTTAAGCAATACCATCTTAAAATCAGTCTTTATGATCTCCTCTTGCTTCTTTTTGGTAGCCGGCTTTATTGTTGATTGTTTTGCACTAGAAGTTCTAACTACTGCAGTTGATACTTCAGAAGTTTTGTACTTCTTTGGATTTGCAGCCTTATCAGCCTTGAATCTTTTATAGGTGTCAAATAATGTATCTTCTCTCCATTTTGACACAGAGGATTTTGAACCAAATCCATTGGCTACCAATTCATCTATGACTTCAGCTCTCTTTGCCTTTCAGTCTTTTTCAGTGGCAAGTTTGTCAGCTACAATTTGAGCTCTTCTTGTAAGCTCATCCATAGAGAGCCCTTTGAGTGAGTACATCTTTGTTTTGTTGTTCTTGGTAATGTAAGACATCAGTTGTTGTCTTTTGTCTTCTTCAGCAATTCTTTCAACCTTTTCTAACTTACTCAACTCTTCTTCATAATTCTCAAGCTTTTCATTGTAGCTCAAGTCATCCCTTGCTTTAAGGATGTTCCAAATCTTATCTTCCTTGGCCTTCTTCTGTGCTGCAAGTAAACTCTTCTCCAATAATTCTTTTGACATTGAGATGGGAGCAGGGTTTAAGACAGTTGTATGAGTGGGTGTAGGCCTTGGAATGTTAGTTGGAATGTCTTTAGTTGCCATAGAAGGCTGTTCAGATTGAATGTTGGAAGTGTTAACTACTGAAGGGTTGATAGGGGAATCAACTACTGAAGGATTGTCTTCAGTACTTTCTAAGACTTCAGCAGTTTTGTCAATAAGGTCATAGGACATCTCAGCTACATCTTTAGCTTCATTAAAGAGCCTATCTTGATCTTCTTTTTGTTTTTGGGCCTCCTTTTGTTGTTGTGACACTTTTTCTTTTATCCTGGCTTCAAGTGACACTGTTGGTTCCTTAATCTTATCCCCCGTTTTGGCTTCATCCACTTCTCCCCCGTTGTGCCACAAGTGCTCTGATACCAATTGTTGGATCAGTATGCTCTTTAACAGTTCTTATTCATGAACACTTATGTGTTGTAAGTTTATCAAAGCAGTTTGCACAGCGGAATAAGTGAAGTGTTCAAGTTAAAAGTTTCACTTTCAACAGGAGTTATTGCTCCCCTTGGATATAATGAATAAAGGCAGTTAATGAGAAAATAAACAATTGAATTCATATAACAATAATTATGTAAATAGATTCTAAGATTTGAAATGGTATTTCAATTTAAAGCTTTTGAAGGATTTTAGTTTAATAAAATCGATGTCTAAAATAGTGGGATCAACCCATCTATTTATAGACCAAGAAATACATACAAGTTGATTCAAAAGCAATACTACAACAGGCTGTAGCATTGGTACTTGTACAAAGAATTTAACAAAAGCATAAAGTAATGTTATTAAACTAAACTACTGAAACATTAGGGCGGTGGAAAGATTCCTTTACAACTGCTAATGAGTGACAAACTACTGATGAGTAGTTTGTCTTCAGTAGTTCTTCAGTTGACTTGTCTGGTTTGACTTCAGAACTTCTGATCTTTTACTCTTCAGTACTTGATGTATTCTTCTTCAGTAGTTTCATTCTTCTTTCTTCAGTAGTTTTATACTTAGCATATTTTGGCAGAAATAGGAATTAGACTAAGGTTAGAAAAAGAGGTTTCTTCAATCCTGTTTGTCCTTACAATCTCCCCTAGATTGATGAAGCCAAAACCTTATCTAATCCTTTATTCTCTTTTCCTGCCTTCAAACATCTTCCAGATTTCTCTGAACATGGAAGTCTTGAGATGTTGCAGTTGTTCATCAGTGAGAGATCCTTGTTCAGGTTCAAGATGTTGGATTGTGAGCGGGTCTTTTGTAGACAGATTCTTCAGTTCTTACATAGACTTGAAGACCTTGCTTGAACGATCTCTTCTTGTGATCACTACTGAGTTTGAATCAGTAAATGACCATTTCACTATATTCACTTTAGATTGGTCAAAGTCTAAAGTGTAGGGGACCAATTTGGTCTCCTAGGATGATCCCGAGTGTGGAATATTTTCTAGTTCAGTGACCCTCATTTGGGATTCTCTTCCTTCTTCAGCTTACACCACATTAGGTATATCAAAAGTAGGGAGATGGTGTTCAGTTATTACCTTAGTGTGCTTTTTATCTGTTATTGTTTGTTGTATTTGGTAAGAAAATATGGAAGGATCCCTGAATTGTGTCAGCAGAGTCTTTTCTTCAATCACAAAGTCTCCTTGAACTACTGTATTGCCTTTAAGCAATACCATCTTAAAATTAGTCTTTATGATCTCCTCTTGCTTCTTTTTGGTAGCCGGCTTTATTGTTGATTTTTTTGCACTAGAAGTTCTAACTACTGAAGTTGATACTTCAAAAGTTTTGTACTTCTTTGGATTTGCAGCCTTATCAGCCTTGAATCTTTTATAGGTGTCAAATAATGTATCTTCTCTCCATTTTGACACAGAGGATTTTGAACCAAATCCATTGGCTACCAATTCATCTATGACTTCAGCTCTCTTTGCCTTTCTGTCTTTTTCAGTGGCAAGTTTGTCAGCTACAATTTGAGATCTTCTAGTAAGCTCATCCATAGAGAGCCCTTTGAGTGAGTACATCTTTGTTTTGCTGTTCTTGGTAATGTAAGACATCAGTTGTTGTCTTTTGTCTTCTTCAGCAATTCTTTCAACCTTTTCTAACTTACTCAACTCTTCTTCATTATTCTCAAGCTTTTCATTGTAGCTCAAGTCATTCCTTGCTTCAAGGATGTTCCATATCTTATCTTCCTTGGCCTTCTTCTGTGCTGCAAGTAAACTCTTCTCCAATAATTCTTTTGACATTGAGATGGGAGCAGGGTTTAAGACAGTTGTATGAGTGGGTGTAGGCCTTGGAATGTTAGTTGGAATGTCTTTAGTTGCCATAGAAGGCTGTTCAGATTGAATGTTGAAAGTGTTAACTACTGAAGGGTTGATAGGGGAATCAACTACTGAAGGATTGTCTTCAGTACTTTCTAAGACTTCAGCAGTTTTGTCAATAAGGCCTTAGGACATCTCAGCTACATCTTTAGCTTCATTAAAGAGCCTATCTTGATCTTCTTTTTGTTTTCGGGCCTCCTTTTGTTGTTGTGCCACTTTTTCTTTTATCCTGGCTTCAAGTGACACTGTTGGTTCCTTAATCTTATCCCTCGTTTTGGCTTCATCCACTTCTCCCCCGTTGTGCCACAAGTGCTCTGATACCAATTGTTGGATCAGTATGCTCTTTAACAGTTCTTATTCATGAACACTTATGTGTTGTAAGTTTATCAAAGCAGTTTGCACAGCGGAATAAGTGAAGTGTTCAAGTTAAAAGTTTCACTTTCAACAGGAGTTATTGCTCCCCTTGGATATAATGAATAAAGGCAGTTAATGAGAATCTAAACAATTGAATTCATATAACAATAATTATGTAAATAAATTCTCAGATTTGAAATGGTATTTCAATTTAAAGCCTTTGAAGGATTTTAGTTTAATAAAATCGATGTCTAAAATAGTGGGATCAACCCATCCATTTATAGACCAAGAAATACATACAAGTTGATTCAAAAGCAATACTACAACAGGCTGTAGCATTGGTACTTGTACAAAGACTAACAAAAGCATAAAGTAATGTTATTAAACTAAACTACTGAAACATTAGGGCGGTGGAAAGATTCCATTGCAACTGCTAATGAGTGACAAACTACTGATGAGTAGTTTGTCTTTAGTAGTTCTTCAGTTGACTTGTCTGGTTTGACTTCAGAACTTCTGATCTTTTACTCTTTAGTACTTGTTGTATTCTTCTTCAATAGTTTCATTCTTCTTTCTTCAGTATTTCTATACTTAGCGTATTTTGGCAGAAATAGGAATTAGACTAAGGTTAGAAAAAGAGGTTTCTTCAATCCTGTTTGTCCTTACAATCTCCCCTGGATTGATGAAGCCAAAACCTTATCTAATCCTTTATTCTCTTTTCCTGCCATCAAACATCTTCCAGATTTCTCTGAACATTGAAGTCTTGAGTTGTTGCAGTTATTCATCAGTGAGAGATCCTTGTTCAGGTTCAAGATGTTGGATTGTGAGCGGGTCTTTTGTAGACAGATTCTTCAGTTCTTACATAGACTTGAAGACCTTGCTTGAACGATCTTTTATTGTGATTAATACTGAGTTTGAATCAGTAAATGACCATTTCACTATATTCACTTTAGATTGGTCAAAGTCTATAGTGTAGGGGACCAAGTTGGTCTCCTGGGATGATCCTGAGTGAGGAATATTTTTTAGTTCAGTGACCCTCATTTGGGATTCTCTTCCTTCTTCAGCTTACACCACATTAGGTATATCAAAAGTAGGGAGATGGTGTTCAGTAATTACCTTAGTGTGCTTCTTATCTGTTATTGTTTGTTGTATTTGGTAAGAAAATATGGAAGGATCCCTGAATTGTGTCAGCAGAGTCTTTTCTTCAATCACAAAGTCTCCTTGAACTACTGTATTGCCTTTAAGCAATACCATCTTAAAATCAGTCTTTATGATCTCCTCTTGCTTCTTTTTGGTAACCGGCTTTATTGTTGATTGTTTTGCACTAGAAGTTCTAACTACTGAAGTTGATACTTCAGAAGTTTTGTACTTCTTTGGATTTGCAGCCTTATCGGCCTTGAATCTTTTATAGGTGTCAAATAATGTATCTTCTCTCCATTTTGACACAGAGGCTTTTGAACCCAATCCATTGGCTACCAATTCATCTATGACTTCAGCTCTCTTCGCCTTTCTGTCTTTTTCAGTGGCAAGTTTGTCAGCTACAATTTGAGCTCTTCTTGTAAGCTCATCCATAGAGAGCCCTTTGAGTGAGTACATCTTTGTTTTGCTGTTCTTGCTAATGTAAGACATCAGTTGTTGTCTTTTGTCTTCTTCAGCAATTCTTTCAAGCTTTTCTAACTTACTCAACTCTTCTTCATAATTCTCAAGCTTTTCATTGTAGCTCAAGTCATCCCTTGCCTCAAGGCTATTCCAAATCTTATCTTCCTTGGCCTTCTTCTGTGCTGCAAGTAAACTCTTCTCCAATAATTCTTTTGACATTGAGATGGGAGCAGGGTTTAAGACAGTTGTATGAGTGGGTGTAGGCCTTGGAATGTTAGTTGGAATGTCTTTAGTCGCCATAGAAGGCTGTTCAGATTGAATGTTGGAAGTGTTAACTACTGAAGGGTTGATAGGGGTATCAACTACTGAAGGATTGTCTTCAGTACTTTCTAAGACTTCAGCAGTTTCTTCAATAAGGCCTTAGGACATCTCAGCTACATCTTTAGCTTCTTTAAAGAGCCTATCTTGATCTTCTTTTTGTTTTTGGGCCTCCTTTTGTTGTTGTGCCACTTTTGCCTTTATCCTGGCTTCAAGTGACATTGTTGGTTCCTTAATCTTATCCCCCGTTTTGGCTTCATCCACTTCTCCCCCGTTGTGCCACAAGTGCTCTGATACCAATTGTTGGATCAATATGCTCTTTAACAGTTCTTATTCATGAACACTTATGTGTTGTAAGTTTATCAAAGCAGTTTGAAAAGCGGAATAAGTGAGGTGTTCAAGTTAAAAGTTTCACTTTCAACAAGAGTTATTACTCCCCTTGGATATAATGAATAAAGGCAGTTAATGAGAATCTAAACAATTGAATTCATATAACAATAAGTATGTAAAAAGATTCTCATATGTGAAATGGTATTTCAATTAAAAGCCTTTGAAGGATTTTAGTTTAATAAAATCGATGTCTAAAATAGTGGGATCAACCCATCTATTTATAGACCAAGAAATACATACAAGTTGATTCAAAAGCAATACTACAACAGGCTGTAGTATTTGTACTTGTACAAAGACTTTAACAAAAGCATAAAGTAATGTTATTAAACTAAACTACTGAAACATAAGGGCGGTGGAAAGATTCCATTACAACTGCTAATGAGTGACAAACTACTGATGAGTAGTTTGTCTTCAATAGTTCTTTAGTTGACTTGTCTGGTTTGACTTCAGAACTTTTGATCTTTTACTCTTCAGTACTTGATGTATTCTTCTTCAGTAGTTTCATTCTTCTTTCTTCAGGAGTTCTATACTTAGCGTATTTTGGCAGAAATAGGAATTAGACTAAGGTTAGAAAAAGAGGTTTCTTCAATCTTGTTTGTCCTTACAATCTCCCATGGATTGATGAAGCCAAAACCTTATCTAATCCTTTATTCTCTTTTCCTGCCATCAAACATCTTCCAGATTTCTCTGAACATGGAAGTCTTGAGTTGTTGCAGTTGTTCATCAGTGAGAGATCCTTGTTCAGGTTCAAGATGTTGGATTGTGAGCGGGTCTTTTGTAGACAGATTCTTCAATTCTTACATAGAGTTGATGACCTTGCTTGAACGATCTCTTCTTGTGATCAATACTGAGTTTGAATCAGTAAATGACCATTTCACTATATTCACTTTAGATTGGTCAAAGTCTAAAGTGTAGGGGACCAAGTTGGTCTCCTGGGAGGATCCTGAGTGAGGAATGTTTTCTACTTCAGTGACCCTCATTTGGGATTCTCTTCCTTCTTCAGCTTACACCACATTAGGTATATCAAAAGTAGGGAGATGGTGTTTAGTTATTACCTTAGTGTGCTTTTTATCTGTTATTGTTTGTTGTATTTGGTAAGAAAATATGGAAGAATCCCTGAATTGTGTCAGCAAAGGCTTTTCTTAAATCACAAACTCTCCTTGAACTACTGTATTCCATTTAAGGAATACAATCTTAAAATCAGTCTTTATGATCTCCTCTTGCTTCTTTTTGGTAGCCGGCTTTATTGTTGATTGTTTTGCACCAGAAGTTCTAACTATTGAAGTTGATACTTCAGAAGTTTTGTACTTCTTTGGATTTGCAGCCTTATCAGCCTTCAATCTTTTATAGGTGTCAAATATTGTATCTTCTCTCCATTTTGACACAGAGGCTTTTGAACCAAATCCATTGGCTACCAATTTATCTATGACTTCAGCTCTCTTTGCCTTTCTGTCTTTTTCAGTGGCATGTTTGTAAGCTACAATTTGAGCTCTTCTTGTAAGCTTATCCATAGAGAGCCCTTTGAGTGATTACATCTTTGTTTTGTTGTTCTTGGTAATGTAAGACATCATTTGTTGTCTTTTGTCTTCAGCAATTCTTTCAAGCTTTTCTAACTTACTCAACTCTTCTTCATAATTCTCAAGCTTTTCATTGTAGCTCAAGTCATCCCTTGCTTCAAGGTTGTTCCAAATCTTATTTTCCTTGGCCTTCTTCTGTGCTGCAAGTAAACTCTTCTCCAATAATTCTTTTGACATTGAGATGGGAGCAGGGTTTAAGACAGTTGTATGAGTGGGTGTAGGCCTTGGAATGTTAGTTGGAATGTCTTTAGTTGCCATAGAAGGCTGTTTAGATTGAATGTTGGAAGTGTTAACTACTGAAGGGTTGATAGGGGTATCAACTACTGAAGGGTTGTCTTCAATACTTTCTAAGACTTCAACAGTTTCTTCAATAAGGCCTTAGGACATCTCAGCTACATCTTTAGCTTCTTTAAAGAGCCTATCTTGATCTTCTTTTTGTTTTTGGGCCTCCTTTTGTTGTTGTGCCACGTTTTCCTTTATCCTGGCTTCAAGTGACACTGTTGTTTCCTTAATCTTATCCCCCGTTTTGGCTTCATCCACTTCTCCCCCGTTGTGCCACAAGTGCCCTGATACCAATTGTTGGATCAGTATGCTCTTTAACAGTTCTTATTCATGAACACTTATGTGTTGTATGTTTATCAAAGCAGTTTGCACAGCGGAATAAGTGAGGTGTTCAAGTTAAAAGTTTCTCTTTCAACAGGAGTTATTACTCCCCTTGGATATAATGAATAAATGTAGTTAATGAGAATCTAAACAATTGAATTCATATAACAATAAGTATGTAAATAGATTCTCAGATGTGAAATGGTATTTCAATTAAAAGCCTTTGAAGGATTTTAGTTTAATAAAATCGATGTCTAAAATAGTGGGATCAACCCATCTATTTATAGACCAAGAAATACATACAAGTTGATTCAAAAGCAATACTACAACAGGCTGTAGCATTGGTACTTGTACAAAGACTTTAACAAAAGCATAAAGTAATGTTATTAAACTAAACTACTGAAACATAAGGGCAGTGGAAAGATTCCATTACAACTGCTAATGAGTGACAAACTACTGATGAGTAGTTTGTCTTTAGTAGTTCTTCAGTTGACTTGTCTGGTTTGACTTCAGAACTTCTGATCTTTTACTCTTCAGTACTTGATGTATTCTTCTTCAGTAGTTTCATTCTTCTTTCTTCAGTAGTTCTATACTTAGCGTATTTTGGCAGAAATAGGAATTAGACTAAGGTTTCTTCAATCCTGTTTGTCCTTACATGTATAGAGTATAACCTGTTTTGAGCATTTTTTGGTATAAATTAGGTACGGTTTTGAATACGGGAATTGAGCCCACGATGTATACATTAGGGTGCAAAAAAGAATAAGAAGTTGACATTTTAAGAGGAACTGTCCAGAACTGAACCAGTATAATATTGTTATGTTTCCTTGAATCTTGTCATAATTTGGTAAAATGATTAGAAGTTCCTTACCTCTTGAGTTGGTTAACTGTTAGATACTATTCCCCCCCCCCAAGCAGTAGAAACCATTCACACCATAATGATAGCAAATGGTAAATTCAATAAAGTAACTAGCATTCTGAGGGTGTAAACTACAAACGTCGGTTCACTTTCTAGATATAGCTCTTATGCAGATTTCCCTAGGAAGTTTTGTCATGATTTTGGGTATGGATTGGTTGTCCCAACACCGATTTAAAATAACTTGTTTTTATAAATGGTCTGCATTCCACTTCCTTGTGGTAAAGTCTTATCTATTAATGGTGAGAAGCATGGCGTGCCTTGAAGATCATTTCTTGCATGAATATTCTAACTCTGAATGAGTAATACGAAATACTAGCCTAGGTGAGGGCCTCTGAACTAGGACATACACACATGTTAAACGAAGTTTGACTCTCATAAGGTCAAACAAACTTAACTCAGAATTTTGGCGAAAGGTGTGTAGAAACACATCAGAAGTCGTAGTCATTGGATTGGATGACTGACTAAAGCAAGCGACTTATGAAACTTATGTCTACTTATAACTGAAAACTCGGGTGATTTAACTATTCACAGAGTTAGAAATCGGGTAGTAGCAAAACGAACGATAGGTCGTTAATAGTCTAATGATAGCTTGGCAATCAATAAGAGGTTCAAACGGGAAAAGTAAAGTCGTTACCACCTGGACCCGAAGGAATTCATAAATATAACTAAGCCTAATGATAGCTAAAAATTCGAAGCAGAGTAAATAATCAGTTATGATAACCAAACCCAATATGTGCCTCGGTGCATAGAAATAATTCTAAGCAGAGTAAATAATCAAATATATACCCTAAGCCCTTGGGGACTTACGGGTTCCAAACACGCATAAGCCAAGTTAATGACTTTTGGTCAAACATAACAACCGCGGGTGCCTAAACTAGAATAATTCCCAGTAAGGAAAAATGAATGTGTATACATAAGTCTAGAGGCGTAATGAAATTCCATTAAAATAACCCTCGTTAAGAAAGGATATAACTCAAGATTAATCATGAGACGCGACCCATGGGAATATATATATATATATATATATATATATATATATATATATATCCGATTTTGAGGACGAAACCCTATTTAAGGGGGGTAGAATTGTAACACCCCAAAAAATTTCTAAACCGTATTTTATGATAAAATAAGCACACGGGGCTTTTAACTAGAAAATACTTGACAAAAGATGGGAGGGGCTATACTTTTCAAATAACTAAACTTGAGTTTGATGAATACTTATAAAAAATAGAAAAGAAACACACACAAAGCTCCTGGAAATCGATCCATACACCCACAAAAACACACTATTAAAGTCAAACTCAAGAACAAGCTTGAATCAAGGCTAAATCAAATGGATTTTGCTTGCATTAGCCCTAAAACGAATCATCGAAGCATGATACACACCAAGGTAACTTTTATTTGGTTTAATTTGGTGATTTTATTCATACTTGAGATGGGTAAAAAATAGGGTTGCTCCAAAAACGTGAATTAAGGGCTTGTAAGGGTTACTCTAGTATGAGGAGACCATAATACATGATAAATTGTCTGCGTTAAGCAAAATCCTTAAGAGAGGATTACATCCTCATAAATTCATGTTATAAGATGAAGGACCTCCCCATTATGTGACGCGACGAGCATCAGGACCCAATTTTCATTATTTTTATCATTTTCATCCAATCCTATTCAATCATATATATGTTTAATGGGTTAAATGGCTAGTAAAAATCTTAGGTAAGAAGGATTTGATGTCGGAAGATGATCATATCATAAATCAAGAACCGAATACTTCGATACTCGATCGCTTCTGAGACGTTTGAACAAAAACTGATGAAACTTGATTTTGGATTATGATATTAGTATATGTATGTAACATTTTTTTAGTCTAAACTTCCAAACTAAGTTCATTACCACTTAAATTATCGTATATATACTTGTTTATCGTCATGGGTCTTACAATTATGATGTCAATTAGACAAATGGCTATGCTTTGGCTAATCATGGGTTGTTGAAACTAAACAAATTGGTGGGTGCACACCAAATGTTTGATTAAATACCAACTTTGGCGAAAGCTAGTGAAACTAAGGAATTAGCAACATGTGAAAGTTATCATTTGTATGTATTATTGGTTAGTAATAAGTTAAGTTAATTGCATACTCGATATAAGAAGATGGCTATGGATTTAGCTAGAATTGATAATGAATACATGATGACATGGATAGTAAGAGAATCTGTTGGTCCTAGAAGTATCAGCCTCACTTTGTATCAAATGGAAATGAGATTTCAACAAGATATGTAATCAATGTTGTAACACCCCGACCAGGAGGGGGCTGGACGAAATAACAGATTGTTACCAAACGTGCACAACGGAAGAAACGATGACTAATATTTATCGTTTAATACAAATTCTAATCCAAAAATGTAATTAAACAAATTAAGTAAATAAATTAACAACTATGCAGCGACGAATCACGGTGGTCGTCGAAGCAGTTAAAGGGTGTAATCCACTAGTCGATCCAATCTCTACTTATATATATATACTATATTAATAAGCATATAGGAAGGGTAGAAATGGTCATTTGCCACATGTACAAGCTTGAAAGCATGTTGTACAAGAATCAATGCATAAAAACACTTAAACTTTGAAAGAGTGCAAGCTATGATGCATCATGTACAAACCTATATGCATTTGAAAAAAAAAGCACACGCATAAACTTCTAGGGTTTCGGATTCATTTACACATTTCTAAAACCTAATCCGCCGCGCGCTCTCTCTCTCTCTAGGCGATTCAAGAACATTAGTTGCTAAGATCAGCGTCAATGGTAAAAATGGGGTAGTAACAGCTAGCCTCAGGTTTATTTGGTGAGTACCAATTTGTTCATAATGTCCTTTTCTTCATTTTAGCTTCAGTTTTACCAGTTTCCATTTGAAGTTTTCACAGATCTAAGTGTGACACGAAATCTTTTGCGAAGGCGGGCTGATTAAGAGGATGATTAGAATTGATTGGACGATGTTGGCTCTGATGATGTTGCTGGTGTCCGAAACAGATGGCACAAATTCGTGAAGCGGGGTTAGTTTTATTTTTAGTTTTATTTTTTCTTCATTTTGCTATGTTTCTGCTTCGATTTAGGTTAATGTTTTGTCTCTCTGTCATAGGATTCTTTAATTGCTCAATTCGAAGATTTTTAGGTGGTTCTAAGGTTGTATTTAAATTCGGGCATGCATCTTGTAAGTTTTGTATGCCTGCTTAGTTGGTCTCCTTGTTCTTTTTTTTTTTTTTTTTGCCACAAACAAATTTAAGAAATAATTTTCTTTAAACATTAATGGTCCTTTGATGGTCTTGGTTTGCTGTCCTGATACATGGCAAGAAAGATTAGGGTATTAGATCGTAAAGGCCATGTGGCAAAGCTTTGTATTGTTGTCTTCCCTTTACTTGATGAAGCCTTAATTGCTGTTTCTCGGGCAATGACTATAGGCAACATTGGGAGATGTATTTGCAGAAGGTCTTCTAGGTTTGTGTTGACAAACACTCTTTCTAAAACTCATCTTCTGTTATTCGAATGTTAAATGTGATTATTACATTTTTTGACTTGTGTGCAGGGTACAAGCTAAAAGAGATCACTGGGAGGCATCGATTTATGCCCATTACGAATGATGGTAATTGTTTGTAAATTATAGTCATCGATTTATTTCTAGGCTGTTAGCTGTGTAATTGTTTGTAAATTATTTTTAGATTGGGGAAGAGCTGGGAGATATATACTATTATGTGGCTCTTTGTGTTCCTCCAAGGTTTGTTTTTAATTACTTTTTTTTTTCAGGCTTTTAGCTATTTAAAGTTGCACTATGGATCTTTTCAATGATTCAATGTTATCCTCCATGGTAGATTTTTTTTGAAAGCACCATGGTGTAGGTTGTGAAAGCACCAAACTCTACATCAACTCATTTATCCGAAGGTATGTTACTTGGCGACATCACATATTTGAAAACTTTCGTTGATTTTCATCAGAAATTTGTAAATAACTAACCAGATAACAATGTTGCAATCAAGTCGGTTGTATATATGGTTAATGGGTCAAATGATTAATATATTAGAACTTGACTATACTAAGAGTACAGATGGGTCAGCCACTGAGACTAAAGAAAGTGGGCTTGTTTGAAATTACGAGTATGTTGATCCGGACTTTTGCCAAAGCTTACTTAAGGATTTGAGACGATCTTTCTAGAATTGGCCTGAATTTGCGCCTGGATAGTCTAAAAGGTGCTTTTAAAGCCGTAAAGAAAAACATGTGTTGGGTTGCACTTCAGTGCTTAGGACGCTATTCAGATTATGATCCTCAATTGTTGGTAGGGCGGGTTGTGCAGGTGGCACGAACAACCTTTCCAGAACTGCAGATCTTTTGTTTTGATATCTAATTTACTTATTAAGCTTTTTGTCTCTTAATTTATTTCGAGTTTGATAGCACGAGTTTCTGTATAGGCTGTAGAAAAAAAAAAGTAATTCATGAGTTCAAGGAGCTGAACAAATTAAACACACGAGAAGAGAAGAGAAGCTCAACTTGGTGAATCTGTTTTGTGTTCTGTTTGTAACCACAAACATGGGTACTACAATAGGAATTTATATCCGTTTTGTGTCCCATTTTAGCTGGCATAATTTGGGGTTTGGTGTTCAATCTTATTGGAGGCTTGTGTATTTAATCTGTATGTTCCAAACACTGAAGTTTTATTTAGCATCTAATGCATTTTGTTTATTACTTATTGTCAGCAAGTTAGCTTTAAGCCAAGTTCGCCTAAGTCATAATGGTGACGGGTAAAAGTTACAAAAAGGTTCCTAGGCGAAGACACCTCCTGGTATTTAGGTATTATCTTTGATCTCAATTCTAAAAATGGTTCATAATTACCGCATATTTGAATTCATTTCTTTTAAAAAGGAGGCCGATAAATCAGTGGAATATTATGATTTGTTCATAAATTCACTTTTGTTTCCTTATCTTTTAGCTCTCTGTGCAAAATATGTTGAAAGAAATACAAAGCTTGGTAATGATTATAAAGAGTAATAAAGAATAAGCTTCAGTTTGTATTAGTTTTTTTCCTCATTGTGTGATTCTACTTCAATATGTGAAATTGCAGTGAAGGCAAGAACTAGCAAGGCTTAAGGACACAACATGATATGGACCAAGTTTCAAGATTTTGGTGTAATTTATTTGAAGTTGAGTTGGGATTTAATGACATATTTGTTTCAATTTTAAAAATTTTCATTTCTGCTGCTTTAGTGCTTGTTCTTTATTTAATTACATTTTCATTCTTTATAATGCGAGGGAATCAAAACCGACCCAGTTACTGCATATGTATACAATGGGTGAGTATAAAAGTATTACTATGTTTTTGTTTATGAGTAATATTTTCTTATCTGTCTGTTTAGATTTGTATTTTTTTAAATTTCTTTGTTTATGACATACCTCGACAGATGCTACAAACAAGAAAAATAACATAAGTACAACATATCACGAGATTGATAAACAAGCATGAAACGATTATCATGTAAATTGTCACCACCGCCGCAACGCGCGGGTTTCTTGTTAGTGTATTACAGGTAAGGATGCATTTCAGGTTTATCTATTTTCAAGCTATTTTACATTTTATTACCCGTATAACCTTTTAAAGATAAAAATTTAAATGTATTTTAGGTATCTCTACCCCAACTTTTGCCTTACCCAATTCATTCATATCCATTTTAGGCTTTTAATCTGTGTTTTTTGTCTTACTGTTTTCGCTTTCACAGGGACCCAGATGCCTCTGCAACTGCATTACAGCAGGCTTTGCTGAACATGGGTTATAAAAACAGTCAAAACAAGTGAAAAAGTGTCTGCCCATCCTTTGCAAACGACAGGCTTAGCTGAAATGGGTGATAATAAAGTCACACCGTCCCTTCTCTCACCTACCATGCTAAATTGGGCTAAAGTTTTGCTAAGGTACATTTCTCTTTTTATTTTCACCTAATATTGTATATGTCGATTATACGAGCAAAATTGAAGTGTAATGTTCATCTAACGGGACTGTTTTTTAATCTCCAGAAAGAAATGTAAATCGGTATTTGATCCCATGTTTATCCCATCTTTTTTCTGTCCTATGTGTATTTACATTAAATAATTCTAAATTGGTTTCAAGTCTCATGGTTTCACAAGTCTCTGACTTAAATTAAAAGAGCCTTGCTTATTTCATTCGTTGACGAAATCATCCCAAGTGGTGTTCTTTAAAGTAGTATTTTTTTAAGCAAGGTCATACTATAGTCATTTGTAACATTATATCCAATAGGATTGACAAGTTACTCATACTATAGTCATTCTATACATGTTCATAAAAGTGTTTTCAATTACTATTACCAACTGAAAATATATATGTGATGCCACCCATGTTTTTACTACATATATAATTGAGTTTTTAGTATGAACCCAGAATTAGTTTAAATTTTATCTATACGATGCAGGTTACTACAGATTCGGGATGGACCAGAAGGAGATAAAACTTACATAATTAAATCTTATGGCTGGTATTGATAATACTTTTTAGATGTTTAACCCGTGTTGTCTGATCCATCTGACCCGTTCGTAGATTGATGTTTGTTAGTCACGCTTTTATGTTTGTATCCAAAACGTTATGTAAAACTTTCAGACTATTTGAACATGTACACATTTAGCGTGATCCGTCGCAACGCGAGAGTAGCATACTTATTTTCATTTATATAGTATGATTTGATTTAAAACATGATTCTTGGTGCTTTGATCGTGATGTTGAATGCATTATCATGTTTTTTCAGCAAGAGGTTTATTAATGAATTTAGACTTTTATTACATACCATTATTTGACTGTAATATCCTTGTTTTGTGCAAACAACTTGTTATTTTTAGAATAATCACTAAAGGTTCAAAAATGTTCCAAGTTAATTGGTTGATACAGCAGCATTTTGACAGGGTAACCAGGTCGAAAAAAAATCATATTTAGGTTATGAATAAGTTATTGTATTATTATGAAGTATGTTATTTTTTACAATTATAATGTACTTTCTTAAAAAAACAATTATTAGGACATGTTAACATTGGAATGTATGTTAGCCTTTTTTACACACATGTTTAACCTTTTTGATGCATATGACCCGGTTTTTTATAACAATTTTGTATAATTTAATCTGTCATTCATAAATTACGAGTGTACAATTTAAATTACCCTTTGGGTCAAGATGGATATCAATCACGATAAAAATACAATTGAAATATAATGAAAATAAACATTGACTATGTCTAATAACAAAAATAAACATTTCTATGGGCTAAATTCTAAGGGTATCATCTGTTGAAAAGACTAAGCTGTAGTTCAAAATAAGCTACGTTTGGTTTTATTTGAAAACGGCTAAAGTTTTGGGTTAAACCGAAAACGGCTAAATTTTAGGGGTTAGATTTATATTAAATTCTATGTTGAAAGACTAACTTTAGGGAGCTTTAGGGTGAAACTAAAGACGGCTAAACTTTAGGGGCTTAGATTTATTTTGCATATTTATATTAAAACGACTAAAATTCAGGGACTTTTAGGGTTAAATTGAAAACCCCCAACTTGAAATGGATAAAGTTTAGGGGTTTCAAATTAAAAACGGCTATACTTTAGGAGTTAGATTAATTTTGGATTTTTTATTTACTTTAGGAGTTAGATTAATTTTGGATTTTTTATTTAAATAGCTAAACTTTAGGGAGCTTTAGGGGTTAAAATTAAAATGACTAAAGTTTAGGGGCTTTATATTAAGAACCATTTCAGATATGGTAGGTGTATCAGCGAATACACTATAAACTAAAAGGCTACATATTAGCCGGTTCAAGCTTGAAGGGGCTAAATTTTAGCGTATAACAATGTTTATTTTGGTAATCAGATGTATTCAATGTTTATTTCAGTGATTTTTCCGAATACAATGGCATTGGAGCATGTTGTCAATTTCAGACAAGATGAAGTATACACCTCAAACATTGTTAATCCAAAGGATTGATAAACTAATAGAAAACGACTCGCGTTCTAAATTGCCGTCGCCGCCGCATCGTGCGGGTTTCCTACTAGTATATATATATATATATATATATATATATATATATATATATATATCTAGATGCTCTAAACCGCAATGCTTAAAGCCGGAATCTTCTATCATGATAATCTCTAATCCGCAACTAGCAAGCATATACCTCGTGATTTCCATCCATCTATTTGCAGTACTTGAACACATGCTTAAAAAGAGTTTTTTTAGCAAAATATGCTAGTGAGTCCGTGTAAGTAGTTTAGTGGATCCAAATAGTTTCATCATTTCAAAACGAGTTTACGAGTTCTCACAACTCAACACATGGTTATGATGTTACAGTTATACAAGTTGGCCACTCAACCCTTGGCACCTACCGTCATGCCTAACCATGCCTAGATGTAGCAACAAAGCCTATTCCCATTATTGTGATAGCTCCTCAACCTATGCCCTGCCACATAGGTTCCCCATGGCAAAATATAGCCGCAATGACCCATCGGTCTTAGCGGGGGTTTCCGGGTCAGGCCGGACAACTGTGCGTGGGCGATTCCCCAAGTAGTACTACCCATATATTAAGTTGGCTCACATAGAGTTAATGAGTGCCTGGTTCAATATGCATCACAAGCAAGCAGGTAATCACGCTCTGTATAACTAACACCTATAATAAACAAAACAACTAAAAGCATGTGTCACCCCAAAATAGTTTAAAATACAAAAGAGGGGAAGTACAAGGAACTCATCTGTCATGTCACACAGTGATACAACATTCCAGCACCTCGAGTCTATCTATCTGTTACGTGCCAAATCCTATCATGATTACAAGTGTTAGCGCGTGTAACCGAGCATCACAGTTACACGTGTGGATGACTAGGACCTTCCATTGGTTATGTGAGTTTATTCTAGTTGTGAAATTATGGTTCTACTCATCCATTGCGATTAGACATAAACCTTAATCCAAAGTCTCATATGTTGAGCTTAATGTCTTATGTCATATGCACATATATCATCCGTTATCTTATGAATCCATGTTTTGCTTATTATGATACCTTAGTCATTTCGCATAATCGTTCCATAGTCCAATATGAAACTATTATTCCATAGTTTATACGTTAATCTTATAGTCTTGCATCAAAGGCTTAATTGTCCAATTGTCTTATGTCCTATGTTCCGAAGTTTCTGTCACACCCTCAAAATCCACTTGCGGAGTTTTACCGCGAGGCGCATGACAAACCAGGATCCAAACCAACGATCACAATAAACAAGTCTAAATTAACATATGCAATTTCAAAAACATAGTTTAAATCTCCAGTTACAGCAGAAGCTTATTCTCAAAACATAATCCAAAAGTAAACCAAATGTTCAATGTTTGAAAACCATGCAATCCTAACTAGACGCTGTGCAGACGCGTGCGCCCTAGTTCCATTGTGCTACCTTAGAGACCTGAGAAAACATGTAAAAGTTTACGTCAGCACAAAAATGCTGGTGAGTTTACAGGTTTTGTAATCACAGTACCAAGTTCAACCTGTCCATACTATAACAAATCGAAAACCCAAGTACGCTAGCTAGGCGTATGTTTTGTTACTACTACGATTGGAAAACCATTACTAACTCGCAAACCAGATGTCGTGCCCGATGTAGTAAACCTGTTGTTCCTGTTTGAGACAATATGCACTCGCCCGGCCCTCCAAGCCGACGAGCGGGGTTGGTCACTCCCAATAGCGCTATTCACATTTCCCCGTTGTGCTAACCCGCACATTCATGGTTCCCCCCGGGACTTCCAAAGATCGTATAGTAAACCATAGAAACCCATAGTATGACAGTAGTTACCAAACATAAGTTTTAACACATGTTTTCTCCCCCAAAAAGTGAAACCAGTTAAAAGAGGGGCCGTAAACTCACCTTAAGTTGCGTTACTTCGTGATACGAATAAACTCAGCAGCTATGCTAGTCCCGTAAAGCGGCGACCTAACATATGACAGTTACAAGTACTTAGACTAATAACCCGCAGGTTAGTTAGTCCCTAGATGTCCAGACCATAACCAAGTTCGTTTGAAAACACCGTGACTGTTTAACTGACCCAATGTACAAGACTCGACATCCCATTGGTGACCCGAGACTCCCCGTGTTATGTTTACGCTCTCAAACATATAATCATGCAATCACACTTAACATACGTTAACGACCAACAAGTTATAGCACGTAGTTCAAGTACCACATAATTAAGTCCGAACATATGTTACCAAGTTATTGGATATGTTACGGGGTTCCTAGCATGTTCCTAGATGTCAAATCGGGTCTCGGAATGCTAATTTACACTTACAGCAGCAGTACACGCGATTAGGAAAAGTCAACTAGCATTTAGGTTGGTCAACAGGCATTTAGGAAAGCTAATTGCATATAATATAGGCGATTAGTGGTCATAAGACATGTAAACCATGAGTTTATAGGCGATTAGGTCATAAGACATGTATTTCAGGACTTAACTAGCATTTAGGATCACAATTGCATGTAACAGAGGCAATTAGCCCCCAAATGCATGTATTATAGGCGATTGGGGAGTCCATTCAGGCGATTGACCTCCTAATCGCCCCTAACATAGGCGATTAGGGTTGCTAATCGCCTGTAACCCAGCTGTTCCGGTTTTTCGCGCGTTTAACACTCCAAATCAGATCCGGAACGTGTGTAAACATCAAATATCAATCTAATAACTATACCAAACATGTTTAAACCAAAATCCTTCGTTTAACCTCGTTCTATCAGCCCTGCATGTAACCATGTAATCCAAACATAATACACATAGCATGAAACATCATCTTAACATGCATAATCATAACCCTAATGAACAATTACTCAGATTCTATCATCATGCCATCATTATTAATCTGAAACTAACCTAATAACATGTAATCATCCATCTTGAATCATAAAAACCCTAGCTTTTGATTGAAAACCCACATACATCATGCATGCTACTTAGAATCCAATTAACAATGATTATTAACGATTTTCAGAAGACTCATACGTTTTAAAACAGGTCTGGACCGTTAGGGACTTAATAAAAACGTTTATAAAGATTTCATGGATGAAAATCACACCTTAGATTGTGATAGTTTGATGAAATAAGCTTGAAACCTTGTGTTTTGATCCAAAATCACGTTCCAGAGGTTGTGTGTGTGTTGGGGCGGGTTATGGGACGACTAGGGTTGATATTATGAAGTTTAGGAGGTTAAGCATTGTATTTATAGTCGTTTTTAGTCGTCCAGCACGTAACACGCGATTGTGCAGCAGTTACATGCGATTAGGGTTGCTAATCGCATGACATTACATGCAATTGGGCCTAATCGCTTGTTATTACATGCGAGTAGCCCCCAATCGCATGTAATGATTCCCTAAATGCATGCCCTATAGGCGATTAGCCTCCCCTAATCGCCTATAGGGGTTGGTTCGATGTATTTTGCGCGTTAAACCCCGTTTTAACATATGTTAATACATTTTCACATACCGACAAGTCACATAATGATTGTAAACACATAACACTTGCAAACAAACATATTCACACTCGTTCACCAAATTCCCGGGACTCGAGACTTGTATGTTCCGTATGACCTGACGATTCTACGAATCGTCACCATTTGTACACTTGGTTAAGGACTGACATCTAATGAACCTCTAGACTAACATCCGATGATCCTTTATACTAAACTGATAGTTCCCGAACCATAACACGACTTAACTAACCCAGTTAAGTACAATATACGCGTGACTCGCTAAGGTAGACTTTCATCTAGACAACGTTGTTAACCAGAATTTGTCGGGTGTCACAGTTTCAAGTTTCAATCATCATGTATATATGTGTGTATATATATATATATATTTTTATTGTACTTTATGTCCTATGTCCTTATTGTTCTTCTTATGGTCCCATGTCTTGTGCATCCTATCCGTGTCCTATTATTTCAATGTACACCTCTTTGATTAATTGATTCACATACTTGTTTACATATACATATATAAATTATACATTTAGTCAGGTTGATTTATTATTAGTCGAGTCTCCACACGTGTCCGTACGTATAATAATAATAATAATAATAATAATAATAATAATAATAATAATAATAATAATAATAATAATAATAATAATAATAATACTATAACTAAAGATCGATTGAGTTCTCAGTTTTAGACCTTTCGGATTCCTTTTGTTGACCGTCTTGTTCGCAGTCCCTTCGGTTGTTGACATTCTGTTGACCGAGCCTACATTCCGTCATCAAAAGTCCTTGTACCCATCGTAACTATCACCTGTCATTCTAATCAAGGTCACCATCATGAATCCTTCGTTCAACATAAATCAAGCATACTAAACAAAGAAGGAAACTGAAGGTTACATGATGTCATCGGATTCTTAACCCGAACTTCAATAGTCACGAATGGGTTTTCTTATGAGTTTAGCCGCCGCCGTCACCAACCATCAGGATCTTTCCTGAGCAGCCACCGTCGTCCTCCGTGTAGACTAGCCAGCCGGCCGAAGGCCAAGGCTGGCAACCCTCCTTCCTTCTCTCACTCTCTTCGACTTCCTCTCTCTACAGATATGGTTTCTCTTTCTCTCTCTCTCTCTCTCTCTAACTCTCCTTCAGTTTTCTCTCTCTATAATAGGGTTGTGTAAAGGGTATGAGATAGGTGGTGTTGATGGAAATAGCACTGCCGTGGATGGTGGTGGCCGTAAGTATTCCTCAGCCACTCTCTCTCTATCTCTCTATGTCTCTCTCTCTCTCTCTCTCTCAAATATAGATGTGGATGTGAGGTGGTGGTTGGTACGCTGAGGCAGCAGTGCTGCCATAGCTCCGCCATGGATTCCTCCTTCCCTCTACCGGTTTCTCTTTCTTCTTTTTTTATAATGAAACTTTGTAATTGTGTGTGATTTGCGCGCGCGCGCGTGTGTGTGTGTGTTTATAATTATGGGTAGGAGAATGGTAAGTGGTGGGGAGGATTAAGGGATTTTATAATAGATAGGGTTGTTGGTTTGTACCAAAACCACAAATGGTTTTGGTTGTGTTGTTGAGCAAGGGGAGGGACATGTGTCCCACTCTAACGGGGACATATGTCTCGGGTGGAGACTAGTCAATGGGCATCGGTTGAGTTCCTTATCGGGTGTTGCTTTGGTCTCGCGTCGCGTATAATATTATTTCTCTTGTTAAATAATTATGTAACTCACTGGTTCAGCTTCATAATAATTTACACTTAATTATTTTATTATCTGTTTATTTGTTATAATACTTTTAGATGCGAAAAATTTTGAGCCCTAAAACCGGGGTGTTACATTCTCCCCCCGTTAATGGAATTATGTCCTCGGAATTATTTTCGAGTTATCCATTGAACATATCCAGTATACTCCATACTCGGATTCAATGTTCGAATCTACACGCTTGTGAGTACATAACTATTTTCTTAAACCCATTCGTAATTTCGGCGGTTCGATGCTAGGCTTCATGCTATGTTTAGGTTTTAAAAGAAATGGTTTATACATTTGATAGGTTACAGTTTGTTCTTGGTTCAATTCTCAGTTTCATTCGATGCATCATTGGTGTTTATATATAGGGTGTAGCACAACTAACCCACCACACCTTTGATACCTCGAATATGTACCGAAAATCTACCTAGAACCTTGATAGAAGTTCTATATCAAAATGATGGAAAAGTGTAACGATTGTGCAATAAGGGTGTTATAATTGTATGTCGACTATAGCTTTCTTAATTGTGTTAGTCGAAATTTCCTACATGTGTTCTCCAATTGCTATTTGTTCTTAATGACTATGTTTTAGTGTAGGTTAACTTCCGAAATGGGGGTCTGATAAAAGGCTATGTTTTAAGGGTTATATGTTACTCTCGCCAAATTTTATGCCTAACATTGTGGTTAATTATATCTATATCTTCGGTAACTTGTCGAATTCTTAAGCCTTCACAGTTTTCTATGGTACGTGGTGTAGGATATGGAGACAAGTTGCTAAGAAGCATGAAAAGGTATAGTCGTCTGAACTCACTACGTTGTTCTTAACTATGTCAAGGGCACATAATTTCTCTTTCGCGTCCTAAATCTTATCTCTTCATGTGGTCTAATTGCTATCTATGAAAAGTTCTTTACTAACCTCGACATTTCTTTCTTATTCATATCAATTATTCCTTATAACAATTATCATGAACGTGTGTGCTCCTCCCGTTAAGGCCAATCTATACATTTTAAACAAGTTTTATATGTGTGGCTCATCACTATAATAGAATATTACGCAAATAATCCAAAAGTGGTGGCAATAATCTAATGACAACATGGGGTATCAAAGCGACGAAACACGTATCAACATTAGGAATATACCTTATATAGTGTTCAATCCTAGTTCCTTCGAGTCACTAAATCGAGTAGTCACAGTATGCATACACCCTTGAGCATGGTTTATTGGTATTTCTATTGCCACTTAGGAATCTTCTCAAAAATCTGCTATGATATTACAAATTCGAGGATCTATGTCTGACTTAAATTGGTCAGGTTCGAATAGGGAAATCTAGTAATCAAGGGTTAAACCTGAAACTTATGACCTTAGCCAATCGATGGATACATAGATATGATCCTACGGTTTTGTATCCATGAACCCGAATTACACAATAGTATATTAGGCGATAACTATTTGGTTAAAAATAAAACTTATCAAATTATCAATTCTCTAGGTTGATCGAAATCCTTCTTGGTATTTAGGGTTCTTTCAAATTGCGGCGCCAAGTTTTGGCGAGGTACCTGGTTCTCATGGTTAGCTCACATCTTAGTCATAGAAAGTTAGTCAAACATAATACTCTTTACTACTAATCCTATTACGCATATATATATATATATATATATATATATAAGTTAAGCATTACTATAGTTGGGGTATATATATATATATATGTATATATTATCATATCATGCCAAGTGGTTCTATGTCCCGGTAAGCATTCTGATGTATTCAGGTACACAAGTTTCATCTTATTTTACTATTGTTCCTATAGGTCTTATATATTTCCAAGGTATTTCCTAGCAAGGTAGTCTTAGAGTCTTAAACGCTAAGTTCTCTAAGTTACCCTGGTGTGGTATAGGATATCTGAAAATATCCTATTTTGTTACAACCGTTGCTCTAATACCAATCTGTAACACCCCGACCAGGAGGTGGCTGGACGAAATAACAGATTGTTACCAAACTTGCACAATGGAAGCATCAATGACTAATACTTATCGTTTAATACAAATGCTAATCCAAAAATATAACTACACAACTTAAATAAATAGATCAACAACTATGCAAGGACGAATTGCGGTGGTCGTCGAAGAAGTTGAGGGGTGTAATCCACTAGTCGATCCAATCTCTACTCGTATATATATCTCATGATGCTCAAAACCGCAATTCTTAAATCCCGAATCTTCTATCATGATAATCTCTAATCCGCAACTAGCAAGCATATACCTCGTGATTGCCATCCATCCATTTGCAGTACCCGAACACATTCTTAAAAAGAGTTTGGTTAGCAAAATATGCCGGTGAGTCTGTGTAAGTAGTTTAGTGGATCCAAAAACTGTTTCATCATTTCAAAACAAGTTTACGAGTTCTCACAACTCAACACATGGTTATGGTGTTACAGTTATAAAAGTTGGTCACTCAACCCTTGGCACCTAGTGTCATGCCTAACCATGCCTAGATGTAACGACAAAGCCTATGCCCATTATTGTCATAGCTCCTTAACCTATGTCCTGCCACATACGTTCCCCATCGCAAAATATATGCTGCAACGACCCATCGGTCTTAGTGGGGGTTTCCAGGTTAGGCTGAACTACTGTGCGTAGGGGATTCCGTAAGTAGTACTACCCATATATTAAGTCGGGTCACCTAGAGTTAATGAGTTCCTGGTTCAGTATGCATCACAAGCAAGCAGGTAATCACGCTATGTATAACTAACACCCTTTATAAACAACACAACTGGACGCTTGTTTCACCCCAAAACAGTTTAAAATACAAAAGAGGGGAAGTACACGGAACTCACCTGTCATTTCACACAGTGATACAGCATTCCAGTGCCTCGAGTCTGTGTATCCGTTACGTGCCAAATCCTATCATGATTACAAGTTTTAGCGCGTGTAACTGAACATCACGGTTACACGTGTGGATAACTAGGACCTTCAGTTGGTTAGGTGAGTTTATTCTAGTTGTCAAATTATGGTTCTACTCATCCATTGCTATAAGATATAGACCTTAATCCAAAGTCCCATGTGTTGAGTTCATAATCTTATGAAATATGCACATATATCATCCGCTATCTTATGAATCCAAGTTTTGCTTATTATGATACCTTAGTCATTTCGCGGAATCGTTCCATAGTCCAATATGCAACTATTGTTCCATAGTTTATACGTTAATCTTATAGTCTTTCATCAAAGGTTTAATTGTCCAATTGTCTTATGTCCTATGTTCTGAAGTCTCAAGTTTCAATCGTCATGTATTTATATTGTACCTTATGTCCTATGTCCGTATTGTTCGTCTTGTGGTCCAATGTCTTGTGCATCCTTATCCGTGTCATATTACTCCAATATACACCTCTTCGATTATTTATTTCACATACTTGTTTACATATACATATATAAATTATACATTTAGTCAGGTTGATTTATTATTAGTCGAGTCTCCACATGTGTCCGTACGTATAATAATAATAATAATAATAATACTATAACTGATGCTGGCTCGAGTTCTCAGTATTAGACCTTTTGTTGACGATCTTGTTGGCAGTCCATTCGGTTGTTGACTTTCTGTTGACCGAGTCTACATTCCTTCATCAAAAGTCCTTGTACCCATCATAACTATCATTTTCCATTCTAATCAAGGTCACCATCATGAATCCTTCATTCAACATAGATCAAGCAAACTAAACAAGGAAGGGAACCGAATGTTACATGATGTCACCGGATTCTTAACCCGAACCTAAATAGTAACGAATGGGTTTTCTTATGAGTTTAGCCGTCGCCGTCACCAACCATTGGCATCTTTCCTAAGTTGCCGTCGTCGTCCTTCGTGTTGACTCATCGGCCGAAGGCCAAGGTCGGCAACCCTCCTTCCTTCTCTCACTCTCTTCGATTTCCTATCTCTACAGATTTGGTTTCTCTCTCTCTGTCTCTCTAACTCTCCTTCAATTTTCTCTCTATAATAGGGTTGGGTAAAGGGTATGAGATGGGTGGTGTTGGTGGAAGTAGCACCGCCATGGATGGGGTGGCCGTAAGCATTCCTCAGCCACTCTCTCTCTCTCTCTCTCTCTCTCTCTCTCTCTCTCTCTCGTTGACTCTTTCTCCATATTCCTCTGTTCGTCGCTCTCTCTTTCTCTCTCTCTCTCTCTCTCTCTCTCTCTCTCTCACACACACACACACACAAAAATATATATGTGGATATGAGGTGGTGGTTGGTACGCGAAGGCAGCAGCACTACCGTAGCTCCGCCATGAGTTCCTCCTTCCCTCTACCGATTTCTCTTTCTTCTATCTTTATAATGAAACTGTGTGTGTGTATGTGATGTGCATGTGTGTGTTTATAATTGTGGGCAGGAGATTGGTAAGTGATGGGGAGGGTTAAGGATTTTATAATAGATAGGGTTGTTTGTTTGTACCAAAACCACAAAGGGTTTTGGTTGTGTTATCAAGCAACGGGAGGGACATGTATCCCTCTCTAATGGGGACATGTGTCCCGGGTGGTGACTAGCTAATGGTCACGGGTTAGGTTCCTTATCCGGTGTCAGTTTGGTCTCGCGTCGCGTATAATACTATTTCTCTCGTTAAATAATTATGTAACTCACTGGTTCAGCTTCATAATAGTCTATACTTAATTATTTTATTATCCGTTTATTTGTTATAATACTTTTAGACGCGAAAAATTTTGGGCTCTAAGACCGTGGTGTTACATTCTACCCCCGTTAATGGAATGTTGTCCTCAGCATTATTTTCAACCTATCCATTGAGCATATCAAGTATACTCCATATTCGGATTCAATGTTTGGGTCTGCATTGTTGTGTGTATATAACTATTTTCTTAAAACCATTCGTAATTTAAGCGTTTCCACGCTAAGCTTCACGCTATGTTTAGGTTTTAAAACAAATGGTTTATACATTTGACAGGTTATGGTTTGTTCTTCGTTCGATTCTCAGTTTCATTTTTGATGCGTCATTGGTGTTTATATATAGGGTGTACCAGAACTAACCCACCACACCTTTGATACCTCGAAAATGTACCAGAAATCACCTAGAACCCTGATAGAAGTTCTATATCAAAATGTTGGAAAAGTGTGACGATTGTGCAATAAGGGTGTCATAATTTTTTGCCGGATATAACTTTCTTAAAATGTACCGGAAATCTACCTAGAACCCTGATAGAAGTTCTTATCGGGTGTCGGTTTGGTCTCGTGTCGCGTATAATATTTTTTCTCTTGTTAAACATGTCTATTAACTAAAAAGATTTAACATTTAAATTGTAAAGTACTTTTAAGAAACATTTGATAAAATGTTTGATAGAAATAAGCGTTACACATGTCTAGTAACTAAAAAGATTTAACATTTAAATTGTAAAGTACTTTTAAGATACATTTGATAAAATAAAGTAACATACGAAAGGAAAAATAAGGATTAATAAACATAAAAGTTGAGAAAAATAAAAGCTAGTGAACTACTTGAATCATGAGATCAATTTTGTCACACACGTGCCAAGTCTGCATGATATCATCTATATTGTCTGCCCACCATTCGTCATCAAGAACGATTACTGAAATTTCTTGTATATCTCCATGTTTGATTATTACATCTTTTGGTGAGGTTAAGTTTCCTTCATTTTCTCCTATTTAAAGTGTCATAAAATATGACTTCTTTGTCATTTTCATCAGAACTGTCTAGATCAATAACTTGACTCCATTTCCATTAAGAGAGCCTTTAGCTTGGATCTCTTCCTATTAATTTCATGCATTTGATCCTTAAAACAAATTAAAAATATTTAATACACAAGTTAATAGAAAATGAAATAAATGTTGATATTACCTATTCACTAAATTCATGTTGAAGATCAGATTTGTAAGGACCAAACATTGCACCATAGCAAATAATCTCAACACTATTATCACCATTATCCTGCAATAAAACACATACAATATACCACATAAAATAACAGCCATATTAATATTAAAAAATTAAACATTAATAAATACAACCTTATACGCTACTTTAGACGCTTGAATGACTATTGGTTTGTTCATCTCCGTATGTTTTTCGTCTAAATGAATCTGCAAAACCAAGAAGTTAACACTTAAATGATTAAGATATGTATAAAAAGGTATAATTAGTAAAATGGGACGAATGAAAACCATAAACTAACAAATAACCAACATTAGAAGCTTCAACTTTTGAATTCAGTATCCATGCCTACGTATTTTAGTAAGTGAAATAGATGTGCATTAGTATGTATTTATAGAATAAACTTTAGTAGGTTAGCACATGGTTTAATTTTCAAATTCATGATTTTCCCACCCCTTTAAATTAAGAAATTTTGTTCAACTTTAGTAGGTTAGCACATGGTTTAAATTTTGAAATTGATGATTTTCCCACCCCTCTAAATTAGGAAATTTTGTTTATTTTTGACTAAAGTGTAAAAAAATATTTTGTTTTCTGTGAATACCAAATTCAGTGCATTTATCTTTATTTTTTTTAACTTTGTTAAAAAGAACCCCTTCAAATTATGGAGTTTTGTTGTTATTAACATAGATGTTCATATCACATGAATATATAGTATGTATCATGTGTTTTCTATCAAATTGATGCAGCTGAGATTTTTAAAAGAAATTTACCTACAATTAATATCTGCAATGCATTTTTATATTTTTTCTAAACTTAATTATTTTAAAGTTTTATATATTTAGCTAATTACGTATATTTAAAAGTTTAATGAGATTTCTTCTATTTAATTATATTTATGTGTATACCTATTAATATATGCATGCATACCCATATACATATGCACATATTGCTAATGTTGATTATTTAAATAGGGTACTACAATTGAAGCTATCAGTAACAAACGTGATAAAGCATTCTTAGAGCCTAGTCTTGTGTTGCAGTTTTGTTACCATGTGACAAATTATTTGTCTGTCAAAGCAAGGATGCACCATAATGTTTAACAACATTATCATATTTTAAGATTCACCAAAGCTGATATGTAGATTTCGAGTGGCCTGTTTGGTTTTTTAAATCGTTACATTTGATTTATGTGAATTTTTCATTATTGGGGGAAACAGTGTTTAACACCAAATCCAATTTTACAATTTTGAGTTTTACTTGATCATGAAATGGTGTTATAATTCAACATCCATATTAACAATAAATCCATATTATATTTCATCCAGTTAGTATTTAAAACATAAAATGTAATAATCACTTGTACATAAGGCATTCTTTCTTGTATATTTCAATCCACACATCAGTATTAACTACGACAAACACCGACTCGTCGACAAAAATGAGCCGGTCGTCATGGTATATTCGAATGTTTTTAAAATATAATAGTTTTAAAGTTATGATAGAATTAAATAAAAGAAATTATAATTTTATAGGGGAGGGGAGAAAAATATAATTACTAACTAAAAATTAGAGAATTAAAATGTAAATAAGATAGGGTATTAAAGTCTAAATAATGTATTGATGACTATTTTACCCTCATTTTAGGGTTGTTAATGAAAAATTAGTTATTAACTTTTGGTTATCTTAAAATACCCCTCCCTCATGGATTATAATCTATATCTATATCTATATCTATAATAAACCAAAGCATTTTTAATGACATGTCATAATATTATGCAATCTCTCTTTTGAGAGATGACACATAGGATGTGATGTGACAACTCTAGACCAATTAAAAAAAAGAATAAATATGATTTAACATAATCTATTAAATATCTAATCTAATAAATGTAAATTTTAAAACTTTATTATTTTTTCTCTCATGTTTCCTCTCATAACTTTTAAATGTTAATATCTTTTATACACGAGATTTTTTAAAGAAAAAAATTACACCAAATTAACGAGCGTTTTATTATCTTTCCAACGAGTACCATAGTACTATATAAAAAACGGAGAAAAAAACGACTATTTTTTTGTAACCCGACATGTATTGTGTCAGGTTTGGAATTAGTTTAAAAAAAAATTGTGGGTTTGGGTCGGGCCTGGGATTAGGTGATACCTGACCCAATTACCCTTTTTTTTATATTAGAATATGATAACTTATAGCAGAGATTTGTTTAAAATAATAATAATAATAATAATAATAATAATAATAATAATAATATTTATTAATCATATATTGGCAGATGCCATTTTTATAGTTTAGATACTTCTAATTTTATTTACTTTACTTCGATTTCTCATCCCGGGACGCTCCCGGGTATAAATCTATATCTATATATCTATATATCTATACATATAATAAACCAAAGCCATTTTAATGACATGGCACTCAAAGAGGCATTCTCTTACTTGAGTGTGCCATGTGTCATCCCATGTGGCATTGAGATATTTTAGGAAAAAAATAATTTAAAAACAAAATTGGATTTTTCACCTTCATGTTTCCTCCATAATTTTTAAACGTTAATATCTTTAATATACGAGATTTTTTAAAGAAAAAATTACACCAAATTAACGAGTGTTTTATTATCTTTCCAACGAGTACCATAGTGTTATATAAAAAACGGAGAAATTTTTTTGTGGGGTTTTGTTCATACAGAAAATAAAACACAAAGTGTTAAGGTAAATCATTAATCATGTATAGATAAGTCACTAAGTATGTTTAAATCAGTATGGATTTTTTTTTTCAACCAGAGCCGAATAGGTTAATAGAGTTATACGTTGTTTTAAGTTAGGTATCAATATTAATATGTTAGAGTTGTACATTTGTTTAGTCTTTAGGATAGGTGTTAATATTAGAGTAACATTAAAGTTCTACATTCTTTTAGGTTAGGTGTTAGCATTGGAGTTGTACATTGTTAATTTGTTTTAGGTTAAATATTAATATTAGAGTTATACATCAGTCTATTTCATATGTAAAATTGATGTATCATATTAAATTTCTCAACCCGGGACGCTCCCGGGGTATAATCTAGTATCTATAATAAACCAAAGCATTTTTAATGACATGTCATAATATTATGCAATCTCTCTTTTGAGAAATGACACATAGGATGTGATGTGACAACTCTAGACCAATTAAAAGAAGAAAAAATATATTTTAACATAATCTATTAAATATCTAATCTAATAAATGTAAATATTAAAACTTTTTTATTTTCTCTCTCATGTTTCCTCTCATACCTTTTAAATGTTAATATCTTTTATGCACGAGATTTTTTAAAGAAAAAAATTACACCAAATTAACGAGCGCTTTATTATCTTTCCAACGAGTACCATAGTGCTATATAAAAAACGGAGAAAAAAACGACTATTTTTTTGTAACCCGACAGGTATTGTGTCAGGTTTGGAATTAGTTTAAAAAAAATTGTGGGTTTGGGTCGGGCCTAGGATTAGGTGATACCTGACCCAATTACCCTTTTTTTATATTAGAATATGATAACTTATGGCAGAGATTTGTTTAGAATAATAATAATAATAATAATAATAATAATAATAATAATAATAATAATAATAATAATAATAATAATCATTAATCATATATTGGCAGATGTCATTTTTATAGTTTAGATACTTCTAATTTTATTTACTTTACTTAGATTTCTCAACCCGGGACGCTCCCGGGGTATAAATCTATATCTATATCTATAATAAACCAAAGCATTTTTAATGACATGTCATAATATTATGCAATCTCTCTTTTGAGAGATGACACATAGGATGTGATGTGACAACTCTAGACCAATTAAAAAAAAAGAATAAATATGATTTAAATAATCTATTAAATATCTAATCTAATAAATGTAAATATTAAAACTTTATTATTTTCTCTCTCATGTTTCCTCTCATAACTTTTAAATGTTAATATCTTTTATACACGAGATTTTTTAAAGGGAAAATTTACACCAAATTAACAAGCGTTTTATTATCTTTCCAACGAGTACCATAGTGCTATATAAAAAACGGAGAAAAAAATGACTATTTTTTTGTAACCCGACATGTATTGTGTCAGTTTTGGAATTAGTTTAAAAAAAATTGTGGGTTTGAGTCGGGCCTGGGATTAGGTGATACCTGACACAATTACCTTTTTTTTATATTAAAATATGATAACTTATGGCAGACATTTGTTTAAAATAATAATAATAATAATAATAATAATATTCATTAATCATATATTGGCAGATGTCATTTTTATAGTTTAGATACTTCTAATTTTATTTACTTACTTAGATTTCTCAACCCGGGACGCTCCCGGGATATAAACTAGTATAGTATAGTTAAGTACCATAATTTTAAATTTAACGTATAAATTTAAAACACTTCTCGCAATTTTCGGACATCTTTTTTATTACTAGTCGTTGTGTGTACACAGCTAAGAACGTATGATAATTATTTGTTGAATGCTTTTACCGTCACTTGTGCAAGCTAGTGAATAAATTTAGATGCAAAGTATATTTTTAGATTTAATTAATCAATATTTTATTATGATTGCAAATAGCTACTGGAATTTTACACTTGTTTTGAGAGCCATGGTGGAGGATATTTTAACGAATATACGAAATAAAGTAACATGAATTTTCCAAAAAGAAAAAAATGAGAAAAGTAGGCAAAAATCTCGTCTTGAAATCGCCAAAACTGCACGCTTTCAATGTCAAAACACACATTACATATCATAAAATGTTTGGGTTACACTTTATCATACATGTCTTCGTATTAGCGTATATTAGAGCAGAATTGAGTATACTTTATCATACAGAAAGAAAGGGTTGGCGGCACAGCTTTTTGCCCACCTGTCTTCTGTCTTGATGTACTTTTTTTCAATTATTATAGAAATAATCTTATTATTAATACAAAGTTAATAAAAAGAATGAAAAAAGATACAAAATTTTATTTTTAAACGTTACAAGTTACAACAAAACTAAACATATTTGGTTATATATTACCAAACTCAATTAGATACTGCTTCTATACGCCGATAAAAAAAGGTGGTTATATTTAAACCCCTCACCTTCTAATTTCATCCCCTCAAAGTGCCTCGCTTAGGCCTAAGCGAGACGCTTTGAACTCATTCCGAGGAGGTCAGTACGAGGGGTAGAAAAAGCTGATTTTTAAATTCGAAGCGCCTCGCTTAGGCCTAAGCGAGACGCTTCGAGGGGGTAATTTATTTTGGTAGTTCTTTTGATGTTTTGAGTTGGTTTTTTTATTTTTTTTTATTTAATAATTATAAAAAGTTAAAAAAATTTAAAAAACAAATTAATAACCCTAATCATTGTCAATGACTTAAACTTGACATCATCCACCACGTATAGTCAATGAATGCGGTATGCGCGTTAAATTTCATTAAATGCGGCAAATACTTGGATCCGGTTGGAGTCTAAAGCTTCGTGTGTCATCTTGGTCGAACTCATGTTGCAACATTCGTCTTGTGTGTCAACGATGAAGGCAACATACTTGAAATCAATGGGAAGATAAACAATCCTCATCCACAATGTTCTTACCTATAGATACCAACCATCCGGTTGTTTTCAGGTTGTCTTCATCGTTGACCGCTATCTCTCGGATAACAACTGAAAAGTTGTCTTCAATGATTATAAAGAAACTTGAAAGTAATTACAAGAAGATGATCAAAGATGCTACAACATAACTTGCACCGGCTTGAGATATGAGTCTAAAGCTTCGTGTATCATCTTGGTCGAACTCATGTTGCAACATTCGTCTTGTGTGTCAACGATGAAGGCAACATACTTGAAATCAATGGGAAGATAAACAATCCTCATCCACAATGTTCTTACCTATAGATACCAACCATCCAGTTGTTTTCAGGTTGTCTTCATCGTTGACCGCTATCTCTCGGAGGAAGATCGTCGGTTTGCTGTAGTCGATGATGGCGCAGAGGTTAGCAGTAACTTTAAATTTTGAATGATCGTCGGTTTGCTCTCTATATACCAATCAACATTCGATCCGACTATTCATTTCTCTCTATAACCGGTACAACTTTTCAGACAAGAAAGTAAAATTCAGTTGTTATCGGAGAGATATCGGTCAACGATGAAGGCAACCTGAAACGACATGAACATTTATAACCTTTCTGTACCTGTGGCCAAAAGAACCTGATAAAGGCTGTACACGAGTATAATCAAACAAGGGTTGCCCGGAGTTTGATTAGCTTGAGGGTCACCGGTCACGGCTAACGGGTCAATCAAAGAACCAGGCGCTTTTAAGTAAAAAACGGTCCAAATTCCATCTGTATTTATTTTGTTCATTTAATTCTTACTCAACTACTCCCCAACTTATCAATTTACTACAAGTAAGTTAACAGTCAAAGAATCTATAAATAAATCCTTACAAAATATTTTTAAATTAAATCTTTGAGCATACTACACCCATGGCTGATCCACCAAATCATTTCTTCAAGTTTATTTCACCAAACTCCAAGTTTAACCTCGTAAGCTTTTCTATGCATCGCATACTTAGAGGGTCACTATTCATACATAAAGAGTATAATCGTGATGTGATGGATTTTTATATTTGCAACCTTGTTCCTTTTTACCTGGTTGCAAAGGAACTTCAGGTCAGCCAGACCTTTGTCAAAAGCAAGTGTGAAGATCAAGATCAAGAAGAACAGTACGGTCAACGATGAAGGTGTGTTGTATGTATAAAATAGTGAATAATTGTAGTGTGTTCGGTGCAGTCGACGAACATCATTCAAAATTTCAACTTCCCGTTCAGGTGCTTAAGTCCACCTTGAAGACTGGATACCATGGATCAAAGAGATTCAAGCTAATCAAACTCATATCTCAAGTTGGTCTAACAACTGAATTTGACTTGCTTGCATTGGAATCTTGACTGCTACAACATAACTTGCACCAGCTTGAGATATGAGTTTAATTAGCTTAAATCTCTCTGATCCATGGTATCCACTTTCAAAGGATCCATGACATTACATTATCTAGAAGTTGCTAAAATAGTTAAACATAAGCTGAAATTATACAGTTATTTGGAATGTTCCTGATCATTACAATGAGATTGATAACTTCTCTATGGAAGCAACAAATTCAAAACAGAGGTAGGTTTGCCAGAGGGTCACTATTCATACATAAAAGAGTATAATCAACCAAGGGTTGTTATCGGAGAGATATCGGTCAACGATGAAGGCAAACCGTAGCGAGTGTGAAGATCAAGATCAAGAAGAACAGTACGGTCAACGATGAAGGTGTGTTGTATGTATAAAATTGTGAATAATTGTGAGAGTCGATATGAGAGCAATAATCCATCGAGAACTGGAGAAACAGAGAATAAGAGAAGAGATAATAACATATGAGCTACAACGACGTCGTATTTTGGAAGCTGAAGTTCGGAGAGAACTAAATATTCAACATGAGATGACTTTCTTGCATAGGAATCTTGTACGAAATCATTCTCATTAGGAGTGTCGTGGAGGAAGATCGTCGGTTTGCTGTAGTCGATGATGGCACAAAGGTTAGCGGTAACTTTAAATTTTGAATGATCGTCGGTTTGCTCTCTATATACCAATGAGTTTGATTAGCTTGAAATCAATCTCTCTGATCCATGGTATCCACTATCAGGTTGTCTTCATCGTTGACCGCTATCTCTCGGATAACAACTGAAAAGTTGTCTTCAATGATTCTAAAAAACTTGAAAGTAATTACAAGAAGATGATCAAAAAGATGCTACAACATAACTTGCACCGGCTTGAGATATGAGTTTGATTATTATCATTTCTTGACATGCTTGGTAACACCTTGATCTGTAATATCTGAAAATTATCATTTCTCAAAAAATTTGAATTTCTTTTAATTCTTTAAAATTATCTGTTAATCACCAAAAAATAATTTTAATTCATTTTTGGTTCTTTTAAGTTGTTTCCAAGCCAAGAAAATTATATCTCTCCGTTTCGCTTCGTTAATTGCTTGTTTTGGTTTTCCAGTAAAAACATCCAGCTTTGTACAACTTTGATGAATCATTGTACGTGGTCCTCCGACTAAACCTAACTCGCAACAATTGTTTTTAATTCATTTTTAAGTGTTTTTAATTACTTTTCGAGAGAAAGGAACTAAGTTGCAAATACGATAATAATGTAAATAATAATAATAATGTAAAGGTAGATCGTGGAAATTCAGTTGTTATCGGAGAGATATCGGTCAACGATGAAGGCAAACAAAGGTTGCCATGAGTTTGATTAGCTTGAATCTCTCTGATCCATGGTATCCATTAACCGTAGCGATCATTTACAGTTATTTGGAATGTTTCAGATCATTACAGTAACGAAATCATTCTCACATGAATATCCTTTGAAATCAATGGGAAGATAGATAAACAACCCTAATCCACAGTGTTCTTACCTATAGCTACCAACCATCCGGTTGTTTTCAGGTATAGCGATCGTTTTACTCATATAAAGTGTTCGATGTCACTGTGAGTACACATTGTGCATGACATTACTCATATAAAGAACTAAAGCCACATATCTTGCCATTAATACCAATGATGATTGCCAGTGAGATTGATAACTGGACAGGTTAGCCAGGTGTTTGTCAAAAAGGTACAGCACACCACTAGAGCAAAAAGTTGTGTGTATGAATAGTGACCCTCTTGCAAACCTGCGTAAAGGACTAAAGCCACATATCTTGCCATTAATACCAACGATGATTGCCAGAGGGTCACTATTCATATATAAAGAACATTAATCGGTTTTATTTAGCGTAAAAAGTTCATTGTACATATACCTCCTTATCTAAAACAAATCACATCATTGTACATATACCTGATTAGACCACGTACAATGATTCATCAAACTCATCGTTAGCGCCGATCCGATTGTTAAAAGTATCAAGACTATGAAATTAGTAAAACAACTGAAGTTTACTTGCTTGCATGAAAAGTTCATTGTACATATACCTCCTTATCTAAAACAAATCACATCATTGTAGAGGTTACTAGGTTACTCATTACCGTTGGACGTTGAAGGTAAACATGGACAGTGAGAAGTGAGATTGATAATTTCTCTATGGAAGTTGCTAAAATAGTTAAATAAAAGCTGAAATTGAACAGTTATTTGGAATGTTTCTGATCATTACAGTAATACTTGGATCCGGTTGGAGTCTAAAGCTTCGTGTGTCATCTTGGTCGAACTCATGTTGCAACATTCGTCTTGTGTGGCAACATACTTGAAATCAATGGGAAGATAAACAATCCTCATCCACAAAGTTCTTACCTATAGATACCAACCATCCGGTTGTTTTCAGGTTGTCTTCATCGTTGACCGCTATCTCTCGGATAACAACTGAAAAGGTTGTCTTCAATGATTATAAAGAAACTTGAAAGTAATTACAAGAAGATGATCAAAGATGCTACAACATAACTTGCACCGGCTTGAGATATGAGTTTGATTAGCTTAAATCTCTCTGATCCATGGTATCCACTTTCAGGTTGTCTTCATCGTTGACCGCTATCGTTGACCATGGATCATCGTTAAAATAAACTTTTCATTCAAGCAAGTAAAATTCAGTTGTTGGACAGTGAGATTGATAACTGGACAGGTTAGGCAGGCGTTTGTCAAACGGACAATTAGAATAAACTTTTCATGCAAGCAAGTAAAATTCAGTTGTTGGACAGTGAGATTGAAAGGTGGCAGGAAAAAGCTGACATTTTGTTCCTTGTTGCAGAAAGAAATCAACAGTCGGATTGACGATTTTGTTTACACTCCCATTGACATAAAAAATATTCTTTTGAAAAACGTGTGACTGCAAAAAAAAAAAAAAAAAAAAAAAAAAAAAAAAAAAAAAAAAACCAACTCAAAACACCAAAAAAAAAAAAAAATTTTTGATCCGAAGCGCCTTGCTTAGGCCTAAGCGAGGCGCTTCGATTTAAAAATCAGCTTTTTCTGACCCCTCGTACTGACCTCCTCGGAATGAGTTCAAAGCGCCTCGCTTAGGCCTAAGCGAGGCGCTTTGAAGGGGTGAAAATAGAAGATGGGGGGTGCCAATAGACGAAGCCTAAAAAAAAATACTGCTTCTATATATAAATACAAACATACATTTATGTGTGAGGGCAATAGATGGGCCTCCCATGACGCGTATACATTATTGTTATATTCAATGTGTTTCGAACTTTTCATGCAAGTGGAGAACTTGAGAAATGATGCCAAACTAACCACCCTTATAGTGGAGTGGTATGAAGGTTTAATGATAGAAGACCTATGGCTGAAAAGTCATGGGTTCAATTCTTGAGAGAGTCAGGTTTTACTGATTATTCCATTGTCGTGCTTTCAGACGAGTGGGTAGTCGGATTTTCTCCGAAACTGATGGAGTTGGTGAAACTAGGCCCTTACATGTCTGGTATGCCGGGTGGAATGGGTCCTGATTTGGCTGAGTAGCGACTCCAAATGAAGTTTTTGATGAATTTCGTTGGCCGTTAAAAAAAAAAAAAAAAAAAAAAAAAAAAAAAACATGATAACGAAAGCTTGCAAAACACAACAATAAATATATTCTCTTGAGCCTCAAATATAAACCAATCTAAAAAAGGGTTTCAATTAATTATTTGGCCTTTATCAATTAAATTAACTCCGATTTTAGATTTAAAAAGAAAAAGAAAAAAACTCATCCTGTTTATATCCACACTGATACGTCTCGCTTTGGTCTATAAGAGGTGTATCAAGATCTAATATTGCAGGCCTATCATTCTTTCAAGTGTCAGGTCCGCAATGGTGGTTGTGATACGCATCATATAGACTAATAACGAGACATATCAATGTTTTAACGTTGGTTTTGAATTATGTTCGGTTTTGAAGAAGATAAGGTTTGAAATTGTGTGTGTTTTAAAATCAATTGATTGTTGTATTTTAACGCATTCGAAAAATGTGTTTGTGTTTTTTAAATCGATTAATCGTTGTTTTTCAATGCATTCGAAAAATGTGTTTGTGTTTTTTAAATCGATCAATCGTTGTTTTTCAATGCATTCGAAAAGTGTTTTTTAATTGATTGATCGTTGTATTTCAATGCATACGACATCTCTTATTTAAATGTTCGACATAATTCCAGGTTTTTATAACATTTTATATATTTATAATATTTTGATTGAATAACTAAATTAATATATTTTTAATATTTATAACATTTTATAATTTATAAAATTGTATTTAAAAAATAATTAACCATTATTAAACACTATAAATAAATATTACAAACATAAATAGTTGAAACTAAATATAGATAGCAAATAAGTTGTTCATGCAAAAGAAGTCAAAATAAAATATAATATAAAGTACAAAAGATAGACAGTACAACCTACTCATTATCTGGATAACACGTTTAAATGGTGGTGGTCCGGGCTTCATACCTGCAAGGCGTCCCCTCTCTGTCTCCGATTCAGTAATCCACATCACCTAGTCATCAATACTGTGACATCAGTCAACAAACCAGGTCATCCGTACGCATTTTTTTTTACTTACTATTGTCATTTCATATGCGTAATTAGACATTTTGCACGCATTATACCCCCCCCAGTCTAGTGAAGCATGAGTTATTCAGAAAACTCAAACAAAGTTCACCCGTTTATGCAAACAACACCCACACGACCTGTGAAATAAACATATGTTTCCCTTTTGACACTAAAAGCTTCTTAATACATGATAAGCTTTCCTCTAACATATGTATGCCCACAAGCATGATTTAAAAATCATGAACATGAAAGTTGGGAAAATGATACATGTTGATATCGTCATCAGGCGTCATGAAACCTAACTAACACCCGACAATATGATCCTCAAATAGATATTTCTATATCGAGGGTGACTTGAGGCTATCCAACAAACTATCTAGACATTATGTAAGTGTATATTATCGACCACCTATATGTGCATGTGTCGACTAACCCTCGAGAATGCACCACCATTTCTAACACACATTTGATAAGTAATGGGATCTATAACTAAGTAAACTTATCATGGATTGCATAAAATAATAACCATACACACACATGTATATACCCACAGCAATATATATATATATATATATAAACATATACATCCACTTGACTACATATACATACACATACACATACATGACAAGTCTCTTTCTTGGCACCTTCCTTGTAATCGGCCGATGCATCAACAAGCAAACAAGAGGTCCTTTTGAAGCATGATACTTATACCAAATTAGTAACTTACATTGAAACCTTGCATATTCCCATGTAGATCATGAGCCTAATCTTCTTGAACCACACTAGCCAATCCCAAGGCCATGACAAGTCCCTATCATCCTAAACTTACACACATTTGGTTAAGTATAATCTCACTCCAAGCACCTAAGACTAATACACTTCCCTAACTAGAAAGAAACAAACATTCCTACTCTACTTGTGTTTTGCGGCCGATAGTGACACATCAAAGAGCACATGGAGACAAGGCATTGATCATAGAAGGGTCACTCTCTATCCTAACTCCTATGAAGGCACTTGGGCGATTATATGCAAAAGCAACAAGGAATACTCGGTTACAACTCTTCTCCTCATGTGATGTAATCAACCTAGAAGGTTAATGCGGTAATCATTTGCACACATTCACATTTGGGAAACAAGACAAGTATGACAACCCATCACCCTAGTCAACCACTTCCCTATTACTAAACTATCCCTAGAAGTCGGGTTGGACAAAGGATATGCTTGCCACTCCATCTTACAACTTTTAGTGATAAAAAAACATGAGACAATACACTATCCAAGGTGACAAACCTTTCCTTTTGTGATTTTGTCCTCACCTTAGCCGATCCTATATAAAGGGAGTCCTAAAGCTTGTAAACAATCACACCAATACTCCCATTACTATCTTGATAACCCTCGACCCCCATGAAGATCATCACCGAAGGCACCAAGGCTCGAAGAAAGGAGAGACGCAAGAATCCCGGTTCCACATTGGATCAAACTAGGTTGTTATCCAACCCATCCTCTCTTTTGAAACTCTAATCTTTCTGTGATACCCCGCATTTTCAGGTTAAATACTTTTACTGAACTCTAGTTAACTTACATGTTCATACATGGCTAGATACTTAACTAGGGTTAGTTAAGTAGGCTTAACATATGTTAGAAGATGCTAACATATGTTATACGTAGGAAAATCCTTGTTAAACACACACATGAGTCCTGTATCCCGAACGTTGGTGAATTATGTGACATACATAGCAATAATATATACAAGTGAATTTTGGTGAACATGAAGTACGTGCTTATGTGAATTACATGTTTTTGTGAATGATCGCCTAACTAAAAGGTAATGCGTAGATTATGCAAATTACGTGCACAACATGAATAATATGCCATGTAATAATAAAATAATGGTTTTTATATAATTTAGCATGGTTAATAATATTGGGTTCGGTATTGGGCTAGAACATGGTTAACGGGTTAAGTTAATGGACTAGAAGGGCCCTAATACCAATTGTTTGGGGAACAAGCAAAGCCCATTCACAATTAGGAGGCAAGGAAAAAGATAAAAACCCTATCCCTTGCCCCCTTGGTGCCGTGTGAAACCCCCCATCCCCCTCTCTCTTTGTTTTCAAGCAATCAAGCAATCTTTCACTAATCAAGCTAGTTCGGGTTTGATTTCAAGGCTCTAGGGAGTTTAATCTTTCATAAGGTATACGTTCTTACGATTTTTGATGAATTATAATGATTGAAAAACTTTGAAAACCCTAAAAATAATATATACAAAATCGCATACATGTATGTATAGGAGTTCTTGAATGTTCTTGATGATTTGATGATGATGATTGTTATTAGCAGCCATGATTAGGGTTTTCACGTGATAATATATGTGTTTTGCTATGATTAATATGGTGTTTAATCAGTACTATAGGTGTTATACATGTATTAGGGATGTTTATGAAGAATTAGGGTTTGTAGATTACTTGGGATGCAAGTTTCAGATTCTGACAGATTTGTTTGAACGTGTTGAAGGGGCTGTAACGGGTTGGTAAATCGATTGTTTTGATGATTTCTTTGCATGATTGTAATGTACAAGGTCTTAGCTTTTCATAATGGGCAAAACCATCGATTTTGGACACCGTATGAGTCGTTTTTGGAATTTTAATTGATTAGGGGTCATATCAGATTTTCGGATTTGTAAATTGGGCTAACTTTAAATGGTCATAACTTGAGATTTACAAGGAGTTAGGTTATGAAATTTTTACAGTAGGTCAATACTGGAAAAATTGAGCTTTTCCAAGTGGATTCATCTCGTTTGGATGAATACACAATTTTTAAGAATTTTCCTACTAAACTGACCTGTTGAGGAAATTTTCTGGACACTGCTGTGTTGTACGAATTTTTATAATTTTTGTGTTTGGAATTAAGACAAAAAAACATTAGGTATTGTCGAGTGAATCCCAAATAAAATTCAGTAAAAATTTGGGACTCTAGTTCATTCGTTAAGTATTTTAAATAAATTGTTTTTCACAGCGCACAATCTGTCTAAAAAACACAGATTGTGTACGGGGTCTTTAAGTGACTATTTGGAGTTCTATGTGGTATGTAATTGACATGTACTTGTGTGGAAACTTGTATGAGATGTATTTGATGCATTAAACTGATAATAATTGCTATGATCACCAACGGGATACGTAGGACATACTTGAGCATGTAGAGTCATTAGGTGTCACTACACGGTTTTGAACTTTTAAAAGTCTTGGATAAACGAGTTACATGGTGTGTTGGTTACGCACGTATACTCACCTAGTGACATTTGTAATAGGGAGTCGGTAGCACGTTACTATTCGTGGAATTTGGATTTAAACTTGCGACCTAAGGTGAGTTTCACTACTCTTTTTCTCAAAAGCATGCGTCTCAGGTATGAGACACTTTACTTAACATTTTCTAGTCCGGTTTGGGACTACTTACACATCCCGGGTTGGGATGCCATAGATCCTTGTGAGGGTCGGTCACTTTGCTAATTCGCAATTGTGTCCTTGATAAACTGAACCATTTCTATCATTTTGTAAGTCCTCACGTACCGAATGAGTTGCCAGGGTTGGCAAGCGGGTTATTAGTTGATAGCGCTATTAGGTCTTACAAATCTCACACCGGCTCGGGGAGCGCGGGCGTGAACTATAGCTACGAAACATTATCATTGCGGATAGACAATGATGTCAGGCATACGACACACTTATGTGGCTACACGTACATAGCAGTTCGATATATTCGGTTAGTTATCATGAATGGGTTAGCTACCCTTGGCATGCGATGAATTAGTGGTTACACGGTGCGGGGCACCAACACAACTTACTTAATTACGTGGTTTTGGAAACCAGCGCAGTTACATACTCATTTACTTTACCTAGTGAACTCACCAACATTGTTTGTTGACCCACGATTTACATGCTTTTGCAGGTAGTTAGCTTCCGGTGCCAGAATTAGAAAGCACTGCACACTTCATTGCATTTGGGGTCTTGGGCATACACCTAAATTACATATTATGCTTTTACATTTTCTTTCATATGGTTTCAATTTTGGCGCGTTGTTTTGCGCATGGTTTTAAAAGGATTAAATTTGGTTTACGCTTCCGCAACTTAACTAAACTTGGTTTTTGAAACGAACTAAATGGTTTGGGCATTTAGAGTTCGTTCATATGACTTATGGCTATGGGATCCTGGTATGTCATGCGCCTCGCGGTATGAACCCCGCAGTGGAAATTTGAGGGTGTGACACTTTCGGCCCTATTGTGAACCCAAACCCAAGACCTTTTCATTGTTTAATCAACTCCTAACCAAGCTTAGACTGGTGACATTAATCGGCTATCATTGAGGTGTGGTCTAGTTCCTTAATGTTATTCTTAGAAACACTAAGCACACACTTACTGATAAACGGCTATTAATGATCACAATGTCGAGAAACACCACTTAATTGATATCAATCGGCTATGAGGAATCAAGAAATGTTTTGGGATCTAAACCACACATAAATTATCATGTAGAAACCGATTTTCATAACTAAAAGTTGTTTGGTATATGTCAAAGCTAAAGGCATATGATCAAGGTTTGATAATCGACTTTTATCACAAATACACCTTGTAGTGGATCGGAGGTACTTTGATAAGCTTTGATTCATCGATTTTTATCCTTTAAATGATCAATTTGCAAAGCCACAACATGTGTTAACTTCGGCCATTGCTTATTAACACATGTTAATAAGACTCAAACACATGTTAGCACAAACTTGAGTTTATCAATGGTCTAAACGTATGTTAAAACACTCATTTTATCACGAATCAACCACACATGGTAGATTGAAGACAACATGTGGCCCATGACAATGTGTGGGGCCCATATGGGTCCACTCCACACGACAATCTACTATAAAAACTACGTACACAAGAACATGATCCACCCCTACTAATACTATGATTCACAATAACGGGTGCCCAATTTGAATAATAAACGAGAATGTACAACTTACTATGTCCATAATAATCATAGGATAATCTCTATCTGGACGATAGTTGCTTCACACTTCAGCTTCACTAAGACCACACGTTACTCTATCAGGTGAGTTTTCACGGCCCCATTTTTCTATTTATACCTTTTCGGGAGAACAAACATGCTACAACTAGTTCAATATCGTTTTGTGTGTACATTCTATCGTGACTACCATGTGGAACATGAGACATTTGGTTCATGAGCTCAATGGTCCTCGTATTTACATTACACTGTACCCATTAGCTACCAAAAGCCATGGAACACTTTAATAGATCTATTGGGTTGACACCCACACTCTTGGTTAGTCGCTCTAACCAGTTACATACAAAAGAGTGTTAGTATTCTACTATACATACATTGTCTTTAGTGTACAATGCGTGAGGCACAACAGTCAAGAGGTTTGGTTACGGGACTCATGGTTTGCACAGTAATCATTCGCTTAGCTAGCCTATGATTGGTCAAACACGAACGTTTTACTTGTTACAATCAAACCTCTGAACTCACCAACATCATTGTTGACAAATCTTTTATGCATGTTTTTCAGGTAATTGATGACGAGTAGCAGGGGTTGGAGAGAGGGGTTCGAGCATGCACTAGGTGGTACCACTTTGGAATGGGTTTTGTCAGTACCGTGATGGTTTAGTTTCAATTTCATGAATTTCAGACACTTCCTTATTTTCCAGACAATGTTTCGATGGTTTGACTAAATTTTATAACAATATCCATCCTTTGATGGTACTTATTTAAATAAATTTGTGTGTTTCTTGAACCTTGTGCTTGAAAACATGTGGAGGTTGCATCCCCGTGTTTCTGCCTTGGCGGGGTGTGACAAGTACACTTCTCAGAGTGACGAAGACCTCGAATACAACAACTAATATGCCGAATCGCCAATGCAAGTACTGAGACACATCCTATGGATGTGGCTCCTCTGGGTCCAGTGGCGGCAGATCCTCATTGATCAGACCCTACACCTCCTTCACATTCTCCTTAATTGGATGTCCCTGGGCCGTACTGAAACAGAGTACCACCATGAAAACGTGAACATAATGCACATGCCAATCACAGTCTTTCGATCCAACAGAGACAACTGGATCGGAGGGGAGAAGCATAGCTCTTGATCGGGGTAAAGCCCTAAATCACAAGCGAAGGGGGTGATATACGCCTCATCGTATAAGGCCCCCCGCTCCTGACCGTGGCATGCCAAGGCAAACCAATCCATCCTGCAACTTGCGAGCTCACACGTCCTCCAATATATTATGCAATATGAATAAAAGAGGTCGGTACTTGTGCATTGCTTGTGAGAGCTCTGGCTTGACTATACATGCAACAATAAAATGCTTAATTTAAGGTATAATTTTTTTATAACAAAATATTCTTAAATAATAGAGTGATTTTCTTTTTTAAAAATGAGAATCCGGTTAAGGACCGAATTCATGGATCGAATACGCATAAACAACTTGGTTTCAGACGGGAGATTCGAGACGAGACAGAAATACACGATAACAACGTCATCACAGATTCGTATTACTACAGAAACGGTTACAGACACTGTCATCAGTAGGATAAACGTCTATCTTGTGGCCGGGGGAGGTTGGGCATGACCTCCCCCTTGAGAGCATTCAAAGTACAAACTCAAATCACCAAATGAACAATAACACATGAGATTGCTATTTATAGTCCAATACACCAGTTCCACGTTCGCCCCTTTATGATGGTCGAATGTGGAGTATTTCCACATTCGACCATCATAAAGGGGCGAACGTGGAACTGGTGTATTGGACTATAAATAGCAATCTCATGTGTTATTGTTCATTTGGTGATTTGAGTTTGTACTTTGAATGCTCTCAAGGGGGAGGTCATGCCCAACCTCCCCCGGCCACAAGATAGACGTTTATCCTACTGATGACAGTGTCTGTAACCGTTTCTGTAGTAATACGAATCTGTGATGACGTTGTTATCGTGTATTTCTGTCTCGTCTCGAATCTCCCGTCTGAAACCAAGTTGTTTATGCGTATTCGATCCATGAATTCGGTCCTTAACCGGATTCTCAATTGGTATCAGAGCCGTGGTACCGATTTGAACGATCTAACAGTCGTTTGAATCAATCACAGCTCGTTTTCATGGTTTCAGACGTTAAAGTTCAGATTTTGATTGAAAGGTTGAAACCCTAGAAACCTTAGATTCTTAATTGAACCCAAAAACATGTGATTTCACCATGTTTTTGTTAAATCGAAGGTTAGGTTTTCATTTCCGCACCTTTCTGTACAAGTTTCATCATCAAATTCAAAGAATTAGAGTGATTATGGACTGATTTGAAGAAAATATTGAACAAGAACATGACCAGTCTGCACATTCGCCCCTTCATAAAGTCGGGCGGGCGAAAGTGGAATTCCACTGGGCGAATGTGGAATTCTACTGGGCGAATGTAGCATGTTTTGGGCGAACCTGGAATTTTGTTATGAGGATTTTCACTTTCGGGTGTCTATTTCACCTTCGGTTCATCGGGCGGGCGAAGGTGGATAGAAAGTGGACGAACGTGAGTGTAAATGGGCGAAAGTGAAAAGTATTATTCATATTCTACATTCGAGTCTCTAGTTTGGGCGAAAGTGGAGTTCCCAGGGGCGAATGTAGAATTTAAGGCCTAAAAAATTTCGAAGATTTTCGGAAGAATGGTGATGAGGTTTACCCAAACTTGTTGATGAATTGATGATGATGAAACAGTTTTAATGTGGGGTAGTCATGAGAATCAACATTATGATAATCAGATTCAAATGACTATTATGGGCCAAAAACAGAAAATATACAGATTTTATTCCGCATGATGAGAACAGTCAACCCAGTTCCTGTGTGTTTGAAGGAACTTGTTCTAAGAGTTGTTATGAAGAAGGAAATCAAGTTTGAGATTTCAATGTTCTGAAAGTAATGAGGTATCCTAGTAGGAGTCATGTGGCACGTAGGTTCAACGAAAGTTTCAAGATTACAGTCCTGAAGGTTTCAAGAGCTATTGGTAGATATTGTTGGCCCCGCCGAAAACTTCAGTTTCTGAAGCATTTCAAGTCCTTCAATTAGTACTGGTAGTTCCTGATGAAAGCTTCTGATTGCTTGTTTCACTCGTCTACGGCTTGTATTCTGTCGAACAGATGAAGTTACTCAAGAACATGATTGATTTATCATACGGGATCTCAGAGAAACTTGGTGAAGCATCAGTCAAGGGGGAGATTGTTGATGTAACAATGTGTCTGATACTTCAACAATTATTGACTAAAGATGCTAGGAATTTTCAAAGAGGAGAATGTGTTGATGTGCAAGAGATTTGTGGATTCGCCAGCAACGTCCAAGGGGGAGATTGTTGATGCACTTTCTGTGGACGTCACTGTCGAATAGACTAGGGTTGAGTCTTTGTATAGTGTTACATGAGATTGTGGTGATCCATAAGGGCATTTTATGGATCTGACGCATTTGTAAATATAGGACAATACACTGAGCCAGGTTCGACCTAAACACACTGGGCGAATGTGGAAGTTTTCCACATTCGACCATATCAACTGGGCGAATGTGGAAATACTCCACATTCGACCATCATAAAGGGGCGAACGTGGAACTGGTGTATTGGACTATAAATAGCAATCTCATGTGTTATTGTTCATTTGGTGATTTGAGTTTGTACTTTGAATGCTCTCAAGGGGGAGGTCATGCCCAACCTCCCCCGGCCACAAGATAGACGTTTATCCTACTGATGACAGTGTCTGTAACCGTTTCTGTAGTAATACGAATCTGTGATGACGTTGTTATCGTGTATTTCTGTCTCGTCTCGAATCTCCCGTCTGAAACCAAGTTGTTTATGCGTATTCGATCCATGAATTCGGTCCTTAACCGGATTCTCAATTGGTTCACTTTGTGAGCGTTGGATTTTAGCTAAAACAGGATTATATGATCATACAAGTCACAAATCTAGGTGCGGAAACCCTAGATCTGAACAAATTGATAAGATACAAATCACGACACAATCAAGATCATTTTCAATATCATTTTCATAGATTAACTTCAATCAATAAGCATTTACAAACTGTTTATGTTAATCTAGAATCACACAGATAATCTCTCAAAAACACTCCTAAACCTGAACTGAACCTGGACACAAATGACAACTCTCTTACATAATCAAAAACTCAAAATCTATATATAGGCACTGCACATTCGCCCCTTACAGATGGTCGAATGTGAGCTTTTTCCACATTCGCCCACTGCAAGTGGTCGAATGTGTCTTCAGTTCAGGTCCTGTCTTCCTTCGTCCAGTTCAAGTCTACCTTCGCCCCTTTCTATTCTTCCTTCACCCATCCATATCTACATTCGCCCATTCTGAATCACCTTCGGCTATCTACTAACACATGTTAATTATAGTATATCCAATCCTTAGTCGCAAAATGCATCAACAAACTCCCCCTCGACTATTGATTGGATAGTTTTCTCTGATAGTCCATCGTCTTGTTCATCAGCTTGATTCTGAGCTGCTTCTTCTGCTCAGAAGTCATTGGCGGCTCGAATGTTTTCTTCACAGGCTTTGACACATTAGCGATCTTCACAGTCTTGCCAAGTTTTCCCTCCAAGTTGCTTCCTGCATTTATATCGTATGCAAAACAAACTCCCACAACTTGAGTATACTTTCTCGCTTGAGCAAAATCGTTGGGTTCATAGTAGATTGGATTATAGAACAACATGATGATGTCTTCGAATGTGCAATTAATCAGCCACATAGGATCAAATACATGAACATGCTTGTATTTATCCTTTCCATCCCTCAACACGATCACTGCTTCTGCCTTCCTCCAATCGTAATACCAGAATATGAAATCAGCACTAAAATGCTGTGGCATTGGCATCAACGGTATCTTTCTCATCACATTTGGTGCTTTATATATCAACGTCACACGCTTCATATTGGTTTGAGGATCAATATCCCTATGAACTTTTCTACGGGGATATTGAGGCTTGAACCTGTTCCATCTTGTATGACTCTCCCAAACCAATTTGTCTGCGCACCAACCGACATGCGATCCATTTACCTCGGCTCCTGACATTGGAAATCTGCATAAATCTCTCACCGCCCAGTACGGTAGAGTAAGCAAATCACAGAATCTGTTGAAATACAGAATTCCGGTTTCCCATTTCGCAGCTATACACTTCAGTCTGCCTAAGTAAGTCCACCCGAGAGCTCTGCCTTTGAATTTGGCATTATGAAATCGATAGAAATTACCTTGAGCTTCAGGCTTAGGTCGGTTCTCATCCATCTCCTTCAACTTCTTCAGATAATTCTTCAACTCATCAGACTGGTTAGAAGAATCTTTCTTTTCATTACCAAACACCTTCTCAACAAACTCTTCGCTTCTTTTCTTTGCTTTCTGTTTTGCTGACTTATTTGGTATCTCTGTGAAGTCAGGAAATACTTCATTCTCATCTTCTTTTCTGAAATACTGGGGAAACTCTTCATGAGTAATATCTTCAATTTCAACTTCATTGTTCTCTGGAGTATGCACATCATCTGAATGACTTCCCATATCCTTTTCAGGAATATCAGGAATCGATTCATCCATCATAAACTCCTCAAACGTCTTTCCTACCCTCTGTGCGAGACCATCTAGTATTTCTTTCGCCACAGATGCAGGTAGTTCCCCTTCTTCAAGATCTGGATCTTCATATTCCAGCTCATATCTCAAATCATCAGTCTGGAATATTTCAGCGAAGCATCCTGTGAACTCAATGGTCCACTCTCTCTTCTCTAACATATTCTTGTATATCTGTTTAGCATCATCAGACAGAGATCTCACCTTTTCGTTCCAGAAGATACTTTCATCCGAATCAACATTCCCACCTTTCTTCTTGGAACTCAATTCTCCAGTATCTTTCTTCTTCTGCGGTGTTCTCTTCTCATAACTATATTTAGAAGTATCATCTCCTCCATCATGATCACTTCCACTGCTAAACTCATCACCTTTCTTTTTCCCTGTACCTTCAGCATTATCATCATCATCATTGTTGTTGTCATCATCATCATCCTCTTCATCATCATCTTCTTTCTCAGAATCAGAATACTCATAATCAACTTTCTGTTCATCTTCTTCTTCATCTTCTTCACCCTCTTTCAACTGGGGTGCTCTGCTATACAGCTCTTCAATCAAACCACACAAGCGTTTGTTTTCCTTTTTCAATTCTTTGTTGTCAGCCTTGATCAGTTTGATTTTGCTCTTGTTTCTTTCACATTTCCTCTCAAGCTTCTCATTCTTTGCTTCAATCAGTTTAATCTTATCATTAATATCATCCTGATTCGATTTCGAAGCAACTACAATTTGGAGCATCTTCTCCTCATTCTGCTTGAACTTAGTAATCTCAGCTTGTTGAGCAACCAACATCTTCATCATGTCCTCCATCTTCTTATTGACTTGTTTCATAACATCATCATCAACAGTCACTTTCTTTGACTTTGATCTGGAGGGCTCAACTTCAACAGCTTTCTCCTTTTGAGGCTTCCTAAACATATCGAGCACTTTATCCATATCGATATTGAACTGCTCGATTGGTAAAGTCTCTGCCTCTTTCGCTTTCTTCTGTTTCTTGGCAGCTGGTGAAGATAGCTTGGAAGGTGTTCCAGCATCAGGTAATCTCTTTCCCTTCAACAACTGAGCCAATTCTTTTTCTCTCAGTTCTTTAACACTTGATTTCTTTGCCATAGTCTTTTGTTTCTTTGTCTTCTTTGGCAAATTCACAACTACTGTATCTCCAACACTCAGCTCAGCTAGGTCAACACCTAAACCTTCATCTTCAACTGATTTCTTTCGTCTCTCAGCTTCTTCAATCGACTGGTTTAAGGATTCAGACTCACCAACCATAGTGGCCTTACGTTTGGTGGTCCTCACGTTCTCGTCATCAGAATCCCAATGTTCATCAACCTCAGTCTCTTCTGAATCTACAGACTCTTCATCCACCAAACCCGATCCTTTCTTCGCCGTCGATTTCTTTCTAGCAACCTGTTGCATGGTGCTTCCCTGATCAATAGCCTTTCCCTTGCCCTTCCCTTTGGCTCCAGGATTGACTACTTGACGCTTCCGCTTAGTGCTTGAATCAACATACACTAAGGGATCATCGTTATCTGAGTCACTCTCATCATGTCTTGCTTTGTTCTTGCCTGGATCAATGTAATCCGGACAAGCCAAAGCACCAAACAATCTCCTGTTAGGTGGCTTCTCACTGTCAGGCACACCCTTATAACCTTTCATCCTCATCAAGGTTCTAATATTCATGTGATCTTGGCCTAGAATCATTGTCGGATCCTTCTTCAGCATTGGATACTTATAGTCAAAGATCATCATTAGAAACCTCGGATACAACATAAACTTCTTAAACTTTATACCCTTCAGCATCTCCAGCATGTGGTCAAGAATCATCCCAGACACATTAAATGGTTTGTTGAGTGTCAACGCAACCATTAATGAACTCAAACTCCTTCTCATCACGTCATAACCACCACTCACGCAACCAAAGACATGAATCAGAACATGTGCAAAGTACTTATACTGCACTCCCAGCTTCCCTTTATACATAGATCCGTCAGTGATTGGACCTTTGTATTTCATTCTTAAGAAGCACGCCTTCTGTTCTGTCCAAGATAACTCCCTGGGATCCTCACTGTCTTCGAACTTAATCTGTAACGCCTCCCGAATGTCAGCTTCAGTCAAGAACATCTCCATCTCCTGAATCTTGCTCTTGATGATCGTCTGATTCTCCCAGTAGTCATACTTAGCGTTCTGGTAAAAATCTTCAATTATGTCTTTATAAATGATGGTTGGTGTGGCTAGAGCATGTACAATCCTGCTCCTCTTCAGAAATTCAATAATCCCTGTAAACTCCGTGTTCTTCTCAACGTCACCTAGATACGCGCAACAGTTGTGCGATCGTTCGAAAGGCCAACTGCTCGGAGTAGATGTTTCAGCTACGGGGACTGGATCTTGAACTGTGATCTCTGCTGGAGTCTCAACATTCACTGCTGGTGATTCAATATTCTCGGGTTGTTCAGCCATCTGCACATGAAAATCAATAAAACGCGTCAAAACACAAAAACGACAAAAATATAAAATTCTGGTCAAAAACTATTCTGCACGTTCGCCCGTTTAGAAATGGCCGAATGTGAGATTTGGTGGTCGAAAGTGAAAGTATATGGACGAAAGTGAATATGATTTTGATAAAAAGTCACATTCGTCCGTTTTGTTATACATTCGTCCAAACCATTCTACTTTCGCCCGTTTTAAAACAACCGAAAGTGAAAAATTTACCCCCAAAATTTGAAATTTTGCCATTGTTTGTTTTAACTTGCAATTTTGATCCTAAAACGTACTAACATGTCCGACTAACATTCGTCTATTACCAATTTTATCAATTAATCATTTTACATAGGTTTTCAAGTGGAATTAGGGTTCAACAGTATTCAAACGATCAAAACTGACATCTAAACATGTTAAAATCCTAATTCCTTCAATAATCTCCCCCTAAAACCTATGTTAAATGATCGGCTAACAATAACAATCATCAACAATCATTAAAAGCCCCTAGAACAGAAACCCTAGGTCCCGTTCGTTAAACAAGCCATTCTGATCTGTATTCATGTCCAATACCTGTAAAATTAGGGTTAAAATGATGAGCAATGATCAGGGAACAAATCAAGGGAACTTAAAATGCACGAGCAACAAGGTCTGGTATGACAGAGATTTTGAAAAAGTTTTTGAATGAGAGGTTCGAAGGTGAAAGGTTTATTTATAGATGTCCACGTTCGACCGAATTTAATGACACGAATGTAGAAGCAGGCCACCTTCGCCCCTTTTGAAGACCCGAAGGTGAAACCTTATACCCGGAAGTGGAATTTTCACCCGGAAGTGTAAATATCCACCTTCGCCCAAAACAAAAACGGTCGAGTGTAACGATTTTTCCACATTCGACCCATTTAAGGGGCGAATGTGAAATGGAAAAATCTGAAAATTTCGCCAAATCACGAATTCGAATCCCATTCAACATTTTTCAATCCGTTAAACTTTCAAAACTCAAATTTTCACATTTTGAATGTTACAAAGACCAGATAGTGTTATCAAATCTCAGAAATTGACCATCAAGCATCCCCGGATATCAAAAATAAAGCAGAAATGCAAATCTTTTGGATTTTCTGAAATTTTTATCAAAACACACCTAAAATCTTTTTGGATTTTGTAACTTTTTGACAATAAAAGTAAAATGCGACAAAGTAAAATGCATCAAAGTAAATGAAAGCAATAAACATTTTGTGATTTCCGGTAAGAGGATCATATCAGTTTTCTGAGAAATCTGATCACAGCATTGATCTTTCTCAATGTTATCATTAGAAACAATATATGACACGGCAATTGCTGATATTGTTGTCCACATAAGCTCACATGCAGACAGTTACGCAATGCTTTAAAATGATACGAATTAGATGTATTAGACTAACACATTGTGGTTCCCACACACACGACATACTCCCGTATCAAGAAGTAATCTGCACAAAGACTCATTGTAAAGCGTGATTATGCTTTCGTCGTCTGTAATTGTACAAGATATAATGCATAGAGGTATACAGGTCAGCAAATTAATGCAGCAAAGTAACATATGCACCATACCAGGTTGAGGACTGATATTAATCATGATTTGCATCAATGATCAATACGATATTATAGATAATCTTTTTATAACATGGAAAGTTCCTCAATTCGGTAACTTTAGGTTTTGGCATAAAGCTCTTTTATAAAGACATCCTGTCTGATCTAGGTCCGTAATGACTTACAGCAGAAGATCAGATAGGCTATCCCCAGACAACTAATAACATAACGACCCTAAACCTCCGAGTTTTGTACAAACACCCTATCAAACGAAATTACGGTACTGAGACCATATGCCCATGAGGTGTTCATCCACAAACGCGTAGTTTGTTATGTTTGTATCACTAATGCACGCAATATAAAGTCTACGAAGCCTATCAGCATATCACACGTAATCAACATACGTCTCATTAAAACTATACAATTCTTTAGCCTGTGTCAGATCCCCACTGATGTACCATCATTTCCTCTTTTTATCCAGGAAATCATTTTGGGTTTTTCTAATTTTTAGGTATTTTGAAATTTTTCAATGTTTTTGGTTTTTCTGATAAAATGACTCCCCCTAAAATAAAGAACATATTTTTGGGTTTTTAATTTTTCTGAAAAAACAAAACAAAACAAAATTTTGAAAGAAACAATCCACTTGAAAGCATCAACTTCTTTGAGGATTAAACAACCCCCTCGAAAGCATCAACTCCTTTGAGGATTATGATAGTAAAGAGAAATTCCCAATTAGCAAAGAGAAATTCCCAATTAGCAAAAATTTAAAACTAAAACTAAAATTAAAAATGATAAACCGAGGAGCCGATTAGTCCTGTTTTTCCTTTATATTGTTTACTTTCAAAAGATATTCAAAGCGGGATCTGTCAAAAGCTTTAGTAAACAAATCTGCACGTTGGTAGTCAGTATGGATTTTGACCATGTCAATCAATTCCTTAGCGTAACAATCACGGATAAAATGATATTTAATCCGGATATGTTTTGCTTTAGAATGATTTTCAGTATTTTTAGTTAATGCAATTGCGGCTTCGTTGTCACAGTGTATAGGGGTTTTAAGAAACTGCAAACCGTAATCGACCATCTGTTGTTGGATCCAGAGCACTTGCGAACAGCAACTCGAGGCTGAGATGTACTCGGCTTCACATGTAGACAGTGCGACGGAAGTCTGTTTCTTGCATTGCCAGGTAATTAACCTGCTCCCTAAAAACTGGCAACCGGCTGTTGTTGATTTGCTGTCTTTGTCACAGCCGCCCCAATCTGCATCACTAAAAGCAATAAAATCAAAATCATCATCATTAGGGTACCAAAGTCCTTTTGATGGACAACCCTTCAGATATCGAAGGATACGCTTGACCGCCGTCAGATGACTTTGTTTCGGCTTCGATTGATAACGCGCACAGAGACACGTTGCATACATAATATCTGGTCGAGACGCTGTCAAATACATCAGAGATCCGATGATTGCTCTGTATGTAAATGGATCTGTCAGCTCCCCCTTAGCGTCCACTCCAATCCCGTGATTGGGTTGAATCGGGGTATCCATCGGCTTAGAGTCCTCCATCTGGAATCGGCTCAAGATGTCGGCTACGTATTTCGTCTGGTGAATGAAGATCCCGTCGGGTCTTTGATCCACCTGTAAGCCGAGGAAAAACTGCATTTCTCCCATAGCGCTCATTTCGAACTTCTCCTGCATAACAGTTTCAAATTCCCTGCACAAGAGTTCGTTAGTTGAACCAAATATAATATCATCAACGTAAATCTGTACGAGAAGCAAGTCATCTCCCGTCTTCTTCGTAAAGAGGGTGCAATCGACGAGGCCGCGCTTGAATCCTTTGGAGATGAGGTATGTACTTAGCTCCTCGTACCACTGTCTTGGAGCCTGGTGCAGACCATATAAAGCTTTGTTCAGCACGTAGACCTTGTCCCGGTGGATTGGGTCCTCAAAGCCTGGTGGTTGCCCGACATAAACCTCCTCCTTGACTTTACCGTACAAAAATGCGCTCTTGACGTCCATTTGATAGACTTTGAATTTCTTATACGAAGCAAACGCAAGGAACATCCGAATAGCTTCGATTCGTGCTACTGGTGCATAGATTTCGTTGTAATCAATTCCTTCGATTTGATGGAAACCCTGCACAACCAATCTGGCTTTGTTCCTTACAATAACTCCACGATCATCCTTTTTGCACTTAAACACCCACTTAGTGCCTATTTTCTTTCTTCCCGGCGGCAAATCTGTGAGCGTCCAGACTCCCAATTTCTGGAATTGCAATAACTCCTCCTGCATTGCCTCAACCCAGGCATCTTCTTGCAAAGCGTCTTTGTATGTCCTTGGCTCTACCTGCGACACATAACATGCAAACGACCAATCATTTTGGTCACCAGATTTCTGAATTTTGGCATACAATGCTAAAGCACCAAAACTCTCTGGTGTATTAACGCTTTTAAGCTGCCCTCTGGTCATCACTCCACTACCAGGATCACCGATTACTTGCTCCAGCGGGTGAATACGATGAATCCGAGATTCCGGATTAACAGGTACAATCACTCCCGTCTGAGCAGTCAAGTTCTCTACAGCATCCTGATCATGACCCGTGTTAGATGATGAAGCAACATCTGGATTTGGAGTTGGGTTCACAGTTTGCTCTTCTAAGTCTTCTGCATTTTCAAGAACAGCTTCTTCAAATTGTTCATCTTCAGATTCTGAAGTGTCTAATGAAGTTGAAGCTTCTTGAAACAACTCTTCTTCTTGTGTAGGAGCACTGGTATCATTAGAAGCTGGTGGGGGGTTTACGGTGATTGGACGCATCAGCGGTGAAGTTGCCGCGTTTTCACACTCGTAAAGTAATCTAATCACAGCTTCTTCAACCAGGCTATCTAGATTGAATGATTCAAAGAAATCTTTGTAATCAAACATCCAATCAGGGCCCGTGCCTTGCAAATTTTGTGTGTAACGTTGAACTTCCACATTAGCCCAATCCTCCACTTGACGAGTTCTCTTGTTGAATACCCGTTTAAGCGGGGTTGCATATCCAACAAAATATCCCTCTTCAGCTTTAGGACTAAACTTCTCGCTTGGATTCAACATCGTACATGGCGCCCCAAATGGTTCTAGATACTCTAAATTGGGCTTTCGTCGGTGTAACAGCTCATAAGATGTTTTTCCAAACTTCTTCACTGTCAAAACCCGATTTAATGTATAATTTGCTGCATAAATCGCCTCATTCCAGAACATTACTGGAAGATTTGAGTCAGCGAGCATTGTTCTTGCAGCCTCAATCAGAGTCCTATTCTTTCTTTCAGCAACACCGTTCTGTTGTGGGGTATACGGAGCTGAATATTCATGATGTATCCCTTTGCTTTCACAAAGTTCATCCATCTTTGCATTTTTAAACTCCGTCCCGTTGTCACTCCTGATCCTTTTTATCTTCAAATTGTAAATATTCTCCAGCCGAGTGAACAGAACTTGTAAGTTGGTAAAGGTGTCGCTTTTGTTCTTCAAACACATCACCCATGAGAATCGTGAATAGTCATCAGTGACAACTAAACAATAAAGCTCTCCAAGATGACTTTTGCGCTTGACCGGTCCAAAAAGGTCCATGTGCAATCGCTCAAGCGGCATCTCAACAGAGTTAACTTTCTTCACTTTATGGGATTGTTTGTGTTGTTTTCCTTTCATGCAACTCACACACTTGTCGTTCAGATGGAAATGTTTCACGTTTACTCCATCGACAAGTCCATTTCTCACTAACTGATTCATTTTCCTCAGATGAATGTGCCCCATTCTGCGGTGCCACATTATCGATTCTTTTTCGGTCGCCTTGGATAGAAAGCATGTTATCTGTCCCTGTGGTGTCATCGCCTTGGACATATCAAGAATGTAAAGATTGTTGACTCGAGGTGCCATCAACATAACCCACTCCTTTGGAATCTTGAAGCCCGGTTTAAGTATATAGCAGGATTTGTCATCAAAATGCACAGAAAATTGTTTATCGCATATTTGACTGACGCTCAACAGATTATAGTCTATCTGTTTGACATAAGAAATCCGCTCGAAAGTCACAATCCCGTTACTCACGCTTCCTTCCATCGTGATATAACCTCCTTTATTTCCCGCGAACGCAACATATCCTCCATTGATATTCTTCACATCGAACAGCAACGCCAAATCCCCCGTCATGTGGCCTGAAGCTCCACTATCAACAATCCAGAGACTGCTAATAGGGCCAACTGAAGCTCCCTGCACATAAAAAGTAAACATTTAGTTCTTTCGGGGGACCCAAGCCTGAGTCTTGGGCCTTTGAACTTTGGCTTTCAAAGAATCATTCTCATTGACTTTTTCAACAACTTTCTGTTTTGAATCAATCGTTTTCTGATTTTTCAAAACAGTTTCATTTTTATCACTCACCTTCGAAGTAGAAGCTCCTGGAGTACCATTAGGTGTCCAAGATTGTTCAGACCTTTTGAGAATACGAATTTGAGATTTTGGTTTCTCAATTGGTTTCTGAACATTGTTACTAAAAGTAACTTTCTTAGCAACCTTATCTGAATTAACAGACTTAGGTCCAACATTTGACTTGACAATTGGTTTTTGTGGAACCTTTTGTCTATCAGCTGTTGTGTTCACCACTGGTTTTCTCCAAGATTGTTCCATTGCAATCCGATTCCTCCGATCATAATGAAATGGACGGTTGTTCCTCATTTGAAAATTGTTTTGATTATGAAAATGTTGTTGTTGAGGAACAGTCCGTCTATGAGGTGGGACATAATGATCAATCGGCTTTTTCATGGAATTCTTAACCTCAACTTCATGTCTCTTGTGCCTTACATATGGACACTGAGCAAGTAAATGCCCGCGTTCTCCACATTTAAAGCATTTTCTATATTCCTCAAACACATAATGAGCATTTGGTGAAGCAAATGATCTGACAGGAAATTGATCATTATACTGTTGATTTCTTAAACTCTCAGGAAGTGGTCCTTTCGAGTAAGAAGGTTCATGAAAACCATTTGCTTTATCATCTGGTCGAATGAACTCAGTGACATGGATTTTTGGTTCTTGAGGAACTTCTGAAAATATTTTCTTTAAGATTTCTGGTGGAATTTCATTGGTTCTTTCATGTTTTGGAAACCATATTGTGCTTTCTTGCCAGATTTTATCAAGTTTAGAATAGTTAACGTTTTTAATCGGAAATTCCTCATCAGCAATGATTTTATCGGATCCTTCCATCCGATAAAACACCTTTACAGGTTTGTCACTTGGTTCATTCAGCTCATTCTTTTCAACCACATTCTTAACATCATTCTTTTTCTTAACATCAATCTTTTCAGACTTCTTATCACGATTAGCATTTGCCATCGGATGAACATGATCAGATGGTGACACTGGTTCAGTAGTAATGATGTGATTTTCTTTTGGAATCTCACATTCATTAATAGATTTATCACTACCAGTATCATCATTTTCTGAGTCTGAACTATCACTCTCAGCATAAACACCCTCATTGTTCAAGCCCAAAATCGGTCTCACATCGGAATATGGATCACCAATACTTGAAGTATTAGATTCCATTTCTGACGATGAGTCTGATTTTACCGAACTCTCCGGTATAACTTGGTGATAGTTATGGTTTTCAAAAAGAACAGGAGATGGTACAGACTTGTAATTGGTGGTGTTATCATCAATGATATGATCCACGACATAAGCAACATTCTTATAACTTTCCAGTTTCTTGTTAACTTTTTCAGCAAAGCATTTAATGGCAGCCATTTCCAACTTGGTGTTTTCAATTTCATTGATATAGTTATTTATGGCCAATTGTTTCAATGACAAAGTGTTTTTCAAGTCGGAAATGTCCTTTTTATAGCCATCTAACACTTTGTTAAAAGCATTTAACTCTTTGCGAGTAGATTGACAGTTTTGAATAGCACTATCACGTGAAATTCGGAGTTGTTTATTCTCCTCTGTCAATCTATCACAAGTCCCACAGTATTTATCACTCATGACATCAGTGCTAGATTCAGAACTTACAGGTTTTGGCGGTTCGGTCATGGCCATCAAAGCAAAATGAGCTTCCTTTCCAGTGAAAAACTTTGAGTAGTCGATCTTGGTGAAAGCATCATCAGCTATGCACGACTTCCTCGTCATCAAAAAGTCAGCTTCTGCCAGCAACTGGTCAATATCATCATCCAAAGAATCAACACTTCCCTCTGTGTCTGATTCGCTCTCAGAATCTGAATACACCGATCTACTCTCTTCGGGAACATCAGAAACTGAATCAATTACCATCCCAGAACTCTTCTCCTCAGCCTTAACCTCAACAGGTTCACTCTCCACTTCCATCTCAGTCTCAGAATCATCACTTTCACTCTCCTCAGTTTCTTTCTTCTCATCAACTGCCACCGACTCTTCCAAATCAACCTGATAAGCAACGCATGCCACATTTCCACCAGTAGTCACTTCCTCAACTCCTATTTGCATACCCGACCAGTCAAACCTCTCATCCTGTTGAGTCACCAAAGCTTGGTTCTGACTCGCATTCTGTTGAGTCTCAGTAGGTGTGGTGATAGGTACAACTGTTCGGTTTGGGTGATTAGGAGATTGGTTTTGAATCTGGTGTTGAGTGTTTGGTTGTCTGTTTTGGTTGTTAAAGTTTCGGTTCTGGTAGTTGTTGTTGTTTTGGTAAGAAACTTGGTTCTGTTGACGGTTCTGGTAGTTTGCATTGAAAGGGTTTCGATTACCTTGTTTAGGTGGCTGGGTGCATTCCCTTTTGAAGTGTCCTTTCTCTCCACAATTAAAACATGTAACCTTCTCCTTGTTGAAACCATAGGTTGTGTTGGGAGAAGTTGCCAAGTCAGTCCTTCCAGTTTTCTCTATGAACTCTGTTGCTCTCCTCATTATACTTGCAAAAGCCCATTGAATGTCAATGAGTTCCATCTCTTCCTTGTCTATTTGTGCGTAGTCTTCGTTGGTCAAGTTGTTGTTCCCAATCTGACTAGCGACCAAGCCATTGTAGGATGAAACCATTGCTGAGACTAATGCAATGTGTTGCTGAGCAACCTCCACAGTCACATTTCCCAAGTTGGATGTATCCAAAACCACCGGTTGTTTATGTTGAGTAACTTGGTTTGCTGGTTGTTGTGTTTGGTTAGCGGTGTAAAAGCTAGCTTGTTGCATTGGAGAGATTGGTGAAATGTAGGAAGTATATTGTGGTAGTGTGTATGATGGTTGTGAGTAGGAATTGTATTGTGGTGGTGTGTAGTTGGTGGTTGGTTTTGATGAATCCATGACATTGGAAATACATGCAACATGTGGTGCAACGCTTCCAGAGCTCGAGTTTCCAGCTGAAACTGAAGTTCCTCCAAAATACAGACTTGGATTCTGAGGAATCTGTGACCTCCTAGCTTTCCTCATGTCCTCCAACTCTTTGTTCTCTAGCTTTTCAATAAACTCTGAAATGGTCCAAAATTGATAAGCATCCTTCTCTCTAAGTACCTCCACATGCTGATCCCACTGTGGTGGTAAAGCATCTGCAAACTTATCCACCTGCTTAGTCATTGGAATCTGTACACCATAGCTAGACAATTCAGACAATAAATGCATATATCTCGGAGTTAGTTCTTTCAAAGTTTCATTATTAATAAAAGAAAAATTATCAAACTCTTTGACTAATTCCTCCATTCTCAGACTCCTGGTCTTCTCGTTACCATCATGCTTTCTCTTCAGCTTATCCCAAAGCTGCTTTGACGTAGTACATGTCCCAAACTGATGCAACAGATCACTTGTGATTGCCTGTGTCAGTTGAGAGAACGCCTTCTTCTCCACCACGTATTTCTTCTTTTCATCCTCAGTCAAGCTCTCCAGAGGAATCAACTCACCGGTATTCTCCAGAATCGGTGCTGTGTATCCTTTCACAATCATGCTCCATGCCTCAGCTCCTTCAACTCCCATGCCTTCCAGATGGATCTTGAACATGGTGTGCCACTGGTTATACTCTTGCATATCCATGAGCTTCGGTGGCCGAGTTCCACTACCTGTAGACAAATCCTTAATCAAGGTAGAAATAGCATTAGTGGTTTGAGTATTTACCGCCGCTGCAGCTACTCCCCAGTAATCTGATTGTAGTGCCGGATGTGCTACATTCTGAGGCATCGTGCTCGTTGTTGTCATGTAGTTAAGTGGTTGTGAGGATTGCGTGTTCGTCTTTTGAGCTGCCACTGTCCATGGGTCCATTGTCTGCTGTTGTGGTTGTGTTGGTGCTGATCCCGAAGTAGTTTGAAAACGCCACATGATCACAATCTGAAAATCTCAACACTTAGAAAAATTTTTCAGCAAAAATCTTAGGTTCGCCCGAAAACTAGTACGTTCGTCCAAATTTTTCTACGTTCGTCCAAAACTTCTCACTCTCGTCCAAACAAGTTTCACTTTCGTCCAAATAGTAACAACCGAAGGTGAAAATGACCAGAATGTAAATCAAACCAACACACTTTCCACTTTCGCCCGAACCAAAACGGTCGAATGTAGAATGTTATACTCGAATGTGAAAAATTCTAAACAAGTTTTCAGGTTCGTCCACTCAAACACTCAGGTTCGCCCACTTTTATGCACGTTCGACCACAACTTCTCAGTCCAGGTTCCAGGTTCGCCCAAAATCAGCAGATCTCATTTTTGAAAAACGGTTATTGTTTGAAAAACGGTTATTTTGATCTCAGATTTTCAAAAGTTCATGGATTTGAATGATCTCAATCAGGTTATGTTTCGGAATTGATTTGGAACAACTTTAAGTCTTGGAAAACTTGAATTCGACCACAAATTCACCTTTAAATCGATCAAAAACTATGTTTTTAAGAGTTTTTGTAAAAACAGATGATTTTATGTCAAAAACATGTCCAAATCAGTTCTGATCTTATCACATTTGTTGTTGTATGATCCTCTAGGCTCTGATACCACTTTGTGAGCGTTGGATTTTAGCTAAAACAGGATTATATGATCATACAAGTCACAAATCTAGGTGCGGAAACCCTAGATCTGAACAAATTGATAAGATACAAATCACGACACAATCAAGATCATTTTCAATATCATTTTCATAGATTAACTTCAATCAATAAGCATTTACAAACTGTTTATGTTAATCTAGAATCACACAGATAATCTCTCAAAAACACTCCTAAACCTGAACTGAACCTGGACACAAATGACAACTCTCTTACATAATCAAAAACTCAAAATCTATATATAGGCACTGCACATTCGCCCCTTACAGATGGTCGAATGTGAGCTTTTTCCACATTCGCCCACTGCAAGTGGTCGAATGTGTCTTCAGTTCAGGTCCTGTCTTCCTTCGTCCAGTTCAAGTCTACCTTCGCCCCTTTCTATTCTTCCTTCGCCCATCCATATCTACATTCGCCCATTCTGAATCACCTTCGGCTATCTACTAACACATGTTAATTATAGTATATCCAATCCTTAGTCGCAAAATGCATCAACAAAAAAAATTAGAGAAACTTAACAAAAAAGAAACCCAAGAAAAGGACAATGCTAGGTTATTGTAATTTTACCGTTTTTCTTACTCATATCATGTTAAGCATTGATAAAGTGACAATTTCTCCTAATCTCAACCATTGATTTTCTATATTAATAGCCTATATTCATTTTATAACTTTAGAGGCTCTATAATAGCATCTTCACCGTTAAGTATTGAATCTTTAAAAGGTCACATTGAGTAAGACGTTCTGAACCAGTAAGAGTCTTAATTTAATTCGGTCTGACTAGTTGGTGGTGGATGAGGTGGTGGTGCATTGAGGAACTGGTGCGTGAGTGGCTGGCTAAGGGCTTTGAACATAGATGAATAGATAAAAACTAAAAATTTCAGTCAACATAATTTTGAATCTTTGGGGCTGTTTGGTAATTTCTGAATGGGTAAGTATTGAACCAGTAAGAGGTCTGAACTATTCAGACTCAGTATAATGTTTACCGATTCAAAAGCAAATGTCTGACTGAGACATTTGCTTGCGAAACAAACAGTCTGAATGAACTACGTCTAACTGATTCAGACATATGTCCCACTAAAAGCTCATTAAGAGCTGAAACAAACAGCCCTAATAGCACCATTTTTAGTTATTATTTTCTCTCAGTGTATATATCATAACTAGATTATACCCCGAAAGCATCCCGGGGTTGAGAAATCTAATATGACACATCAATTTTACATATGAAATAGACTGATGCGCTTTATAGTTACATGCAGGAAAGCTTCATGTAGCACCTAACCTAAAACAATTAACAATGTATCTCCAATGTTAACGCCTAACCTTAAAAATGTATAATTCTAATGTTAACATCTAACCTAAAAGAGTGTATAACTCTAATACTAATACCTAACCTAAAATAATGTACAACTCCAATGATAACACCTAACCTAAACCAATGTATAACTCCAATGTAACTCTATTATTAACACATATCCTAATGGCTAAGAAAATGTACAACTCTAATATACTAATATTGATACATAACCTAAAACAATGTATAACTCTAGTAACCTATTCTGCTCTGGTTCAAAATAGAATTCATATTTACTAGTTTTAACATAATTAGTGACTTGCATATACATGATTAATGAATTATCTGAACACGTGTTTTTTTCCTGCATGAACAAAAGCGCACAAAAAATAGTCGTTTTTTTCTCCTTTTTTTTAATATAGCACTATGGTATGCGTTGAAAAGATAATAAAACATTCATCAATTAGGTGTAATTTTTTTCTTTAAAAAATCCCGTAGATAAAAGATATTAACGTTTAAAAATTATGGGAGGAAACATGAGAGAAAAATCCAATTTTGTTTTTAAACTTTTTTTTTCTAAAATTACATAATGGCACATGGCATCCTATATGGCACTCTCAAGGGGAAAATGGTTATATGAGTGCCATGTAAGATTTAGTCCTTTGGAATATATTATATAGGGTGAGGGTCCTGTACAAAGGTTATATTTCGTGAGAAGTGTGAGAGGATTAAAAATTAATACTTAGGCATCATTTTTTGAACTCAGTCATGATGTTTTGGATTGTTTTGCCTAGAAAAATACCAAACATAACAATTAAAAACCGAAAACAATGCATGTTAGGCTTAAAACTTAAAACATCATGCTAAGAATATTAAGCAGTGTGTTTTAAGTGTTAAATAATGTGTTTTAGCTGTTTTTTCATTTAATGACTATAATACGTTGCATTGTGTTTTAGATTGTTGTGTTTCGTGTTTTTCAAGTTAAAACAACCTAAAACATCAATCCTAAATCCAAAACATGATGCATACATGTCAATTCTTAATCCTTCTTACACTTCTCACGAAATATGTCCTTTGTACAGAAACCTAACTGTACAAAGACAATATTTCGTGAGAAGTGTGAGAAGGATTAAAAATTAATACTTAGGCATTATTTTTTGAAATATGTCATTTGTACATGAACTTAAACATATATATATATATATATATATACTAGTAATAAACCCGCGCGATGCAGCGGTGAATGCAATTTCTACAAGACGACAAATAAAGTTGAGAAAACAGAGGCAAGAAACAAAGGACTCACAATGGTGTCACATAACGTCTTCCAATAAGGTTCAAGCCGAAGTAAAAAGGATTTAGAGAAGGTCAAAACGATTAAGCATATTCAGGATTCAAAAGGCACGTGCATATGTAGGGTTGAAAGACGTGCAAGAAGTAAATAAAAAGGGACAATTAGACCAAAAGAAACAAAGATCAATCCCTAGCTTAAAAAAAACCTTACACTTGAGCAACGAAGTTGATTAGGAAATGAAAAACAAATATATTGCTAATATCTGGCACCGTAGATTCCAACCATTGGGTTTTATATATAAAGTATACTACGTTATATGAAAGCTATATATAATATATTGATGATCTGTAACAAGTTATTTTGGTAAAAAAATAATTAGCTTAAAAAGAAATATTTTAATCAAAAAGGTTCCATATACACCACCTTACACATTTAAATGCAATTCAATCATCTCGCTATAAACGTCACATGCGTATGCACTCTAGCTGGAAGATACCAATTTTATAGATGGTAAGTCCCTAAATTTGTCAAAAGCTTTTTCTCTCATTTCTATACTTATATTTCTTTAGTGCATCGTGTTAGTCAAACATCATAAACCAAAGTTGTTCCTTTATCACTTTTTTTCTATCGTTTTTATCAAAAATGCACGAAGAACAAATCAAGCTTTCAAAGCAGTATTTCTAACAGTAATGATATAGAATGATGTTGCCTATGATATATTATATATTCATGCAAAGCAAACAAACGCATTTTAACCAGAGACGATGGTTTTGTACTGGAAATGCTAAAGTTGTTGCAACGATATTAGTGGCAACCTCTTCACACACATTAGATTCACAAAGCTTCAAAAGCCGGTCTAAAGGATACCGATTAGCAGCTGCAAGCCAATGCTGATACATTATCTTTGAGCCCCTTAACTCTTCAATACAGACAGTTTGACGCAGTATATAAAATGAAGTAACACCTAAAAAAACCGACATTTGTAAAATAGTTAAATGGAACCAAACGCTGTTCATGTCAAGGTCAATAACGAGTTAGAAAAAAACAAACAAAATCAATTGACATATGGATAGGAGTAACAATTGACATATAGTTAAATGGAAATGGAACCAAACGCTGGTTCCAGGCGAGCGCCTAGGCATCGTTTTTCACAAAAAAATAAAAAAGCACAGATTTGCGCCTAAGCCACCACCAGGCGCTATAGGTGCGCCTCGCTGCGCCTGAGAGGCTTTTGACAACGTAGGCGCAAAATGAGAAAGGGCTTGAGAAAAAAAGACGCACTTAAAAGAATTAAAATAAATTATGTACTGAAAAATAATAGTTCCTTAAATAAAATAAGCCAAGCTTGAATGTATTGATAAATGATTGAATAACGTAATGTTAAATTATAACTTTAATAAACTATAAAGGTTAATTTGATGGTTATATTTTTCATACCAAACTGAATAAATAGGGGCCTTTATGCAACATCAAGATTATGGATAAAACACAACAAAGGGGCAGCTTAATTGCCGAGGAAATAGGAATTAGAAGCGCTTTAATTGCGCATCGTCTGATTTCATTGCCTAGGCGCCTTAAATGCACACTTTTGGTAACTATGAACTAATGACTTAATTATGTTTGTTTCTTTTGTTCAAGAAATACCTCTACTTTTTTCGAAGTTCTTTCATGAAGTCAACAGCCATGTCCAACATATATGTTGTGTTTGTTTACTGCACGTATTAGTTGTTTACTCTTGTGTCGATATTATATGCTATCACACCATATGGATTACAAGAATCATATCCTGAAAAAGAAAAAAGGTCATCAGTCGAGAAAACTTTTCATGTGTTTTTTTTAACAGAATGACAAAAAAACATTAGTGCCAACTAACAAAATGCCTTGAAAAGAAGCTTTGCCCCATACTCATCCCAACCCATTTGGTCTATTTTCAGCTAACAAAAACGATCTACAATGAAACAGAAAAAATACTACAAATAAGTAGTTTGCAGCTCTGCCCACTTGTCATTAACCCATTTTAATCCAAACCCATTTCGCTTTTTTGTTTACCTAACCCAGACCACCTCTAACAAATCACAGAAAAATACCAAATGTGTATATACGCTGAAGCTTTTGATAAGCAAGGCGCTAATGCCACATCATGCTGAAAAAAGTTATAGGACTTTCTTGAGCGTTTTCATATACCAACTGAACCATTCCAAAAGATTAATATGAATAAATATGAACACATAATCCATAAGAAATATCACTGCTTTAATCGAAGTTACCTTTGTATGATTTGACAGCTTTAACAATCCTTTTGATGGTGTTGGAGCCAAGAGATTGACTTCATGTGTATTCATCATTTCGACTTGATTCAGGTCATCAATGTATAGGCTATAAAAAAGCAACTAAAAAAGGTAACTCCTCCATCATTTAAAAATATATGTTCATATGAACAAAAAATCCAAAGCCATTATCTGAGGTTCTAAACAAATTAACACAAAAACTCAATCCACAAATCTGATTTATTCATCTGAGATCTGTGAGATAATACCCCTGGGAGATAACTTCCCAGGTCATTATTGCCACTGATATAGGTTTTCGTGTTTTTTGCAATCTTGGTTAGCACTACCTCACAAGATTAGCACCGCATAGGGGATCATATAAGGGTCAGAGGCTGCACCAGAAAACAAGTGTTGCATAAAGGGAAAAAACAAATTCATCCACATAAAGAACACCCTCTAAAAGAACATCCTACAACCAAACAAAATCAATATACAAAATTAATAAATAAAACTCATAATCATCAGATCTAAACCCGACTTCAGAGGAAAAAAACTACATATCTCTTGAACATCAAATTTACCTGCAGTGTTTTTCGTGTATCTTTATCAGCGACAAATGAGGGTTCAATGGTGACACTGACCAATGTAGAATCGTGACAGTAGTGGACCTGCAGGCGACAGCTTGATCAGTGATGGTGAGCGGTTCAGTGTTTTTCGTGTATCTTTGCTAAAAAAAACGTGTAAATGGAAACAACTACAACAGCAGATAAATCTTTTTACCTAAATTTTTTTTCCAAAGTATCCGGTGGAGGAGTCGATACCAGCAGTGGTTACAGCATAGGAGATGTTCCGACAACGATTGTGTTCCTGTTTTCTTCTTTCCTATCAACGGTGTTACGCCAAAATAATCAAAGCCAAAGATAAAAATAGTTTAAAAGGCGCGCTTACTCATGAGGCGATGGGCTTTCGTACCCAAGGCACCTCTCACTTTTTAAAACCAGGAACACGACACGGACCATCTAGACCTATACTCAAGTGACACGTTTCAACTGGAACTATTTTGACCTCTTAGCCAATCCACACATCTGGCTATCGCTTATGAAAAGAAAATTGATTTTTAAGCTCGAAACAATTCCATAGCATATAACCCTAATTCACAACCAATTACACATAAGACCACCACGATTCGATCACAATCAACGAAAAACAAGCGCAATTAAATCAAGACTAACCGCATCTTCAGGTTTCACTTAGATTTCGAATCACATCCCCTTCAATGTCTTCACAAAAACCTTCATCATTATAAGTTATGAGTTATTTAAACATTAAATATAACCCTGCACACACTCCAACATACCAACAAACATACTTTCATTTTAAAACCCAAAACTGTTGGTTGGAACCGAACAGGTCTAAGCTAGATTCAGATGTAAAGAAGTGGAATGGTTAAGCGAGTAACTTACCGGAATCATAGCCCAAACCTCACAATAAAACCCTCCATATCTAGCTGTAAAAACAACATTGTAGTAATTAGACAGGAAAAAACTCCAAATTTGTATATAACATGAACAAATTAACATCTATTTAATAAAATATAAATATAAACACAAAATAAATCATCTTATTTTCTTTTAAACAAATCCTCGTACCCAACCAGAACCCTAAAATGACAAAAACCCGACATAAACAAAAGGATGAACCAAATTTGTACCTCAGTGGTTGAGCATAGATGTTATTGAACCAGATTTGTACCATATCGGCTCCCCATTGCAACATAAACAACGTCAGTCACTCTGGATCTACTCATTGTCGACCTGCTAATCTTTGTTAGGGTTTTGAATGATAAATAGTTTTCAAAATAAAAACAAAGTGTCTCTTACCGTTAACAAATGTTGGGATATTCGTCGATTTAGTGAAATACTCATAGATTTGGTGAAATCATAGGGAAATCGCCTTGATGTCTCGAATCTGCAGAGAAGGAGGCGGATAAAGTTTTGAAGCATGAGATATGATGAATGAAACCCTAATTCTGATGTATATCTCATGTTTTTTTATTGCATTATAGGGCTTGTACATGATGCTTGGTAACTTGCACCCCTTCAAACTTTAAAGTTTTGTGCATTGAATCATTGTACATCATGTTATAAATGTTGTATCTTTAAAAAATGTGTAAAAAGACCATTCTTGCCCTTCATATATGCATATTAATATAGTATATATATATATATATATATATATATATATATACTAGCAGGAAACCCGCGCGATGCGGCGGCGACGACAGTTTACAACACGGCACTCCTTTTCTGTTAGTTTATCTATCGTCATTTAACTTAATTTTCTTATTCGCGTAATATGTTTCAACTCAATTAAGTTATCAATCCTTTCATGCTGCATCCGATGTGTGTATTTTTTCCTATGTAAATCCCAAATAAATAAATAGATGCATATTTTTATCAAACAATATAAGGAATAGTCTTCTTTTTTTCGACGACCGATGATATGAAATTTACCTAAGCAAAATAGCACAGTATGCGAAAATCCATGTTGCGTGAGACCCAAGAAATCTTCAAAAATGTCATGGTCTTCCATTATCGGTTGCATAAAACGTACCCATAACAAATATGAAAGCAAGGAAATATAATACACAACAAATAAAAGGTTCAAAAATACAAGTACAAATGTTTGTAAAAATGCACAGTTAAACGATCACGGATCATCAAGTCTAAAAAACACCAGCTTTATATCCTAAAGTTGCAAATGAAGCATGTGGTCTATGAAATAAGATTCCTTTACACAATTTAAACTTGAACTTATTTGAGTTTTGACTCAACTTGCTTATTGCACCAAATTGACTTACTGATTACATTTCTCGAGTCTATATTAACAATTCAAAAAAAAAAAAGCAATACATATATATAACAAATAGAAAATTCATTAAGTTGCATGTAAATAATTGCTACTAATGTTTGTGGAATAGGAGATAACTTATCCATTCACGCATTTGATTTTAACTTGTTTAAACCTATAAACTGATTAAAGTTTTTAAAAAAATTACAAATTGTGTGTTTGTTAATCTATCTATATAATAAATGAAAACACTAGGGTTGAATCCTAGATTTTTAGAGGGTCTTGAAGGATCTAAATCCTAAATGGGGCTCCAAGACTAAGTCTTATATAAACCTCTTTTTATCTAGTTTTGTCAACATCCATTTCTCATTCCTCATTCCTCTCCTACTAATTCCTTTCTCATTCCTCATTCCTCTCTCATTGTCATTTTTGCAAGGTATGTTCTTCATCAATCTTAGATGAATCTCGAAAATGTTTTTGAATCTTTTTCTGCATTTTTATTATATTGATACATAATGTTTGCAATGGATGTTGAATAAAAGATAAAAACAATAGGATTGTATCGTTATTTTTATACAAAGACAAATGACAATCCTATATCTATCAACCTGCTACAAATATGTGATTATCAACAAGTTTTCGATTATGTTTCTGACCCTTTATAAAATCCCTAAAGTAAATGTTTGAAACCATCTTACATAAAATATAAATACAATCGGTTTCTTATTAAAATAACTTTCTAATCCTATTGTTTGTCGATTATGTTTCTGACAATTTTTGAAATCCATCCACATCGGTTTACTAACATATTAAACCAAACAGAATCGTTTTTTTTTTTATTAAAACCATTTGATAATCTGTTTACAATCAACTCTCTGCTTTGGATGTAATCGATACGCGAGTAATTCTGCTCAGCTTTAATCATTGAATATATGATTGTGTTTTTTAATAAACAGATTGCAATTGAAATCGGTTTTGAGTATGTGTGAATATAAAAAACAAGTATATAAAAAAAAACAAAATACCGGATTTCATAAAACAAGATAATTAAAATCAGTTTTTAGTATGAGTGACTTTATGTATATTTTAACAAAAGTTTGTTTTTTGCATACGAAGAACAGGATTTCATTAGGACAAATAACTTCAATATGGCTTATCACAAGGGTGACAAATTCTTCAAGGTTATTCATGACCCTTCCGCATGAGTTTTGGTATGACGTTTCTAATATTTTTTAAGTAAAAAAACCTTATTTGTTATTATAATGTTGGTTTTTACGTGTTTGTGCAGACATTGCCTAAATCCATGAACAGGTTTTTGTTATCTAAAAACTTACGAAACAACAACATTAAAGTTTCGACATACCATGGTCAATCTTGGTTTGTTTTGTTAGAATTTATAGATTTTTATATTTCCTTTTGAACTTATTTTAAATAAATTTTACTGATTATTAAAATGTGTTTTGACCTTTGAATATGCTATAAATTTTCAAACTTCTTATTAATTTTAATTTAAATGTGTAATTATTCACATTGACTAAGATTTAATTATGGTCAAATCAATAAATGAGTACGACAATGTGTGAATCAATAATCATTAAAATTTTGTGTTTTTTTTTCATTTGGTATATTGACATGTAGATGTCTAATTTTACCGAATATTTAGTATGTTGTAATTGTAACAATATGTATACGTTAACCCGTGGTGGCAATACGGTATAATTTAGAATACATATTCACAACTGAATTTACTCACAACATTCATAATGAATTGATAAATGTAATTGCGAAATTTATGGTTTCCTTATACAATAACAAATTTACTTTGAATACGCATTTACTTGTCCAATTTTCAAGCATGTTAGTAAAGCATATATAACATATAAAGAACATTTACTTAAATAACATTGAATAGATAAAAAAAAAACACAACTAGGTATAATCCTTGACATGCGGCATTAAAGGTTTCAATCATTGTTTTTGACTAAATTCAATCAATACATTAATTTATAACAATAATAACAATTCTAATACGGATGCTAATTACCCTCCACTCTTTCATCCATTTCTTATTATTGAATTGATTGAATACCTATATAATGTTTTACATAACATGTAAATAACATTTAGTTTAGTAACATTGAATAGATAAAAAAAAAATCACATCACAAATATGTATAATCATATAAATTCGGCATTAATGGTTTAAATTCTTGACTTTGACTAAATTTAATCAATACATTAATTTATAACAATAATATATAAGAGGTAATTCGAATGCTAATTACCCTCCACTCTTTCATCCATTTCTTATTATTGAATTAATTGAATACCTATATAATGCTTTACATAACATGTAAAGAACATTTAGTTTAATAACATTGAATAAATCAAAAAAAAAAATCACAACTAGGTATAATACTTAAAATTCGCCATTAATGATTTCAATGCTTGACTTTGACTAAATGTAATCAATACATTAATTTATGACAATAATAACAATGCTAATTCGAATGCTAATTACCCTCCACTCTTTCATCTATTTCTTATTATTGAATTGATTGAATACCTATATAATGCTTTACATAACATGTAAAGAACATTTAGTTTAATAACATTGAATAGATCAAAAAAAAAAATCAAAACTAGGTATAATACTTAAAATTCGCCATTAATGATTTCAATGCTTGACTTTGACTAAATTTAATCAATACATTAATTTATAACAATAATAACAATGCTAATTCGGATGCTAATTACCCTCCACTCTTTCATCCATTTCTTATTATTGAATTGTTTGAATACCTATATAATGCTTTACATAACATATAAAGAACATTAGTTAAATAACATTGAATAGATCAAAACAAATTACAATTACAACTAAGTATAATACTTGACATCCACACTTGACTTTGACTAAATTCAATCAATACATAAAGTTATAACAATAATAACAATTGTAAGTCGAATCCTAATTACCCTCCACTCTTTCATCCGTTTTTTATTATTCAATTGATTGAATTCCTATATAATGCTTGACATAACATATAAAGAACATTACTTAAATAACATTGAATATATCAAAACAAATTACAACTAACTATAATGCTTAACATACGGTTGTTTTGCTTTGGCTAATTGACTTTGACTAAATTCAATCAGTACATAAAGTTATAACAATAATAACACTCTTAATTCGGTTCCTAATTACCCTCCACTCTTTAATCTATTTGTTATTATTGAATTGATTTAATTCCTACATCAATACCTATATAATGCTTGATATACGCCATTTAATCAATAAATGATTGACCTTGACTAAATTCAATCAATACATAATGTTATAACCTTTAAAACAATGCTAATTCAAATGCTAATTAACCGCCCACCATTTCATCCATTTCTTATTATTCGGTAAATTCAATAACTATATAAACAAGTCAAACCAATTCACATACAATTGTAATAAGACACGTTGGAACCACTTTGAGTAATCGCAAAGATATATTATTAGGTTAATTTCTGTTTCTCATATTTAATTACTTAAACATTAGTTATTTTGATTTTGATTTGTTGTTTTATTGAAGTCATCTTTTGGTTTTTACATCATTTTTTCCCAGTTAACAAGATCAATGGCTGCTGTAGATGCAAATGAGTTTACAATGGTTAACCAAATTCATGTAAACCGAAACAGTGTGGCGTTAAAGCTAAAGATTATTCGGGTTTGGCGTCTACCCGATCGTCGCAATCCTAATGATGTGTACTCAATTGAAATGATCCTATGTGATGAAAATGTAAAAGTTAACAACACGTTTTTTTTATATCCTATTATTTTTAAATTTCATAACTTTTTTTTTTAATTGTGATGCTTTTAATTTTAATGTATATCAATTATCTTATTTTTTTTTATAATCAACAGGGTGACAGGATTCAAGCGAATGTATTTAAGCGGTTGTTTTTTAAATTCGAGAGGTTTCTGATTGAAAATTCTTCTCTTATTATAAGAAATCCAGGAGTTGGGGTCAATTCCTCTAAATACAAGTATGCTCCAAACCCAAACAAACTCTGCTTGAATATGAATACTCAAGTTTCCGAATATCATGGTTTCCAAGGTCCAGATTTTGGTTTCTCTTTTGTGCCCTTTCAAAGAATTCTGGATAAGGAGGTTGATGAATATGTTACAATAGGTATATTTTAAGCGGTTCTAAAGTTTTTTATATTTGTAGTTTGTTAATATGATTACTTATATTACTATGTATATATATATATATTTATACAAAAGATAAATGATTAAATAGTTCATTCTTTAACTTTTTTTATATAGATTCTTTGCAAAACATACATTCAAATGTTTATTTAAGTTATACATTCACTATTTATTTTATGTGTACTAATTAATTTTTTTTAAAACTATGTTACGAATAAAAAATTCATTTTTAAGTCAACTGATTACACATCAAACATGTTTGTATATTTCTATTCATGTATGTTTCTGTTTTATAGTATAAAATTATTTGCAAATTATACTTTGATATGTAATTTTTCAATTATTTAGGGATTCAAAGCTCAAGGAACAATATCCAACATATTGGTTAGACTATTTGAAAGTGAAATACGGGAACAACTTTCTTTTGTAATTCACTTTGTTAGAGTTGGATTTGATTTTTCAAGAATCAAATATGCTACCAGTCCATATAAACTTTCAAATAAAAATAACACCCAAGTCTTGAGATGTGATAATTGGATTGGTGATAAGTTTGGTTTCTTTTTCTCGCCTTTTCAATCAGTTAGAAGCGGAGGGTTTTTTCCCAATGTTTCAATTGGTATGTTATTTAATTTTTTAAGTTTTCTATGTTTCTATGAAGTTAATTATTCTAATATTGTATACTTACAATTTAAATATGCAACTTTTACAAATATCATTGGACATGTTAAGCAGTTTATTAATGTAAATGACAGTAAACCTACTCAGTTGAACACAAATAAAGGACTGTTATTGGAGATACAAGATTTTGAGTTTGTGTTTTTATTTATTTATTTTTTTAATATATACCATTTTCAACTATTTAAACTGCTTTGTACTAATTTGTATCTCCAATTAATAGGGGCCTTACTGTATTTGTTAAGCTATGGGATAGATTCTCTGATCAACTTGCTAGATATCTTGAAGTTCATAACAATGCAAATCCTCTGATTTTAATCTTGCAGTTTGGATTATTGCACCATTATAATGGTAAAAAAAAATATATAACTATAGTCTATTTTGTTTTGATTATTAAATCTAAAATTACCTATTGGCTTATACGTTTGTTATAATCAGGTTACCCTTATGTTTCTAATTCACCAAAGGTTAGCAAGTTGTTCATAAATGAAGAAATTGATGCCATCAACAATTACAGAACAAGGTTTTAAAATTGTACAGTACTTTTATATCTACATATCAAAATTATTGTTATAATATAAGTCTGATTATTTTTAATTTACATTGTAGTTTGTTGCAAAAGCCAATACAATATCCATTATCAAATTTTCGTTCATTGGGTCTGCCTGTGTTTTCAAATATTGAAAACGAATTTTTGGTCAACAACTGTTATTGTAACATTGGAGACATTTGGGAAATTGACATGGTAAAGACATATTACATTATTGTTATATATTTTTTTTAATTTTTATTTACAAAAAATGTTTTGTTAACTAGCAACACAATTTTACTATTATAATAGGAAAAGAGTATCATTATTGTTGGGACTGTGATTGATGTCTGTAAAGATCGTGGTTGGTTCTATATGGCTTGTCCAGATTGTAACAGCAAGGTGTCTTTATACTATATAAATTCTAGCAAGAATGATAGTTCTCGGGACTATGAAGTCCGAGATGCATATGATTGCATGAATGAAAATTGTAAGCAGAAAGATATCATTCCAGTACCAAGGTGCTTTTATCATGATAAAGTCTATTTTTTATTTTGAAAATATAAATTCTCACATTTTTACATAAAGTTGATCTACATGTGGTAATATTTAATTTTACTTTTTATATATCAGGTTTAGACTTCATTTACGTGTTCAAGATGCAACTGGTGATGTTGAACTAATTTTATTTCATAATGAGTCAACTGTAGTAATTCCAATGTCTGCAAATACTTTGATTGAGGAAAATACACAGGTTATATAATTATTATAATACAAATCTATGAGTGTCTTATATATTTTTTTTGTTAATAACTAAAACAATAATATACATTTTAATTTTATACAGGTTGATCACATTGTCAAGTTTCCAGATGAATTATACTATTTACGTGACAGAGTTTTTGCATTTAAAATTTCCATCACTGATTTCAACTTGAAAAGCTTTGATGAAGTTTATGGAATTTCTAACCTAACTGATGACAAGTTTATTATTTCTGAAATTACAAAAAAGTTTCAGTGTTTTGATCAAGTAAGTTAATTATGGCTAAAATTTAAATTTTTATAGTTATTTGTTAATTTCGTTATACTTTTTTTTTGTATCAGGATACTAGCAAAAACATAATGAATGAAAATTTAACTGAGGCAAAATGTTCGATTATCTCTGGTAAAGATGGTAAAACTAAACGCAAGCTGACAGCAGTATATGAATTGCTTAGGAACAATACATATCAACTCTTAACAACAATGATGAGGCAAATGAAGCTTAAATGGAGTCTGATGTGAAGTTTAATAATGTTTATTACAAATAAAAACTTTGTTGATTACTACTATGCTATAAAACCGTTGTTTGTCTTAATTTATTTTTTGCTTCTCTTTCAGTATACTTATATCATCTCATCTATGGTTTTTGTTTTTGTATTTCATTTGTACGTGCAAATTGTGTTTAATTTCAATTATGACCACTAATTTGATAATATATATCTAAATTTGATACAAACTATATAATCTAATGATTGTATTTACATAACAATCATTGAGTTTTATGCTAAAGTAAATTACATTTATCGTAAAAAATAAAACCTAAATACTAACAATTATGTTCATTTGTAAACTCAAATATATCTAATTTTATATTTATATTTTCTAAGTTCTAACAAAGGTTGACTAATCAATCTGTCCCAATCTGCTTAGTAAGGGTGACCATACGAAAACCGATAACTAAAAATTACCGAAACATAACCGATAACGGCACCGAAAAAAAACCGAATCCGAATTAACCGATCGGTTGCGGTTAACATATGCCTTAAACCGAACAATTTGTAAGTATTTCATATATTTTTATTGCGTTTTCATATATATTTGTATCTTGAAAAAAGGTCCAAACAATTTACTAAATACTTTAAGTTTATAATTTTGCACAACTTTTATGTTTGAATATTAACCGAACATAACCGAAACCAAAACCGATAACCGACAAATTTACGTAACCAAAGTAACGATCGATTTAGGTTATTGTTTTTCCTAAAACCGAACATCGGTTTTCGGTTTTTGTTATATTTAAAAACCGAACATAAGGGACATTTGATCACCGTTACTGCTTAGTATGATTAAAATATACATTATTTGATAATATTAAATCTATATACTAAAAAAACAAATTAATCTGATTTAATTCTACTAATTACACAACAATTATTGAGGTATAATTGATATTTTGAAAAGATCCTCATTCAAAGACCAGTCAATATATTTTGACAACATTTTATGCACTAAATGTGCTCATTTATGCACTAAATGTGCTAATTTTAAGTTCTTTTACCAATCAACCTACAAATTTTATTAATCACATATTTCTACTTCACCTATATTTACATGAATACAAGTCTTTGACACGTATGCAATCAACATTATCACATTGTTATCATTCAATTATATAATTCTCTCTTTCGAACAAGTTATGTACTAATTACAATTACATTAAAAATAAAAATATGATAAAAAGTCATTTACAAAAACATAATGTATTCATACCTTTGTTATTTTTTTCAAAACTTTATACTTTTGTTGAGTACTGATCATAATAGGTAATCAGTTTTCATTACTAACGTTACTGAGGGCTTATAAAAAATATCCACTTTGACGTTTATATAAGAAAAAAAAATTCAGGCTAACCGTTATTTTTAACACTTTACGTTTGTAGCTACTAAACTTGAACAATACAACTCTTAGTTTCATATAATTTTTTTATTTACTATGGTTTGCACCGTGGGTCCCCACGGGTCTCAAACCTAGTAAACTTACTATATTTAGTAAAGATTTACATGTATTTACTATGTATTAATTAGGAATTGGGTGAATAGTGTCAGCCCCCTCTCATTGGTTGAGAGGGGTGGTGACAATTATTTTATATATATATATATATATATATATATATATATATTACAGCTATATTTAATAATAAATATAATTAGTTTCATATCAAAACTAAACTTGCTTGGTGGTGGAGTGGTTTGAGGTGTATTCCCCTTACATGAGGTCACGGGTTTAAGACCAGTTGGAGCTTTTATTTTTATTTTTCATTTACGTAGCTTTATTTCATATTATATATAATTGGGCTGGGAATACAATACAAATTCCATTAGTGGTATAGTGGTTTCAAGTGCATTTCTCTAAGGTTAAGGTGGAGGTCACAAGTTCCAAGCCTTATTTGTACAATTGTTTTTCCAGCTATATTTTTTTGCCTATGATATCATTTTCAAGATTAACCTAAAAATTATAAACTTCCATATGATTGAATTATTTTTGTTGTCTCTTTAATTTGTTCTTACATGTACTACAACTCATGAAACAGAAACCGTGATATCGAAAATCTTGATAAACATACTGCCTTTTGTTGTTACAATTTTCAATTATAAACGTCGGATATACACGATACAACTCTTAATAAGTTTTGCGCAACTTAACCGAGTAAAGAATAAGTACAAGATGAAGCAGGAATCACCCGGCGCGCCGCAACACACGCGGATAGAAATCCTAGTTTGTATCAAATTTGAAGCAACCAACTATTTGATATTTTATATTAAAACATGAGTAACAATAAGCACGAAACAATAAGCAAACATCGGTTTACATACAGTTGCCAAACATATAAGATTTATGATGTATGTAGAAAAAAAAATTCTAAACTTGTAATGTATAATATTCAAAATATGTGAACATCCAAAAATTATAATCACGCATTGCTTTGCACACATAACGCATACACATACACCCAAATGGTGTAGAAGAATGTGACTTTATAGGAGATGTTGTGCATGGGTTCAAATGGTGTAGCTTTTGGTACAACTATAAAACTGATAAAAGCTTTTCACAGTCTGCAGTATTTGACAACACATAAACAAACATAAAGCCAAATGGGTCATAAGAACGTGCGACTTTATAAGAGCTTTTGACCTATTAAAGCACTGTTGTAGTGAGCACTGAGCAGTGTGGGCAGACCATTTCCCAGTCTGCAGTCTTTCACCACTTTAGAAAATCAGTCTGAACAGACCATTGCTACAGCCAAAACTCTTTTACCATTTTGTACACATGCACCACTTAGTCAGCCAATTAACAATATGATAATTAGATTCATAAAGCCATTTATATAAATATAAAACATTTTAATTAATTTATACATTAGAATAAAATCTGAAGTCCAAAAGTATAACACTTACAAGCACACAAACACTACGCGCGTATGAAAAACGCGTTTTTTTGGCCAAAAAAATCGCGCGCCACATGGGCTTTTTACCAAAAAAGCGCGCGCCTCAGGGGCTTTTTACCAAAAAAATCGCGCTTTTCTTGCGCTTTTTGTACACTGCGCTCCTTGTGTGACATAAGGCGCATGTATCTGCGCCTCAGGTCGCCTCGCGCTTAAACGCACTTTTTAAAACCTAGATTAAGGCAAGAACTTGCAGCAATCAAGTTGAGTTACTATTCATCCAATCGTTGTTGTCTATGACATAGCCCAATGAACGGGTGAACATGCCGCAATCAAGTTGACTTAGTATTCATCCAAAACATGCAAATGTATCCATTTGTATATGAAAAAAAACTATTCAGGACATGTAAGACATCATCATAATTGGTTTCTTTGGATTTTGCTCAAATGGGTCTATACAAAAAAATGGAAACAACTATGATGGTACATACTGATTCCGACCTTTCTTAATGACTGGCTGTACATGTCTTACATTTAAAACTTACAATCTAGCAACAAGGTTTATGGTTAAATTCAAACTTATATGAAAATAAAGTTTAATGAAAATAAACAACAGTTTAATTTAACAACTACTATGATCTAATCATCACATATATAAATGAACAGAAGTTAAAAGGTTTAAAATCACAAATATCAAATATGTAATCGTAAAGTCTAAAAATCACCCAAAAGGTTCAGTTAATGGAGGACATCCATTTAGCTTGACCAAATAAAATGAGCAAGTAAATAAATAATCATGTGATCTTTTTCTGAGTTTGTTTTAATATGTAACTAAACTTTATAAAAAGTCACTGATGAGAAGACACTTATTTCTTTGCTGGGTGGATGTTTTGAAAATTCGGATAGTTCACAAGATTAAAGGTACAATGGTAAAGAACTGCACACAACAGAAAGTAGGAGTTTATAGGTTCTCCATTATTTATTTGACCAGTTTGGAATTTTATATAACCCAAATCGATAAATAACCATTGAATTCTATAGTATTACACTTAAAATCGTATGGATAGAGTACTTCGAAGTTGAAGATACTTACCAAATTACTTTCTCAACATCTCTATTGAGGATGATGAATTTAGCACTACAGCTCCTCACCGAGCTATGCCAACAAGCTGAAATCCCAAAGATGATACATAAAACACTGATGAAAAAAAACTAAATTTCTTGACATATTTTAAGAAGCTTGTTTAAAGTTGATTCCAAATGCACCTTTAACAGTTAAGCAGCAAACTAATTTTCTTCATCGCTAGAAATATGCCACCTGGTTCCACCTATAAGCACCACATGATCCTACATAAGGTGTAGATAAACCAGGTTATAATATGCTTCAATTTATATTTTATTAACACAGTTGACAAAAAATTACACCAATGTTCAGTACCGAGGCACCCAGCACCATATGTACCAGTTGGATGAAATTTTACAAACTCAAGATCTTGAAACAATAAGACACAACCAAAGACAATGATTATATCCGATTACCAACAGCAATCTATTCAGTAGGAATGAAGGAAAAAATAAATAAATTTTAGTATTCCTCAAGAGGAAAGCCTGCACGTTCAACCAGCGTTTCCGTCTCCTCTGCCAAAACCCGAAGAGCAAATAATGTTGGATAAGATAATTGTAAGATAGCCTATACATCCAAGGTAAGGGAAATGAATAATTTTAACCCAGTTGCCAAGATTGTTAATGAAGCACGTAATCATCCATCCAACAATGAATCAATGACATGAAAATATCAGATACAAAAAATATACATGCACGGTCATTTGAAATAACTCACCTGCCTTATAATGCTCCGCATCAACCCCACCAAACACAAGTACAACCCTTTCTTCCACATCAGCATTGCGATTGAAGCAAAAGGAAATACCGGTTCTTGGATAAGATCTTGATTAACCATGTGAATAGCACATTTAGTGGTCATCTAATTGCTTCAACGGCTAATTAATCACACAATCTTTAGTATAAAAAAATGTGTATGACAACAAACATAGTATATAACATAAACAAGTGTTTGGTTACCAAACATTAACGGTTTTTGCAACAGATATCTCCTGAAATCCAAGCCCAGATAATCCATCAAACTCTGCTGTCAAGAAAGTGATGCCATGCTCTTTTGTTGCCTCTGTAAAATCCTAAAAAAACACATCACACGTAAGAAAACAAAGAAAACTTTGCACTCTAAAACCATTATCAATAATTACCTATTCTTAATAAACCAGAGATGGCTCCAGTTCCATACTGAATCGCATCAGATGTCCCTAAAATAAAAATGAAGAAAATTACAAATTACAAATTACAAATTACTAATCTGGCCTGTAATTAACACAAAGACCAATCGCAAATATTAGACTTAATTTCATTGTTCTTTATATCTATAATCATACAGAAACAGGAAAGTGGAATGAAATACAGAAATCACAGAAGAATCATCCAAAGCGACCGTACCATTTAAAAATCTATGACCACTTAAATGAATAAAAATAAATCAATCGAGTTAAAAATCTATAATTAGATATTGAAAACATCCAACAAAGAGAAACTCACTGAGAAGTAGCACTTTGAAGAAGGTGCTCCTAGTATACAAAACCACAGTGAACTTTGGATGTGTATTTGAAAATCTTCATCTTCCTCTTCCTCTGAGGGAGGCGGCGGCGATGCTAGGGTTTCTCAAGAGAAAGCATGATGAATGATAATGAGGGAAACAATGAGTGTTTTAGGGTTTTTGTTTGAAGCATGCTTGATGTGGGTCCAGGACGTTTTTCAACATTTTATGCTTTAAATGGTTGTATTAAAAGCTTTAAAAGGTTGTACATGTTGAAAATTGTGTTAAATGACAATCATGCCCTTCCTATATGCATTATAATATAGTATAGATAATAGAGAATTACTAAGATTGTCCTTTAGTTATTACAAAAATTGCACCTTCTGTCATTTTTCACTCATTTTGTCCTTTATTTTCTCAATTTGCTACACCCTCTATCCTTTAGCCTAACTTAGTTAAAAAAAAAGTTGGTAAACTTTATTTTCTAACTTTGTATTTTTAGCCCCTGTAGTTATGATCGGACCCTAACCTTTGAACCCATTTCGATTGACCTCGAATTCGACCATGGCAATTAACGAAATCATAGGGCTATTATAGAACATCAAATTCCGATCAAAACCATGTATAATAATCATACTGGCCTGATCGTTTTCGAGGCTAATCGAACGATTAAAATTGCGACTAGTTGATTTTGTTCTTCAAATTACGAACAATTTGGTGGGTGTTTATGGTATATTTTTGCATAGAAACGGTCGACTAAGGCATGAGATGTTATAATATGTTTCAATTTATGGTATAGAGGCTCGGAAATCATTTGTTAAGCCAATAAATTGTTACATAAACATTTGAAATTTAGAAAATAGGTCTGTGGAAATAAAAGACTCTTTGACAAAATATTTATTTGCTATAGTTTCTGAAATCCTAGGTGATGAAAGTTTAACAAAATTCGGTGCTCTTTAGTGTTGGTACTAGAGTATATCCTATACTCGGGTTATGAGATTATAGTTTGAACAAGGATTTTAAAATCTTGAATGTGATGAAATTTAATGGTTAAGGGTACTCAAAAAATGTAGAGGGACGTTTAAAATAAAATTGGCTAGAAACTTCAAAGGTAATAGATTTAACTCTCTCTCTCTCTCTCTCTCTGTCTCTCTCCCTCTCTCTCTCTCTCTCTCTATATATATATATATATGTAACATGTTGGAAAGAGAAACATATTATTTGGGTTAAACATTGAAAATAATTAAACGTACAGGTAATATTATAAGTTTTTAAAATGAAGTGTGGTTATTAAATCCACAAATGATTTATGAAATTTAGGCTAACACAGAAATTAAATAAGAAAGAAAATAGATTTGAATTGCAAAAATTTTGAAATTCAAAACATAGAATTTAAACGGGAATGAGGGGGGTATAAATGAAAATGAAACACAAAAATTGTAATAATTTATCCTTTAACGAAAATGTTGACTTAACAAAAGGGGAAAAATAAATAAATAATTGCTTGTTTTGGAATCAGGGTCCATCCTGTATAAAAATAGGGTATAGATATTTATGGTTAAATCAATAGCTTTTCTAATCAATAAGATCAAGTATTTGAAGCTTAATCAATGGGTTCTCAAACAAAATGAACACAAGAAGTAAGAAGGTAAGTATAGGTAATCACATAGCGTGTTGTAACAAGTACAAGGCAAATCATGAGTTTTGAATCAATGTCAAAATCAAGCGTATGAGAAAACAAGGAATCTTCACAAAGTAAAGTTTGATTGTGGTAAACGCAAAGTCGTAAAGGTTCAAACCGGTTTAAAACAAATAGGAATCAATGGAGAATTCGAAGTGTTAACTTTTCCCGTGGTTAGAAAGATTTTATTTTCAAAATTGGTTTTGGACAAAAACAAGGGTGGTTGATTTTTTTTTAGGATAAATAGTACAAACTAAATGGATTTAGATCAGAATATAGGAGATTTTAAACACGATTTCGGGTTTCAAAAATCAAAAATTTGTTGAGTTGTTTTGTATAATAGACTTTAATTAATCCATAAAACTTTTCATCGAACATCATTTGTTATGCCAATAAATTGTTACATAAACATTTGAAATTTAGAAAATAGGTCGGTGGAAATAAAAGACTCTTTGACAAAATATTTATTTGCTATAGTTTGTGAAATCCCCAGGTGATGAAAGTTTAACAAAATTCGGTGCTCTTTAGTGTTGGTGCTAGAGTATATCCTATACACAGGTTATGAGATTATAGTTTGAACAAGGATTTTAAAATTTTGAATGTGATGAAATTTAATGGTTGAGGGTACTCAAAAAATGTAGAGGGACGTTTAGAATACAATTGGCTAGAAACATCAAAGGTAATAGATTTAAATATATATGTAACATGATGGAAAGAGAAATATATTATTTGGGTTAGATGTTGAAAATAATTAAACGTACAGGTAATATTATAAGTTTTTAAAATGAAGTGTGGTTGTGAAATCCACAAATGATTTATGAAATTTAGGCTAATAGGGAAATTAAATAAGAAAGAAAATAGATTTGAATTGCAAAAAATTTGAAATTCAAAACATAGAATTTAAACGGGAATGAGGGGGTATAAATGAAAATGAAACACAAAGATTGTAATAATTTATCCATTAACGAAAATGTTGACTTATCAAAACAGATCAGACCTAAGCCCAAGGAATTTGCCTTAATAATCTAGGAGTACGTTTGGATTGTGACAAGGGATTGTGGGAGCTAATATAGGGAGTTGAATAGAGATAAAGAAAGAGGAAGAGTTGCAAGTAAGAGAAATATGTACTGGTTAAAGTCCTAGGGTTATAGACTAGATTATCTTTCTAATAACCTTATTCCCTATAACCAAGGCTCTGATACCAATCTGTAACACCCCAACCGATGGCGGAAACATCAGGGTGCCACGTAATGACGATTGTTCAGTAGCTCATGGTAAATAATAAGTTTCAATAATCAATTAAATGAATTACATACAATTGTTCTAAAAGGAATTTGTACATCAAATGAGAAACGCTAAATATAAATCTTCAAGCAACACTATAACCTGAAACATGTTAAGTTAGAAAATATTTTGGGTCAACAAAAGTTGGTGAGAATTACATAGGTTTGAATATTGTATCATGAGTATAAAAACTTGTGCAATTCTAGTGTCATGGCAAATCTAGTCCATATGTGAAAACAAACTACCAGGTAAAGCGTTTGCATAATCAACCCTAGTGACATGTTTAATGTGGTCCATCCCATACGCATATGGTTCACTCGTTTGTGTTTACGTGTTCGATAAAAATCACCCACGTTACCCATATCCAGGGTACACGTATCCGGGTGGGGTTGTCAATCCAATAGATCTATCATTGTGTATCGTCGGCTTGCGCAGTGTTAATGATTACGTGAGTCTAATTATGTTTACCAAATAATGTTTAAGACATAATGCAACATAGAAATCACACATAGGCACTTATGTTGAATTGCATATGAGAATGTAACATGTTTCACCCAAAAAATGTAAAATAGTAAAAAAGGGCTATGTAAAACTCACTGTTTGCGTGGTAACTTGAAATTCTACCAAACAACAAGATTTGAATTAGAAATATCCCAATGGATCAACCTAAAGGAATACGTAATTTGTAAGAGAACGAACTTAAAGCCTAGATTATCTAGGATTTGGCACTTAGGGCTTTATAGACTAGATTTGGGGATTTTAGGGTTTTTGAGTTAAACCATAATTGGTTTTAAATCATTTTATTTACTTAAAGAAAATTTTATAACTCAATTATCTTTTAATAATTACATCAAATTATGAAAACATGTAAAATAATTGAAAATGTAAATATGAAATAACTTGTATTTAAATAATAGACTTTATGGGATTTAATCTGAAATAAAAGTAGAAATTAATGGAATAAGTCAATAAGTCAAAATAAATTTAGAAATTACAAGTCATTTCATATCTGAGAAAATAAAATAACTCTCAGAATTTTAAAACTTATAATTTTGGTATTTCGTATATTTTAAATTTATTTATTATTATAAAAAGGAAAATAATTAGGAAATAAATAAAAATAAAGTTCGGAAATATTATTTTCATTTTTGAACAGTAGTTATATGTGCTATAAGTGGGAAATAATTTAAAAATTATTTTCCATATTATTTTCATTTAAAAGCGAATTTAATTGAATTAAATCAATTAAATATAATTAAATTGTAAACCTGGATAAAAATAATATTTTTACAGAAAATTAAACTACCAAAACGTTTTATATGGTTATAAATATCTCAACAAAAATTTTGGTGTTAAAATGATTAAAAATGATTTTTTATGAATTAATTACTATTTAAACAAAATAAATAAATTAAAATAATAAATAAATATTTATCAGAAAAATAAAATTATAAACATAAACCTTAGAGTTTTGTGAAGCTATGATAATTTTTATAAAAATTTTGGACTAAGTTTGCTATTTTTAATAATTAATTGTATCTATATAAGCTATATTATAAATAAACAATGAAAAGAAAAGCTGAAAAAAGGGGGAACAGATTCGCCTCCCAAGGGACTCGAATCTGAGACCCTTCATATGCATGGCCATGATGATCCTCCCAAAAGACTGTAATGGCTTATGAAAAGTGAAAAGCCAAAACATACTAACATCTGATCCCCAATAAAACAGTGTTTTGTATACAAGATCCTCCAAAAGACTGTTAACACTAACAACTGTTGTCCCCTAACAACTGTTGTACAACTGCTGTTTACAAAGTCTGTTGAAGAAACATCTGCTGAGTCAAAGGAGTGAAGACACAAGGTCTGTTGGAGCCAACAACACTTAGGCTCTAATAGATGATTCAAGATATCAGAGTTTATCCATCAGTTGTGTAGTCGTCTGAGTTTTCCAATGTAACAGTATTTGTATAGGGCAGATGTTTTATGTTGTTATATCTGTTAGATGTCACTGTCTTAGGTGATGTCAGCCTTAGGTCATCAGAGTTTTCGTTTGTCTATAAATAGAACAGTGCCTGTACTATCCTATTCATCACTCAAAACATTCTCTTAGTACAAACAGAGCTGTGAGTGATCAAGCTGAGGGGGAGATTGTAAAGTTGTACTGTAATCTATGATAGCTTATGAAAAGTACTTGTTGAAAGCAATTGTCTCATTTGTTATGATTTAAAGTTTATATTTCCGCTGCACTCTCCATTATTATTCATCTTCATTACTATTTCATTTATTAAACTTCATAACAAATCAAACTCAGATCCTAATAATTGGTATCAGAGCTTAGTCAATTAAACTCGATCTATTCAATCAATTTAATATAAACAGATCAGCTCACAATTATTGATATCGCTTTGTTTGTCGGATTGAAAACTGAGTAAAAGTTTATTTACGTTCAAAGTTTTTAAACACACTCTGTTTTATAAACAATCAAGAGAATGGCTTCAGATCTGAGTACAATATCTGGCAACGTCGGATGAGCCATGTTCTAGCTCAACAGAACACTGCGTGCGGGAAGTCGGTTATATTCGGACCACATGTTCCGATGGTGCCGAGTACCGAAGATCCCAAGATTCAAGAGCCGAAGAAACTAGAAAACCACTCCAAGCATGATTTTCAGAAAATTGAGTTAGATGCCAAGGCCTTCAATATTGTGGCCATGGCTCTACCAAATGATATCTATGCTGGGCTATTACACTGTAACAGTGCAAAGGAGTTATGGGATGCTTTAAAAGAACAATTCGGTGGGACTGAGGAGGTTATTGAAAACAACCATGAAATATTAAATCAACAATATGAAACATTCAGTCATGTGAAGGGAGAGTCATTAACACAACAATTTGAAAGGTTTAATTATCTAATTAGTGAACTAAATAGTGGGTCTAACTTATCCTAACTCAACATTGAACCATAGGTTTTTAAGATCATTACTAGATAAATGGGACACTATTGCAATTGTTATGAGAAACTCAATTGGTTTTAAGGACTTATCTCTGACCTAGCTTCATGGTAAGCTCTTGACCTATGAGAGAGAGCTAAACCAGAAAAAGAAGCTTTGGGATTCTAGAAAAGTGTCTGATGATTATATGTTTGGTAATACAACACTTTTGGGTCAGGATGAGATGCCTGGTAGTAGTAAGGATCAGGGTTATGATCATTTTATTGACATAACATCTGGTTTTAACTCTGATTCTTATTCACCAAACTATGCTTTTGCAGCAAGTGGTGATATCCAGGCATCTGACAACATTTCCTTTGAGTATAATGACCTTAAATATTTTGATCCCATGGACTTGGAAGAAATGGACATTTTGCACCAACTGGCCGTGCTCAGTATTAGAACTAACAATTTCTATAAGAAAACTGGCAGAAGATACCCAGGTTTACATGGTGGGTCAAAAGTGGGGTTGGATAAATAAAAAATTAAGTGTTACAAATGTCATAGAATGGGTCATTTTGCTAGGGAATGTAGGAGTCAAAATGGAACACCTATGATTACCTATCCAAATCAAAGGCCTCAGACAAAGACTTATCAGTTTTCCCAAAATACCCCTGGACCAAATGTGCAAAACACTGCTCACTTTGCACAGTCCTCATCCACTGTTCCTATCCACTATGTCCAAACCACTATTCCACAAATTCAATATGTTCAAACCCCTGTTGCTCAGGCTTAAATGCCACTAGCTTCTACTCCACCCTCTGCCCCTGCAGAGACTAGTCAACAGAGCTTTTTCACACAAGACTTTGTTGATTGGAGCAGTTTACCAAATGAGCTAACAGATGAGAACTTTGCTCTTGTTGCCAAATCTGAAAATGAACCAGAAAATTTATGTTTCATGGCTTTGGAAACAATTGTTGAAGAGGTTGAATATGAGGAATTGGTTTCTAAGTCTGAAAATGTGACTGATAATGTTGTTGATACAGTTGTTTCAGCTGAAAAGTCTGAAGAAGAGGTTGTAAATCTCTTAGATCCATGGAGTGAAAATGATTGTGACTGCAAGTGTGATTGTGCATTGATGGTTGCTGCTAAGGTATCTCCTCAAATCTTAAATGATTTATGTTCAGACAAATGAGTAATAGCTTTTGCAAACATTAAAGATGTGAATGAAAACCTTAGAAAGAAAATTTTAGAGGATGAAATTCAGTTTGAAAAACTCTTAAAAGAGTTAAAATCAAAATTGACTGAAAAAGAATCTGAAATCAATAGTTTAAAACATGAAGCAACTATAACCGAGGACCATCTCCAAACTATGATAACAAAATATCAGAGTTGTAAAAAGGAGCTTGAGTCCGCCCAAGTTGAGTGTGAAAAATGGGTGGAATCATGTAAGGGTTTTGAGATGCTCCTCAACATACAGACCAAAAGTCATGTGAAATTTGGCATTGGTTGCAATGAAACCACTACTCAAGCTTTTCAAAACACTGACAAAAGGGATCCAAAGTTGGTTGAGGTTGTTCCAACTAATTTGGAGGGTCAAGAAATTAAAATCATTGAACCTAATGGTAAGAAAATTGTTCTTGAAAAACCAAAGGGTTCCTCATCTTTTACTGAACTTGAAAAATATGAGTTTAAACCAACTTGGTCAGATGAGTGTGTTGTTTTTGAAAACTTGAAACCAATTGATTTTGAAACCCCTGCTGGTAAGAAAGCACCACAGGCAAAGGTTATTCACTTGAAAGATCTTCCAGCAGATGCTCAAACATCTATTGAAAAAAAGGTTGAAAAAGGGAAGAACAAAAAAAAGGGTGTACACTTGTTCTGTGATTTCTGTGAAAAGAAGAACCATGTTACTAAAAACTGTTTTCTTCTAAAAGCATATGATATCAAAAAAGGAACAAGTGTATGTGATTCTAAAACTACATGCTTAATATGTGGTAAAAAGAATCATAAAACCAAAAAGTGTCGTTATCTCAAAAATTTTGATGTCAAAATACAAGAATATAAAGCTAAAACTCAAGCACGTCAAGTGGCTAGTACTCCAAAAGGAAAGCCCAAACAAACTTTTGCACCAGCCCAAACATATGTTACCAAAAGTCTTGAATTATCAGATCCCAGAAATGTCCAGGTAACAGATGCTCCACCCTCAAACAAGTATCCAAAAGGACATGGACAACCACCTTGTCATAGTCTGTCACATGTCTATGAAGAGCCCAAGAGACCTTCAAAACCAAGAGTGAACAGGAATCCTTATGGTTACTATCATCTGACAGGAAATGGTCAAACATATGTTGCACCAAGTGTTGACATACAAACACTGGCAAATGGTCAGCAACTGTTGTTGAACTTATTTCAAATATTGGTTCAAACCACTGATCATTCTCCTAAACTTGAGGCTGAGAAGTCTGGGAACTCATCCAAAGCCAACTTGGCTTTGGACACTCACCAAAACTAATCCAATACTGATGTGCAGGGAGCTTCTGCTTGCTTAGATAGTATATGGTATGTAGATAGTGGAGGCTCCAGGCACATGACAGGATGTAGAGCTTTACTTCTGGACTTCTTAGCTCATGGAGCGGGTGATATATCCTTTGGTAATGACTCTAAAGGCAAAGTGTTGGGTTCAGGGACTGTTCAGGCTAGGAAACTCAAGTTTGAAAATGTTAAACTTCTTGATAATCTTAAATTTAATCTTCTTAGTGTCTCACAAATGAGTGACCAAAGCTATGGGTCATTTTTCACTAAGAAAACTTGTAAGATTATTGGGCCAGAAGTGGTTAAAAAGATTGACACCATCATAGCCGAGAGCAAAGCACAACTTGTTGCTCACAGGAGTGGCAATGTGTATGTAGTTGATATGTTGAAGGATAATCCTATGGAAAATGTATGTCTGTTTTCTGCTGCCTCAACTAAAGAGACAGAATTGTGGCATAGGAGACTGGGTCACACCAACCTTCAAACTATCAACTCACTCTCCAAACAAAGCCTTGTGAGAGGCCTTCCGTCAAAGGAATTCAAATGTGATGAGCATTGTGTTTCCTGTTTAAAAGGAAAGCAACATAAAAGCTCTTACAAATCCATTGATGAGTCCAAAACAAGTCAATGTCTTCAGTAGTTGCACATGGACTTGTTTGGCCCAGTTAATGATTTTTCTAGGTTTACATGGACTTACTTTTTACACTCTAAGGATGAGACTGCAGGTATCTTGAAGGACTTTGTCACCAAAGTTGAAAAAAAAATATGACTTGCTAGTAAAAGTCTTTTGAAGTGACAATGGAATAGAGTTTAAAAATAAGGAGTTGGATGATTTCTGTGTGTCAAAAGGGATTGTGAGGTAGTACAACGTTCCAAGAACACCAGAACAAAATAGGGTGGTGAAAGGAAAAACAAAACTCTCATTGATGCTGCAAGAACTATGCTAGCAGATTCTGGTTTGCCACTGTCCTTCTAGGTAGAAGCTGTAAACAATGCTTGCCATGTTCAAAACAGAGTTTTAACTAACCCTAGACATCAAAAGACTGCTTATGAAATTCTGTTCAAAATCAAACCACTGATATTATTTTTCAAAATCTTTGGTTGCCCATGTTTCATTTTAAATATTAAAGATTCCTTTTCAAAATTCGCAACCAAAGTAGATTGTGGGTATTTTTTGGAATATTCTTCTACTGCCAAGGCCTATAAGGTATTTAACACAAGGACTAGGACAATAGAAGAAACTCTAAATGTAAAGTTCAATGAACTTTCATCCTTAAAAATCCCAACAAATCCTGTTGAACTGTTTGATTTAGAAAAATTCAAATTTGAAGATATTACTGCTAAAACTAACAGTGCAGCTATACCACAATCTCCACAACAAGATTACAGATTTAATTTGTGATTCCTACTCACTACAAAGTCACTTCTGCATCAGGAGAAGCAGATGTTCAAAACACCTATCTAAACTCTGCCACAGTTGTGTCAACTACTGTTGGCCAATCTTACCCTCAAACCACCGCCTCATCCAATTCAACCACTGTTCAAACATCTGTTGACAAAAGTCCAACCTCTGTTGACAAATGTCAGTCCAACTTTACACCACTTGGACCCATTCCCTCACTCCCATTTCACCCATCTGTTGGCACAACAGAATTGCAAATAGATGTTACAACAATAGAGTCACCAAACCTCTATCCCTCACCTCAAAATGCCATCATACCATACCAGGGAGATCTAATCTACCCAAGAGCTCATCCACCAGACCAAATCATTGACAACATCAGAGAGGTAGCGCTCACAAGGAGTCAATTCAAAGTTCTTGACAGGATTGGAAAAGTGGCTTACAAACTTGATCTTCCACCTGAGCTAAGCAATGTTCACCCAACCTTTCACGTTTCGAATCTCAAGAAATACTTAGCAGATGAGAACCTCCATGTCCCTCTTGAAGATGTGCAGATCGATGAAACTATGCACATTGTAGAGAAACCTGTTGAGATCGTGGATACTGGAGTCAAGAAACACAAGCGCAGTCGCATTCCGATCGTCAAGGTTCGTTGGGAATCTAAACGAGGTCCAGAATTCACTTGGGAACGCTAGGACTAGATGAAGTCTAAGTACCCACACCTTTTCCCACCAGACTCTCCAACTCCAACTTCAGGACGAAGTTCCTAAAAGTAGGGGAGACTGTAACATTTCGCATTGAAATCTTATGTACGTTACGATTATTAATAAAACATCAAACTTTTTATCATTTTCGTGCCCTTTAAAAATGTTTTGTGACACATTTGGACCCCTAGTATCATACTACAAGGTTATATTATATATATATATATATATATATATATATATATATATATATATATGAGAAATAATTGTCAAAAAATTATTGCATGGGTCGAGGTTCGAACCCGAGCCCATGGCCGGTTAAACCATACAACCACAACACCAAACCAGCTGGTCTACCACATGTCTTGGTATATAACCCGGATGTAATTAAATATATAACAAGTTTGGTGGTGCAGTTGACTTATGAAAAGTCAACTGCGACGAACCCCCTTTCAAGAATTCAAATCAATACCGCGTAATTAACCTATGATATGGTAAATTATGTAAATCATTGACTAAACGCGTCCATTACAAGCCAATTAACGTTAAAACATTCCAAGATCTTGTCCAATTATCGCGTCATCGTAGTTAAAGCGGGTCAACTTACCAATTCGCAACACTCAAGCCTTCCACTATAAATTGGAACCTCCTCTACAACCTAAACTCGCCGATCTCTTCTTCCTCACCTTCAATTTCTGCTAAAAACATCTCTACAAACTTCAATTGCTCGCATCTTGACTTTTCTGTTTGACCGTCCAAAAATCACGAAAACGAGTTGTAAGTTCTAATGTTTTTACATGGTTTTGTTTATCGGCATTCATACAACAATAACCCTATGTTTAATCGGGTTATTGTTGTTCAAATCTGATTATTGCAAAAACTAGGGCTCGACAGCTTTGAAATTGGGGATAATCATCTGCAGACACTGTATATATATATATATATATATATATATATATATATATATATATATATATATATATATATATATATATTTGAACCAAAATCATCACCAACTGATCAACAGATCAGTTGGTGTGGCCTCTTGTCCTTAAAACACGAACCGGCCACAGGCCACGGTTCGAGTCCCACAATACACAACTCTTTTTTTTTAAAACCTTTACTTTTATATATTCTCTATTATTTTTAAAAATGGTTTTAAAATACTAAAACTTCTTTATAAATTCTACAAAAAATTATTTTATGTTATTCTAATAGAAAAGTTTAACATACAATTTTTAGTTTTCCAAAAATTATTTATTTATTATATATAATAAATATTTCAAGTTTATCCTATTCTAATTATAAAATTCTATAAAAATATCAAAACGATTATATAAATTTCCACAAAATTTATTCTGAGTTTATAAAAGATTAAACATTTCTGAAATGATTTTTATTTCTGAAAAATCATTTATTTAATATTTTTAATCATTTTTTGTTATTTTTAATCATAAATAAATCATAATAAATTCATTTTTCAATATTTTTGCACCAAAATTTTACATAAATTATTTCTGTCCATTTAGAACAGAAATACAAATTTTAATTTAAAAATTCTTTAATTTTAATATTTTTAAATATTAAAGTTATATTTTGACAAATTGAAATAAATAGATTAAATATTCTATTTTTAAGAAAATAATTTTATAAAAATTATTTTCATACTTAAAACTTTATAATGTAACCATCTTTAATCTAAAGTTTACAAAAAGACTTTTGTTTATTCATTTATCAAATTTCTTTTATTTATCAAACAATTTAATTAATAATCAAACAATACTTATCCCCAAATTCGAAACCCTAGAAAATACTTGTAGACTAGAAAGACTTAGACTTATTTGTTACCTTATACATAGGGTAATATTTGGAAACTTTGGGCTACACATATTCTATTTCTCGAGACTTAATACTTTGCTAAGGTGAGTTTACGTAACCATGTTTATGCAATTTTTTATACTTGCAACTTTATATTTAAGCAATTCTACATACATGTCTAGTTGTAAACTTTAATGCCTCATGACTTAGACAACTACTGTTAGACTTAAACATCAACTTACATAATCATTAGCTATGGCCAAGCCGGCGATACTCAATAATAGATCTATTGGATTGACAATCCCACCTAGATTCGTTGACCATCTTTTATGGGGAGCGCGGGTGATTATTATCGTTCCAACGTGATACTAAGGTGAACCGTGGATGACGGGATGGACCTAAACTTGTCGGAGGTTTGATTATGTGCATACTATACTTCATGTTTATTCATGTAGACTTAAATTTACGATAGATATATGAATTGCTAAACTTTTACTATTCTTAAACTTAATTGCTTGACATAGCTTATGTATCCTCACCAACTTCTAGTTGACCCCCCCCCCCATGTTTGCAAACTCAACAGGAAATAATGATGCTTGAAGTCTAGAGCTAGCAGGAAGAGATAATTTGAAGTTTATGCTTTGTTTGGCTTTTTGATGTATTAGAATTTCATTCAAGACTTGTTATGTATTTTCAATTTTGGATATTTTACTTTAAATAAATTTCAATTAAAACTTGAATACCATGTGCTACTGTATACTCATTAATATGTGACACCTCGATGTTTCCGCCATCGGTTGGGGTGTTACATGGCTAGCCTCAAAAACAGAGGAGGTCACACCTCTTGCGTTGCATGTAACTCAAGGTGGTTTTTCAAGTGAAGTAGCCACTAATGCTGTAGAGACCATTGTCTCACAACAGGACAGTGGTTCCATCCCTAAGACTTCCTTGAAGGCAACAACTGATGAGGCCACTATAGTAACCCCAAAATCAGTTGGAAGTCCTTAGAACAAAGACAAAGGGGAATCTGGTTCTTATTTTATGGACTCGCCTCCTAGAACTGAACCAGTTACAACTACCACTTCTGTTAGGAATTCAGATGATCCTATTAATATAGGTGATGAGTTAAAATACCAGGAATTGACGGAGAGAGTAACATCCATTGAATCATCTATTGCTGAAATCAAGACAATAATGCAATCTTTGGCTGTCCTCACCAAAAGTCAACCATCCACAGAAGACATTGCTAGTGAACTATGGAAGTCTGTCAGCCCCATGAAACATATATGGCTCAAATCGAAACCATGGTAGATGCTAGGTACACAGATACCCAAGCAGACATTAAAGCCATCACAGATCATCTGCTGAAGACCACTGGCTCTGCCCCCACAACTATCTTAAGAGATGAAGATGATGATGAATTCACTACTGATGATGCCAAAAAGGGGGAGAGTGGCAGAGATAGATTGCCAAAGCTAGATCCCTTTGGGTGTCCACCTTCTCAATAAGGTCAATCACAAAAGTCTGCTGCCAACAAACCAGGGTCTGCTACAGCTCCACAAGAACCCACTGCTCAAACCACTGCTGCTGAATCCGCCAAAGCTGATAAGGCAAACGAAATTGATGAATCTGCCAATATCATAGCTGAAGAGGCTGCTGAAGCTAAGAAAAAAAGGTCTGATACTTTGGAAGTCAAAGCAGAGGCTCTAGTACAGAAGAAACAAGAACAACAGCAGGAATTTGAAGATGTTGGTTCCTCTAAAAGGTAGAAAATGCCTGCAAAAAATGTTAGGCAACCACCATCCAAAACCAAAACCTCTGCTACAATAACATCTGCTAGAACCACTGCTACCACCAAAACATCTGCTACCACCAAAACAACCACAACCACTGAACCCATAATAACAACCACCACTACACCACCCATAACTATGCCACCCACATCACCATCACAACCCCAAACATCTACTGGTCCTACAAAAGTGCCAACATATGTGAACACATCCACTACTACCCAAACACCATCATATCTTTTTATCCTGTACAAAAAGAAGAGAAAATCAACCTTTGTGGTACAGGATGAGAATATAGAAACCAAACCAACTCCCATTTCATCACCAAAATCTGCACCCATTCCAGCCATTCCACTTGCATCCTTTTAAGCACAGACTTCCCAATTTGCTTCCTATAGACCACCACCATCCATCACACCATTGGCTGCTTAGTATCCTCTTGAGCTTGATCAACTCAAGGGGGGATTCAATCCTTCTACAATATTGAGGATCCATCAAAAAGAACTTTCCAATCTCTCCCAAATATCCATGTACCCAGAAACATTGATGAATACTTGAAGTTTAAAGCAGAACAGACAGATTTGATCATCAAGGAGAGATGCAAAAGAAAGGATGACAGCATTATTTAGGGCATCTATTTAGCTGAGCTTAGCAAATTGAGAAGGATTGAAGATTTTGCTAAGACCTTGAGCAATTCTATGTCAGACATGCCACTAAGTAGTGATTTGGAAAGGGTACTTAGGGAATCTATTCTTGATCAGATCTTGGCAACCATGCCTTACAAAGCAAATAAGAAACAATTTGCAGGCTGGACCACTCATGCCCTTCAAGAAGAACTGTACAGAATTGAAAAGATGACCAAGAATCCTACTCAAAAGGCTTCTGCCCCTGATTTCAGAAAAGGCAGAGACCCAGTCAGAGCCTTGAAATATAAAAGAACGAGGGAAGAGATAGTGGCTGCCATGTATGGAGAAATGAGGTCTGTGGCAAGATGGTCTGAATTGAGACTGGTTGAAACATACAAGAAGCGTGAAGAGAATAGAAAAACTGATCCCATACTACCAAGAAAACCAAATTATCCTGATGCACCAGTGGTTAGAAGATCTCAGCAGACCTTTTCACTTGATAGCTTACTTGCAACATCTGTTCTATCCATTGCTGCCAAGAAACAGTACAAAATGCAGAAGCAGATGTCTGAAGAAGATGAAAAAGAGTTTGCTCAAACATTTGTGAAAGAAGGGATCTTCAACCAAGTCCATTACTTCTCTGACCCTGTCTCTGAAGAACTCAGAAGAATCATTGGCAGACCTCCATCACCAAACTCATCCAAAATAAATCTGCTACTCAAGAAATCCTCAGGTTAAAAAATTCTAAAGTGGAAGGTCAACAAAGACACCCACGAATTGACTCTGCTCAGATCTGACGGAGAAGCTCAGAAGTTAAGAATGGATGATGCATATGGTCTGTGTGCAGATGATATCCAAGACCTTCTAAACATAGAGCTTGAAAGAGATGCTGAAGACTTATTCTCATTAAACTTTGAATTACAATTCAAAGGGCAGATTAGAGAAAGTCTGATGAGAAATAAAGATCAGCAATAAAAGTTGAGTTTGGCATCATCTGTTCTAGGGGGAGATTGTTGGGTCTGCTGGCCTTGAGAAGAACAGATGATCTGAAAAGCCAAAACATACTATAAATATGATCCATAATAAATCAGTGTTTATAAGTTGTTCCCCCCAAAAGACTGTTGACTTCTAACAACTGTTGTTCCTCCTAACAACTCTTGGTGTACAAGTGCTGATCACAAAGAACTGTTGAAGAGCTAAAGACTATTGGAGCCAACAACACTTAGGCTCCAACAGTGGATACAAGCCATCCGAGTTTTACCCATCAATTGTTTAGTCATCAGAGTTTATCTATGTAACAGTGTCTGTATTCATCAGTTGTTTTAGGTTGTTATATATCTGTTAGATGTCGCTGTCTTAGGTGATGTCAGCCATAGGTCATCAGAGGTTTAGTTTGTCTATAAATAGAACAGTGCATGTATTGTTCTATTCATCACTCCAAACAGTCTCTTAGATAAACAACTGTGAGTGATCAGGCTGAGGGAGAGTAATTGTGTAATAATTCAATCTGTGTTGATTAATGAGAAGTCTGATTCTAAAACAATTATTCCATTTGTTTTGATTAATAGTTTACTATTTCCGCTGCACTTTCCATATTTGTTTATCTTCATTCATATTTCATTTATAAACTATCAAAACAAATCAAACTCAGATCCTAACACTATCAGGCTCTTCTTGGCCTTTGCTGTCAACCACAACATCAAGGTGTATCAGATGGACATCAAGTGTGCATTCCTTTATGGCAAAATTCAAGAGGAGGTCTATGTGTGCCAACCACCTGGATTTGAAGACACATTCCATCATGGTCATGCCTACAAGCTCAACAAAGCTTTGTATGGCTTGAAACAAGCACCAAGGGCCTGGTATGAAACTCCTTCCACCTTTCTCTTATCCATTGGTTTCACTAGAGGTAAAATTTATAAAACCTTATTTTTAAAATGTACAGGGAAAGATTTAATGATTGTTCAAATATATGTGGATGACATCATTTTTAGATCCACGTGTAACAAAAATGTGTCAAGAGTTTAGGGAACTCATGACATTAGAGTTTGAAATGAGTGCTGTGGGTGAACTCCAGTGCTTTCTTGGTCTCCAAGTTAAGCAACTGCAAAATGGAACACTTATTCACCAAAATAAGTATGTTAAAAACCTACATAAAAAAATTAAGATGAATGATTGTAAACCATGTAGTACACCCATGAGCACTACAAAGCTACTCACTATTGATGACAAAGATGAACTGGTTGATCAGACACATTATAGATGCATGATTGGGTCTTTATTGTACCTCACTGCATCCAGGCCAGACATTATGTTTGCCACTTGTGTCTATGCAAGATCCCAGGCATCACCTAGAAAGTCAAACCTTATAGCTGTAAAAAGGATATTCAGATACCTAAAAGGTGCTCCCACACTTGGTATCTGGTATCCTTCTAATGGAAATATTAAGTTTTCAGGTTATTTAGATAGTGATTTTGCTGGTTGTCACACCATAAAGAAGTCAACATCGGGTGGGTGCCAATTCCTAGGGAATGCCTTAGCCTCTTGGCAAAGCAAAAAGCAAGCAGCTGTTTCAACATCAACAGTAGAGGCTGAATACATTGCTTCTGCAAGCTGTACAACCCAACTCTTGTGGCTTCAAAATCAGCTACTGGATTTTGGTATAACTGCCCTAAAGACTCCACTCATGTTGGATAGTCAAGCAGCTGAAAATATCATCAAAAATCCAGTTTCCCATTCAACCACAAAGCACATTGACATCAGACACCACTTTGCGAGAGATAGCTATGAAAAAGGTTTGATTTCTCTACACCATGTTCCACCAGAGGATCAGCTGGCAGATGTGCTGACAAAAGCTTTAGACACATCTACATTTGAAAATCTGATCTCTCGGATTGGTATGCTAAACATGAATTAAACAAAAACATGTTTTCATTAAATAAAATATTAAAATGCTGTCAGAAAATCAAAAATCCATACTTAAAAAATAGCTTTTGGTTGAAAATTTTTTCAAGATAAAACAACCACTGTTTCATACATCTTATCATCTGTTAGTTGAAAACCTGTTTCAAATAACTGTTCAGATAGAACAACCACTGATTGGTTGAAAAATCTATTTCAAACATCTGTCCAGATAAAACAACTGTTTCCACTATACACACACACACACACACACACACACACACACATATATATATATAAAGCAATAAAAAACAGTGCTTTGGCAAACTCCATCAAATGTTTGCCATATCTGCTCCATCAGATGTTTGCCATGTCTGCTCTCAAAAGCGGTGCTTTGGCCACATCAGTGGTTTCACCTGAGACTATAAAAACCCTGTTTTTCCCCAACAGTTGTTACCCTGTCTCATTGTATTCAAAATACTGAAAACCGCCTTCATTCAACCTCAAACCCTCAACCTAATTCCATTTATCCTCTTACTCGAATCCAAAACATGGATCTTCAAGTAAAAGCTCCTCATAATTACTTGCCATATCTGTCCAAAATAGATGAAAACCTACCATTCCACTCCATCATCGACGTCATACTAAAATCCAAATACTTGCCTGTTCTCACCGCTGATTCTCCCATCTACATTGACACTCTCCAAGAGTTCTGGTTACATGCTGAAACCATGCTTCAAGATAAAAAGCCAACAACCATTACCTCCAAAATTGGAGATACACATGTCACCATAACCCCCCAAACCATATACACAACCTTCGCACAAAACGACTTGGCAGGTATGGATTCATTCTCAAAGACTGAACTTCACACGGAGTTTTTAGAAAAGGGTTATGAAGAACAAATGACTGGGGCAACCATTTTCAAAAAATACTTTCCCCAAGCCATGAAATTTTTCTTTCATACCCTGCTTATCTGTCTCTCTGCTAAAACTACTGCTTTCAATGAAATCCCATTGAAAGTTCAGTTCTTGGGATATGCAATGTTGTCAGATACTGATTACAATCTATCCCAGGCACTATTTTTAGATTTAGCAGCAAATGTGAAGGGAGTCAAGTCTGGGTCAAATAATGCTTTTCTTTTATACCCAAGACTTTTAAGCGTTTTCCTACAAAAGGTTGTACCAGAAAAGGATTTTAAAAAGGGTGAAGCTCTTCAAATGAAAAGCCTTTCCCAAGAAACTTTTACAACAATGTTGGGTCCAAACACCCAAGAAAAAGTATCAAAAGAAAAGGTTTCCAAAACACAAGCAAATGGTGCTAAAACAACAACTGTTGTCCAAACCTCTATTGCTGAGCCCACTGCTCCTGGTGATCATGGCACTACATTCAGTGCTGTGAAACCTACACCAGCCACCACAAGAAAGAAACTTCTATCTACTAACGCCACCAAAAAGAAACCAAAAAGGTTAACTCTGGAAGATGATATACAAGAGGAAAATCATGTTTTAACAAAAATGCAACAAACAACCACTATTGATACTTTCTCTCAATGGATGGATATATATCCATCCAGCCAAACTCGTCATGTATCCTCACAAAAGGATCATGTTGTAAGCCAAGGGGAAACAAATCAAGAAGCATTTGAGTCACTTGACCATATGTTCAAAAGTTCTTCTCCCGGGGCTGCTTCTCTTTTCACTCCACAACCATCACCATCACATGATATTCCACCCACAATGCAACCATTGTTCGAAGCGATTGACAAAACTCAGGATAATCCCAGTTCCTCTTAATCACCTATCACTAAGAGCATACTACACCATCCATACCCATGTCACCCATACCATCTTCTCAACCTCAAACATTTGCTGGTACTAAACAAGTGCCATCAGATGTTAACACATCCACTACTTCACAAACACCATCATCTCCTCTAATACTGTACAGAAGGAAAAGAAAGTCAACCTTTGTGGTACTCGATGAGAACATAGAGACCACACCAACACCCATTTCATCACCACAATCCGAACCCATTCCAACCATTCCATTATCATCTTTCTCACCACACACTTCTAAATTATCATCCCATCCTTCCACCACCTAAAGACCACCACCATCCATTACACCATTGGCTGCTCAGTATCCTCTTGAACTTGATCTACTCAAGGGGGAAATTCAATCTTTATACAATACTAAGGATCCATCACAAAGAACTTTCCAATCTCTCCCAAATCTGCCTAAACCCAAAAACAATGATGAATACTTGAAATTGAAAGTTGTTGGGTTTGCTGACCTGGAGAAGAACAGATGATCTGAAAAGCCAAAACATACTATATATATGATCCATTATAAATCAGTGTTTTCAAGTTACTTTCCCCAAAAGACTGTTGGCTTCTAACAACTGTTGTTCCCATAACAACTGCTAGAGTACAAGTGCTGATCACACAGAGCTAATGGAAGAAACAACTGTTGAGCTAAAAGACTGTTGGAGCCAACAGCACTTAGGCTCCAACAGTGGATAGAAGCATCAGAGTTTTACCCATCAGCTGTTTAGTCATCAGAGCTTAGCAATGTAATAGTGTCTGAATGCATCAGTTGTTTTATGTTGTTATATATCTGTTACATGTCATTGTCTTAGGTGACGTCAGCCGTAGGTCATAGTGGTTTAGTTTGTCAATAAATAGAACAATGCATGTACTGTTCTATTCATCACTCCAAACATTCTCTCAGATAAACAATTAGTGAGTGATCAGGTTGAGGGGGAGTAATTGTGTGATCATTGTAATCATTTTACTGATGAGAAGTTTGATTCGAAAACAATTATTCTCTTTGTTTTGATTTATAGTTTACTATTTCGCTGTACTTTCCATATTTGTTTAACTTCATTCATATTTCATATATAAACAATCAAAACAAATCAAACTCAGATCCTAACAGTTGGTATCAGAGCTTGGTCAATTAAATTCTATCTAACCAATCAATTTAATATAAACAGATCATCTCACAATTATTGATATCGTTTGTTTGTCGGATTGAAAACAGAGTAATAGTTTATTTACGTTCAAAGTTTTTTAATCACACTTTGTTTTACAAACAATCAGAGAACGGCTTCAATCAATCCCAATCCACATAACACTGCCACGAACAACAAGCCACCGATGCTTGTCAGATCTGAATACAATATCTGGCAACGTCAGATGAGCCATGTTCTAGCTCAACAGAATACTGGGTGTTGGAAGTCGGTTATCTTTGGACCACATGTTCCGACGGTGCCGAGTACCGAAGATCCCAAGATTCAAGAGCCAAGGAAATTGGAAAACTATTCCAAGAAGGATTTTCAAAAAATTCAGTTAGATGCTAAGGCCTTCAGTATTGTGGCCATGGCTCTACTAAATGATATCTATGCTGGACTGTTACACTGTAATAGTTCAAAGGAGTTGTGGGATGATTTGAAAGAACAATTTGGTGGGACTGAGGAGGTTATTGAAAACAGCCGTGAAATACTTAACCAACAATATGAAACATTCAGTCATGTGAATGGAGAGTCATTAACTCAACAATTTGAGAGGTTTAACTGTCTTATTAGTGAACTAAAACTGGTGGGTCTAACTTATCCTAATTAAACTTTGAACCATAGGTTTATAAGATCATTACCAGACAAATGGGACACTATTGCTATAGTTATGAGAAACTCAATTGGATTCAAGGACCTATCTCTGACCCAGCTTCATGGTAAGCTCTTGACCTATGAGAGAGAGCTTAACCAGAAAAAGAAGCTTCAGGACTCTGGAAAAGTGTCTGATGATTATGTTTTTGGTAATACAACACTTTTGGATCAGGATGAGGTGCCCGGTAATAATAAGGATCAGAGTTATGATCATTTCATTGACATAACTTCAGGTTTTAACTCTGGTTTTAACACTGATTCTTATTCACCCAACTATGCTTTTGCAGCAAGTGGTGGTAATATCCAGGCATCTGATAACATATCCTTTGAGTATAATGACCTTCAATATTTTGACCCTGATGACTTGGAAGAGATGGACATAATGCACCAACTGGCTCTGCTAAGTGTTAGAACTAACAATTTCTACAAGAAAACTGGCAGAAGATTTCCAGGTTTAACTGGCAGGTCAAAGGTGGGGTTGGATAAATCTAAAATTAAGTGTTATAAATGTCATAGACTTGGTCATTTTGCTAGGGAATGTAGGAGTCAACATGGTACACCTATGATTACCTATCCAAATCAAAGGCCAAAGACAAACAATTATCAAGTTTCCCATAATACCCCTGGACCAAATGTGCAAAACACTGCTCATTTTGCACAGTCCTCATCCACTGTTCCTGTCTATTATGTCCAAACCACTGTTCCTCAGATTCACTATGTTCAAACCCATGTTGCTCAGGCACAAATTCCAATAACTGCTACTCTACCCTCTACCCCTGCAGAGACCAGTCAATATAGCTTCTTCACACAAGGCTTTGTTGATTGGAGCAGTTTACTAGATTAGTTAACAGATGAGAATTTTGCTCTTGTTGGCAAAGCTGAAAATGAACCAGAAAACTTTTATTTCATGGCTTTGGACACAATAGTAGAAGAAGTTGAATCTGAGGATATGGTGTCTGAGTCTGAAAATGTGACTAATGATGTTTTTGATGCAGTAGTTCCAGATGAAAAGTTTGAAGAAGAGGTTGTGAATCACTCAGATCCATGGTAAGAAAGCACCACAGGCAAAGGTCATTCCCTTGAGAGATTTTCCAGCAGATGCTCAAACATCTGTTGAAAGGAAGGCTGAAAAAGGGAACAAGAAAGAAAAGGGTGAACACTTGTTTTGTGATTTCTGTGAAAAGAAGAACCATGTTACTAAAATCTGTTTTCTTCTAAAAGCATATGATATCAACAAATGAACAAGTGTGTGTGTGTGATTCTAAAGCTACATATTCAATATGTGGTAAAAAGAATCACAAAACCAAAGAGTGTCTTTATCTCAAAAATTTTGATGACAAAATACAAGAGTATAAGGCTAAAGCTCAAGAAAGTCAAGTGGTTAGTACTCCAAAAGAAAAGCCCAAACAGACTTTTGCACTATCCCAAACATCTGTTACAAAAAGTCTTGAATCATCTGCTCCCAGGGATGTCCAAGTAACAAATGCTCCACTCTCAAACAAGTATCCAAGAGGACATGGACAACCACATTGTCATAGTCTGTCACATGTTTATGAAGAGCCAAAGAGGCCTTCAAAACCAAGAGTGAACAGGAATCCTTATGGTTATTATCATCTGACAGGAAATGGTCAAACATCTGTTGCACCAAGTGTTGATAAACAAACACTGGCAAATGGTCCGCAACAATTGTTGAACTTGGTTCAAAGACTGGTTCAAACCACTGATCATTCTCCTAAGCTTGAGCCAGAAAAGTCTGGGAACCCATCCAAAGCCAATTGGCTTTGGACACTCACCAAAACTAATCCATTACTGATGTGCAGGTTGCTTCTGCTTGCTTAGATAGTCTATGGTATGTTGATAGTGGAGGCTCCAGGCACATGACAGGATGTAGAGCGCTACTTCTGGACTTCTAGCTCATGGAGGGGTGATATATCTTTTGGTAATGATTCTAAAGGTAAAGGGTTGGGTTCAGGTACTGTTCAGGATGGGAAACTCAAGTTTGAAAATGTAAATCTTATTGATAATCTTAAATTTAATCTTCGTAGTGTCTCACAAATGAGTAACAAAGGCTATGGGTCATTCTTCTCTAAGAAAACTTCTAAGATTATTGGTTCAAAAGTGGTTAAAAAGATTGACACTATCATAGCTGATAGCAAAGCACAACTTGTTGCTCACAGGAGTGGCAATGTGTATGTAGTTGATATGTTGAAGGATAATCCTATGGAAAATGTGTGTCTGTTTTCTATTGCCTCAACTAAAGAGACAGAATTGTGGCATAGGAGACTGGGTCACACCAACCTTCAACTAATCAAATCACTCTCTAAACAAAGCCTTGTTAGCGGCCTTCCATCAAAAGAATTCAAATGTGATGATCATTGTGTTTCCTGTTTAAAAGGAAAGCAACATAAAAGCTCTTACAAATCCATTGATGAGTCCAAAACAAGTCAATGTCTTCAACAGTTGCACATGGACTTATTTGGCCCTATAAAATCATGAGTCTAAGAAGAAAAATATTTTGTCTTGTCATAGTTGATGATTTTTCTAGGTTTACATGGACTTACTTTTTACACTCTAAGGATGAGACTGCAGGTATCTTGAAGGACATTGTCACCAAAGTTGAAAAACAATATGACTTGCCAGTAAAAGTCTTAAGAAATGACAATGGAACAGAATTTAAAAATAAGGAGTTGGATGATTTCTGTGTGTCAAAAGGGATTGTGAGGCAGTACAACATTCCAAGAACACCAGAACAAAATGGGGTGGTTGAAAGGAAAAACAGAACTCTCATTGAGGCTGCAAGAACTATGCTAGCAGATTCTGGTTTACCACTGTCCTTCTGGGCAGAAGCTGTAAACACTGCTTACTATGTTCAAAACAGAGTTTTAATTAACCCTAGACATCAAAAGACTGCTTATGAAATTCTGTTCAAAATCAAACCACTGATTTCATTTTTCAAAATCTTTGGTTGCCCCTGTTTCATTTTAAATCTTAAAGATTCTATTTCAAAATTTGCAGCCAAAGTAGATTGTGGGTATTTTCTTGGATATTCTTCTACTGCCAAGGCCTATAAAGTGTGTAACGTAAGGACTAGGGCAATAGAAGAAACTCTGAATGTAAAGTTCAATGAAATTTCATCCTTCAAAATCCCAGCAAATCCTGCTGAACTATTTGATTTAGAAAAAAATAAATTTGAAGATATCACTGCTAAAACTAACAATGCAGGTATTCAACAGTCTCCACAACAAGATTACAGATTTGATGTTGTGATTCCTACTCACTATAAAGTCACTTCTGCATCAGGGGAAGCAGTTGTTCAAAACACCTGTCAAAACTCTGTCACAGCTGTGTCAACCACTGTTGACCAGTCTTACCCTCAAACCACTGCCTCATCCAGTTCAACCACTATTCAAACATCTGTTGACAAAAGTCCAACCTCTGTTGACAAAAGTCATTCCAATTTTACACCACTTGGACCCATTCCCCCACTTCCATTTCAAACATCTGTTGGTACTACAGAAGTGCAAACAGATGTTACAACAACACGGTCACCAAACCTCTGCCCTCACCTCAAAATGCCATCATACCATACCAGGGAGATCTAATCTTCCTAATAGCTCATCCACCAGACCAAATTATTGGCAACATCAGAAAGGGAGTGCTCACAAGGAGCCAATCCTCAAATATCTGTCTTTTTGTAGGCTTTCTATCTCTCACACAACCTGTCAAGTACCAAGAGGCACTGAAAGACAACAGTTGGATAGAAGCCATATAGAAAGAGCTCCTTCAGTTCAAAAAACAACAAGTATGAGAACTTGTACCACTGCCAAAGGATTTTGTCCAATTGGCACAAAGTGGGTCTTCAAGAACAAAACTGATGAAATGGGCATAGTTGTCAAGAACAAAGCCAAGCTTATGGTTCAAGGCTTCAGACAAGAAGAGGAGGTCTATGTATGTCAACCACAACATCAAGGTGTATCAGATGGACATCAAATGTGCATTCCTTTATGGCAAAATTCAGGAAGAGGTCTATGTATGTCAACCACCTGGTTTTGAAGACACATTCCATCCTGATCATGTCTACAAGCTCAATAAAGCTTTTTATGGACTAAAACATGCACCTAGGGCCTAGTATGAAACTCTTTCCACCGTTCTCTTATCCATTGGTTTCACAAGAGGCAAAATTGATAAAACTTTATTTCTAAAATGGAGAGGGAAAGATTTAATGATTGTTCAAATATATCTGGATGACATCATTTTTGGATCCACATGTAACAAAATGTGTGAAGAGTTTAGGGAACTCATGACAGCAGAGTTTGAGATGAGTGCTATGGGTGAACTTCAGTGCTTCCTTCGTCTCCAAGTGAAGCAGCTGCAAAATGGCACATTCATTCACCAAAACAAGTATGTTAAAAACTTACTAACAAAGATGAACTTACTAAGCAGCTGCAAGCCATGTAGTACACCCATGAGCACAACCAAGCTACTCACTATTGATAACAAAGATGAACTGGTTGATCAGACACATTATAGTTGCATGATTGGGTCTTTACTATAGCTAACTGCATCCAGGCCAGACATTATGTTTGCCACTTGTGTCTGTGCAAGATCCCAGGCATCACCTAGAAAGTCAAATCTTATTGCTGTTAAGAGGATATTCAGATACCTAAAAGCTGCTCCCACACATGGTATCTAGTATCCTGTTAATGGAAATATTGAGCTTTCAAGTTATTCAGATAGTGATTTTGCTTGCTGCCACACCACAAGGTAGTCCACATCAGGTGGGCGTCAATTTCTAGGGAATGCCTTAGTCTCCTGACAAAGCAAAAAGCAAGCAACTGTTTCAACCTCAACAGTAGAGGCTGAATACATTCCTGCTGCAAGCTGTACAGCCCAACTCATGTGGCTTCAAAATCAACTACTGGATTTTGGTATAACTGCACTAAGGACTCCACTCATGCTGGATAGCCAAGCTGCTGAAAATATCATCAAATATCCAGTCTCTCACTCCATCACAAAGCACATCGACATTAGACATCATTTTGTGAGAGATAGCTATGAAAAAGGTTTGATTTCTCTGCACCATGTTCCAACAGATGATCAGCTGGCAGATGTGTTTACAAAAGCTTTAGACACATCTACCTTTGAAAATCTGATCTCTCGGATTGGTATGCTAAACATGGATTAACAACAAAAATGTTTTCTTAAATAAAACATTAAAATGTTTTCCGAAAATCAAAATCCATCCATAAAAATAGTTTTTGGTTGAAAAATCTGGTTTCAAACATCTGATCAGATAAAATAACCACTGTTTGGTTGAAAAATCTTTTTCTAACATCTGATCAGATAAAACAATTGTTTTACACTATATATATATATATATATATACAAAAAAAATCATCAGTGCTTTGGCAACCATCAACAGCTGTTTGCCACGTATGCTCTATCAGATGCTTGCCACGTCTGCTCTCAAAAGCAGAGCTTTGGCCACATCAGCGGTTTCATCAGAGGCTATAAAAACCATGTTTTCCCGAATAGTTGTTACCCTGTCTCATTGTATAAAAAAATACTGAAACCACCTTCTTCAACCTCAAACCCTCATACAAATTCCTTCACTCAGCTAACTCGAACTCCATTACAATGGATCTTCAAGCAAAAGCCCCTCATAATTGCCAACCCTATCTGGTTAAAACAGATGAAAACAGTAGGTTCCACACCATCATTGACGTCTTCCTCAAATCCAAATACATGCCTATCCTAACCGCTGATGCACCCGTATTCATTGACACACTTCAAAAATTCTGGTTAAATGCTGAGTTTCTACTACAAGACAAAAAGTCAACAACCATTATTTCAAAATTTGGAGAAACAAATGTCACAGTAACCCCCCAAACCATATCCACAACCTTCTCTCTAAACGACTTGGCAGGTATGGATTATTTTCCTAAGGCTGAACTTCACACAGTTTCTAGAAAGGGGTTATGATTCACATATGACTGGAGCAAAAATTTATAAAAAATATTTTCCACCAGTCATGAAATTTTTCTTTCATACGCTCCTTATCTGTCTCTCTGCTAAAGCCACTTCCGTCAATGAAATCCCATTGAAAGTTCAGTACTTGGGATATGCAATTTTGTCAGAATCTGACTACAATCTATCCCAGGCTCTGTTTCTGGATTTAGTAGCAAATGTGAAGGGAGTCAAGTCTGGGTCTAACAATGCTTTTCTCTTGTACCCAAGACTTTTAAGTGTTATCCTACAAAAGGTTTTACCTGAAAAGGATTTTAAAAAGGGAGAATCTCTTCAAATGAAGAGTCTCTCCCAAGAAACTTTTACAAGAATGCTGGGTGTTAAGACAACTACTGTTGTCAAAAACCTCTGTCGCTGAGCCCACTGCTCCTGGTGATCATGGCACTACATCCAGTGCTGTGAAACCCACACCAGCCACTTCCAAAAAAAAACTTCCATCCACCAAACCCGCTAAGAAATCTAAAAACGAACCTCTGGAATATGAGATACTAGAGGCAAACCCTGTTGTAGCAAAAAAGCAACAACAAACCACTGTTGATACTTCCTCTCAACAGATGAATATATCTTAACCCAGCTAAACTCCTCATGAATCCTCACAAAATGATCATGTTGTAAGCCAAGGGGACACACATCATGAAGCATATGAGTCATTTGACCATATGTTCAAAAGCCCTTCTCCCGGGGCTGCTTCTATTTTCACTCCTCCACCTACCATGCAACCATTGTTCGAAGCCATTGATAAAACTCAGGACAATCCCAGTTCCTCTCCATCACCTATCACTGAGAGTATACATCAACAAGTGACTGGGTTTGAGAAAAATCAATTGGCTAGCCCACGGACAGGGGAGGCTACACCTCTTGAGTTACATGTAACTCAAGGTGGTTTTTCAAGTGAAGCAGCCACTACTGCTGTAGAGAGCATTATCTCACAACATGACAGTGGTTCCATCCCTAAGACTTCCTTGAAGGCAACAACTGATGAGGCCACAATAGTGACCCCAAAATCAGTTGAAAGTCCCCAGAACCAAGACAAAGGGGCATCTGGCTCTTATTCTATGAACTCACCTCCTAGAACTGAACCAGTTACAACTACCACCTCAGATAGGAATCCAGATGATCCTATTAACTTAGGTGATAGGTTAAAATACCTAGAATTGACGGAGAGAGTTACATCCATTGAAACATCTGTTGGTGACATCAAGACTGATATCAAGACAATATTGCAATCTTTGGTTGTCCTCACCAAAAGTCAACCATCCACTGAAGATATTGCTAGTGAGCTATGGAAGTCTGTCAGCCCCATCATCATAGCTCATCGAAAACTAGCAGATCAAACACATGAAACATATATGGCTCAAATCAGAACCATGGTAGATGCTAGGTACACAGATACCCAAGAAGACATTAAAGCCATCAAAGATCATCTGCTGAAGACCACTAGCTCTGCCCCCACAACTATCTTAAGAGATGAAGATGATGATGAAGTCACTGCTAATGATGCCAAAAAGGGGTAGAGTGGCAGAGATAGATTACCAAAGCTAGATCCCTATGGATGTACACCTTCTCAAAAAGGTCAATCACAAAAGTCTGCTGCCAACAAACCAGGGTCTGCTCCAGCTCCACAACAACCCACTGATCAAACCACTGCTACTACTGAATCTGCCAAAGCTGGTAAGGCAAAAGAAATTGATGAATCTGCCAACATCATTACTGAAGAGGCTGCTGAAGCTAAGCAAAAAAGGTCTGATACTTTTGAAGTCAAAGCCGAAGCTCTAGTGCAAAAGAAACAAGAGCAACAACAAGAAGTTGAAGATGTTGGCTCCTCTAAAAGGAAGAAAATGTCTGCAAAACATGTTAGGCAACCACCATCCAAAACCAAAAACTCTGCTCCCAAAACATCTGCTAGAACCACTGCTACCACAAAACCATCTACTACCACCACAACCACTAAACCAACCACTGAACCCATTACAACAACCACCACTACACCACCCATAACTATGCCATCCACTTCACCATTACAACCCCAAACATCTGCTGGTCTTGCACAAGTGCCAACAGATGTCAACACATCTACTGCTACCCAAACACCATTATCACCTCTGATCCTGTACAAAAGGAAGAGAAAATCAACCTTTGTGGTACATGATGAGAATATAGAAACCACACCAACTCCCATTTCATCACCCAAATCTGCACCCATTCCAGCCATTCCACTCACATCTTTTTCACCATACACTTCCAAATTTGCTTCTCATAGACCACCACCATCCATCACACCATTGGTTGCTTAGTATCCTCTTGAGCTTGATCTACTCAAGGGGGAAATTCAATCCTTCTACAATACTGAGGATCCATCAAATAGAACTTTCCAATCTCTCCCAAATTTTCCTGTTCACATAAACATAGATGAATATTTGAAGTTTAAAGCAAAACAGACAGATTTGATCATCAAAGAGAGATGCAAAGGAAAGGATGACAGAACCATTCAGGGCATCCATTTAGCAAAGCTTAGCAAATTGAGAAGGATTGAAGATTTTGTTAAGAACCTGAGTAATTCTATGTCAAACATGCTACTCAATCATGATTTGGAAATGGTAGTCAGGGAATCTATTCTTGATCAGATCTTGGTAACCATGCCTTACAAAGTATATAAGAAACAATTTGCAGGTTGGACCACTCATGCCCTTCAAGAAGAACTTTATAGAATTGAAGAGATGACCAAGAATCCTACTCAAAAGGCCTCTGCCCCTGATTTCAGAAAAGGCAGAGACCCAGCCAGAGCTTTGAAGTATAAAAGAATGAAGGAAGAGATAGTGGCTGCTAAGTATGGAGAGATGAGGTCTGTGGCAAGATGGTTTGAGCTGAGACTGGTTGAAACATACAAGAAGCTTGAAGAGAATAGAAAAATTGATCCCACTCTACCAAGAAAACCAATTTACTTTGATGCACCAGTGGTTAAAAGATCCCAACAGACCTTTACACTTGACAGCTTACTTGCAACATCTGATCTATCCATTGCTGCCAAGAGACAATACAAAAGGCAGAAGCAGATGTCAGAAGAAGATGAAAAAGAGTTTTCTGACACATTTGTGAAAGAAGAGATCTTCAACCAAGTCCATTACTTTTCTGACCCTATTTCTGAAGAACTCAGAAGAATCATTGGGAGACCTCCATCACCAAACCCATCCTAAATAAATCTGCAACTCAAGAAATCCTCAGGTTCAAATATTCTAAAGTGGAAGGTAAACAAAGACACCCACGAATTGACTCTGCTCAGATCTGATGGAGAAGCTTAGAAGTTAAGAATGGATGATGCATATGGTCTGTGTGCATATGATCTCCAAGACCTTCTTAACTTAGAGCTTGAAAGAGATGCTGAAGACTTATTCTCCTTAAACTTTGAATTACAATTCAAAGGGCAAATTAGATAAAGTCTGATGAGGAATAAAGATCAGCAATAAAGGTTGAGTTTTGGCATTATCTGTTCTAGGGGGAGATTGTTGGGTCTGCAGACCTGGAGAAGAACAGATGATCAGAAAAGCCAAAACATACTCTATATATATGATCCATTATAAATCAGTGTTTTCAAGTTACTTTCCCCAAAAGACTGTTGACTTCTAACAACTGTTGTTCCCCAAACAACTGCTAGAGTACAAGTGCTGATCACAAAGAGCTGATTGAAGAAACAACTGTTGAGCTAAAAGACTGTTGAAGACAAAGACTGTTGGAGCCAACAGCACTTAAGCTCCAACAGTGGATAGAAGCATCAGAGTTTTACCCATTAGTTGTTTAGTCATCAGAGCTTAGCAATGTAACAGTGTATGTATTCGTCAGTTGTTTTATGTTGTTATATATATGTTAGATGTCAGTGTCTTAGGTGACGTCAGCCGTAGGTCATCAGTGGTGTAGTTTGTCTATAAATAGAACAGTGCATGTACTGTTCTATTCATCACTCCAAACATTCTCTCAGACAAACAATCAGTGAGTGATGAGGCTGAGGGGGAGTAATTGTGTAATCATTTGACTAATGAGAAGTTTGATTCAAAAATAATTGTTCTATTTGTTTTGATTCATAGTTTACTATTCCGCTGCACTTTCCATATTTGTTTAACTTCATTTATATTTCATTTATAAACAATCAAAACTAATCAAACTCAGATCCTAACAAAAGCAGTGCAGACAGATTTTATTTTCAAGGAGAAGTGTAAAGGAAAGGATGACAGGACTGTTCAGGGCATCCATTCAGCAGAGCTTAGCAAATTGAGAAGGATTGAAGACTTTGCTAAGAACCTGAACAATTCCATGTCTAACAAGCCAATTAGTGGTGAATTGGAGAAGGTAGTCAGGGAATATATTCTGGATCAAATCATGTCAACTAAGACTTACAAAGCAAATGGAAAACAATTGCATGCTAGACCACTCATGCCTTATAAGAAGAACTGTATAGAATTGAAGAAATATCTAAACATCCAACTCAGATGCCTTCAGCTCCCGATTTCAGAAAAGGTAAAGACCTTGTCAGAGCCTTGAAATTCAAAAGAATGAGGGAATAAATAGTTACTGCTAAGTATGGAGAGATGAAGTCTGTGGCAAGATGGTCTGAGTTGAGGTTAGTTGAAACTTATAAGAAACTTGAAGAGAATAGAAAAATTGATCCTACACTTCCAAGAAAACCAGTTTACCCTGATGCAACAGTGGGTAGAAAATCTCAACAGACTTTTTCACTTGATAACCTACTTTCAACATCTGATCTCACCATTGCTGCCAATAGACAATATAAAACGTAGAAGCAGATATCTGAGGAGAATGAAAAGGAGTTTGAAGACACCTTTGTGAAAGAGGGGATTTTCAACCAGGTCCACTACTTCTCTGATCTCATCAGTGAAGAACTAAGAAGAATCATTGGCAAGCCTCCATCACTATACTCATCAAGAATAAATCTTTAACTCAAAAACTCTTCAGGTTCAAAAATTCTAAAGTGGAAGGTCAACAAAGACACCCACGAATTGACTCTGCTCGGATTTGATGGGGAAGCTCAAAAGTTAAGAATGTATGATGCATATGGTCTGTGTGTAGATAATCTCCAAGACCTTCTGAACTTAGAGCTAGAAAGGGATGCTGAAGACTTGTTCTCTCTAAACTTTGAATTGCAGTTTAAAGGCCAAATTAGAGAAAGTCTGATGAGAAATAAAGATCAAGAATAAAGGTTGAGTTTTGGCATCATCTGTTCTAGGGGGATTGTTGGGTCTGCTGAAATGGAGAAGAACAGATGAAGTGAAAAGCCAAAACATACTAACATCTGATCCCCAATAAAATAGTGTTTTGTATACAAGATCCTCCCAAAAAGACTGTTAACACTAACAACTTGTAACATTGTGTAGTTTCCCCAAAATTATATCTTTTCCCATTTTTATTCATTTAGCCCTAGTCACAGTTTATAATCTTATGTTAGTTACACGTCATTCTCATGAATTTTAGACTTGTCAAAGTCATGAATTTCTAAAAAAAAAAAAAAGTTTCTCAATAAAACTACCTAGAAATAATGATAATATATATATATACATATATATATATATATACACACATGTTATGTTTGATCTTTGAACAAACAAAACTTGACACATCCATCCTAAAACCAAACCAATAACTACCAACCATCCACTACCCTACCCAAAACCACCCTCGGCCCACAAACAGACCAAACCAATAGGAAGGCCCAAACCCCTTGACCCTTTCCTTGCAAACCAAGTACGGGTCAGACCCGGACCTTTGACCACTAATTTGAATTTTGACCACTAATTTTCTCAAAATTTGGCAAGAACTTTCGTAATTTGACGATGTTTAATGACCGAGAATTTATTGCTGAGTCAATTACAGCTCAAAATTTACCATATATAATCAATTTTGACCAGAATCAAGTCAACATTTAAAACCTTTCATATCGATTATTAATCTATAAATTAAACCCCTACCCTCTGCCATTAACATAATCTAAAGATCCTTGGAGCTTGAGAGGGTTTAGGATCAAGAAGATTAAAGGCTTAAGGTATACAACAACTCTACATGCGTTTTAATCTCTTTTTCTATGTTTTAATCATGTTTTAAAACACCACAAACCTGTTTGTCCAGATCTAATGTGGGTCTATAATGATCAAAACATAAGTTTTAATAAAATATTAACATGTTTAATAGTTTTGTGGTTATTATGTGGTGTGTTATATGTTAATGCATAGTTTTGATTTATGAACATGTAGGGTTTAGAGATAATAATACTTATGATAAAAACTTTCATGTTTGGACTGTTATTTTGTGTGATCATGATGTGCTACATATTTATGGTAATATTTAGGCAATATTATGGTTATAGGATGCGTTAATAATAAGATCTTAACATGAATAAAAACGGACAGATTGCATGTTTTGACTTGTAGGCTGTATAGGTGAATTTAAACTGCCTGTTTTAATTTTTTCTTGATTTGGGCATATCGTATGTGGTCTTAGCTTTTCATAATGGGTAAAATCATCTGATTTGGACGTCGTTTGATATGTTTTTGGAATTTTCTTTGATTAAAGGTCTAATCGGATTTTCGGATTAATATTTAGGGTCAACTTTAAACGCTCATAACTTAAGTTTTACAAAGAGTTAGATTATGAAATTTGGACAGTAGGTCTACATAGGAATAACTCGGCGTTTCCAAGTGGATTCATCCCGTTTGGATGAATACACAATTTTTGAGAATTTGTCTACTAATCTGATCTGTTGTGAGTATTTTCTGGACATAGCTGTATTGTGAGATTTTTCATAATTTTTGTGTATGGTTTTGTAATGAAATAAAAATATGGACTTGTCCGGTAGACCCCGTGGAATATTCGCTAAAAGTTTGGGAGTCTAAATCATTGGATAAGTATTTCTAATAAATTGGTTTTCACAGTGCACAATGTGTCCTAAAAAACACAGATTATGTCATTTACTCTTATGTGGCTATTTAGAGTCTTGTATGACTTGTAATTGACATCAACTTGTATGGGCACTTATATGAGGTGTATGTGAAGTGTATAACTGATGTTAATTATTTTGTTCACCAACGGGTCTGTAGGATCTACTTGTGTATTTAGAATCATTAGGTGTCACTTACACGGTTTTGAACTTATAAACGTCTTGGACAAACGGGTCATATGGTGCGATGATATTACACATATACTCACATAGTGACACATGTAATAGAGAGTCGCTAGTACATCCTATTTGTGGAGTTTGGATTATTTGCTTGCAACCTAAGGTGAGTTTACATCGCCCTTTTTCACTATTTTGGGGTGAAACATGTTATACTTTCAATTGCAATTCAACATAAGTGTCTATGTGTTATTCTATGTTTTATTATGTCTTAAACATTACTATGGTAAGCACAATTAGACTAGCATAATCATTAACTCCGTATAAGCCAACGATACACAATGATAGATCTATAGGACTGACAACCCCACCTGGATAAGTTACCTCCAGTATGGGTAGCGTGGGTGATTGTTATCGCAACATAAACGAGTGAACCATATGCTTATGGGATGGACCACAATATTCTAGTCAGAAGGTTTGATTATGCACACGATTTACCGGGTAGTATTGTTTTCACATATGCACACGATTTACTGGGTAGAATTGTACAAATTTTATTCAATATTCAAACCTATGCAATTCTCACCAACTTTTGTTGACCCAAAATATTTTCAAACTTCACATGTTTCAGGTTATAGCTTTGCTTGAAGATTAGAGTTAATGCTTGAAGATGTGTATCTAGTATTTTTCATTTTGATGTACAAATTCTTTTAGAAAAATTGTATGTAATTCATGTAATCAATTAATGAAATTTATTATTTACCATGAGCTACTGAATAATCGTCAATACGTGACATCCCGATGTTTCTGCCATTGGTTGGGGTGCTGCTTTCCCCTAACAACTGCTGTACAACTGCTGTTTACAAGGTCTGTTGAAGAAATATCTGCTGAGCCAATGGACTGAAGACACAAGGTCTATTGGAGCCAACAGCACTTAGGCTCCAACAGATGATTTAAGCTATCAGAGTTTATCCATCAGTTGTTTAGTCATTAGAGTTTTCCAATGTAACAGTGTTTGTATAGGGCAGATGTTTTATGTTGTTATATCTGTTAGATGTCACTGTCTTAGGTGATGTCAGCCTTAGGTCATCAGATTTTTCGTTTGTCTATAAATAGAACAGTTCCTGTACTGTTCTATTCATCACTCAAAACATTCTCTTAGTACAATCAGAGCTGTGAGTGATCAGGCTGAGGGGGAGATCGATTGTTAACTTGTACTGTAATCTGTGATGGCTTATGAAAAGTACTTGTTGAAAGCAATTGTCTCATTTGTTATGATTTAAAGTTTATATTTCCGCTGCACTTTCCATTATTATTCATCTTCATTACTATTTCATTTATTAAACTTCATAACAAATCAAACTCAGATCCTAACAAGACCAACTGGTCTGGGTGTATGTTTGTTAATTGTTTTAGATTCAAAATCTTTTTATATAATAACCTGAATTCACCAAAAACCCCAAATAAGCTTATGAACCCTAAATATCAAAATGACCTAATTGACCCATCTAACGATACAGAAACATAAAGCGAATATGGGGCTATTATCAAGCATTGAAAATCGACCATATAGACATAAATAATTGAAACATACTTATCATGAATCGGGTGGAATGAATCCGAACAAAAAACGACCTGCAAACTTCGATTACAAATCACAGAGCAAACAAAAACGAAATTCTATGTAGGGGTTCTCTTATTTGGTGCCTATAGGGACTAAATGTGTTTTTAATTGCACTAAAACAAACTATATATACTAATTTGAAAATCGGGTTCAAGAAGGTTTAAACCCCATAAAGCTTTGACCAAAATTGCCTCAAATCTCAGAATAAAACGCGTTAAAACTGAAATAGGAATGAAGAGGGAGGTAATTTCGGTCTAGATGGTGAATTAATTGAAGAATGGAGCGTAAATTATGGGTTAATTGCGTGTAAGAAAAGGTGGGTTTTTATAATTGGGTATTAAAGGTTTCAAAACAAAATATAATCTTTATCTAGATTGAATAATTACTTATTTAAAAAAATCAAAATCCTTTAATAAATAAATGCTTAAATAAATTTTGTTTTTTTATTATTTAAAAAAAATATTCGGGAACGACATTTAGGATACAAATTTCAGATTTAAATTAAATAAATAGATAATTAAAAAAAAAAAGAGATGTGAGTGTTTAGAAAGTGCAAGAGTTAGAAATGGTAATTTTTGAATACAAAAGGGACTAAAGTTGTAATATGATAAGTGTGAAAGGGGACGCACGTCACAATGAATAGTCCACCCGGTACAACCCGGTACAACCGGTTGAACCATTTTTAAGACAAATCTGGTATGACTTAAAAACTGGTTTTTAAAACATCGATTATAACAGTTATAGTTATAGTTATAGTTATATTTACTTAATGTAATTAACGTTTGTTTGTTGGATTTATTGTTTAATTATATAATATAAGAATATCTAATAAAATATATTATGCCAATATTAATGTGTGCTTAAAATGAAGCAATTGAACTGTCACAGTGTGTTTTATTGTTTGATTTGTGCGTTAATTGCTTAGTTTTGATTCTTTCTTTGTTACTAGGTTGTGTTTGGTTGGATATGATTTTAGATATATGTGGTTGTTTGTGTGTTTTTTTAAAGATATACTTGATATTTTATTTATGGGGTTGGATATGTTAGTGTTCATTGTTTAATAGTGTTATTATACATGCTTCTACAGAAATATTATTTGAATCCCAATGTCGAATGTGTTGTACAGATGGCATCGCAGGAGGCAAGTCCTGCTGCTATTCTTCCGAGTGCTCAAGTTGTTGGTAATGCATTTGCGGAGTAATACTACCATATTCTTCATACAGTGGTGGTTACAGTAGTTATGGGATGTGGATTCCGTTTATAATTTGGATTATGACATGATTATGGTGGTAAGTCCCATAATTCTCTTCATCCCATTTATGGTTCTTATTCTTTTCCTGTGCTTAAATATCCTGTATAACAAACATTCATATAAGATTGACAAAATTTTGAATGCATTTGTGACACCCGGCATAGTCAGGTTAATACTTTTCATACTTTACATACCTACGTTTCATACTTTGCATACATACGAGTCTACCTCGACGAAAACATTGAAAACAGTTACTTAGTATCATACTTAACCGGGTCGGTTGAGTCGTGTCGATGATTCGGAAATCATCGGGAGTCGTTACAATGGTTCGAGGGATCCTTGGGTGTCAGTCCATAACCATGGGTACAAGGATTAGAGATTTGTAGAATCGTCGGGTTATTGCACACACGCAAGTCTTAAGTCCCGGGAATTGGTGATCGGATGGGAACGTGTTAGTTATCATGCATTATATACTCATAATCATTATATGACTTGTCGGTATGTGAAAACGTGCTTATATATGATAAAATAGTGTTTAACGCGCCAAAAAGCTGGTTAAAGATGCTGCGGGCGATTAGGCCACTGTGAATGGCCTAATCGCTAGTATAACATGCGATTGGGAGGAGCTTTATGGGCGATTGGGGCCAATCGCTAGTGGTTACACGCGATTGGAAACCCTAATCGCCTATACTGCTGCACAATCGCCTGACGTGTATTGAACAACTAGAAACGCCTATAAATACCCCCTCCCCCTTATGATGTAAAACATCATTTGTAAAACCCTAATACACCCCAAAGCCATCCCACGCCTTATCCAACCTCTGGAACACGTTTTTGCTCAAGAAATCACCTTTCCAAGATTTACACCTCATAATCTTACAATTTCAAGGTGTGTCCTTCATCCCAAACCTTTGTAATAATATTGTTTTGCTCCCTAAAGATCCAGACCTGGTTTCTAAGCATTTGTGTCTTTGAAAACTCATTAAAATCAGTTTCTAAACAAACCCAAACCTTTATGCTTATTATATGTGATGTATTCATGCAAGATAGGATTTTTATCGTTTAAACATGATTATCCTTGTATTATTGATATGTTTCTGACCTAAATAAGTTGTTATGATGTTAACCTAGGAGTTTGAAGGTTCATAGGTGTGTATTATTGATAATAGGCGTTTTGACCCGTTTGAATGATTATGAAGGATTGATGGTGATATGTTATGTTTTGTTGATTGTTTGAGGTTAGGGTTTACTCTAGGATGATGCTAGAACAGTAGAATAGTGTCGGACAACGTCATTATGTGATGAAATCTGGATATTTGCTATGTAGGGTAAGTTTTGCATGTTGATGTGATGTTTACAGGCTAGTTATGCTATTTTGGGAAAACGCTTGCATTCGGGACAGCTAGGGTGATAATAACTTGGGGTTTTTTGCTTGAAATAGTTTGATAAATGTTTTGGGTTTGATATTGGGTGTTTCCACATGTTTCGGATCTGATTTGGAGGTTTAAACACGCAAAAAGGCGGGATAGTGCAGCAGGGGCGATTAGGGGGTCCCTAATCGCCTATAATAGGGGCGATTGGCCCCAATCGCATGTTACATGAGGCGATTGGGAGCCTAATCGCTAGTAGGTTCATGTGATTACAATCCTAATCACCAGTTGACCATCCTAATCACTAGTTGACCATCCTAATCACCAGTTGACTTTCCTAATTGCATGTTTGATTCCTAATCGTGTGTACTGCTGTTATATGTGTATTTTAACATCCCGGAACACGGTTTGATACCTAGGAACATGTTAGGAACCCCGTGACATGTCCAGTAACTTAGTTATACGTGTCCGGATCTGTTTTTGCGTTAATTAGGCTTCATGCTAGATATAGTAAACTGTGGTGTATACTAGGTGTTTGATTGCATATGATTGCATGATATGTTGCATTCGGCTAACATGTGGGATGTCGGGTCACCAATGGGATGTCGAGTCTTGTCTGGTGTGGTCGGTTAAACGTTTAAACATCATTTCAAATGTACACGGTTATGGTCTGGACTGTTGGGGACTAACCAACCTACGGGTTGTTAGTCTAACATCTTATACGCTCGTCATGATAGGTCACCGGTAGTTGGTGTCGTCTATTTGAGCGGGTTTACTTGTCTTAGAGGGGAAGCAGTATCAGGTGAGTTTCACGGCCCCACTTTAAGTCTTTACATTTCGGGGGAGACACATGCTTTATACTTATTTCATAAATTATCATGTTATACTAGTGTTAATTCATTGACATACTATATGATACGTAAAGTCCCGGGGAAACCATGAATGTGCGGGGCACAACGGGGGAGACTCATGCTTTATACTTATTTCATAAATTATCATGTTATACTAATGTTAATTCATTGACATACTATACGATACGTAAAGTCCCGGGGAAACCATGAATGTGCGGGGCACAACGGGGAAAATGTGGATAGATCTATTGGGACTGACAGACCCCACTCGTCGGCCGGGGGCCGGCGGGTGCATATTGTCTCGGTCATAACGCTGACGTGGGACGGTAGTGCATATTTCGGGCAAATTCTTATTTCGTCTTGTCTGTAATGGTTTCCAGGTTGTAGTAGTATTATTCATGCGTCTAGCTAACGCTATCATTTCTAACATAGTGAAAACATGATGACTTTCATTACTTAAATGTTTAACATAAAACCTGTGAACTCACCGGCATTATTTGCTGACATTTTTAGTATGTTTGTCTCAGGTCGTTGAGGTAGCAGCATTGCATAGGCGCACGGAGTCTCACGGCGTCTAGGATTCATATGCATTTTACTTAGCATTTTCAGACTTTTATGCTTTTACTTTCGAGTTGTAATAAAGTTTAACGCTTCCGCAGCGATGGATTGTTTATGAAAACTTAATGGTTTATTTACGTCATTTTTACGTATCATATAGTGTCGTTTATTGTGACCGTTAACTTGGATCCTGGTTTGTCACGCGCCTCGCGGTAAAACCCCGCACGTGAAATTTGAGGGTGTGACAACATTGATTTAGATGATTGGACAGATACATATTTTATGATTCCAAATAACGTGAAGTTTAAGTCTTAGGAGTGTAAGAGGTATAGTTATTACAAGAAAAGTCAGGACCTTTAGGAGACTTTGAGCTTCTTCGTATAATATGTTATGTATCTTTTACCGATTCGGCAAGGTTTTTAGCGATTCTTGATGTTAAAGTATTAGGTGTTAGCATTGGATTTATAGATTGTTTTAGGTTAGGTATTGAATATTGATATTAGAGTTATGTATTTTTTTTTAGCCTTTATATATGATATGTATTAATATTAAAGTTATACATTGTTTTAGGTTTTGTATTGAATATTGATATTAGAGTTATGCATTTTTTTAGCATTTATGATAAGTGTTAATATTATAGTTATACATTCTTTTAGGTTAGGTATCAATATTAGCATTATGAGACTTGGTACATAGATGTGATAAGTTTTTTAATGGTTACAACTTTCAATTTAAGTGATTGTTTAGTTGATTAGGTTAGAAATTATAAGAGTTATTAGAGAATAATGAGTTTTTGAATAGTTGCAACTTACAAAAGTGATTGTTTAGATGATTACTAATTAGGTTTTAGGTTAGGAAATATGAGTTGTTATTAATTGGAATACTATGGACATGCAGTGATTGAGAGATTTTGTGATTAGTTAACTTAAGCCATTTACGATAGGTTATCAGGTCATATTAGATTTTTAAACCCCGAAATCTTCCGGGGTAATCAGCTAGTCTATACATATAATAAACCAAAGCCATTTTAATGACATGGCACTCAAAGAGGCATTCTCTTCCTTGAGTGTGCCATGTGTCATCCAATGTGGCATTGAGATAATTTAGAAAAAAAATAATTTAAAAACAAAATTGGATTTTTCACCCTCATGTTTCCTCCCATAATTTTTAAACGTTAATATCTTTAATATACGAGATTTTTTAAAGAAAAAAATTACACAAAATTAACGAGCGTTTTATTATCTTTCCAACGAGTACCATAGTGCTATATAAAAAACGAAGAATTTTTTTTGTGGGGTTTTGTTCATACAGGAAAAAAAACACAAAGTGTTCAGGTAAATCATTAATCATGTATAGACAAATCACTAATTATGTTTAAATCAGTAAATATGAATTTTTTTTTCAACCAGAGCCGAATAGGTTAATAGAGTTATACGTTGTTTTAAGTTAGGTATCACTATTAGTATGTTAGAGTTGTACATTTGTTTAGTCTTTAAGATATGTGTTAATATTAGAGTTACATTAAAGTTCTACATTCTTTTAGGTTAGGTGTTAGCATTGGAGTTGTACATTGTTATTTTGTTTTAGGTTAGATATTAATATTAGAGTTATACATAAGTCTATTTCATATATAAAATTGATGTATCATATTAAATTTTCTTAACCCGGGACGCTCCCGGGGTATAATCTAGTATAACATATATTATTTTGTTTCTTTAGGAATTAATTTTTGATGGTGATCGACCCTTTGCCCACGTGACAGCGCAGTTTAATACTTTAATCCGAATATAGTCACCCAGAAATAATTGATGGGCCATGCACGTACGGATATGATATTATCCGCTAGGCATTTTATTTTTCTATTATAAACATTGAACGTTAGCTTCTTTCACATTTTTCCATTATAAACATTGAACGTTAGCTTCTTTCACATGTATAATCGTCTCATGTTCATGGATGCCCCTTGCACTATTTTATTTTATGCTTTTCAGTTTGTATAAAATCCAAGTAATAATCAATGCTGTACGTTAACTTTTCTGATATAAATTATCTCCCAGTATTTTAATCGTTTCTTTAGGTTAATATTTTTCAAAAAAAATCATTATTGTATGATTAAAATAAATCATGAAAAAAAGTATATTAAAAATATTGGGCAATAATTTTTTGGGTTAGTTAAATTAATAGAGTTAAGTAAGTATATGAATACTCCATATGGTTGGTAATTTAAAAAGGGCACTAAAATTAAATTTTATTTTGAAGCGATCGACACACATTTTTTTTTACTCGAAATTAAGTTTTAATATAAAAAAACCAATAACTCTTATAAATGGGAGGCGGGTAAACGGGTCACAAGTTACGCCGCTACCACTTTTTGAATAAAAAAATGTACTCTATTAAAAATAAAACCTTGGTCCTTTGTCGCTGGAGAGTTACTCTACACCACCTTTTGAACTCTTTTTAAGAACCGGATTGCCTCGGGGGCTAGACCTTCAAATGTGTCAAAAGCAAATGGCACAAAAACGTGTTGGTTTTCTAGACAGGCAGCTTCATGTTTAACAACTTTCTGGGATTCTGCTCTCAAGGCTGCTTGATGTAACATTACGCATTAATACTTGTACGTTATCATAAAAACGTCAAGTCCCATTATTATTATTATTCGTATTTAATTATTATTGTGGCATTTTTGGAACCCTAACACTATATTATTTATATATAATATACATATATATATATAGATTAATTACAAAAAAAATATTGCTTGGGCCGGGACTCGAACCCGCGCCCCAAGCCGGTTCATATACACACACACATAACCATCTGATCTACACGAGCTTCTTGTTTTATTCCCAGCTCATAATTAATTTAACATGACTTTGGTCCTTCACAGTTGACTTGGAAAGTCAACTGTGATGGCAATCTTCCTTAAATAACCAATTTGAACGCGTAATTGTTCCTAAATTGACATGAGATCGTGATTACCGGCCTATTATGAGTCATATACACGTTCAATTATCATTCAATTCATACCAATTTTACTCGTGGACGCGTCAACCATTCAAGTCGAAGTCAAACCTACCAATTCGATGATCCAGACCACCACACTATAAATTGAGCATCACTGGACAATCACAACTCGCCAATCATTTTTTCGCAACCTCCAATTTCTATAATCATTCCATTGTTCTTGATTTCTTGTTCGTGTTTTGACTTCGAGCTTTGACTGAGCAATCGTATTCAATTCGTTATTGTAAGTATCATTTCTTCTGTGGGTTTTGATGTTCGGCATTCACACAACATTAACCCTAAGGTTAATTGGGTTAATGTTGTGTGAATTGTCCAATTGGAAAAACTAGGGCACGTTCATACGAATTGGGGAAGAACACTATTTTCGCGTATGATTTATAATTTAAACAAACTGAAACCAAAACACAACCACTGGTCTGGACCAAGTGGTTGTGCCTGGTGTCCTTGGACCGGCCCACGCGGGTTCGATCCACAGCAGCAACGATATGTTTTTTTTTCTTTTTTTTGTTTTTTTTTTTGTTTAAAAACAATAAAGTTTTAAATATATATTACTTGTATTTTAAAAATTCATTTTAAAATACTGAAACTCTTTTAAAAATTCTACAAAAATTATTTTGTGTTAATCTAGTGAAAAAGTTTAACATACAATTTTTAGTTTTCAAAAATTTATTTATTTAATATATATAATGAATAAATCAAGTTTATTCTATTTTATTTATAAAATTCTATAAAAATATCAAAACGATCTTATCAATTTCCACAAAATTTATTCTGAGTTTTTATAACAATAAACTTTTCTGAAATGATTTTTATTTCTGAAAAATCATTTATTTAATATTTTTAATCAATTTTTGTTAGTTCTAATCATAAATAAATCATAATAAATTCATTTTTCAATATTTTTGTACCAAAATTTTATATAAATTATTTCTGATTATTTGGAACAGAAATATAATTTTTAATCTAATAATTCTTTAATTTTAGTATTTTTAAATATTAAAGTTAAATTTTGGCAATTTGTAATAAATAGATTTAATATTCTATTTTTAAGAAAATAATTTTATAAAAATTATTTTTATACTTTAAACTCATTATTGTGACCATCTTTGATTCAAATTTTATAAAAAGATTTTTTTATTTATTTATTAAACTTCTCTCAATTATCAAACATTTTAATTATTAATCAAACGAGCACTTATCCCCAATTCGAAGCTCTAGAATATATTGTAGACTAGATAGACTTAGACATATTTATTACCTTGATTATAGGGTAATACTTGGCATTGTTTGGGCAACACACTATTCTATTTTTCAAGAGAAATAACATTTTGCTAAGGTGAGTTTTACATAGCCCCTTTCTATTTATCACCATTTTTGGGGTGAAACATGTTACAACATTCTATATGCAATTCAATCATAAAGTGTCTATGTGTTTTTCTATGTTGCATTATGTCTTAAACATGACTAGGGTAAGCACAATATTCTTGCATAATCATTAACATTGATCAGTCGACGGTATACAATGATAGATCTATTGGACTGACAATCCCACCCGGATACGTGCCTCCTACAAAGGTAGCGTGGGTGATTGTTATCGCATAACATAATCGAGTGAACCATGAGCGTATGGGATGTACCACAATATAACAGTCACAAGGGTTGATTATGCACTCGATTTACTTCTAGTATGTTTTCACATATGGACTAGACTTGCCATGACACTTGAATTGTACAAGTTTTATTCGATTATCAAAACCTATGTAATTCTCACCAACTTTTGTTGACCCAAAAATATTTTCAAAATTAACATGTTTCAGGTAACAACGAAGCTGAGGCTTAGAGTATGCATGAGGAATATATGAAGTTTATTTTGAAGTTATTTGAAGTTATTGCTTTATTTGATATCATGTATTTGGGATTTCTAGACATCACTTTATTTTGGATGTTTATGTTATGAATAAATTATTCAAAATTTCAATTTATACCATGTGCTACAGAAACAATCATCAATACGTGACATCCCGATGTTTCCGCCATCGGTTGGGGTGTTACACTTGACCTACAACAAACCCCAAATCTTGAAGTCCCACCAACGAAGACACCCCTGTGAGATCAACGCACGTATGTTTGCCTTATGCCCACCCGAACACGAGGACATCTGCTGACCTTAGGGTAGAACGCCCTTCTAGAGGGTCCGTCAAAAAGTTAACCGGGGCTTCTTTCCTAGCCGAAATCACTGCCATTCGCAAGACGTCCCATAAAACATCCCTGACCAGATCATGTATGTATTTAAATCCGGGCAGCTCCTTACAATGAAGAGCATGTTCCCCAAATTTATCTAAACATGTTTTTTTTTTTTTTTTTTTTTTTTTTTTTTTTTTTTTTTTTTTTTGCAAACCGGACACGGCTCATCAACTGGGAACATGGGAATCATGAGCCTGTATTTAAGGATTGCCCGGTATTGATATAGTTGCTATGGTAAAGGATTAGGAGAAAACGCCTCAAATTGAGAAAACTCCAAAAAAACCTAATGAGTGGTTAGCATTTATCCACAAAACCCACTCACAAAATCTATCTATATATATAAAAGAAAATGTATATGCTGACGTGACGTGCAATGAAGGCCTCAACCTTTCCTTGAGAGTGCCACGTGGCATCATAATGGAGAGTTTTTGGTGTTTTTGAATTGTTTCATTTTTTAATTAAATTGAGTTATTTTAGAAAAAATAATTAAAAAATAAATTTTAAATTTTCTCTCTCATATTTCCTCCCATAATTTTTAAATGTTTATATCTTTTATATACGGGATTTTTTAAAGAAAAAAATTACACCAAATTAACGAGCGTTTTATTATCTTTCCAACGAGTACCATAGTGCTATATAAAAACGGAGAAAAAATCGACTATTTTTTGTGGGGTTTCGTTCATACAGGAAAAAAACACACATAGTGTTCATGTTATCACGTAAAATTAGATTTTGTGGGGAATATGAGTTATTACTGATTAGAATACTATGAATATGCAATGATTGAGAGATTTTGTGGTTAGTTAACTTGAGCCATTTGCAATAAGTTATTACGTAAAATTAGATTTTTCAACACACATTTCACTCCCGGGATAATCAGCTAGTATATTATATAACTCAATTAGGGTCATTTTAGTCCTTTTCACATTCCCCCTTTTTTGAATTTTAAAATTTCTCTCCCTCGCCATATATAAACAATTCTCTCTCTCTCTCTCTCCTCCAAAAATTCATCAGCAAACCACCACAAGTTCCACCACCGTTCACCAGCCACCACCCCCGACTACCAGCCACCACGTCCACCGACCATTAGCTACAACCTCCATTAATAATTTATTATCTGTCTGGGTCTCAACTCTTTGTCTTTTCTCACGATTTCTGTTCGTAGTTGATGTTGCTAAAGGCAGTTGCAATTGCCAGGTTTGATTTCATATACGTGGCTTGTTCTAGCAGGTTCAATTCATATCCAGGTCTCGTTTATTTGAAAAAAAAGTTATTTGTTAGTGTTATGTTTTTGTGAAAGTTTTTAGGCTGAGATGATGATTAATAATAAGAAATGAGAAGCAAATTAATATCCAAAAATAACAGGAAATTGCTCTCGAAAAGCAACATTCCTTTTGTTATGTTTTTGTCTTCCCAATTTCACTTAGGGTTTTTGTTTTGAGCTGGTGAAACTGACTTTCGAGTGGGAAAAAACGAGGTTAAGTTGGCGATGCACTCGTGATGGTTATTAAACTTGTATCTATATTAATAGTTATGTCTGAGTTATAGAAGGATTTTATTTATGGATTATTTTTTTTTTTGTGTATTAATAGTGTTGTTTTCACCAAAATTTTAATTGACTAGTGTTATTTTGTTTACCTTGCCACTTATTAATTTGGTTTTTATTATTCAAAATCTGATTTCTACCAATATATTTGTGTGTTTTCACCAAAATTTTATTTGATTACTATTATTTTTTGTTTACAGTTGTTGTTTTATATGATTCTGGGTTTTTTTTTTTCATATGTTAGCATATGCAACACATTGGGATGCACTTGTGATGGTTATTAAAGTTTTATCTATATTAATAGTTAGGTCTGAGTTATAGAAGGGAAGGATTTTATTTATGAATTAAAATATTTTTTTTGTGTATTAATAGTGTTGTTTTCACCATAATTTTATTTGATTAGTGTTATTTTGTTTACCTTGCCAGTTATTAATTTTTTTTATTATTCAAAATCTGATTTTCTGCCAATGTAATTGTGTGGTTTCATCAAATTTTTATTTGCTTACTTTTTTTTACAGTGGTTGTTTTATATGATTCTGGGTTTTTTTTTTTTTTTTTTTCATATCTTAGCATATTCAACACATTTTTGTAACACATGCAACAAGCCTGATTGTTTGTCTTTCATATTAATATCTCAATCTTTTACTCACCTCTAACATTCCTATTTTTTTTCAACAGATAGATATATTAATCAAAACATGAATTCTAACCCTAGCACCCTCCCCCCTATGGAGGTTTTTGAGCCCCCTCATCATCTAATCCAAATTGCACTCGAACCACCTCAAATTGAACAGGTTATGACAGTTGCACCTGAACCACTCCCCCCTGTTGAACCAACTATACCCCCCCGGTTGCAGCTGAACATGTCGAATACCCAATAGAACAGGCGGACGCTGGATTCGTAAGTGATGAAGATTTTGATTGGAATGCGGCATTTGATTACGTTTTTCCCAAAGAATATCCGCCACCATAGGAATATAATATACCCGCGGAGGATTTGCATGACGAAGCTGAAGCCAATCACACACCTGAATAGGCTGCTGGTTACGAATCAGACCCATGCGCTGAATATGTCGTATACGAATCTGATTTGAGCTTACCAGACCCGCGGGAGGGTGTACGTATTATGGAGTAAGAATAGGCTTTTATGCCAAGTATGGTTATAAGATGTGTACGTACTTTTGATTTGAGCTTACCAGACCCGCGAGGGGGGGGGGGGGTACGTATTACGGAAGAAGAATGGGTTTTTACAAGTATGGTTATAAGATGCCCACTAGCGGTGTATGAGTTTTTGTAATGCAGTACATGGTGTTGTTTTTACTACTAGGTATTCACGAACTACCGCTTTTACGTATGATTTTTTTGTGGCCAACGTGATGAAAAATAATGGATTGTGATGCCCTTTGTGATGTGAATGTTAATTTTTTATATGAGTAAAATAATTATTACAATACACTGGTTGATACATCACCAGTTTTCATATGTTAACACACGCAAACAACACGTCTGTAACACATGCAACAACACATCTGTAACGTGCGCTAATCAATTTTCATATGTAAAAGAGGAGGGTAATCATTTTTTAAAATAATTGTTTTTTTTTTGTATGAAATGTTTGATGTGTTTATTGTTGATTGTAATGATACCATATCAATTCGTTTTACATATGCAATAATACCATATCACCTCAATTCACATTATGTCTAATGTTGATTTTGTTTTGGTGTTTAGGAATGTTAGAGACAGAGTTATGTACGCTACAATACTATTACTGGGTAATTGTGACACCCGGCAAATTCTGGTTAACAACGTTGTCTAGATTAAAGTCTACCTTAGCGAGTCACGCGTATATTATACTTAACGAGGGTTATCTAGATAGCTAGATAGGACATACGAGCATTATCTCGGGTTTGAGACAACTTACAAAACGTTTTCTAGTCCGGTTTGGGACTACTTTCACATCTCGGGTTATGAGATGCTTTGACTCCTTGTGTGGGTCGGGTTCTGACTCCTTGTGTGAGTTAACATGTGATTTCATGATTAGTGAACCTCGGACGTTGGTGAATAACAAACTTATGTGTCTCGGTGATATCTGACAAACTTATGTGAAAACCATACGTGATTATGTGAACCTAAACCGAACACGTTAATAAAAATTATTAAAAGTGGAGCGTGAGGTTGATTAGGGTCTTAACGCATGGGGTTACACTTGTTGCGGTCCGAAATAACGAAAACGTCGATGGATAACGCGTCGCGAGGCTAAACGAAGCAAAAACGCGCGCCCCGGACCTGTGAGCGGCCGCTCACAGGCTCCGAGCGGCCGCTCGAACCTATCTGACGGGTTTAAACCGCCTCAAACTCGTATTTAAGCATCCTTAACCCCCATGCAGCCCTCATACTCAACCCTAATCGCCCCCTTACTGCCCCACACGAATATTTCACTCCAAAAACTCCTGCTAAGGCTCAAGATCATCAATTGGGAGGCTCCAAGGCGCGCGATTGATTGATTTGAAGAGCTAAGGGTATAACTCATGATTTCTTACGCTTTTTACTTTATGTTTTATTGTAAAAATCATATAACAAGTTTGTCCAGGTCTGAATGGGTTTAATAAACATTAAAACATGAGTCTTTTTGAAGATTAAACGGATTAAACCTATTAATAAACGTGTAGTAACATCATAGGATGCTTGTTGCGCAAGTTATTGGTGTTTTGATCCTAAAAGCTTTGATCTTGACATGTTTGATAATAGGATCTGATGGGAATAGGTATTAGGAAAGTTGTATGATGATTATTAGGTGTTATTGATTGATAATATGCAACTAGGGTTTGATATAATTGATAATATTGCACGATTAGAATCTGGACAGATTCTGAATGTCGACTTGTAGGGTCTGTTTCGTGGCTTGAAAATAATTGGTTTGATCGATTCTTTGCATGATTGTAACGTAAAAGGTCTTAGATTTTCATAATGGGCAAAACCATCGATTTTGGACATCGTTTGAGTCGTTTTTGGAATTTTAATTGATTAGGGGTCATATCAGATTTTCGGATTTGTAAACTGGGCTAACTTTAAATGGTCATAACTTGAGATTTACAAGGAATTAGATTATGAAATTTTTCCAGTAGGTCAATACTGGAAAAATAGAGCTTTTCCAAGTGGATTCATCTCGTTTGGATGAATACACAATTTTTAAGAATTTTCCTACTAAACTGACCTGTTGAGGAGATTTTCTGGACATAGCTGTGTTTTACGAATTTTCATAATTTTTGTGTTTGGAATTAGGACAAAACAAAAATAGGTATTGTCGAGTGAATCCCAAAGAAAATTCAGTAAAAATTTGGGAGGTTAACTCACTGAATTGCTATTTTAAATAAATTCGTTTTGATGGCGCACAATCTGTCCTGAAAACACAGATTGTGTATTATGTGCTTCTGTGATTAATTGAGGTCTTAGGTGGTATGGAATTGACATGTAACTGAAGTACACTTGTCTGAGACACATACGGAATGTAGAAACTAATTGTAACCAACGTATTCACCAACGGGTCCGTAGGGTTTACTATTGCATGTAGAATCACTAGGCGTCGCATACACACTTTTGAACATTTAAAACGCCTTGGACAAACGAGTTATATGGGTAATGATATTACGCCTATACTCACTGAGCGACACTGTTATTAGGGTGTCGGTAGCATATATTGCTTGCTGTTTGGATTCTTTGCTTGCATGTTAAGGTGAGTTTACGGCCCATCTTTTAAACTGGTTTCACATTTTCGGGGGAGAAAACATGTGTTAAAACGATTATTTGGTAACTACTGTCATACTATGGGTTTCTATTGTGTACTACACGATCTTTGGAAGTCCCGGGGGGAACCATGAATGTGCGGGTTTGCACAACGGGGAAATGTGAATAGCGCTATTGGGAGTGACCAACCCCGCTCGTCGGCTTGGAGGGCCGGGCGAGTGCATATTGTCTCAAACAGGAACAACAGGAACAACTGGTTTACTTTTCGGGCACAACATCTGGTATTCGAGTTAGTAATGGTTTTCCAATCGTGGTAGTAACAAAACATACGCCTAGCTAGCGTACACTGGTTTTCGATTTGTTATAGTATGGACAGGTGGACTTGGTACTTGGATACAAAACCTGTAAACTCACCATCATTTTTGTGCTGATGTAAACTTTTACATGTTTTCTCAGGTCGCTAAGGTAGCACAATGGAACTAGGGCGCACGCGTCTGCACGGCGTCTAGTTAGAGTTGCATGGTTTTACAAACGTTGAACATTGGTTTACTATTTTGGATATTGTTTTGAATAAGCTTCCGCTGTAAACGGGGATTTTAAACTATGTTTTGAAATTGCATTACGTTCATGATAGACTTGTTTATTGTGATCGTTGGTTTGGATCCTGGTTCGTCATGCGCCTCGCGGTAAAACTCCGCAAGTGGATTTTGAGGGTGTGACAGATTGGTATCAGAGCCAATGGTTATAGTGAACTAGGACTGCATGTAGAGTCTAGTCTATAGCCGAGTCGCACACACTAGACGATCACATGGTACTAAACATTATGGTGATTTACGTATGGTCTTGTCGGGGTGTCTCTAAATCATTTGGTCTTTCTACGTTACATCATCCGTTCTATCTTAGGTTGGGTTACGTACTTTCTAGGCGGTGTAGTATATTGGAGTGAATCGTGTACTCTTGAGATTTGTCCAAGGCTCGGACATCTCCCTTTCCTACTCTAATAGAAACACTTGCCATAAACTACCGTAGTATTACGGTGTATAGCTAAGAGCCTATGTTCGGTGATTTGAACTTTGAACTAGGAGAACACTTGGAGGACCATGTAGAGCGGTTTATCATTTTGGGTGCACACAAAATCATAAACCGAAATGCATGGAAGCCCTAGTGAGCTCTGGGTTTGAATGGATAGTCCTGGATTGGATCTAGCTTTGATCTTGTGAACGCTAGTGGTTATCATTAGCTGCGAAACTTAGTCTTCTCGTTCTCTTTGTCAGAATCATGTCTGGAGTACGAGGAGGACGTGGAGGTGGCCGCAATGGTGGACGTGGTGGTGGTCGCGGTGGTGATGGTGGTCGTGGAGGTGTGAACTTGACACAAGACGACCTGAACAACTTGCTGCAAGCTGCCTTTCAGCTAGGGCACAACGGTGGCGGTGGTCCTGTTAACCCACCCCCACCCATGTGCACCTACAAGATGTTTCGGGACTGCAAGCCTCAAGAATTCTCTGGCACTGAGGGTGCGGTGAGCTTGCTCAGGTGGTTGGAGAAGGTGGAGTCAGTGTTCCTGATGTGTAACTGTCTCCCAGAGGATCGTGTCAAGTATGCGGCTGCGTTGTTCCAGGATGTTGCTTTGACCTGGTGGAACAACATCACCCAGAATATGGGCATTGGGGAGGCATATGCTATGCCTTGGGAGAACTTCGTGCAACTATTGAAGCGAGAATACTGTCCAAGGGAGGAGGTTCAGAAGCTTGAACATGAGGTATGGAACTTCAAGATGACTGGGTCTGAAATTGAGAAGTACACAGCAAGGCGTAATGAGTTGGCAGTGCTATGTCCTGATCTGCATGTGCCAGAATACAAGAGGATCGAACACTACATCTCTGGGTTAGTACCAGAGATTGCGGGGTTGGTGGCTGCGGGAAATCTTCCCACATATTCGGAGGTGGTCCGATCTGCTCACAGAATGACAATCATGAAAGTGAAGGAGGGTGTCTTGCCCGCTAAGGATTCGACTGTCAAAGCCCCGGAGAGTAACAAGCGCAAGTGGGAAAGTGAAGGGAAAGGATCTGCACCAGCACAACAGGGGAAGCGGTTTGACAGTGGGGGTTCTTCTTCGTCTGGTAACAAACAGGGTGGTTATGCTGGGAAGTTGCCCAAATGTAACAAGTGTGGGCGTCATCATCAGGGGGATTGCGACCGCAATCGTTGTCATCGCTGCCAGCGATTTGGTCATTTTGCTAAAGATTGTCGAGCTACACCCAAGCAATACCCCGGCTCCTGCTGCTCAAGGAACTGCGGGGAAACAGGGTTGTTACAACTGCGGGGATACTGGGCATTACAAGAAAGACTGCCCGAAACTGAAGCAGGGTGGAAACAACGGTAATGGGAACAACGGGGGCGGTGGCAGGAACGCACGCGCCTTCGTCATTGGAGCCGCTGAGGCTAGACAGGATCCTGACACAGTTACCGGTACATTCCTTCTCAATAAACGCTCTGTTAGCGTTTTATTTGATTCTGGTGCCGATAAAAGTTTTGTATCTATGGAAGTTAGTCGACTGCTAGGTGTAGTGCCCGTACCATTAGAGGCTAAGTATGTTGTTGAGTTGGCTGACGGTAAGAAGATTGAAGCTACTTGCATCCTTCGGGAGTGCCAACTAGAGTTGTCGGGTTTATCTTTTCCCATCGACCTTATGCCAGTGTCCTTGGGTAGCTTTGACGTTGTGGTAGGCATGGACTGGTTGTCCTTGTATCGCGCTGAGATTATCTGTTATGATAAGATCATTCGGATTCCCCTTCCTGATGGAGAATTCCTTTCTGTGTACGGTATCAAGGGCGGTGCTCCGCTGAACCTCATTTCCAGTATGAAAGCCCTTAGGTGTCTTCGAAAGGGTTATCCAGCCGTTTTGGCACTTTTATCTGTTACCTCTGGTGATGAGAAGAAGATCGACGATATTCCGGTTGTACGCGAGTTTCCTGATGTGTTTCCCGATGATTTACCTGGTCTTCCTCCCCATCGTCAGGTTGAGTTCGGTATTGACCTCGTACCGGGAGCTGCTCCTATTGCTCGGGCCCCCTACCGTCTTGCACCTCCTTAGATGCAAGAGTTGTCTAGTCAGTTACAGGAACTCTTGGACAAGGGTTTCATCAGACCGAGTTCTTCTCCTTGGGGAGCCCCGATTCTGTTCGTTAAGAAGAAGGATGGGAGTTTTCGATTGTGTGTAGATTACAGAGAGTTGAACAAGGTGACCATCAAGAACCGTTATCCTCTTCCACGTATTGATGATCTATTCGACCAGCTCCAGGGTTCTAGTTACTATTCCAAGATTGACTTGAGGTTCGGTTATCACCAGCTGCGCGTCAGGGAGGCTGACGTTGCAAAGACTGCTTTTCGTACACTCTATGGCCATTACGAGTTCTTGGTCATGCCCTTCGGTCTTACTAACGCACCAGCGGTTTTCATGGATTTGATGAATCGCGTTTGCAAACCGTATCTTGACAAGTTCGTCATCGTGTTTATTGATGACATCCTGATCTACTCCAAGAACAAGACCGAACACGAGGAACATCTACGTTTAGTTTTGGAACTGTTGCGACGGGAACAACTTTATGCTAAGTTCTCGAAATGTGACTTTTGGCTACGAGAAGTCCAATTCCTAGGACATGTGGTAAATGAACTGGGAATTCATGTCGATCCAGCTAAGATCGAAGCGATTAAGGACTGGGAAGCACCAAAGACGCCAACTGAGGTGCGGCAATTCCTAGGCCTTGCGGGTTACTATCGTCGTTTCATTCAGGGGTTCTCGAAGATTGCTCAACCCCTCACCACTCTCACACAGAAAGATAAGAAGTTCGCCTGGGGCGAACCACAAGAGTCAGCGTTTGAGGAACTAAAGTCTAAGCTTTGTTCCGCTCCTATTTTGTCCTTGCCTGATGGCCCTGACGATTTCGTTGTTTACTGTGACGCCTCTATACATGGTCTCGGTTGCGTGCTGATGCAACGCGAGAAAGTGATTGCGTATGCTTCTCGTCAACTCAAGGTGCACGAGAAGAACTACACCACCCAAGACTTGGAGTTGGGTGCAGTGGTATTCGCGTTGAAAATTTGGAGACATTACTTGTACGGTACCAAATGCACGATCTACACCGATCACAAGAGTCTTCAACATATTTTCGACCAACAACATTTGAACATACGACAGCGTCGTTGGATTGAACTCCTGAACGACTATGATTGCGCTATTAAGTACCATCCTGGCAAGGCGAATGTGGTAGCAGACGCCTTGAGCAGGAAGGACACGGTTAATCCTCGTCGCGTGCGAGCGTTGCAGCTCACCATACATTCCTCTCTACCTAACCAACTCCGTTCTGCCCAGTTAGAAGCTTTGAAGGAGGAAAACCTTAAAGCTGAAACCATGCACGGTGCCGACAAGCACCTCGAGAAAAGGCCGGATGGCTTGCACTATTTTGCAGAACGCATATGGGTTCCTTTATTTGGGGGACTTCGGGAGCTTGTCTTAGATGAGGCTCATAAGTCCCGGTATTCTATTCACCCTGGTTCGGATAAGATGTACCAAGATCTGAAGGTGCTATACTGGTGGCCAAACATGAGGTCGGATATAGCCTCATACGTGAGTAAGTGCTTGACCTGTGCTAAGGTCAAGGTGGAATACCAGAAACCGTCGGGTCTCTTGCAACAACCTGAAATTCCGGAGTGGAAATGGGAACGGATTACTATGGACTTTGTCACACAACTGCCTAAGTCACCAAGCGGGAATGACAAGATATGGGTGATTGTCGATCGGTTGACGAAATCAGCCCATTTTCTTGCTATCAAGGAGACCGACACCATGGATCGTTTGGCTCGTCTTTATCTGAAGGAAGTTGTTTCTAAGCACGGGGTGCCAGTTTCTATTATCTCGGATCGTGATTCCCACTTTACTTCGCACTTTTGGAAGTCTTTACACAAGGCTTTGGGTACTCAACTAGACATGAGTACAGCTTATCACCCACAGACTGACGGTCAGAGTGAGCGCACGATTCAAACTTTGGAAGACATGCTGCAGGCATGTGTAATCGATTTTGGCAAGGGTTGGGAAGCTCATCTACCGTTAGTAGAATTCTCGTACAACAACAGTTACCACACGAGCATCAAGGCTGCTCCGTTCGAAGCACTGTACGGGCGGAAATGCCGTTCTCCTCTTTGTTGGGCTGAAGTGGGTGAGAGTCAACTCACTGGGCCTGAGCTAGTGTACGAAACTTCGGAAAAGATCGTACAGATTCGCAACCGATTGGCGGCGGCACGGGACCGGCAAAAGAGTTATGCCGATCAGCGTCGCAAACCATTGGAATTCCAAGTTGATGACAAAGTACTTCTGAAAGTTTCACCGTGGAAGGGCGTCATACGCTTTGGGAAGCGTGGCAAAATCAATCCGCGGTATGTCGGCCCATTTACGATCCTGGAACGGATTGGACCGGTGGCATATCGTATTGATTCACCGACGGAGCTCGGTAACGTACATAACGTCTTCCACGTGTCCAACTTAAAGAAGTGTCTGGCTGACGAGTCTCTCATCGTTCCACTGGAAGAGATCAAGGTTGATGATCGTCTTCGGATTGTGGAGGAACCTGTTGAGATTCTGGATTACAAGATTCGTAGCCTACGTCATAGCAAGATTCGCATTGTGAAGGTTCGATGGAACTCGAACCGGGGACCAGAGTACACCTGGGAACGGGAGGATCAGATGAAGTCTAAGTATCCTCATCTCTTTCCGAAGGAAGCGTTCGAATCGAGATATGTCTCTTCCGCAGCTGAATGAATCTCGGGGCGAGATTCCTTTTAACGTGGGGATGATGTGACAACTCGGGTAAATCTCTCTTTTGGTTTCTATCTTTTGTTTGTTTCATTCGTTATCCCGGTTGGTACTTGTGCAATTTTCGGGACGAAAATTCTTTTAACGTGGGGATGATGTGACACCCGGCAAATTCTGGTTAACAACGTTGTCTAGATTAAAGTCTACCTTAGCGAGTCACGCGTATATTATACTTAACGAGGGTTATCTAGATAGCTAGATAGGACATACGAGCATTATCTCGGGTTTGAGACAACTTACAAAACGTTTTCTAGTCCGGTTTGGGACTACTTTCACATCTCGGGTTATGAGATGCTTTGACTCCTTGTGTGGGTCGGGTTCTGACTCCTTGTGTGAGTTAACATGTGATTTCATGATTAGTGAACCTCGGACGTTGGTGAATAACAAACTTATGTGTCTCGGTGATATCTGACAAACTTATGTGAAAACCATACGTGATTATGTGAACCTAAACCGAACACGTTAATAAAAATTACTAAAAGTGGAGCGTGAGGTTGATTAGGGTCTTAACGCATGGGGTTACACTTGTTGCGGTCCGAAATAATGAAAACGTCGATGGATAACGCGTCGGGAGGCTAAACGAAGCAAAAACGCGCGCCCCGGACCTGTGAGCGGCCGCTCACAGGCTCCGAGCGGCCGCTCGAACCTATCTGACGGGTTTAAACCGCCTCAAACTCGTATTTAAGCATCCTTAACCCCCATGCAGCCCTCATACTCAACCCTAATCGCCCCCTTACTGCCCCACACGAATATTTCACTCCAAAAACTCCTGCTAAGGCTCAAGATCATCAATTGGGAGGCTCCAAGGCGCGCGATTGATTGATTTGAAGAGCTAAGGGTATAACTCATGATTTCTTACGCTTTTTACTTTATGTTTTATTGTAAAAATCATATAACAAGTTTGTCCAGGTCTGAATGGGTTTAATAAACATTAAAACATGAGTCTTTTTGAAGATTAAACGGATTAAACCTATTAATAAACGTGTAGTAACATCATAGGATGCTTGTTGCGCAAGTTATTGGTGTTTTGATCCTAAAAGCTTTGATCTTGACATGTTTGATAATAGGATCTGATGGGAATAGGTATTAGGAAAGTTGTATGATGATTATTAGGTGTTATTGATTGATAATATGCAACTAGGGTTTGATATAATTGATAATATTGCACGATTAGAATCTGGACAGATTCTGAATGTCGACTTGTAGGGTCTGTTTCGTGGCTTGAAAATAATTGGTTTGATCGATTCTTTGCATGATTGTAACGTACAAGGTCTTAGCTTTTCATAATGGGCAAAACCATCGATTTTGGACATCGTTTGAGTCGTTTTTGGAATTTTAATTGATTAGGGGTCATATCAGATTTTCGGATTTGTAAACTGGGCTAACTTTAAATGGTCATAACTTGAGATTTACAAGGAATTAGATTATGAAATTTTTCCAGTAGGTCAACACTGGAAAAATAGAGCTTTTCCAAGTGGATTCATCTCGTTTGGATGAATACACAATTTTTAAGAATTTTCCTACTAAACTGACCTGTTGAGGAGAGTTTCTGGACATAGCTGTGTTGTACGAATTTTCATAATTTTTGTGTTTGGAATTAGGACAAAAAAAATAGGTATTGTCGAGTGAATCCCAAAGAAAATTCAGTAAAAATTTGGGAGGTTAACTCACTGAATTGCTATTTTAAATAAATTCGTTTTGATGGCGCACAATCTGTCCTGAAAACACAGATTGTGTATTATGTGCTTCTGTGATTAATTGAGGTCTTAGGTGGTATGGAATTGACATGTAACTGAAGTACACTTGTCTGAGACACATACGGAATGTAGAAACTAATTGTAACCAACGTATTCACCAACGGGTCCGTAGGGTTTACTATTGCATGTAGAATCACTAGGCGTCGCATACACACTTTTGAACATTTAAAACGCCTTGGACAAACGAGTTATATGGGTAATGATATTACGCCTATACTCACTGAGCGACACTGTTATTAGGGTGTCGGTAGCATATATTGCTTGCTGTTTGGATTCTTTGCTTGCATGTTAAGGTGAGTTTACGGCCCCTCTTTTAAACTGGTTTCACATTTTCGGGGGAGAAAACATGTGTTAAAACGATTATTTGGTAACTACTGTCATACTATGGGTTTCTATTGTGTACTACACGATCTTTGGAAGTCCCGGGGGGAACCATGAATGTGCGGGTTTGCACAACGGGGAAATGTGAATAGCGCTATTGGGAGTGACCAACCCCGCTCGTCGGCTTGGAGGGCCGGGCGAGTGCATATTGTCTCAAACAGGAACAACAGGAACAACTGGTTTACTTTTCGGGCACAACATCTGGTATTCGAGTTAGTAATGGTTTTCCAATCGTGGTAGTAACAAAACATACGCCTAGCTAGCGTACACTGGTTTTCGATTTGTTATAGTATGGACAGGTGGACTTGGTACTTGGATACAAAACCTGTAAACTCACCAGCATTTTTGTGCTGACGTAAACTTTTACATGTTTTCTCAGGTCGCTAAGGTAGCACAATGGAACTAGGGCGCACGCGTCTGCACGGCGTCTAGTTAGAGTTGCATGGTTTTACAAACGTTGAACATTGGTTTACTATTTTGGATATTGTTTTGAATAAGCTTCCGCTGTAAACGGGGATTTTAAACTATGTTTTGAAATTGCATTACGTTCATGATTGACTTGTTTATTGTGATCGTTGGTTTGGATCCTGGTTTGTCATGCGCCTCGCGGTAAAACTCCGCGGTAAAAGAAAACACATGAGGGACACAAGGCACTCCCTCATGAATTCTCTCATTTTATTATTTAATTTAATACAATAACATCAAATTTAATTATATAATTGATTTGCAAAAGCAAATTATAAATTTATTAAAATGAATTTTATTAATTATATTAATAATCATAGTTGTAACTGTAATCATTAATAAAAGAAAACACATGATTCTTTTTACAATATTTGATCTTATATATCTACATCTACATCTACACTATATAATAAAAGAAAACACATGACGGACACATGACACTCCCTCATGAATACTTTCATTTTATAATTTAATTTAATACAATAAATTCAAATTTAATTATAATAATTGATTTGCAAAAGCTTATTATAAATTTATTAAAATGAATTTTATTAATCTACATTATGTAATAGAAGAAAACACATGAGGGACACATGGCACTCCCTCATGAATTCTCTCATTTTATTATTTAATTTAATACAATAACATCAAATTTAATTATAATAATTGATTTGCTAAAGCATATTATAAATTTATTAAAATGAATTTTATTAATTATATTAATAATCAGAGTTGTAACTGTAATCATTAATAAAAGAAAACACATGATTCTTTTTACAATATTTGATCTTATATATCTACATCTACATCTACACTATATAATAAAAGAAAACACATGACGAACACATGACACTCCCTCATGAATACTCTCATTTTATAATTTAATTTAATACAATAAATTCAAATTTAATTATAATAATTGATTTGCAAAAGCTTATTATAAGTTTATTAAAATGAATTTTATTAATTATATTAATAATCATAGTTGTAACCGAAATCATTAATAAAAGAAAACACATGATTATTTTTACAATATTTGATCTTATATATCTATATCTACATCTACACTCTACACTATATAAAAGAAAACACACGAGGGACACATAGCACTCCCTCATGAATTCTCTCATTTTATTATTTAAATTTAATATAATAAATTCAAATTTAATTATAATAATTGATTTGCAAAAGCATATTATAAATTTATTAAAATGAATTTTATTAATTATATTAATAATCATAGTTGTAACCGAAATCTACATCTACATCTACATCTACAACTACATCTACATCTACATCTACACTATATTAATAAAAGAAAAAAACACATGATTCTTTTTATAATATTTGATCTTATATATCTACATCTACACTATATAATTAAATAAAACACATGAGGGACACATGACACTCCCTCATGAATTCTCTCATTTTATTATTTAATTTAATACAATAAATTCAAATTTAATTATAATAATTGATTTGCAAAAGCATATTATAAATTTATTAAAATGAATTTTATTAATTATATTAATAATCATAGTTGTAACTGAAATCATTAATAAAAGAAAACACATGATTCTTTTTACAATATTTGATCTTATATATCTACATCTACACTATGTAATAAAAGAAAACACATGAGGGACACATGACACTCCTTCATGAATACTCTTATTTTATTATTTAATTTAATAAAATAAATTCAAATTTAATTATAATAATTGATTTGCAAAAGCATATTATAAATTTATTAAAATGAATTTTATTAGTTATATTAATAATCATAGTTGTAACTGAAATCATTAATAAAAGAAAAAAACACATGATTCTTTTTATAATATTTGATCTTATATATCTACATCTACACTATATAATAAAAGAAAACACTTGACGGACACATGACACTCCCTCATGAATACTTTCATTTTATAATTTAATTTAATACAATAAATTCAAATTTAATTATAATAATTGATTTGCAAAAGCTTATTATAAATTTATTAAAATGAATTTTATTAATCTACATTATGTAATAGAAGAAAACACATGAGGGACACATGGCACTCCCTCATGAATTCTCTCATTTTATTATTTAATTTAATACAATAACATCAAATTTAATTATAATAATTGATTTGCTAAAGCATATTATAAATTTATTAAAATGAATTTTATTAATTATATTAATAATCAGAGTTGTAACTGTAATCATTAATAAAAGAAAACACATGATTCTTTTTACAATATTTGATCTTATATATCTACATCTACATCTACACTATATAATAAAAGAAAACACATGACGAACACATGACACTCCCTCATGAATACTCTCATTTTATAATTTAATTTAATACAATAAATTCAAATTTAATTATAATAATTGATTTGCAAAAGCTTATTATAAGTTTATTAAAATGAATTTTATTAATTATATTAATAATCATAGTTGTAACCGAAATCATTAATAAAAGAAAACACATGATTATTTTTACAATATTTGATCTTATATATCTATATCTACATCTACACTCTACACTATATAAAAGAAAACACACGAGGGACACATAGCACTCCCTCATGAATTCTCTCATTTTATTATTTAAATTTAATATAATAAATTCAAATTTAATTATAATAATTGATTTGCAAAAGCATATTATAAATTTATTAAAATGAATTTTATTAATTATATTAATAATCATAGTTGTAACCGAAATCTACATCTACATCTACATCTACAACTACATCTACATCTACATCTACACTATATTAATAAAAGAAAAAAACACATGATTCTTTTTATAATATTTGATCTTATATATCTACATCTACACTATATAATTAAATAAAACACATGAGGGACACATGACACTCCCTCATGAATTCTCTCATTTTATTATTTAATTTAATACAATAAATTCAAATTTAATTATAATAATTGATTTGCAAAAGCATATTATAAATTTATTAAAATGAATTTTATTAATTATATTAATAATCATAGTTGTAACTGAAATCATTAATAAAAGAAAACACATGATTCTTTTTACAATATTTGATCTTATATATCTACATCTACACTATGTAATAAAAGAAAACACATGAGGGACACATGACACTCCTTCATGAATACTCTTATTTTATTATTTAATTTAATAAAATAAATTCAAATTTAATTATAATAATTGATTTGCAAAAGCATATTATAAATTTATTAAAATGAATTTTATTAGTTATATTAATAATCATAGTTGTAACTGAAATCATTAATAAAAGAAAAAAACACATGATTCTTTTTATAATATTTGATCTTATATATCTACATCTACACTATATAATTAAATAAAACACATGAGGGACACATGACACTCCCTCATGAATACTCTCATTTTATTATTTAATTTAATACAATAAATTCAAACTTAAATATAATAATTGATTTGCAAAAGCATATTATAAATTTATTAAATTGAATTTTATTAATTATATTAATAATCATAGTTGTAACTGAAATCATTAATAAAAGAAAACACGTGATTCTTTTTACAATATTTGATCTGTTATTCTATGTTCAAAATTAAGTTTGTTACAATATTTTACAAATGATTATTAAGTTGTTTTTTTTTATTTTGGTCATTGTTTTAGATGTTAAACTATGCTCAACAGATACATATTAATTTTAAAACTTAAAATTCAAAAGTCAAATAAACAAATTAAAAATAACACAATGCAATTAGTCAAGCTTTTTTGTGAGACTTTCATGTTGTTCAAAACAAATGAATAAAATAAATCAATCACCATTAATCGATTTCTATATATAGTAATAAAAGACAGCACATGGAATACATAGAACTCCATCACAAAGCCTATCATTTTATTATTTTAAACAATACATTTATTTTAATATTTTTCTTTATTTAATAATTTTTACTTATTCAGTTTTTATTTGTTACAACTATAATTGTTAGTATAATTACTAGAATTCAGTTTAATATATATATTCTATGTGTTTTGTAAATAAATTAATATAATTATATTATAATTCAAAATTAGAAATAAATTATTAGACATAATTTGAAAATGTTTATAAACTAACAAAAGTAATCTTTATTAAAAATTATTTATTTTTTTTAAGATAGCGTAATTATGTGTTATTAAATTTAAATCGTGTACCTTAAAAAACGTGTTTTTTAATATGTGGTCTTTCACTCTAAGTTTAAAACTATATTTCTTAAAATATTCTGAACAAACAAAATAAAACAAATCAATTCACATTAATTAAATATTTGATTTAATACAAAAGTAAATATATTTGGCTATTTTCGTATTATAATACCTTTATATATAAAATACATTTTATATATGAAAAATCATTATTTGAAATTTTTATTGACTTTGTTTTTTCAAGTTACTTCAATAGAGAAATGCAATATTTAAACAGTCTTTTCATTACTAATTCGTTTCAATCTTTATTTCCATGCTATTAATTCAAACATTTTTTTATAATACATTTAATTCGATTTAATTATATCATTTAATTCAAATTTTGAATGATTTGAATATTTTAAAAAATTTCAAACTTTTGAAGTTAAGTTAATAATTGTAACAAACAATCCTACTATTATCTTTAAAATAGAGATATATTAATTAGATATTTCCTAATATATTTAAAATTTAACAAATAATAGTTTTAGTTATAAATTTCTCAAATTAGTTACAAGTTAAAATTCAAATTTTGAATACAAGAATTTGAATTTATAGATTTCAGTTAAACTTTATAAATATTCAAATATTAAATGTTCTATTTAATTATATACTTTCATATTTTAATATCTATAATGGTAACAATTAGACTTAATTATAACATTTAATTCGAATGTTGAATGATCTGACTAAAACGGTGTCTTACTTTTAACATTTTATCAGAAATATTTTTCACTACTATTTATTTTTTACTAGATAATACTCCTCAAATACCATCTGATATCAAGAAAAAACTGGTTTGGAAAACAAAGTCTTCCAAAGGCGTGAATTCCCAATAAGCGTATGTTTCGCAATGACCATCAATAAAAGCCAAGGACAGTCTTTATCGAAGGTTGGATTGTATTTAAGAGAACCTGTATTCTCACATGGCCAACTTTATGTCGCATTGTAAAGAGTTAAAAACAGGGCAAGAGTGAAATTACTTATACTTGATGGTGATGGGAATGTCAAAACTAAAACAAAAAATGTGGCGTATAAGGAAATATTTAGTGATATTTGAATAAAATGTGTATTCGTTGGTTTTAAATTTTAATAAAATATTTCTCATGTATTTTTCTTATATGTTATACTACTCCAAATAATCGTACGTTGGTGAACTGCGTGTCCACACGGGCAAATATCTAGTTATTATGAAAGAAAAGTAAGAGAGAGAATGTGAGGAGAGAGAAGATGGGAGAGAGAAACGTGATGTTGATGGATGAAAAGAGAGAGGGTGGATGGCATCTTACCCTTATGCCCCTCTTACACCCCCTGTCTTACTTTTTAACAATACTTTTTAATATAACAATGGAGGATGGATCTAGACCATTGATCACATTGGATCAATGGCTAGGATGGGGTTTTCTGGGTTTTCTTATTTTGATGTGGTTTTCCATATAACCATCTTTTAGAGACTTACATTAAATTCAGTTAAAAAACGTAAAAATATTTTAAAATAACAGTTTTAAGTTTTTGGCAAGACCACTTAGACTATTTAAGTAATTTAATTAAGAAAATAAGAAAAAGACTAAAACCTACATCCATCCCCTCCATGTCCCACCTCACTAGGGATGAGGATGGTACTGGTCTAATACCGAACTAGCACTGGTACCAAAATTCCTCAAAAATGGGTATTGGTATAGGTATTGAAAACAACCGGTATTGTATGGTACGGTATCGGTACAGGTATTTGTATGTAAAAATCGGTAAACACTGGTACCAAAAAACCAAAAATATGAGTACCGGTAGCGGTACCGAAATTGATTCGATACCGATACCTGGTACCATTTGCTCATCCCTACACCTCACCCACCCACCCTTTGAACGTTCTAGGACTGTTACTGGTGTCACACCCTCAAATTCCACTTGCGGGGTTTTACCGCGAGGCGTGTGACACACCAGGATCCAAGTCAACGGTCACAACAAACAACAACTATATGTAAAAGACACGTAATAAACCATACAGTTTAAAAGTGACAACTAATTACACAGCGGAATCATAATAAGTTTACAATCCCCAAATTATTAAAAGTTAATAGTAAAAGATGTTCAAATATCATGCACATGAGATCTAGACGCCGTGAGACTCTGTGGAACTACTTCGTGACTGCTAACTTAGTGACGTGGAAAACATGCTAAAATTGTCAACATAATATGTTGGTGAGTTCACGAGCTTTTATAAAACGTTTCCATAAGTATGAAAGATCATATCCGTATTACTATGTTATATGAATGTTAGATAGACGTTATGTATGTTACTACTGCGGTTGAAACCATTGCTGACTGTGTTGTTCCATAATGTGTACCCTTAGACTACTGTCATCCCCTGTAGGCCTCGTATGTTCGAGACAATATGCACCTGTCCGACCTCTAGTCGATCCGAGTGGGGTTTGTTAAGCCTAATAGATCTATCCACATTTCCCCGCTACATACTCGTATTAGTGGTTTCCTTGGTATTTAGATGAGTTACATAGTAAACAAATGATAACAATAGTAAAAGATGACCTTTAAGTAACCAAAATGTGTAGCATGTTTCTCCCCCATGAGAAAATATGTAAAAGTGGGGCTGCGAAAACTCACCTTAGGTTGCGTTTCTTCAAAATAATTTAACCACGTGTGATGATAGTCCCTAATACTGGTGACCTATCATAAAATGTTTATAAGTGTCTTGACTAATAACCCATAGGTTAACTAGTCCCTGATTGTCCAGATTATGACCGTGTATGTTTGAAAACGTGTTTGAATGCTTGACACGACCACATAAGATTTGACGTCCTGTTGGTGACCAGTTATCTCAATTCAGATAATACTTACAGTTTACATACAAGTAAGGCACATAAAACACTTAATTTATATCAAAGAGACATAATTTTCCAAATTGGTGAGAATGAGACTATTCTGGTCTCATTCACATCCTTAAACCATGTGAATGGGTTTTAAAATTAGCCATTCTCATCATCAGAATGGACTTTTAATAAGAATAAGTTGATATGATGAGAATGGGAAAATTTTCCTCCCATTCCCATGGTCGACCATGCGAATGGGTTTCTTTTTGTTCCTGCACAATTGTTAAGCTATTTTGACGAACATAAACCCTTCAAACCCAATTAAAAACTTCACGAAATGCAACCAAACACTTCAGTCAACCTTGTCTACCCTAATAACATGTTACTACACCTATTTCAGTCATCAATCCGTCCGTTTTACAGATCAAATCACAACTTTACCCAAAATGGCAAATTATGGAGATGTCACATCAATTGCATGGGAAATTTACCCAAAAAGGATAGTATGTAAATAACACCATTTCCATACCATTAAGCATAGATTAACTCACCCTAATGAATCCTTAATCATATTATCATCATTATGTTCATGTTACAAACCCTAGGTTTCTAACATAAACCCCCAAATGGGTAAAAGTCCACAAAACACCAATTAATCACTCATACATCATTTAATCATGTTCCAAAATAGTCCTAGATCATCTACACATCATCCACACATCATTTCATCAATACAAAACACATAAGATAATCACCAACATCATTTATATTTGGATTTTTTTTTGTAAGAAAACTCATTATTTAGGTCTAGATCTATTTTAGAAAGATGTTAGAATTGTTTTTATTTAAGAAAACTCTTTATAATCGGATATGGACACTTAGGGCTTATAAAAAATGTATAAGAATGTATTGAAAAGGGTTTAGATGATTAACACACCTTTAATCTTCACTTGTTATTGATATAGAACTTTTTTAGCTTTACGACCTAAGAAATAAGGGCAAAAACTCGTTTCTACAGGTTGGGGTTTGAGAGAGAGAGCACTTGGGGGCGAGTTAGGGTTGTGAAATGACGAAAATGAGGCAAAGAGATGTATTTATAATCTGCTCTCATTCACACACTAAACCGTGCAAATGAGTCATTTTCCATGCGAATAGGATTCCAAATTCCTCATTCGCATCTACTGTCATGCGAATGAGAAGTTTTATCTTCTCATATGTACCCACGACCCCAAGTAGCTATTTTAAAACATCTTAGCACATCAAATCACCTATTCATGCATTCACAAGTTGTTAATCGATCATGGAATCATATAATAACTATAAGTTATCTTAATTATGTAATTTCACCAATAATGGGACTCAAGACTCGTATGTACGCGTGTGTTTCCCCAATAATTCCCGGAATCATTGAACTATGGACAATTATAGACATTATGCAAGTATAAACCAACTCCTGATGATTCCTCGAATCATCGAAGCAACTCAACTAACCTAGTAAAGTACGTTATGTAAAATGTTTTGCTACGGTAGACTTATATGTTTGTAAAAAAATATTAACCCGAGTTTGTTGAGTGTCACAACGGGAAAAATAACCAAATAGTAAACATGTCACACCCCAAAACTCGATCGTTTGACTTTTCTTGAGTTTATACATTACATATGCAATAGAATATTTCTAAAACATTTCATTAACTTATCACAGTTAAAATATTCAAGAAAAAACAACATTAATCATATTCTATCCTAGGATGCCCTACAGTCCATGGCGTATGATCGAGATGCCACTATATCCTTCACCTAGACTTACCTTGAAACATGTATTATAATCGGTCAGCTTACGTTGGTGAACGATCGAAGTTGAAGTACTAATAAAAAACAGGGTTAAAATATGTGTTCCTAAGTACTTTAACTAGTTAGGTTAGTAGATGCTGTTTTGTTAAATGATTGAAAATTAACAAAACAAAACTTTGATTAACTGCAAAAAAAAAAGAACTAAAAGACTTGGGTCTGATTTTATAGATACATAATGTATAACTAAATTAATTTATCTAACTAAAAGTCGCATAGACATAATTTATCAGTGATAAACAAATATAATATGATGGATTTTCCCGTATGTTTTTTTCTCATTTTACAATCATTCAATAAAAAAATAATTTTATTTCATTACTATTATCTATTTTTTATTACTGATTTGAAATTATACAAAATGATATTTAAAATTCCTTTTTAAACAAATATAAATTTTATATAAGTTATCTTCATAAATATAAGATTATTATTAATAATAAGAAATTATTAAATTAATCTTTTTATATTTATTCCATAAAAATAATTTTTAAATTTAAAAATAATAAATGTTATTGATTTATATAAAGTTGATAAAGTTATAGTGGTTTAAAAGAAAAAAAAAGTGTATGGGCTTTAAAAAACGTTACTTTTTAATTCCAAAGGGCTCGACCCCACACTTGAACTTGCTGAGCCCAACACCTGAAGCATAGCAAGCACCAACCCAAACTGATACCCCTTAACCCCCTTCATCCAACCCATTTCTTATACCCCCTTTACGCCTTATAATCCGGCTTGAAAACGTGTTAATCTTCTCAATTAATTCCATTATTTACGAGATTTGTTCTTGGTGCACATTCCATATCAAAACAACACGGTTTTAATTTACTTTACATAACTGCTTTGTTAAAGATTTATAACCCGAAATATAATCTTACAAAACCAAATTCACTATTGACCACTTCAACGCTATACCTAAAAATTGAACTAATGGCCTCTTCAAAATCTGGTCGCAAACTATCCCCCTCACCATAGTTTCACACACACAAATTTAATCAAGCTATGACCAGATCTTCATTCATGCCTGATGGTGTTCATTCGATACCCAATACCGATTCGTATGTCCAATTAATTAATGTCCTTACGTGCATTTTTACATGCTTTTCAAAAGTCCTTTGGAAATTTTGATTAAATAAGTCAATAAGGATTTCAATTGAGTGACTGGAAGCTAGGGTTCTTATTGATCTAATTAGGGAAGAGGGTGTACTTTTATTACTTGTTAACTATATTTTTATTCGGGTTTTGGATGTGGTCAGGGCCTGAACCATGTAGTTCAAGCTTGTGATTATAAAACATGACCCTGCCTACTACCCGGGTTCGGCCCCCATCCTACACATTCCTTTTTTGTTTATTTATTATTTCATTTAAATTTAATTTACTTTAAATTCTAATAAATATTTATAAATACTATATCAAATCAATAAATTCCATAAAAATTCAGCAACTTTATAAACGTTTAATTTTATTACTTATATATTTATTTTCCAAAAAAAATATATATTTTTAAAGCATTTTTTTAAGTTTTATTCACAAATAATTATTTATAATCCGTTTTCATTCATTTCAATACCAAAATTTATATAAAATTATTTCTAACCTTATAGGCTATTGTTGTAATTTTATTTATACGAAATTCATGTTTTATTTAATCATTTAATGAATTAATTCGTTATTTATTATTATATAATCTATTTTAATTAGAAATAAAACAAAAAATAATTTATGAAATTCTTTCCCAACTTCATGACACCGAAATAATTACAACAACAACAACAACCATACCTAGTAGATCCCACAAATGGCATAGCTATTCGTAGGGTCTGAGAAGGGTGGGATGTAGGCAAACCTTACCTCTACCCGAAAGGGCAGAGAGGCTGCTTCCAGAGAGACCATCGGCTCAAAACAAACAATAAGAAACAAACTAGACTAGCAATACAACGGTATAGTAACATAACAGGTGGTGGCAGGAAAGCAAAGTAAAATATAGATATGCATCGTGAGACATAGTAATATATACACAAGTGTACCATCATAAACATTTATCTAGCTGTTAAAGGGTTTTCCTAAGCAAAGACCCCCTAGAGTGTAGTAAACTACACTTAACACAAAGCAAGGACCCAATTTTGTCCTCCTTAAAAGTCTTTAACCTTAATCCTACGTCTCCATGAACTCCTATCATGGACCATGTCCTCAGAAAGGTGCAGATCTAGCATATCCTGCCTAATTCGCTCATCCCAGGTCAAATTAGGTCTTCCCCTACCTCTCTTCCCCTCCACAATGAGGGTCTCCACTGCTCTAACTGGCTCCGACGTCAACCTCCTCTTCACGTGACCAAACCATCTCAATCTCCCCTCCTTCATTTTACCCGCTATACTAGCCACCCCTAGTCTTTCCCTAAAAACCTCATTTCTTATCCGATCTAGCCTTGTGTGCCCACACATCCACCTCAGCATCCTCATCTCTGCCACCTCCATCTTTCGTGCTTGCATCTTCTTGATAGCCCAGCAATCCGAACCATATAACATCGCAGGTCTAACTGCAACTCTATAGAATTTACCTTTTAATTTTCCTAGAAACCTCCTATCGCACAAAACCCCAATGGCTGCTCTCCATCTATTCCAGCCAACCTGGATGTGATGGGATACATCACTATCTATCTCCCCATCCTGTTGTACAAATGATCCTAAATATTTGAACCTAGTCACTTGCGAAACCACTTGGCCGTTAATGGTGATCTGAGTGTCCTCGTGGCCTCCTGTCCCACTAAAATTACAATAAAGGTACTCGGTCTTTGAGCGACTAATCCTTAAACCTTTGCTCTCTAAACCCACCCTCCAGTCCTCTAACCTCTCGTTCAGGCTTTGCCTAGTCTCTGCGACCAGCACAATATCATCTGCAAAAAGCATGCACCATGGCACCGACTCCTGAATCGACTTTGATAGCTCATCCATGACAACCGCAAAGAGAAAAGGACTCAATGCAGACCCCTGGTGTAGTCCAACCTCCACCGGGAAGAAATCAGTGTCCCCTACGGGTGCACGAACACTCGTTTCAGTAGTACCATACATATCTCTGATCATGTCTATATACTTCCTTGGGACCCCTCTACTCTCCAAAGTATCCCAATTAGTCTACGGGGCACACTATCATAAGCTTTTTTAAGGTCAATGAATACCATATGAAGATCACGCTTCTTCTCCCTATACTTTTCTATCAATCTCCTTAGAATATGTATTGCTTCCGTGGTTGACCTTCCAGGCATAAAACCAAACTGGTTTACCGTTACCTGACTTTCTCTTCTAATTCTAGCATCAATGACCCTCTCCCATAGTTTCATAGTATGACTAAGAAGCTTAATCCCTCCATAGTTCTCACAGCATTGGGCGTCTCCTTTATTTTTATATAGAGGCACTACAACATTACGCCTCCACTGATCTGGCATTTTTCCCGATTTGAAAATAACATTGAACAAAGTAGTTAACTACTAAACTCCTTCATCTCCTAAGCACTTCCACACCTCAATCGGTATGTTGTCTAGACCAACAGCCTTACCCATTCCCATCTTCTTAAGTGATGTCCTAACCTCTCCAGGAGTGATATTCCTACAATAGCAGTTATTTTGTTGTCGCCTTTGGGTTACCTGTTCTTCACTTTGTTGTTGGTAAGCACTCCCATCGTTGAAAAGATTATGAAAGTAGGTTTGCCAACTAACCTTGATGTCGTGCTCGAGGACTAAAACACGACCATCATCTCCTTTAATAAACTTCATCATTCCCAGGTCCTGTCTCCTACGCTCCCTAACTTTAGCAATCTTAAACATATCATACTCCCCTTCCTTAGTATCCAGGCGCTCATACATATTCTTATAGGCTATGTTCTTTGCTTCTGTCACTGCCTTCTTCGCCTCCCTCTTGGCCTTCTTGTATCTTTTCCTTAATCTTACCTGCTCTCCCTGGTCCATGCATCCCAAAAGGTCCCTGAAACTCTCTTGCTTATCCCTTATCTTGGTCTGTGCGTCCTCGCTCCACCACCAACACTCCTTATGCGTGTTAATCCTTCTTGATGTGACCCCTAAAATCTCCTTCACCACGTGGGTGATGTTAGTTACTGTAAGACCCTAACCCGTAATCACGCGATCAACGCCCAAATCCTACGGGTTTGGACCTTAACTAAAAACCACTCCCGATTAAAACTTTGGTAATTATGAAAACCCAACATAATGAATCCCATACACGTTTAGTTCCAATAAATTTTTACATCATTGCTACAAAAGAATGTATTAAAGTTTTTGTTTTTAACGGGAGTTCGTTAGATTCTAGTGCGGAAGCTTGATGAGTGTTCGGGCGTGTTCGGTTCTTCTCGCGACTTGATCCTTGCTCCGGGACTTCCTTCACTTGTTTACCTAGCACCATTTCACAAAAATGGTTAGTGGGTTGTCAATGATACATTTAAACTAGTATGGTATTCGTTACACATTGATACGGAACGAACCAGGCCAAACGGCCCTTTATCAGGAGAACAAACTGCTGCAACTTATGCGCAGCAGCTGTTCGGATCGCTTTTACCCCTTCTAAAACCCAAAATCTGGCTTCGACTTTCAAATGAGAATTGTTCTACGCTCCGAGAGCTTTCCAGGCATATAAAGAACACCTCCTAACGATTTTTCTACGATTTTATACGCAATTTTAACGTTCGTGCTGACGTGCAGGTCAAAGCGCGCGGCCGCTCGGCCTCTGTGAGCGGCCGCTCGAAGCTTCTGATGTGAATTTGGTGATTTTTAAGCATGGGAATCATGTCGCAACCGCATCTGATGATTCCCGAAGCCTAAGTAATGACTCGCCGACTAAATAAACCTTTGTTTGACTGAAATTATGGTCCGGTTTATGTCGCCATGATCCGGTTCTTAGTTTTGAATGTTTATGGCGACTTTTACCCAATTTGACCCATTTAGACATTTAACTTATCCAAACACCGTTTGACCATGCGCAATGCATCTAGTTCATGTTGTCAAGTCATTATACACTTGATCAACTAAAGTGTTTGTCCGATTTGTTCGTTATGATTCCGATTATTAGATTTATCCTTTAGTAAATCTTTATAATTTCCCAAAATGCCCCTCCTAGCCAAATCTTTCGATTTAGCCATTCGTGGCGACACTTCTTGATTGAAACCCATTGTTTTGGACTCAATGACTTGTTTAAAAACTTCTAAGCCCATACGGACTTAGATTTTCAACATTTCTCAAGATTGTTCTAATGTGGTCGATTCTAAGCGCCTTAGCGCGCATTAGACATAGTTATGGAAATAACTTACTTGATTTGCACCCACACTTCATGTGGGTACTTTATCACCTATGTTGCTTCGCCGAAAGCGTTTATTTGACTACGGACTTACCGGGTGGCCTTGACCCATATCCATACCTTGTGTTTATCCTCCATGATTCTTAACATCAAGAATGCACGCGCAATTGCATCTACCTGTATGCTTTCTAAATAGACAACGTTAATTTCTCGGAACTCAAATGGCAATAACTTGCCATTTGACCCGTTTAACTTTATGAATCTTAATGCTTGGAATACAAGCATCAAGTGTTGGATTCACATGGTGAGGACATCACCATTTGACCCGTTTAGACTCCTAGTTCATAATGCTATGTTACCCAAGTTTTTATCTATGGTTCAAGTGAAACAAACTTGACCCATTTAACATCATGCTTAACGACTCCATTCAATTGGTTTAATTTAGATTAAAACATCATTTCTCACATATCTTTATTAGTTGACCCGTTTGATGGATTTCTCCATTTGGTCATAACTCATTATCTCGATTAAGGTCATAAACCACATTTGTATTGAGTGCACATAAGGCAACTCACTTAATAGATTCTACCCCTTGGGGTTTATCTTTACCTCACACTCAAGATTTGAAACTAATATTTATAACAATTTAAGCTATGTTATAGTATATTGGTGTAAGTAAAACTTACCTCATATCCGTTCTTGCTTCCATACGCATTGCTTGCATCCGTTTGACCCGTTTGCATCCCTAGTTCTTGTACCTACTTAGGGATATGTCAAACTTGATTATTAGAATACATAACATGGATTTAATTCACTATCCATAAATCATGTATTCATTACCCATTTATAGCTAATTCCATAGCCATTTTCTTATATAGAATATCCGATTAACTTGGCTTATTACAAACCAATATCACATACGATTTATAGCTCTTACATGATTCTAACTTCATAGTTTCACTAGTGTTCACCAATTTGGCATTTAATCGAACACTTGGTGTGCACCCACCAATTTGTTTAGTTTTAAAGCTCAAGATTAGCCATAACATAACCATTTGTCTAATCATCATCATAATACATTATTTAGACCATTTTGCCTAAATTTCTCATACAACAACTTCTAAGAGTCACAAAAGGTTACTAGATATGAGTGGATTCAACCTAGAGGTTAAACCCCAAATTCTACACATGAACATAATCATATGATCAAAACCAAATACACATATTAAGTGTGATTTGTAACTAAATTAGGTATGTTTGAGGTTCCCCAAGACTATAGCAACCTCTTTTAACCATAAATTTCACGTTTTATCAAAACCCTAGTTTTTGACCAAATCAAAAACGGGTATTACCATCAAATTATATCAAATAGAAGGTACCTTGATGTTCATTAGGCCTTAGATGACTTGTTTCTTGCTAGAGAATCGATTTCCCCTTTGATTTAGCTTTGATTTGAGCAAGAGTTGATGTTTAGGGTTTGGTTAAGGAAGGAGAAATGATCTCCTGATCATTATACACGACACACACACTTCATGTGTGTGTTTTGGTGTGTTTTATTCTTATTAATAATACCCACTTTACCATTTTGGCAACTATGGTCCCTCAAGTTTTCCCACTGTCATTTTCGTATAAAAACTAACTCTTAAGCTAGTTTCAAACACCTTTATTAATTTATAAACATAATATTATTAACTAGGTTATTTCCATGTTAGAATATAACCCATATTATTAGCCTCTAAGTCTCGTGTTATTATATTGCTAATCACGCCTAATGGCGTAGTTAGGCGAACGAATGGTTTTAGGGTGTTACAAGTCTACCCCCCTTAAAGAGGTTTCGTCCTCGAAACCTTTCTTGTGTTGTTGCTTTGGTCGCAGCCAAGAACCTTAGTGTCTCTAATCAATTTTGTGCACCGCTCAATCCCTTGACATTCTATAGTCTAACGAGTAGTACTATATACTTATTGTTTGTATCCCTTTACTCGGCTTTCTAACTTTTATTATATGGAAGCCTTAGCTTTCATAATATGACTTGAGTCATCCTATTATTTCGGTTAACTAGGGGCAATATCTACATACTTACCCCCTACCCGACATTTTAGCTACCTATGTTCTTCATAGGTCTTCCCTAGATCCGTAGACTATCCCGTCTACTATTATCCCGAATGATGTAATGTTTTAAGGGGCCATTCTATCATGCACCTTAGAGCATCTACTGTAATACCCAATTGTAGCATGCATACACATACATGTCTATGCTTCTATTACTAACAAGTAATTTGTCTTGGTTTCCAAGACTAACCTGACTTTTTAACATAGCCGTTTTCTAGCTTCTTGGATTCACCCCCGAATCCAATCCTTGTTTCTTTTTGGTTTGCTATAATATTATAACAAACCTTGCTTTACACTAACATTTTCCTTTCTTTGGCTAATCCTTACTTTAAGAATTTGCCATTTATTTAGTTTACCCAAGTTCCCGTTTTGCTAACTCGATTGGTGGTCATTGCCCCAACCGACCCGTTTAAAGACTTTTGAGTTTTAGACTTCAAATCGTTTATATATATAGAACGCTTAGTTTCTAAAAGTCCTTTTGATGATTACCGATCTCACTATAAATTGAGGTCGGTTTTCTTTTCATAAACACGGTGTAGATCGGTCATTACAACTCATTGTATCGACTAATCTCCTGTTATCACGGTTTGCATCTGATTGTAATAACTATACAATCCAACCGTTATTATAATTTGCATTAAATTGTACCAACGACACAATCTAATATTATTGCAGTTTACACTTTTTCATCTTTAACCCGAGGGTTGAATGAGTTACTGATTTGTCACGGCCCAAGACCGTTGTTTATGATCATGTTTTTGCACTTTTATTCAACCAAGTTCATGACGTTGATTGAGAGTGCAACTGCCTTGGTCTCTACAACCCGCTCAGGATTGCTTATACCTTGGCTTATTAGTTTATAATTTTGTCACTGACTCGAAAGTCCAGTTGACCCATGGGTTTATCACGGCCCATGTCCGTTGTGTATGATTTATCAACCAAAACCGTAGTTATGATTGATTTACTGAAGTAATACCTCGGCCTCTACGATCCCCACGGGTCGCTTATACCTTGGTTTTTCCTTGCCTCTTTGTTTATCATGGCCTTCTGGCCATATTTGACTAATCCATGATTGTCCCGACACCTCACACTTACTTAGTCCTTGTTACATAGGTTGTATATGTATCAATTGTAAGAAACCCATAGTATCATACGTTTAACACTTACCTGGCCAGGGTAAGCAATCCGCATATGGTACACATGGACTTGTTATAATTAGTACATCACATCCTATGTAAGCAAGGCTTCAGCTCATGCTTGTGTCCCTTATTTTATTTGGTAAAACCCTTCCTTGATAAATTATTCAATGTTAGGTGTTACCTTTGTCCATTAAGAATAAATGTTGTGTTCTCATTTTGTAAAGCTTTGTGTGATCACACTCATTGGTATGATCACAACGCCTTTCTAGCATCCTTTGATTTTTAAACGTTAGTTTTGGATGATTACCCCCAACCCGGTCTCGATGTTCAAGTTACGTTTGTGTATTGATTGTTCACTAGTGTGAACAATGCACATTTCCCATTTAGCTTCTTGCTTGCGTATGCAAGTACCATCCCTCATGTGATGCTTGCATACTAATACGCTTAATATAATTTAGAGCATGTACCTGACTGATTAATACTTGCCCTTGTATTCCCTTTTTGCTAAATATCCGTTAATCCGAGTCATTACTTGACTTGGTCCTTAGTGAGCATGTTATCAGTCGTGCTCCCGAACCATCTACCACCTCATTTGGTGATTCATTCGATCCTATCTCGATCGAATATAGTGTTCTCATCCCTGTCACGGTTACAATTATAATTGATTAGCGACATGACATTTCATTATTAGTATGCACCATTGCAATAGTAATGCTAGAATAGTTGTCACACAATAATTTTTGATGCCTGAATTAATCCTTGGCTAGGCCCCATACTACCTAACCGTTTCTTCACCAAGATTTTGGGATAGCGTGTATCTACACGATATCCCTATTGATTACCTTTAACAATCTCCGATCAAACCAGATTGTTATTACAGATATTACTTACCGGATTCCTCGATCAAGTCTCGAACCAAACACCCTTCAACACTTGAGCGCACGGTTTGAGTCCAAGTATCCTTCTCGACACTTGGATCCCTCAAACCTATGGCTCTGATACCACTTGTAAGACCCTAACCCGTAATCACGCGATCAACGCCCAAATCCTACGGGTTTGGACCTTAACTAAAAACCACTCCCGATTAAAACTTTGGTAATTATGAAAACCCAACTTAATGAATCCCATACACGTTTAGTTCCAATAAATTTTTACATCATTGCTACAAAAGAATGTATTAAAGTTTTTGTTTTTAACGGGAGTTCGTTAGATTCTAGTGCGGAAGCTTGATGAGTGTTCGGGCGTGTTCGGTTCTTCTCGCGACTTGATCCTTGCTCCGGGACTTCCTTCACTTGTTTACCTAGCACCATTTCACAAAAATGGTTAGTGGGTTGTCAATGATACATTTAAACTAGTATGGTATTCGTTACACATTGATACGGAACGAACCAGGCCAAACGGCCCTTTATCAGGAGAACAAACTGCTGCAACTTATGCGCAGCAGCTGTTCGGATCGCTTTTACCCCTTCTAAAACCCAAAATCTGGCTTCGACTTTCAAATGAGAATTGTTCTACGCTCCGAGAGCTTTCCAGGCATATAAAGAACACCTCCTAACGATTTTTCTACGATTTTATACGCAATTTTAAAGTTCGTGCTGACGTGCAGGTCAAAGCGCGCGGTCGCTCGGCCTCTGTGAGCGGCCGCTCGAAGCTTCTGATGTGAATTTGGTGATTTTTAAGCATGGGAATCATGTCGCAACCGCATCTGATGATTCCCGAAGCCTAAGTAATGACTCGCCGACTAAATAAACCTTTGTTTGACTGAAATTATGGTCCGGTTTATGTCGCCATGATCCGGTTCTTAGTTTTGAATGTTTATGGCGACTTTTACCCAATTTGACCCATTTAGACATTTAACTTATCCAAACACCGTTTGACCATGCGCAATGCATCTAGTTCATGTTGTCAAGTCATTATACACTTGATCAACTAAAGTGTTTGTCCGATTTGTTCGTTATGATTCCGATTATTAGATTTATCCTTTAGTAAATCTTTATAATTTCCCAAAATGCCCCTCCTAGCCAAATCTTTCGATTTAGCCATTCGTGGCGACACTTCTTGATTGAAACCCATTGTTTTGGACTCAATGACTTGTTTAAAAACTTCTAAGCCCATACGGACTTAGATTTTCAACATTTCTCAAGATTGTTCTAATGTGGTCGATTCTAAGCGCCTTAGCGCGCATTAGACATAGTTATGGAAATAACTTACTTGATTTGCACCCACACTTCATGTGGGTACTTTATCACCTATGTTGCTTCGCCGAAAGCGTTTATTTGACTACGGACTTACCGGGTGGCCTTGACCCATATCCATACCTTGTGTTTATCCTCCATGATTCTTAACATCAAGAATGCACGCGCAATTGCATCTACCTGTATGCTTTCTAAATAGACAACGTTAATTTCTCGGAACTCAAATGGCAATAACTTGCCATTTGACCCGTTTAACTTTATGAATCTTAATGCTTGGAATACAAGCATCAAGTGTTGGATTCACATGGTGAGGACATCACCATTTGACCCGTTTAGACTCCTAGTTCATAATGCTATGTTACCCAAGTTTTTATCTATGGTTCAAGTGAAACAAACTTGACCCATTTAACATCATGCTTAACGACTCCATTCAATTGGTTTAATTTAGATTAAAACATCATTTCTCACATATCTTTATTAGTTGACCCGTTTGATGGATTTCTCCATTTGGTCATAACTCATTATCTCGATTAAGGTCATAAACCACATTTGTATTGAGTGCACATAAGGCAACTCACTTAATAGATTCTACCCCTTGGGGTTTATCTTTACCTCACACTCAAGATTTGAAACTAATATTTATAACAATTTAAGCTATGTTATAGTATATTGGTGTAAGTAAAACTTACCTCATATCCGTTCTTGCTTCCATACGCATTGCTTGCATCCGTTTGACCCGTTTGCATCCCTAGTTCTTGTACCTACTTAGGGATATGTCAAACTTGATTATTAGAATACATAACATGGATTTAATTCACTATCCATAAATCATGTATTCATTACCCATTTATAGCTAATTCCATAGCCATTTTCTTATATAGAATATCCGATTAACTTGGCTTATTACAAACCAATATCACATACGATTTATAGCTCTTACATGATTCTAACTTCATAGTTTCACTAGTGTTCACCAATTTGGCATTTAATCGAACACTTGGTGTGCACCCACCAATTTGTTTAGTTTTAAAGCTCAAGATTAGCCATAACATAACCATTTGTCTAATCATCATCATAATACATTATTTAGACCATTTTGCCTAAATTTCTCATACAACAACTTCTAAGAGTCACAAAAGGTTACTAGATATGAGTGGATTCAACCTATAGGTTAAACCCCAAATTCTACACATGAACATAATCATATGATCAAAACCAAATACACATATTAAGTGTGATTTGTAACTAAATTAGGTATGTTTGAGGTTCCCCAAGACTATAGCAACCTCTTTTAACCATAAATTTCACGTTTTATCAAAACCCTAGTTTTTGACCAAATCAAAAACGGGTATTAACATCAATTTATATCAAATAGAAGGTACCTTGATGTTCATTAGGCCTTAGATGACTTGTTTCTTGCTAGAGAATCGATTTCCCCTTTGATTTAGCTTTGATTTGAGCAAGAGTTGATGTTTAGGGTTTGGTTAAGGAAGGAGAAATGATCTCCTGATCATTATACATGACACACACACTTCATGTGTGTGTTTTGGTGTGTTTTATTCTTATTAATAATACCCACTTTACCATTTTGGCAACTATGGTCCCTCAAGTTTTCCCACTGTCATTTTCGTATAAAAACTAACTCTTAAGCTAGTTTCAAACACCTTTTATTAATTTATAAACATAATATTATTAACTAGGTTATTTCCATGTTAGAATATAACCCATATTATTAGCCTCTAAGTCTCGTGTTATTATATTGCTAATCACGCCTAATGGCGTAGTTAGGCGAACGAATGGTTTTAGGGTGTTACAGTTACCATAGCCTCCCACATTTGATTTACATCTCCACTTAGCCATGCTGATGTCCTGCCAATGACTTTGTCCCTAAACATGGTAACGTTTTCTCCCTTCAAATTCCCCCACCGTGTCCTAGGTCGAAATCCAACGTCCCCTCTTGACATCCTTTGCCTCAGAAGTATATCTGCCACTAGCAAACGGTGTTGGTGTACTGCCTTTTCCCCAGGAATAACCTTGCAGTCCTTCCACCATCTTAGGTCTCCTCGCCTCATCAGGAGATAATCTATCTGCGTGTCATGACCCCCACTACTAAAAGTAATCAAATGAGATTCCCTTTTTTTTAAAGAAAGAGTTTAAAATACCTAGGTCGTGGGCGACCGCAAAATCTAAAAGATCCCTTCCTGATTCATTCCTATCACCAAAACCAAAACCCCCATGTACGGACTGGAAACCATCACTATCCTTACCGATGTGACCATTAAAATCACCTCCTATAATAATTTTCTCTTCTGAAGGTATCGCTCCTACAACTGCGTCTAAACAGTCCCAAAATTCCCTCTTTTCTTGATTCCCTAATCCTACATGTGGTGCGTAAGCGCAAACCACTGTCACTATATCCTTACCTAATACTAACCTTAACATCGATATAATTAAATTCTATAAAAATATATTTTTTATTTTTATAGTTTTAATTCATATTTGTAACAATTCTAGTATTTTAAATCATTTAAAATTTCTATTTAATAATTTTCTATCTTATTAAAATTATCAATTCACAACATAATATTTTACTTTTAAGAACTTTAATTTATTTCATTTATTTATTTATGTCTTTTATTATTTGTTTCTTTTAAATCTTATTTATTTTCATTATTACATTCTTTTAAATTCTAAAAAAAATCAATAGTTTATTTAAATTCTGATTTTAAATAATTAGGTAAAAATAAGTTATTTTTATATAAGAATTAAGTTTATTTAAATTTTATAAATAACTTATGTTGATTTATTTTTTTAGTCTTTATTATTATTTCAACTTATTCAATCATTCATTCAAATTACAGTATTTAATTTTTTTATTAATTATTTACTTAATCTATGTATTTTATCTAGTAATTACTTAGAATTTATTTATTTTATTATCGCTTCACAAATTTCAAATTATTCAATTTCAATATAGTTACTTTGCGAAAACTATAATCTCTTAATTAACTCTATAAATCCTAAGTGCCTAATCCAAGATACCCTAGACTTTTAAGTCCAATCTTTCTTAGACTTTGCATTTGCAAAATACACTTAGGTGGTGTTTGATGTTGAAGAGGTAAAAGGTCTATATTCTGCAAACCACATCTACAGACATCTGCATGAGAAGGGATGGACCAAAGGTTTGCAGTCTGTAAGAAGAAAACTATTTGTTTGTTAACGTCTGCATCGTAAACTAAAACCATAACCCACCATAACCAACCACAACCCACCATAACCATAAGCCACCACAACCCACCATAAACAACCATAACTCGTTGACTTGTCTATCTAACACGCCTATAATCAATACTCCACAACCAATTTCTTTAATAATAAAAGCTTAGCATATACATTCTTCAACTCTTCTTTCCAATCATTCAATACCTCACCTCTTATGAACCTAACAAATCATGCTGGACTTCAGGGGTTCTGATTAATAACCATCTCCTTCTTGCTCATATTTTATTTAATAATATCATCAGCTCAATCCAAATGCACTAGAGGTTGTTACTTAGCCTTCGGTTCATACTATCTCCAATCGGGAGACAAACTCCTTTAAATCTCTAACCGCTTCAACACCAACAACAATGATATTATCAAATGAAATTTAGACACTATCCCTAACAGGAGGGTTCGACCGCGGGGAGGAAGTGGGGACGGTGTGGAGGATGGGACGGTGGGGAGGAGGGCGGCGGTCGACAGTAGGAGGAGGAGGAGGAGGAGGAAGAATGGAGTTGCTAGGATTTGAGATAGCGGAGGGTGTGTGTAGAAGAAGGTTGGAGAAGAGGCTTAAAGAGCCAAGAAGAGGTTTTGATATGTCTGGCCCATGAAGAGGACAGGCAAACATATTTTAGGGCTATGTCTTCCAAAAAACAAACGGTCTGCAGAACCTCAACGTCTGCGCTGTGCAGACAAAAGAGGTCAGGAAGTACTTCTACCAAAAAAACAAAAAACCCCTTACGCTTACAAATACGCATTTTACAATACAATACAATTCATACATGTGAGATATCATGTTATTGCTTTATGTTTAAGCATTATACGTAGATTACATTTGTTAGCAAAAATCATTAACCTAGCTAGCCGACCGTAACAAATGATAGTGCTATTGGATTGTCAACCCGCCTATATTGATCTTCCCTTTCGAGAGAAGAACCGTGACCATTGTTTTGTGCAATTTGACCCTCTTAGATTTGGGTGTACACGTTTACGGTTAGGTTTGATTTTTACCTTTTGTATTTACATATTTTCAATTGGTATACTTAGCACTGAATTGTAAATCTTATCAAACCCTAAGTAATGTTCACCAACATTTCCTATTAACAAAATTATTCTGTACATATTTCAGGTATTGCATGATGCTTCACATAGGACTTTGGAACCAGATTTAATCGATCATTATTTTTGTTGTTTGTGTATATTTCATCCCTTGTAAGACAATTTAATGTGATATTGAATAATATTTGAATTTATTAGTGTCATGTGCTAGTGAACAATCATTCCTACGTGACACCCCAATGTTTTCGCCATCGGTTGGAGCGTTACAAAAAAGATAATTGTAAAACTAAGGAATCCGGCTAGGCTGCATAAGAATACTAAAGCTTATAAGGTCTCGTGCTAGGATCTATATAGATAATTACCATCATAGAGTTGATAAATTCAAGTAATCACATGATGTTACTGATTAAAAGAAACTAATGATTGGCATCTCGTTAATACAAATCTACATAACACATGTTGTTTTCCAAATTCTAACACATACCAAAATAGATAAAAAGTTAGTTGAATACAAACTCTATACCCAGAATTGATCACATGTGTGCATGTTGAAACCTTACATGTTGTTTTGTTCAGAAATGGATTTGGGTCTTGTTTGATGAATTGATATCTTATGATCACCATTGTGCATCTCTATCGAGCACGATTTTGTAACGAAATTTATAATCATGGAAACCCATGGACGCTAACATGTTTTTTTTTTCTCAAATGGCCTCTTGAGCGTAATTCTTCATTACACAAGGAGCCAGCGATTAACTTCAACCTCTAGGGTTATTAGATGGTCATTGAGTACACTTGAATTATGTAACTAAGTTGAATGGCAAGAAGATCGGAGAGGCCACTTAATTTCGTTGTCAAAGAAGATAACTTCTATTCTACGAAAGCTATGAAATCAATCTCGGCACCACATTGTGACTTATCGAAATGGTAAGAATGTCGTCTTAAAAAAATTAGGAGAATTTTTTGGTAAGTTAATTTCGATCCCAAAATTGTTACAATATACAAACTATGAACCTTAAACATGCGACTTTTTAAAGATATTTTCCAAAGATGTTACTTTTAGAGCATTCACACATACTCTATCTCCATCTTAATAATTAAACTAAAAATCACTAACTTTCTCTCTACTTTTCTATTAAATAATACTTATTCTATACTTTTATCATTACCTTTTCTCTCTCCTCTACTCACAACCACTTTTAAAAATATTAAAAAATTATGAAAGGTGAACAGTGTCTCCTCAATATATTTTCTCTCTCCTCTACTCACAACCACTTATACCCACTCTATATAATATAGAGGCTCCCCTCACACTAATATGGAGCATCTATTGTGAATGCTCTTATATACCACACCCTATTTATATAATTAACTTTGAAAATTATTTATGAAAAAAGCGATCTCCGTCTAAAAACATACTGATTGTTATCTTAAGATAACTTCTTTAAGATTTAGGTGTGTGAAGAAACAAATAGTCTCACCACCGGTTAAGGATGATAAGATTATGAGTTACTACAGGGTTGATCCTTCACTAACAGCTATGGATTGGAGGAACCTGCAAACAAGAGTGAATATGTGGGTGTGGAGACGACTACACAAGGTAGTTGTTTATAACAAAAACGGGGTGAATGGGGATACTATCAAGTGTGATAGCTCTCCAGGTCAGTAGAAAGTGTCATCACCTATTGGGGATGTGATCCCTTTTATAGGAGAGTCCGTATGCCACCATTACCCAAGTCCTAACCGTGGTTAGGTTGTCTCCATCACCCTTAGTTGTGTTAGTGTGATGAAATAAGGAAAGCTAAATTAATGGGAATGATGGAACATTGTACCGCCTTTAATGTTGAGGCTATGTGATTTATGCATGGCTGTTGACCATGCATGATACTCGCCTTGATCGAGTCTTGACCATTGACCGGTCATTAATGTGTTTTGACCACTTCCTGCGCATGGGCTCTTGTCCGCGCGGTGATGTTGTGTCGGGTTTGGATATGCCGAATGGTGTATTCGGTACCCAATCCCATCAAGTCCCCCCAGTCCAGTGTGCCTCTTATCTAAGAAGTTATGATAAGATGGGAGGGGCGCTGGACTTATAAGATGTGTGTTGTTAATGGGAGCTTGCCCTTCATTGTAATTTGCGCATATGCGGTTGTTGAATGTTTTTTGGTTGCGGAGAATTTTGTGTGGAGAACGGGTGGTAGGAATTTACGTCAAAATTCCGCATCTGTGGGACACGTCAGGAGTTTGATATGGACACGTGGCAGTTCTCTACGATCTGCGAAACTAGTGGCCCATATGGCGAGTGGGCCTGACGTGACTGGTTGCAGTTTGAGACGTGTGCAGGCACGTTGAGCGGCGGTTGTCAGGCGAGTGGGCGCGTGGGGCGCGTGTGACGTATGTTTGTCTTCAGGTGTACACGTGTCGCTTCCCTATTAGACTCATCCCCGAAAAAGCCTGTCCATTCCTCTGAGCATGATGTCAGCTGTAATAATTGCAAAGCCTATATATTGAATTTTAATTATGACTTTTCCCATTTCCAAGTATTTCAAAATTTGAATCCTTCTTCAACGTCTCTGCTTCCCCAAAACCATTATTTCTTTAACCATGTCTCAAGAATCACAAGATGTTCAAGAGTCTAGTAAGACGTCAGATTCTGTCAAAGATCTAGGAAAAGAATCATCAAAAAGTATAGAGGCTACCACTATTAAGTGGGACAAACCCTCATATTTGACTTTTCTTGATCAATATGGCATCTTGCCGGAATGGGAGCCAGAGCTTCCGGCCGAAGGGAAGACTGCTTTAAAAGCACCTCCTGGCAAGATAGCGTTGTATGCAGCAGCTTTTACTAAATGTTGTTTCCGTCTACCAGTTACCAAATTTGTGGTGGATGCTTTGTTGAAATATGGCATTCACCCTACACAATTGACCCCTTATGGGTGGTGCCGTCTGCTTCATTTTGAGGCCACTTGCAGAGCTTTGGAAACTGAAGCTACATTTGAGAGGCTGAATGTATTTTATGTTCTTGAAGCAGCCTGTGGTGGTAGCGGTCGGTATAGCTTAGGCATTCGCCGGAAAGTGAAGCAGCTTGTATCGGTGAACATGAAGTCCATGTATGAGTGGAAAGATAAGTTTTTCTATATCAATCATGGTGTTATTCCTGCTCCCTTTCAACGGATGATGGTAGGTCTAAAGCAAAAGATTGTTGAATTCCCTCCAATGGCGGGATTTAAAGAGCAAGATTGGTATATGTCACTCTGTGATCATGCTACTCCCTTGATGATGGACGAATGTCCAGAGAGTGTTTTGAACTTGCTGGGGATTAGTCTTATCTGCCCTGAGGGCCATGATCCAAATCCTCCAAAAGGTAATAAGATCATTCCTAGTTTGTTGTTTATATCCTTTCTTGTATTAGTGTTTATGTTTTTCCTCTGTGTGCAGATGTTACTCTGTTTGAATTGTTTGCCAAGCGTGGTGAGGCAAAGGTGCTGTACACTCCAACCGTCGTCGGTGCGCAGCGGTTGTCTGAGAGAGTTTGTGGGAATTTTCCGTTTCCCAATCTTGTTGATCCTTCGAAGCAATATGCCAGAACAGATTATGAATCCTGTCCATTTCTTTTATTATTGATAAGTTTCTTTTGTGCGCGAAGGAAGCGCAGTAGGTACGCATCCTGCGTACTGATTTAGCGCATTCTTCGTGGTAGGTGCGGGTATACAACTCCGCAGAAAGGCCGTAATTGATGTTGAGGAAGTTACTTCGGAGCGCAAGAAATCCGTTGGTTAGTCCTTATAACTCTTGAATTTACTCCTCACGCATAGTTTAATGTTATACAAATGTGATTTCCGCGCCAGGCACGGGTACATCTAGGAAGCGTGCCATAGCAAGTAAGAAAACTAAGCCGCCGGCTGTTCCCATTATCGTTGAGGAGGTAGATGAAGAATTGACCGAGTCAGACTCGGAGTTAGAGCATAAACGCGCTAGACGCTCATCTCCTGTCCGTCAGTCGGAGAATGTTACCGAAGAGTTATACCAGCGGAGGATTGCCGAGTTGAATCAGAAACAAACTCAGATCACTCATTCTTCGGGAGCTTCGGGCAGTATGCCTCGCCCAGAGCCTATTACGTTGGTTCCAATTAATGTTTTCAAGCCATTGTCTTGGCCAACGAGTGATAAGCTCGAGATTCCTGTGAAGCCTCCGCCAGTACGCGAGAATCTTCCAATGAAGACGTTGAGGCACCTTTCTGGTATTTATATTTTTGTTTCCCTTTTGCGTGTTTACTAATAAATATGTTGAAATATTGTGAATAGCATTTTATGTAGGGCAACATCCTTTTGCAGAATCTCGGAAGAAGCAGCCCATTATAGTGTTGGAGAGGTGTCTCCATCTGACCAACCTGTTGAAAATGTTGGTGTGACTTCGGATATTACAACGGATACAACTGAGGTGGTTGTAGAGGAGAATGTGACACCACAGGTTGAGCCCACCCCAGATGACTTGGTGATTGATGTGGAGAAGGACGTTGGAAAGAAGGTGGATGAGTCTGAAACTCCAAATTTGTATATTGATTGCCCTGATTCATCATTAAAGCAAGTGCAAGAGCCAAGTTCATCGCAGGGATTTAAGGTTGCGCTAGAGAAAGGGAAGGGAGATGAAGTTGTTGGCGAGAACCCTTCCAGCTTCAAGCGCACAGTAGTGGACTCTACTGTGGTTTATACTGATACTTCTGCATGTATTGGTGGTAATTCCGGTCAGTCCGGTCACCGGCGAAGAATGTATTCATCGCGTCAAGCTGATTCGCCGAGACCATATCAGCCGCGCTGGGACATTCTTGACACAACTCGATCTACAAATGCGCTTGATGCGCAGGAGTTTGTCATGCTATCTGTTCCTCCTGCCGAGCGTGATTATCAAGATAGTGTTGATCGACGTTCTTTGTTTATTGACATGGCGATGAACCTGTCATTGGGTATGAGCGGCCTTGGATCTCTCATTAGGCGTGAAAACGAGTTCCAGCGGGATTATCAGAATCTGAAGGACTCAGAAGCTAGTTTGTTGGGGGCGCGAAGAAGAATTTCAACGCGTTCGTCATGAGATCCGGTCAGAGATTGAGCATCACAAGAAGGTGGCACGTGATGCTGTTGAAGAGATGGAGAAGGTAAAGAAGGATAAAGCTGAAGCCTCCCAGGCTTGGTCCGCTTCTTGTAAGAGGACAAATCAGGAAATTGAGCTTTTGCGATCCATTATTAAAGATTTGAAGCTTGAGAATGCTCGTTTGAAGAAAGAGGTAGAGCAAAGCCAGAAATCTTATGGAGAGAAGCAGGCGGAACTTGCAGATACTATTCAGAAATATAATGCTCAGCATGATGAGCTTCTCAAGGCGACCACCTCGTTGTCTGATGCGGAGGCCAAGATAAAACATTTAGTATTAGAGAATTCCAAGTACCAGGAAGAAAAACTTTGGCGGAGTCTTCTTGTACACAAGCGAAAATGGAGTTGGACAAAGTGCAGGATTTGTTTGAAGAAGCCACTGACATGGCTGTTGCTGCTAATGAGAGGATAGCGTGGTTGATGAGCGATGAAGTCGCTGGAGTAAGCTATAAATCCCCCTTTTACATAACTGGTTACTGACTTATTCAACTTTTGATGTGATATTTTCTGTTGTGTAGATATTTAAGCGTGTTTGGAATGATCCTGCGCTGACAGAGGTAATTGCCCGCATTTCCAGCTCCTCCGTGAAGCAGGGGTTAAAACTTGGTTTCTGCGAAGGCTTTTGCCATCATGCAGATGGCAAGGAGAAGGAGGTCGGTCCGTACGAGAATGAGTCGTACGATGATGATTATGAGCATCTGAAGTTCGAAGTATTCGACCTGTTGGAGGCTTGTGCGAAGACTGATGATCCCGCGGGTGAATTGCACAATTATTTTATCAAATCTGATCACCTTGGTGCGGAACTTGCTGAAAAAGCGCAAAGAGAAGAGAACGCCAAAGTAGTGGCTACTGATGGTGGGGCCGGAACGTCATCCGCGACTGGTGACAAACATGTAGACGGTGCTAATGCTGAGGATATATCTCAGTATTTGAACCTTGGTTGAATAATATATTTGTTTCCTTATCTTTGCATGTAATGTTTCTGATGAACAATTTATTATTGTAGAACTTAATGCAACGTGTCCTTTGGTTGTATGCTAATCATTTGATGATGTCATCTTTACTTCCTGACACCAGGGCCTGTCAGACTACCTCATGAATGATGTGACGGTTGTGCCGGCAATTGTCAGGGCGACTGTCACACTTCCCTAGGGTAATTGAGTGGTTACCATTAATAGTAATTAATGGCCATAACCTCTCTCTTCTATATATAGTAAGTATAGCTTACATCTTCTCCATTATTCTCTTGTTTTAAAAACTTACACCATTCGCTCTGAAAAAATGGCTACTAACTCCCCCTACAACAACCTTGGTGTCATGGAGAGGTTAGAAATGCAGGGGATGGTGAGGCTATCTCAGCATCCTAGTCGTGATCGGTCTTCAACTGACGCTCTTGATCGTCTAGCAGAATATTGTGAACATTTGTTGTCCCAAGAAGACATGCGACCTGATAACTTGGATGATCAAGGTACTTCTGATGGGAAACCATTGAAGATGAAGAAGTTATCAAAGCTAGGGGATGTAAATAAGGCTAAAACCAGGAAGGTTAGGGGTTAAGGTGTCTTTCTAGTATGTTGAAGCCCTTATGTATATAAGTAAAGTCTTTTTGAAATTGCTGTTGAATCATCATGTCTATGAGGTGTAATTTGTTTTTTGGTTGACCCCAATTTTTGTATATGTAGCAGTAATCTACGTATTATGTGTGTAGATTGTACTGTTGATCAATGGCTTGTATGATAAATGCTTTTTGTAATATAAATGATGTTGGACATAAAGTCCTTATTACAAAATCATGAAATAGATCATGACATGTAGCATATACGTAGTTGTGCTGCATTCCAAGTACGTGGTATTGGCGAACCATCTAGGCGTTCTAGAGCGTATGCTCCTTTTCCCAATACCTATTGGATTTTGTAAGGCCCTTCCCAAGTTTGGGCAAGCTTCCCTGGTTTTTCCGCATTTGAAGCTTCATTATTGCGGAAAACAAAATCACCAACGCGGAAAGCTTGTTCTTTGACTCGCGCATTATAGTATTTTTCTAACTGTCTCTTGTATGAGGCTTCTCGAACACAGGCCAAATCTCGGCGTTCATCTAGAAAGTCTAGATTCATTCTTAACTCTTTATCGTTGTCAGTTGTTTGCCCGAGCAGAACTCTTGGGGATGGGTTTGTGACCTCTGTTGGGATTACCGCTTCAGTTCCGTATGTTAGGCTGAACGGTGTTTCCCCAGTGCTTGTTTTGGAAAGCGTGCGATGAGCCCAAAGGACGTGGGGTAATTCTTCTACCCACCCGTTGCGTCTCGTTCCCAGACGTGTTTTAATGCCTTCGACGATACTTCTGTATGTGTGCTCTACCTGGCCATTGCCTTGAGGATGCGCTACGGAGGTGAATATCTGTTTGATTTTCATTGAAGAGAGTCATTCTTGTAAGTTTTGGTCCGCAAACTGCGTTCCATTGTCGCTTACAATTTCCAGTGGTAGACCAAATCTACAAATGATAAATTCCCATATAAATTTCTTAATGTTGCGCCCATCAATTGTGGATAACGTCTTCGCTTCCACCCATTTAATGAAGTAATTAATGGCGACAACTAAGTATTTGACGTTGCCTGGCGCCGTAGGGAAAGGTCCCACGAGATCAATGGCCCATTTTTGGAATGGCCATGCTGTGGTAACTGGTATCAAGTTGTTCTTTGGTCTAAGTGTGCCGGGTGCATGCCGCTGGCATGCATCACATTTGCGCAGCTCTCTTACCGCGTCGAGGTGCATTTCTGGCCAAAAGTATCCAGCGTTCATAAGTTTGACCACGACCATTCGAGGCCCTGCGTGTAATCCGCGCGTGCCTTCGTGAATATCTTTTATTAAATATGTGGCTTCTGCGGAATCTACGCATCTGAGTAATGGTCCAAGATAAGACCGTCGGTATAAGATGCCATCATTGACTTCATAATGCAAGGCTTTGTGTTGTAGCTTCCTTGCTTCCGCTTTGTTTGATGGGAGGATGCCTTTAGTTGGGAAGGCCATTATCGAGGTGATCCAAGATTCTTTTCCCGTCTGAATCACATTTACTTGTTTTGACGGAACAGACGGTTTGGCCAGTACCTCGACTCGTACGTCTTTTGCCATATGATCAAATGCGGTTGACGCCATTTTACTTAAAGCGTCCGCTGGCTTGTTCTGGCTTCTGCGCACGTGAGTTACTTTGCAGTGGAGAAAACTATTCATCAACTCCTTGGTATGCTGCAAGTATAGGATCATGGACGGCTCTCTGGCTTCATAGGAGCTATCGATGTGATTGGTGACCAACATTGAATCAACATGGGCTTCGATGTGTTGAGCGCCCATCTTTTTGGCAATGCGTAGGCATGCGATCAATGCTTCATATTCTGCCTCGTTGTTGGTTGTTTGGAAGTCAAGCCGAATTGCATAGGTGTATTCTTTCCCTTTCGGGGTTATCAGGCGTAAGCCTGTGCTGGCCCCTTCGTCATTGCAAGCGCCGTCGGTGAATAGCTTCCATATTTGAGTCTCATCGGGCGGAGTTGACGTTGATGATGCTTCATTTGCACATTCTTCAACTTTGTCTACTGGGACTTCCGCTACGAAATCTGCAAGGATTTGTCCCTTGAAGGAAGGTCTTGCTTTGTATGAGATTGAATGCTCACCCAGTTCTATTGTCCATTTCGCCAAACATCCGGAAAGTTCCGATTTGCGCAAGATGTCATTGATGCGGAAATCTGTGAGGATATTGATCGGATGCCCTTGAAAATATCTGCGCAGTCTTCTTGAAGCATGAACCAATGCGAGAACCAGCTTTTCCATTGTTGAGTAGCGGGTTTCCGCGTCAAGCAGCATACGACTGATATAATATATTGGGGTTTGTACCCCTTTTCGATCGACCATGAGCACTACACCCACTGCCTTATCGGTGACGGACAGGTATAGGGTGAGTGGTTCTTTTGGTAGCGGAGCAGTGAGTGTTGGCGTGTTGCTCAAACACTTCTTCATGTCTTGAAACGCAGCTTCCGCCACTTCCGTCCAGTTGAAGTTTGATTTCTTCAGGCAATTTTTTAGCGTGTCCACGAAGGGGAAAGATTTAGACACGTAGTTTGACAGAAACCTATTCAAAGCTACAAGTCGTCCCATCAGAGTTTGAACTTCTTTGACTGAAGATGGGGACGGCATTCGCTCGATTGCTTGAACTTTATCCGGGTTGGGACGGAAACCGTCTTTTGTTACGACGACTCCGAGGAACTTTCCCTCTTCCATCCCAAAGGAACATTTTCCCGGGTTAAGCTTCATCCGCACACTGCGCAATTGATCAAAGGTTTTCTGGATGTCAAGTAACATCTGGTCCTCTTCTCTGCTTTTTATCACCAGGTCATCGACGTACACTTCCAAATTTACACCGATTTGTTTTACAAATGCGGCATCCATCAAGCGTTGATATGTTGCCCCTGCGTTCTTTAGCCCAAACGGCATCTTGGTGTAGCAGAAGGTGCCCATGTTTGTGCGGAATGTTGTCTTATCTTCGTCTTCTTTGGCCATCTGAATTTGATGATAGCCCTTATAAGCGTCCAAGAAGCATTTGAACCTGTAAGGTGCCAAGGAATCGACTTTCAGGTCAATTTCGGGTAGTGGGTAACAATCTTTTGGACAAGCCTTGTTTAGGTCTTTATAATCGATACACATGCGCCAGGTGCCATTGGACTTTCCTACCATAACTGGGTTTGCCACCCAATTTTGATATTTGCTCTTGCGCAGGATACCGACCTTCAAGAGTTCCATCACTTGTTCATTCATTGCCTTTGTTTTCTCTGGCCCCATGCTGCGCTTTTTCTGGGCGACTGGCTCGGCATTTTTGTAGACATTGAGCTTGTGCTCTGCGATGTGTCGCGGGACCCCAACCATGTCTGATGGTTTAAAAGCGAAGATGTCCATGTTCTTCGTTAGCAACTGCTTTAAGTGAGTGCGAATGGGGTCAGAGATTTCATGGCCGGTGACAACTGTCTGTTCCGGGAATATAGGGTTAATGACCCATTTTCCGGTTCGGTTCTGACAGTTGGTTTTGTTTGCTTTGAAGGCCTCGGCGCTTCTGTTGTATGACATGTTTTGTTTCCGCGGATGAATGCGACTCCTGTTCGCGTAGGGAAACCTGCCATCTGATGTGGCGTAGATGTAACACCCCAACTGATGGCGGAAACATCGGGATGTCACGTATCGATGATTGTTCAGTAGCTCATGGTAAATAATAAATTTCATTATATGATTTAGATAAATTACATACAATTGTTCTACAAGAATTCGTACATCAAATTGAATAGAACTATGCACACATCTTCAAGCATTAATTCAAATCTTCAAACAAGTAGAACCTGAAACATATTAAGTTGAAAATATTTTGGGTCAACAAAAGTTGGTGAGAATTACATAGGTTTTGATAATCGAATAAAATTGTTGTGCAATTCATGTGTCATGGCAATCTAGTCCATATGTGAAAACATACTAGAAGTAAATCGAGTGCATAATCAACCATTGTGACTGTTGTATTGTGGTACATCCCATACGCTCATGGTTCACTCGTTTATATTGCAGTAACAAACACCCACGCAACCTTTGTAGGAGGCACGTATCCGGGTGGGATTGTCAGTCCAATAGATCTATCAATGTATACCGTCGGCTGATGAATGTTTATGCTAGAGTTGTGCTTACCCTAGTCATGTTCAAGACATAATGCAACATAGAAATACACATAGACACATTGATGATTGAATTGCATAAATAATGTTGTAACATGTTTCACCCCAAAAATGGTGATAAATAGAAAAGGGGCTATGTAAAACTCACCTTAGCAAAATGTTATATCTGTTGAAAAATTGAAATATGGTGTTGCCCAAATGTATCAAGTACCACCCTATAATAAGGTAATAAATATGTCTAAGTCTATCAAGTCTACAAATGTATAAGTTTCTAGGGCTTCGAATTTGGGGATAAATGCTCGTTTGATTAATATCGAAAATGTTTGAAAATTGAGAGGATATTAGTAAACAAATAACCAAAAATCTTTTTATGAAATTTAAATTTAAGATGGTCACAATAATGTGTTTAAAGTGTAAAAAATAATTTTTACAAAATTATTTTCTTTAAAATAGAATATTAATTCTATTTATAACAAATTGTCAAAATTTAACTTTAATATTTAAAAATATTAAAATTAAAGAATTATTAGTTTAAAATTTATATTTCTGTTCTAAATATTCAGAAATAATTTGTATAAAATTTTGGTGCAAAAATATTAAAAATTGGATTTATTATGATTTAATTATGATTAAAACTGACAAAAATTGATTAAAAATATTAAATAAATGATTTTTATGAAATAAAAATTATTTCAGAAAAGTTTATCATTATATAAACTCAGAGTAATTTTTGTGGAAATTTTTAAATTTGTTTTGATAATTTAATGGAATTTTATAAATATAATATAATATAATTGATTTAATTATTATATATATTAAATAAATTAATTTTTGAAAACTAAAAATTGTGAGTGAAACTTTTATATCAGATTAGCTTAAAATAATTTTTTTAGGATTTAAAACAGAGTTTTAATAATTAAAAATGAATTTATAAAATTTATATGTATTATATATAATTATTTAGGTTTGTTTGTTCAAAAACGAAAAAAAAGAAAAAGTATGCCATAGCCGGGACTCGAACCCGGGTGGCTCAGGAAGACAGCAACAGACACAACCACTTGGTCCAGACCAGTGGTTGTGTTGATTTTAGTTTAATTTAAAATAAATATTATATGCCAAATCGTGTTTATCCCCAAAATCAAACCCACGAGCCCTAATTTTCCAATCGTTTGATTCACACATCAATAGCCCAATTAACCTTAGGGCTATTGATGTGTGGATGCCGATGATCAAAACCCACCAAAAAAATTATACTTACAAAGCAGTTTTGATCACGAACGCTCGGTCAGCTAAAAAAAGTCAAAACGCGATATAATTATCAAGAACAGAGGATTGTTGTGAAGAATTGGGGATTGAGAGAGATGTAATGGCGAGTTGTGAAGGTCCAGCATTGTTCAATTTATAGTGAACGGGTTTGTTTCGTTGAATTGGAAACTCTTGACCTCGAATTGAATATGCGACGCGTTTGTATCAATTTGGCAATAATTGTTTGATATTTGACGAAGGTTTGAGTCAGAATAGGCCGGATATTACGTAGGAATACCAATTATAGATCAATCACGAATTAACGTGATGGATTTGGTAAGTCGTTGTATCACGGTTGTCTTTCCAAGTCAACTGTGAGGGTTTTACAACTAGTGTTATAATTATAATAAACCGGGTTTGAAACAATGATGTATGCTAGATCAACTGGTTAGTGTGTGTGTGCGTTTGTTTGAACCGGTTAGGGACCCGGGTTCGATCCCCGTCCCTAACATTATTTTTCAAACATTATATTTTTATGGGCCGGGTATTGGGCTAGTATCTGGGCCGGGTCTGATGGGCCTTGGGCTCTGATACAAGAAGGAATTGAGGGGTTTTGGGCTTTGGGTTTGGTTTAAAGGTGTAGTTTAAAAAAAATGTGGGTATTATTATTATTATTATTATTATTATTATTATTATTATTACATATATATACATATATATATATATATAAGTTGTGTGTTTAATGCTAAAGGTGTATAAAGTAAGGCTTTCACGTATAAAAATTTGGGGGAAAATTTTGCGATGTTACAGTAGATGCGTTGCAGTTGAACTTTGCCAATCCTTCTCGTCCCAGTAGGATATCATGTGAAGAGTTAACGGGGAGCACTGTAAAGTCGCATGTTTCGGTGCGCGAGTGCTTTCCGTCTGAGAGTGTTACTGGGAAAGTGAGCGTACCCAGTGGGTAGATTGTTTCATGGATAAAGACTGAAATTGGCTCTGTTGCTGGTGTTATTCTTCTTTTGTCATCATCGTCCAGCTGGTCGAAACATTGCTGGTACATGATATCGGTGCTGCTGCCATTGTCCAAGAACATATATCTTGTTCGATAATGGCCAACAACCCTTGTGATGATCAATGGAGTTGTGGACGAAGCCCCGCCCTTTACTCTTGGCATAATCACTTGTTCTTCTTTCCATGAATCGTCTCTTGCCTCCATAAAGGTGCGCTTATGGCTTGCGTTTCTATGGATCATGTTGCATGTATTGCGCGACGCGCTATACACGTGATGCGCATTTAGGTTGCGTATCTTTTTCTGAGAGGGTTCGCCTCCTTCCATGTTGTCCCTCTGCTTTCTTCTCATGTTTTTCACGAGGTGCGTTAACTGCCCTGACTTTATGACATTTTCTATTTCCATCTTCAGGCTGTAACAGTTGTCTGTCATATGTCCGTGGTCTTCATGATACTAACAATACTTTGATTTGTCCACGTTCCGCCTGTCACCTCGGAGTTCTTGTGGTTTCGGAAATTGAATTTGTTCGGTTTTCAGCACCTCAGACAGCGTTTTGGACAGTGGTGTCTACTCATAATTCTTCTTTGAGTGTCCTTTGTGATCACGAGACCCTCTTGAGCTGAGCATGTTTCTTGCGTCTTGTGCGGAGGAATATTTTCCTTCCTCCGATGTGCCTGAAATTCTTGACCAGACAGACTATTTGCCTTTCCCTCTGTTGTTTGATGATGGGTGGTGACTGCTACTTTGGTGCGTGTTTTTGTTGCGATGAAAAGATCGTTCGGAAGACGCATACACTTTAGCAGCTTCGATCACTTCATCCCAAGCTTGTGGGACACCATCTTTTCCTGTTAGGCATTTCATCAGATCGTCATTTCTTACCCCGTGTATGAATGCTGCGCGGGTAAGTTCTTCTCCGCATCCTAGCTGAAGGGCTTCCTTGTTATATCTAACGATGTAATATTCTAGGGATTCATTCTCGTGGCGCGTACACAAGAGAATGTGTGCCTTGTCCTTCTTGTGTTTGCGCAGATGTGAGAAGTGGTTCTTGAATTTTCTTATTAAATCATCGAAGTCCACCAGACTTCCTACAGGCAGGCTTTCATACCATACTCTGGCTGCCCCTGTTAATGTTTGTACGAACAGATGGCACCAGGCGTGCACCGACCACAGCTTGGAGCTGCCTGCGCAATCAAAAGCATGCAGGTGATCGTCTGGATCGCGCAAACCGTCATATTTCTCGATGGTGCTTGGTAGCTTGCACTCTTGGAGCATCGGTGCTAGTGCAATACGCGCATAGAATTTTGATCTTTCGGCGAAAGTCTTCGGTCTGTATGGCTTATAGAGGTCATCATTTTCTGATTCGTAGCCGTCTGGTTCATCATTCAGGTTGACGGGGTCCTGGCCGTGAGTATTTCTACCACGGCCTCCACCAGGTACCGCCTGACGAGGTCCCTTAGTATGACGGCCCTTGTTGTTTTTACGAGGAGATTCTGAATCTTCCTCACTTGTATCGAAACTTAACGCCTTTTGGATGTTGAGTTTAGCTTGATTCATTACCATCTTCTGGTATTCAGCAATCGTCTTTGAATTTTGTTGAGCCGACCATTCGTCCGGGTCAGCCGGAGATAGGTTATCTTGTTTCTTCTTCCATACAGCAGATCCTCCCTTGTTTGGGTGGAACTGGAATGTCGAAGCCGGTTGCTTCTGAGCCACATTCTTTGTGATGGTGTTTGGTGTGACGTCCTGGATTTCATCGTTGATTGTGGCATCTATTTCAGCATTGTTATTGTTTGCATCCTTTGAGAAAGCCATGTTGCTAGTTTGAAAGATTGGTTAGAACCGTAAGGGATGGCGGCAATAAAGAAACAATTAGTCTCACCACCGGTTAAGGATGATAAGATTATGAGTTACTACAGGGTTGATCCTTCACTAACAGCTATGGATTGGAGGAACCTGCAAACAAGAGTGAATATGTGGGTGTGGAGACGACTACACAAGGTAGTTGTTTATAACAAAAAAGGGGTGAATGGGGATACTATCAAGTGTGATAGCTCTCCAGGTCAGTAGAAAGTGTTTTCTCCTATTGAGGATGTGATCCCTTTTATTGGATAGTCTGTATGCCACCATTACCCAAGTTCTAACCGTGGTTAGGTTGTCTCCATCACCCTTAGTTGTGTTAGTGTGATGAAATAAGGAAAGCTAAATTAATGGGAATGATGGAACATTGTACCGCCTTTAATGTTGAGGATACGTGATTTATGCATGGCTGTTAACCATGCATGATACTCGCCTTGACCGAGTCTTGACCATTGACCGGTCATTAATGTGTTTTGACCACTTCCTGCGCATGGGCTCTTGTCCGCGCGGTGATGTTGTGCCGGGTTTGGGTATGCGGAATGGTGTATTCGGTACCCAATCCCATCAGTGTGTGTATGTATTATGATAAAAATAAATAAATAAATAATAAGAAAATATCATTGAACTCGAAATCAAATGTTGGATCTGCTAATAAAAAAAACGTATTCTTCTTCAAGTGGTGAAGGCCGAGGTATCAGTCAAGTAGTGAAGAATTAAGTACGGCAATGAAAGAAAGTGTGAATTCATTCATAGATTATAAAGTAAACTATACACCTAGATGTTAAACTGGGGCTAGATCACTTGTTAGAGGCTCTTGCCTCTTAGAAGAGTATGTAACACTTACCATTGAGAAATATATACAGAGAGAGACACACCTTCATATCCAGTGAGCGCATCCCACCAACCCAACTAAAAATGATAAATGCATCGATCCATTGGACCATGATTACCTAACCGGGCCTAATTGAATCATAGTAGGTTTGGACCCGAGTCCAATTCATTGACGTTTGACAGTAATAATATGGTCTTTGTGCTTTAAGTTTTGGATGCCCCTTACATATCTATATTAGAATACTATGTTTGAGATCCGTGGGTACCCACGGTGTAAACCATAGTAAATTAAAAAAAAAATATTAAACTAAGACTTGTATTATTCAAGTTTAGTGTCCACAACGTAAAGTCTTAAGAATAATGGTTAGCCTGATATTTTTTTCTTATATAAACGTCATGTTTCAATGTTGCGTTGATATGAAGTGGATATTAAAACTAATATATAACTTTGGTTTTAATGTCAAAGAGGATAATTTAGGTAACTTATAAACAACGAAAACCGATTACCTATTACGATCAATACTCAACCAAAGTATAACATTTAACAAAAAACCACAAAGGTATAAATACATTTTGTTTTTGTAAATTACCTTTATTATATTTTTATTTTTAATGTAATTGTAATTAGGAAATAACTTGTTTTACAGATCAATGGTCACGCACGGTTCAAACCAAACAAAAAACAAAAAAAAAAATTAAAATAATACTTTATTATTGAAGTTGTATATACATAACGTCAATGAAGATAAGTAAAAAGTTGCATCAAAATTACTCACATTATTCATAAATCTTGAAAGACTTCTTTGTACACAACATTTGATGTTTTGTTCGTCAGTTCACCATTTTCATCTACTATAACTATCTTCAGTCCATCTCGACTTCTGACTCTTGATAGTGCAACATACAACTGCCTGTGTGAAAAAACTGGATCCTTCAAATACAACCCAACCCTAGATAAGGATTTTCCTTGACTTTTGTTTATTGTCATTGCGAAAGAAACAGCAATTGGGAATTGCCTTCTGTTAAATTTAAAAGGAATTTTTTTATCCGAGGGGGATAAAGTAATTCTTGGAATAAAAGTTCGCATTCCAATGTTACTTCCTGAAATGATTTTGGCTTCAATTACACGTTTTCTCATTTTAACAACTTGTAACCTTGTTCCATTACACAAACCGCTTTTCTGATCAATGTTTCTAAGTAACATTACGGGGACACCAACTTTCAAAACCAAACGATGGTTTGGTATTCCAGAAAACTTAAGACCATTAAGCACATCAGGAGAAACTAATCTTTCATCAACCTGTTTGTTAACATCTTCTGACTGGCAAACACTATCCGAACATAGATACTCAACTTCGTCACCGGGAAACATTGAAAGTAATATATCATTAATTTCATGAACAACTTCATTCTTCGGTGCCAATATAGCTTGATCATGGAAATAAGTCAGAATGTGGATGTTATCCAAAAGTGACGGATAAACAAAGTCTATCAAATCAGAAACAGGATCCGAAGATTGAGAAATAAGTAAGTCATCAGGTATCAAAATAACATCCTGATCATCACTTATTGTATCGACCTTTCCTTCTCCTATATCCAGAAGCCAAGATGCAAACTTTTTAGTTGCCTCAATATCAGAATTGCAGCTTCCTAAAAGCAGCCTCATATTTTTTGTTAATTCTAAAACAGTGCATTTGTGCCAAATGTATGATGAACTTAAAGAGGCATTAACAATGTCATGCCTAGTTCCATTTTGTACAACTGGTAGAATTTGTCTAAAGTCACCCCCAAACACAACAACCTTTCCACCAAATAACAAATCAGACGAATCATCAGCATGTACACCAAACACATCTTTTAAACTTCGATCTAGTGCTTCCAAAGCATGTTTATGAGTCATGGGTGCTTCATCCCATATAATCAAGTCGGTTTGTTTAAGCAGTTGTGCAACATCACTATTAGTTGGTATGTAGCACATAGAATCTTCAGTTAGGTTTATAGGAATACGAAACCTGGAATGTGCTGTCCTACCACCTGCCAATAGCAAAGATGCGATACCACTCGAAGCAACATTCAAAACAATCTTTCTTTTACATCTTATGGATGAAGATAGAGTCTTCCATAGGAACGTTTTACCCGTACCACCGTAACCATAAACAAAAAAAACTCCTCCTTTCTTCTCCTCAACAGATTTCATTACACAGTTATAAATATTTTTTTGTTCATCTGTTAAAGAAGCGAACTGGGCATCAAATTCTTCAACCAAACTGTTTGTGTCATATCCCAACTCCTCACAAATAAGACGAGTGTCTAATAATGATAGAAACTCATTATCAGGATATGGCATACCTACGAAATGTCGTAGACTGCAACTATTACGCAATAAGAACTTCTCGATATCAAGTAAAGCTAAATTCTTAATTTCGTCGTCTGAAAGGATCAAATCTGAAAAAAAATATAAAAAAATGTGTTAGAATGAAATATATAATATAATTAACATATAAAATAAACAATTGAATATGTCGAACCATTAAAAATAGTATAATTTAGATTCCTAATAATTATTAATCATTACTATGTAGTATATGTACAAAAATTGTAGAAAATCTATCTTAAAGTAATAATATATTAAAAAACGTTAAAAACCTGGACAATTTGAATCTTTTCTTCTGTTGCGTAAAATGTCATCAGACAAATAATTCCATGTTTCCTCCCAAACAATGTCAGGTCTTGACAAACTGTTGGACGCTAATAGAGTTGCAAATAAGTTCCTTAGATAAGGGCCAGAACCTGCAAAAACCGCTTCCTTTATTGCTTCAACATATTCTGTATCATCATCCAAGAGTCCCATAGCGTAGCATGCATCCCTAAAAGAGGATTGGACTTTCCCATCAACTTTAAGAATATCTTGAAATGATGTTAGTCCTTTAACCTTATTCAAAAGAATTCTCAAAAAATAAGCTTCACCAACAGAAGCAGGAACTGAATGAATCCGACCAATTGACTTTATTCTTTGCCTAGGCTCCCATTTTCTTTCTTGTAATTTCCAAACATATTGTGAAGGGAATTGGATGTAATTTAGTTGCCTTGAATTGGCATCATTTTTGTTGCGTTCCATCCAACCCAAAAACATAGATGTAGCACAAGAGGGTTTATTGAGAACGTCGTCAATGTCCTGCGTAACATCGAAAACAATTCTTTGTTCACCGGGTAGATGAAAAGGTAATCTCATTACAGGAGGTGTCCTGTAATGAATATCATATGAGAATATTCTCCATGAAGCCTCACACGCAGAAATATAACGACAATCATAAAATCCTTTGATTTCATCAACCACTATGTCTTCACCCGGTACTTTTTTGCTTTCCACAAAATTAATAGTAACTCTATCTGGACCCTTGTTAATGTATTTAAATAAATACTTAATGGATCCAGCTTGGTTACACTATTCAACGTTGATATGTGCCTGGTATCTTTTAAGAAGAGTCTTGTTATATGGAACGACATATCTGTTATCTAATTGCTCACCAGACTTTTCTACAAAAGAACCATTATCTCTTCGTCTATACATTGCATAACCATCAGTATCGATAGAAGTCTCATTCTGGAAATTTTTTCGGAAGTTTTTTGAACATTTGTCATTGACCATACACGGACAACTCATGTTCAAAGGTCCACAAGGATCGTGAATCATAAATTCACGTACAAGTTCATACAATTCTGGCTCTTCATCTTTATTCGGTATCTCTGCTGAAATGAACTTGTCAATATGGTCAACTGTTGGAAGCTTATAACCAGCGGCCTTAAACAAACAGATGTGTGCGTGTGGTAATCCACGTTTTTGAAACTCAACCGTGTATACAACTGCAAAGTATTGGGAGCAAACAAAAGGAAATAAGCTAGAAAGGTTATAAAAAAAAATAATGTCGTAATAAAAATAACTTCATGTGTTCGTACCAGCTTCAACAGTCCCCAAATAAGTGTATATCTTTCAGGTCTTTAATGATGGAATCAAGTTTAATCTTAAACAACCTGCATAAAATGTCTGGCCTATTTTCTGGTCTAAGAGTGGTATTTTGAAGATATCTTCTCATCTCTGGCCATTTAGGATTACAAGTAATTGTAATAAAATAGTCAGGGTATCCGTACCACTTACATATTGCCATTGCGTCTAGATAATTTTGCATCATATATCTAGCGCCACCTGTAAGGGAAGATGGAATAATAACTCGTTGACCCATGGTTGATGTTTCTGTTTGTCCTTCTTCTCTTTGTTTGCTTAGGACATTATGCTTCTCACTCCTAAGAACGGTTTGCTTACCCTTAATGAAATTTAGTCTTTCCATTTCAATCATTGTATACGAATCAACTATAAATTGCTGCAAAAGCCTTCGTGCATTAAGAATTAGTGAGAATTCATTACTCCTATCTTGAATCCTATAAGCAAAAAACTCTCTCATTGTTACACTTTCATGTTTTTTGTTTTTTTTGTTTGAAGATGAGCCCCCATCTGGTAAGAAAACATTTTTTTGACGGTCATCTTTTTTGTTTTTTGAACTTGAAGATGAGCTTTCATTTGGTAAGGGAACATTTTTGTGAAGGATGTCAATTCTATATCCATCGTCACCATAAGGAAGCAACAATGGATACTGAAGAGCAAGATACGAAGGATGTAACTCACTAACTCTTTTTAGCTTTCCATCAATGGTCTGCACAATAATATCATGTTTATCTGTTTCTTCATTAAGGTCACCAATTATCAATCCAGCAACGTCAGAAACTGTTGGTAGGTTGTAGGTTCTACCATCTCCTTTCCTCATTCTGTTTAATCGAAGCTTGACTTGTGCATCAGGATTCTTCTGAAAACAATCTCTCGCCATTCTATAAGATTTCACCAAGGAGTTTTTGTCATCCAACATTTTTTTCAATTCCTTTACAATTTGAAATTCAAGCGCCTTTTATGATGAGTATTCCTCGTCTGCATCACTATAAATAAAATGAATACATTAGAATCGAAAGTATTTAAAAATGAGTAGAGTTTTCTACAAAAGACAATAAAAAAATAACATACCCAACGATATTGATTCTATTCGAAACTTCATTTTCAGTATCATATATGTTTAGCTGAGAGAATACTGGATTTTGTCCACGTGATGGTAAAAGATTTCCCAAAGCATGGTAGTTCTCACCACTTATACGATAGATGAATGGAGCATTACCATGATTTATAGACTTATCAATTTTTCCACCCATGGACGTAAATGCAAACATAGAGTTGAATCGTCTTATGTTCTTTAAAGAATTTGCTTTTAGAATCAACTCCATTGAAATACTCTTTATAACTGTGTCGGGCCTCCTTAAAAGGAGGAAGCATAACTTTTCCATAACCACAACATAGAGAGAATTTTTTTTTAGTATTACTTCTATTAAGCCCTCTAGTAGATTCACATCTCCACAGTCTTGCATTACAATCCTCACAAGTAACATTCTGATCACCGTGGTCCAAGTAATCTAAAAAAAGATATTCAAATTTATTAAATGTAACATATTTCTAAACTAATGTTGAATTAGTATTAAATATATTTTATATTAGTAGTTATTAGCGAATAAAGACTACCTGGAGATATGCCTTGTTTTATATTGTTTGTCGTTACTCCATGCAGGTTTTCTAAGCATTCTTCCAAGTCAGCCATCGGTATGGGAGTAATACTGGGGCGTTTTCGTTTTAAATTAGATGTTGACCGCGTGTTGCATACGTTAGAAAGCGGCCAACTTACACCTGAAGATCCTAACAAATTAAAATAATATAAGTTTGATAAATGTTGATGTATTATAATATACTTTGTAAACGTAACTAAACTAAACATACCAACAATGTCATCTGGGTGTGTTTGAGTGTTAGGTGTTACATTTAGTTTTCCTTTGTTAGTCTGCTTAGAATCCAAGATATGCTTTCTTTCTGTACGCCTTTATTTATAAAACTCAGATAGATTGCTATGTTTAGATTCGTGACAAACTGCTTAAAAAATAAATAAATAAATTGAATGCTTTGAAAATAAGATAAACACAAAACGGGACAACACAATTCTATAATATACTAACATAAATAGATAAGCTAACAAATGATGACCTAAAAATAAGATAAATAATACCATTAGAGATGTTTGACAAAGGCGTTATCTGCGTGTTAACTATAAAATAAAAAGAAATAAGTAAAAAAACAACAATGGAAATTAGTAAGAAATAACATATTTGGGCAATGTATAAAAGAAATTTTACCTTCGATTCTTACACGATTATTTGTTTGTGTCGAAGCAAAATTAGATTTTTTTCTCTTTGTAGATTCAGCACGTTCATTAGAGATGCCTGACAAAGGCGTTCTCTGCGTGTTAGCTATAAAACAAAGACAAATAAGTTAACAAAAAAAAAGACAATGGAAAGTAGTAGGCATAACACATATTTGAAATGTAGAAAAAACATTTACCTTGTATTGTTACTAATGGCGGTGTGAAAGAGTTTGTAGAGGTTTCTATGTTTTCAACATTAGAAAGTGAACAACCGACATTTCAACTTATGCTATCCAAATATGCATTCATCCGTTTACGTCTTTCAGAGATATTAAAACTCACTAAACAATAAATTATAATAAAAACTATTATTTCTTAATCGAAACTTAAGAATTAAAGTTATAAGATGAAACATAATAAATTATGTACCATTTGATATGTCGGATAACGATGTTGCGGTATTGATATCTCCAAACATGTTTATAATATTTGTTAGTATAAAAGAATTAAAAAAGCTAGCAATGTAACCAAATGTAAACGAAAAAAAACATTAATCATTACCGTTAGATTTACGCCTCAGGTCACCAACTTTAGATTTCGGTAAACTAAAATCATACTTTGGGGGATCGGACATTGTAAAAGATATGTTTTTCTTGAATAGAATAAGTATATACCTGAAAAGTTAAAGAAAAAAATATTATTCATGATTGAAAAATAAGGAAAATTTCTCCTCCCTCTGGTTCATAAAAGATATGTGCTTTTCGATTGTGATTTGGTTTTTTTTAAAAATTCTCATAAAATCGACCGACGGGCTCTTACAATCATCCGTTTTACTGGTGGATGTTAAACTAACAAAAATGTTACTGACTGAAGATATACTTTGTGTGCAATTGGGCTTTTAACAACTTTTGTTTAAATATTAAGTACGTTATAGGTTTGTTGCAATTTTGTATGTTTTAATATGTGTTAGGGGTTTGGGCCCCAAGTTTTATAGGGCCTCAATTTTTTTAGTTCTTGCATATGAGAAGTGGGTTGAATATTGATGGACTGATGGTTTGTATTAAGATACCCAAAGGCCTAATTATGTCTCCCCTTGAAAAACAGATAACAAACGTGCCTGCTATTTTATTTTCAGATCTAGGGTTATTTGGATTGAGAAAAGTAGCAGCAACAAATTGTAAAGATGAGAGAGACTGAGAGAGGAATGGAACTAATGTCACGAGCATGAAGGATCGGATGAAACCCACTCTTTTAGGTAATTAATTAACGATTCGACGCTTATTGTTTTCTTTAAATAAGAGAAGCTTCGATGCTTTGTTTCTGTTTGAAATCGTGTTGCTTTTTCTCACTTTCTCAGCGAAAATCCGAATATTATATAACTATACAAATACCAACTTGACGAAAAACGTAACTTCCGTTAATTAATTTACCGGTGTCATGAATCCCCAACCGTTTCCCGTCATTTGGCTTTCAAAACTGCCTGGAACCGTCGCCACCGCACGGCCGCACCCATCTTAGACAAGCATCTTCGCCCCCTTTCTGTCAATACCTTCACCAGAAATTAATTTAAAACCGCTTTAGCGGAAACCAAATTGCCAAACTTTAAACATATCCATTCATCCCTTCGACATCAAAGGTAACCATTTCTCCCTGTTTATCATTTATACTTTCTTTAATCGCAATTAGGGTTTTACGTTTAAGTTTTAATTGAAAATTCATGTGTGTCTCTTTTATCTATGTACACCACTTGGTTTTTAATGAATCTTGAAACATTGATTTCGGAATCGTATGTGCTTATTTTGGTTTTGAATGAATCTTGAAATTGAGGATTAGGATTTATTGGTGTGAAACAATTTCCCCGTTTGTAGGTTTCTGGTGGGTTTTCGTGGAATTCTAGAATATGGCTTTTAGAAACAAGATGATGTGGGTAAGTTTCCAGTTTGTTCTTCTTATTTTATTGTCATTCTAACAAACTTTGTTCTTTTTTTTATTATTGACAATTGAAATTCAATCTTGAATAATTGCTTAATCAAATTTAAGAAACAATGATTCTTCAAAGATCAAGTTCGTTTACTTAATAGAAAAGGTGTTTTGAAATTCTTCAAATTAGAGATTCTTTATCATTTAAAAATTGATTCTTTGTTGTATTCCAGGCTTGCCAACTATTTGCCAGAAAAAGCCGACGGATTACACATCAAATTGGTATGTCCTTTTTACTCTTTCTTGGTTTCGATTTGGTCACTAGCATTCATACATAGTGAATTCAACTGTAGACCATCTGTGACACCCGGCAAACTCAGGTTAGTAACGTTGACTAAACTAGTAAGTCTACCTTAGCGAGTCATGCATATTACGTCCTTAACGGGGTCGGTCGAGTCGTTATGATGATTCTGGGAATCATCGGGAGTCGTTATGATGATCCGCGGGGTGATCGGGAGTCGGTCCATAACTATGGGTACAAGGATCGGCGATTCGTGGAATCGCCGGGTTTAATGCACACACGAGTCTCGAGTCCCGGGAATTGGTGAACGGATGTAAACGTGTTAGTTATCATGCATTATATGTTTGGAATCATTATGTGACTTATCGGTATGTGAATACGTGTTTAAATATGTTAAAATAGTGTTTAACGCGCCAAAAACCCATTCAAGCACCTTATAGGCGATTAGGAGCCTGGGGGACTCCTAATCGCGTGAACAGTAAGCGATTACAGGGGAAGTGGGGCGAGTAGGAGGCCTAATCGCATGAACAGTGGCGATTAGGGTCCCTACTCGCGAGTAGGAGGCTAATCGCGTGAACAAAGAGGCGATTAGGCCCCTAATCGCCTGATCTGGGCTGCTAATCGCATGAACAGCAGGGTCCGGGTCAAAACACCTATAAATAGAACCCTTAACTCCCCAAACACCTCTAGAACAACCCTAGCTGCTCCCAAACCACCCACACACCTTGAAACACCTCTGGAACTCATTTTGCTACAAAAATCACCATCCCCAAGCTTACACACCTTTCTTTAGCAAAACCCAAGGTGTGTTCTTCATCCCTAACCTTTGTAAAGTTGTTATTTTGAGTTCCCCAAAGTTCCAGACCTTGTTTTACCAAAATGTGTCTTTAAAAACCTTTCAAAAGAGTCCTAAACTAAGTCTACACCTTAATGCTTGTTATATGTGAAGTTTACATGCATATGTTGGTCTTCTTGGTGATTTTAACATGAATGTTTTCAAGATATGATTGTACTTCTGCTATGTAGAGGTTATTAGGAAGGTTGTCTTAGAATCTTAGCCATTATTGTGGTGTTTTGAAGAAAATGCATATTTTGACCCATTTGTATGATCTTGAAGATTTAGGATGGTTATGCTATGATTGTTGATGCAAAGTTGTTAGAATTGATGCTAGGAAGATGTTAGAACAGAGGTTTGATGATTTACATGTTGGTAGAGGTTGAAATCTGATTCTTTCCATTTAAGGAAAGATAAGGTTGGTAGGTGAAACCTAGTACTTTGCCATTTTAGGAAACAATTGCATAGAACATGCTAGATCAGTGATATGTTGGGGGTTTTTGCTTGAAATGGGTTGGTAATTGATTTAGGTTTGATATTGGGTGTCGTTGCATGTTTTGGATCCGATTTGGAGGGTTAAACGCGCGAAAATACGTTACACAGCAGCTGCAGGCGATTAGGAATCCTAATCGCCTGAGCTGGGGGCGATTATGCAGACTTATAGGCGATTTGGGCCCTACTCGCCTGATACATCAGGCGATTAGGCCTCTAATCGCCTGTAGGCTGATGCCTACTCACGTGTGACCTCCCTAATCGCATGTACTGCTGTCGTGAACGCGTTTTGACATCCCGGAACACGATTTGACACCTAGGAACATGCTAGGAACCCCGGGATACACCCAATGACTTAGTAAGACGTATTCGGACCTGATTATGCGTTAAACGGATATCATGCTAGACTAGGTGAATTATTGCGCGTGCTAAGTGTTTAATTGCATATGTTGCATGATGTCTTGTACTTATCTAATACGTGGAATGTCGGGTTACCAATGGGATGTCGGGTCTTGTCTGGCACGGTCGGTTTAACAGTTAAAGGTGTTTTCACACGTTATGGTCACGGTCTGGACATTCGGGGACTAGTTAACCCACGGGTTATTAGTCCAGGTACTTATACACATCTTATGATAGGTCGCCGCTATTTGGGGCTATCATAGCTTAACTTCTTAACTGTTTTCAAGTAACGCAAACCGAGGTGAGTTTCACAGCCCCACTTTTACTGTTTTGCTTTCGGGGGGAGAAACATGCTTTGTACGAACGATTTAAAGGACAGGTTATACTATGGGCACTTTATGTACTATACGGTCTTTATGGAAAGTCCCAGGGGGAAACCATGAATGTGCGGGAATGCACAACGAGGGAAATGTGGATAGATCTATTGTGGCCTCACAAGCCCCACCCGACGGCCGGGGGCCGGGCGGGTGCATATTGTCTCTACCTATCGGGTTACCGAGGCATCGGTAGCCCAGTCATCTGGGCTGGTCTCGTCTATTGGTTCATGTTCAGTAATGGGTTCCCAACCGTAGTAGTGAGATCACTCAACGTCTAGCTAACGTTCTTATGACATAGTATAAAGGGAATGATCTTTGTGAACTTGTGACAACTCTTTTATAAAAGAAAACCTGTGAACTCACCAGCATTATATGTTGACATTTTTGGCATGTTTTCTCAGGTCGCTAAAGTAGCAGTTATCGGACTAGGCGCACGGAGTCATGCACAGCGTCTAACATTTTGAAGCATATTAAACAATGTTTTTGTAAACAATGATATGTCTTTTGGTTGTAAACAAGAATGCTTCCGCTGCTGGTTTACAGCTCAAAGCGTGATCTTTTGGTTTTAAATGTAATTATGAATGCATGTTTGTTGAATGTTTATTGTGATCGTTGACTGAGATCCTGGTGTGTCACGCGCCTCGCGGTAAAACCCCGCACGTGGAATTTGAGGGTGTGACAGATTGGTATCAGAGCCAACGGTTATAGTGAACTAGGACTGCATGTAGAGTCTAGTCTATAACTGAGTCGCACACACTAGACGGTCACAATTAGTCGAGTCTTAGCAAGCGGGTAACAATATGACTTGTCGGGGTGTCGGTGTCATTATCTTCTACGCTACATCATCTGTTTGCTCTTTATCATTCTATTTCTTGATTCCTCATTACTATGATTCGGCGGCGAACGATATACTATTGAACTTTCTTGACGGCGGTGTACATTGGGGTAGCTTCGGCGTACTCTTGAGATCTGTCCAAGGATTTGGACATCTCCCCTCTATGCCCTAATGGACACGCTCGTTCTTATGCATATTACCTTGTACTTATACTTATGATAATACCATGATTGGGCGCTAGTGTTCGGTGACCTGAACTTCAAACTTAAAGCGCGCCTGGAGGGCCATGTGGAACAGTTTATCATGTCGGGTGCACACGAGATCATAAACTGTGATGCATGGGATCCCTGGCGGGCTTTGGGCTTGAACGGATGGACCCGAGCTGGGCTCGGTCTAGTTTCTTGAAATTCTTAATTGGGTTATATCACGGGCAAGCCTGAGTCTTTTGTTTCATGTTGTGACAGAAGATGTCAGGAGCTCGTGGAGGTCGCAGAGGCGGCCGTGCTGGCGGCCGTGGTGGTGGCCGCGGTGGTGGCCGTGGGAACATTAATATGACCCAGGCGGAGTTGGATAACCTGATGCAGCAGCATGTGAATATTGCTTTGGCTGCGTTCCAAGCCGCTCATAACGCGATGGGTGGTACGTCAGTTCTCACCTATTCTGACTTGTTCTGGGGTACTGTATCTTTTCCTGATTTTCTTCGATGTGTCTGTCCCAGGTGGTGCTGTCAATCCCCCTCCACCTGGTTGCTCTTACAAGAAGTTTATGGATTGTAAGCCCCACACTTATAGTGGAGCTGAAGGGGCCGTAGGACTGCTCCGCTGGTTAGAGAAGATTGAGTCGGTTTTCTTGATGTGTAATTGCCCGGAAGGCGACCGGGTGAAGTATGCTTCTGCGACCCTTGAGGGTCAAGCCCTGACTTGGTGGAACTCCACCACCCAGACCCTGGGTATTGGGGAGGCTAACGCCATGCCCTGGGCAGAGTTTACTCAGCTGCTGAAAAAGGAATACTGCCCGAGGGATGAGATCCAGAAGCTCGAGCATGAGGTCTGGAATCATAAGATGGTGGGTTCTGAGATTGAAGCTTACACTGCTAGGCATAATGAGTTGGCGGTGTTATGCCCTGATCTGCACACACCGGAATATCGAAGGATTGAGCATTATATTGGCGGGTTGGTACCGGAGATTGCGGGATTAGTAGCTGCGGGTAATCCCACTGTTTATGCTGAGGTGGTTCGGTCTGCTCATAGGCTGACCAACATGAAGGTGGCTGAAGGGGTCTTTCCTCCTCGAGGCGTTACTGTAAAGGCTCCTGAGACTAACAAACGGAAGTGGGAAGCCGTGGGGAAAGGCTCGAGTTCGGCTCAGCCTCAGCAGGTGAGGAAGTCTGATGTTGGGGGATCGTCGACTGAGCAGAAACCGGGGGGTTATACTGGGAAGCTGCCAAAGTGTGACCGGTGTGGATTTCACCACAACGGTCGTTGTGAGGACCGGAACCGCTGCCACAGGTGCCATAAGAATGGGCACCTGGCAAAGGATTGCAGGGCTAATCTTCAGGGTAACCGGAACCCGCCTGCTACACCTACTCCGGCTCCTCTTGTTGCTGCTCCCCAGGGAAACCAGGGCAAACAGGGGTGCTACAACTGTGGTGAACTCGGTCACTACAAGCGTGAGTGCCCCAAGTTGAAACAGGGTGAAGCTGGGAAGAATGGGTCGGGTAATGGAAACAATGGGGGCGGAGGCAGGAATGCTCGCGCCTTCGTGATCGGTTCAAGTGGTGCTCGACAGGATCCCGACACTGTTACTGATAAGTTTCTCCTCGATAATCGCTATGCTACGGTTTTATTCGATTCTGGTGCCGATAAGAGTTTCATATCTCTTGGGTTTAGTCAATTGCTTGATAGGGTACCTACACCTTTAGAGGCTAAGTACTTGATAGAATTGGCAGATGGTAAGAAAGTCGAGGCGACGCACGTCCTTAGGGAGTGTCACCTTGAGTTGTCGGGTTATTCCTTCCCTATTGATCTTATGCCGGTGTCCTTGGGTAGTTTCGATGTTGTCGTGGGTATGGATTGGTTGTCCCTGTATCATGCTGAGATCGTTTGTTTTGATAAAGTCATTCGACTTCCTCTCCCTGATGGAGAAATTCTGTTGGTGCACGGTGAGAAGAGCGGGGTCCCGTTGAGTATCATTTCATGTATGAAAGCCTATAAGTATCTTCGGAAGGGGTATTCTGCCATTCTGGCACTTGTTTCGGTTTCGTCTGAAGAGGAGAAGAAGATTGAAGATATTCCTGTTGTCCGTGACTTTCCCGATGTATTTCCCGAAGACTTACCTGGTCTTCCGCCTTATCGCCAGGTCGAATTTGGTATTGAACTTGCTCCGGGTGCGGCCCCTATTGCCCGTGCCCCTTATCGTCTTGCACCTCCCGAGATGCAGGAGTTATCGAACCAGTTGCAGGAGCTGTTAGAGAAGGGTTTCATTCGACCTAGCTCGTCCCCGTGGGGAGCCCCTATTTTGTTTGTCAAGAAGAAGGACGGAAGCCTACGGATGTGTATCGACTACCGGGAGTTGAATAAGGTTACCATCAAGAATCGCTATCCTCTTCCTCGCATCGATGACTTATTTGACCAGCTTCAGGGTTCTAGTTTCTATTCGAAGATTGATTTGAGGTCGGGGTACCATCAGTTGAGGGTTCAAGAAGCTGACATTCCGAAGACCGCCTTTCGAACTCGCTATGGCCATTTTGAATTCTTGGTCATGCCTTTTGGTCTCACCAATGCACCTGCCATCTTTATGGATCTGATGAACCGTGTTTGCAAGCCTTATCTTGATAAGTTCGTGATTGTCTTCATTGATGATATTCTAGTCTATTCCAAGAACGAGGTGGACCACCAGGAACACTTACGTCTTGTTTTGGAACTCCTGAGGCGGGAACAGTTGTACGCCAAGTTTTCTAAGTGTAGCTTCTGGTTGCGTGAAGTTCAATTCCTTGGTCATGTTGTTAATGAGAAAGGAATTCACGTTGACCCAGCGAAGATTGAAGCCATTAAAGACTGGGAAGCACCAAAGACGCCATCTGAGGTGCGGCAATTCCTAGGCCTTGCAGGTTATTACCGTCGTTTTATTGAGGGATTTTCGAAGATCGCTCAACCCCTCACCTCGCTTACCCAGAAGGACAGAAAGTTCAACTGGGGTGATTCGCAGGAGTCGGCCTTCCAGTTGTTAAAGGCTAAACTCTGTTCTGCTCCTATCTTGTCCTTGCCTGAGGGTACGGACGATTTTGTGGTTTATTGTGACGCTTCTATCCGGGGTCTTGGTTGTGTACTGATGCAGCGCGAGAAGGTCATCGCCTATGCTTCTCGTCAGCTCAAAGTTCATGAGAAAAACTACCCCACCCATGATCTGGAGTTGGGTGCGGTGGTCTTTGCTTTAAAGATTTGGAGGCATTACTTGTACGGTACCAAATGCACTATTTACACCGATCACAAGAGCCTCCAGCATATCTTTGATCAGAAGGTGTTGAATATAAGACAGCGTCGTTGGGTCGAGCTTCTTAATGATTACGAGTGCGCTATTAAATACCATCCTGGCAAGGCGAATGTGGTCGCAGACGCCTTGAGCAGGAAGGAAACGGCTAAACCTCGTCGTGTTCGAGCTCTTCAGCTCACCATCCATTCCGGCTTACCTGATCGAATCCGTTCAGCGCAGCAAGAAGCTTTGAAGGAGGAAAACCTTAAAGCTGAAACCATGCATGGTGCTGATAGCCACCTTGAGCTTAGGTCCGATGGGTTACACTATTTCGCTGAATGTATTTGGGTTCCTTCATTTGGGGGCTTGCGGGAGCTCGTTCTTGATGAAGCTCACAAGTCCCGGTACTCTATTCACCCTGGCTCCGATAAGATGTACCAAGACCTGAAGATACTTTATTGGTGGCCGAACATGAAGGCGGACGTGGCTTCGTACGTGAGCAAGTGCTTGACCTGTGCCAAGGTCAAGATCGAGTATCAAAAGCCGTCCGGCCTACTGCAACAGCCTGAAATTCCCGAGTGGAAATGGGAGCGGATTACGATGGATTTTGTAACCAAACTTCCGAAATCGCCCAGCGGTTGTGACATGATCTGGGTGATTGTCGATAGGTTGACAAAGTCTGCGCACTTCCTCGCTATCAAAGAGACCGATGGTCTCGAACGTCTGGCACGGTTATACCTCAAGGAAGTGGTCTCTCGGCACGGGGTGCCTGTCTCTATTATTTCTGATCGTGATCCTCGGTTCGCCTCCAACTTTTGGAAGTCTTTGCATAAGGCTCTGGGTACTCAGTTGGACATGAGCACAGCGTATCATCCGCAAACCGACGGTCAAAGTGAGCGGACGATCCAAACGCTAGAAGACATGCTCCGGGCATGTGTGATCGATTTTGGCAAGGGATGGGAGAGTCACCTACCGTTGGTGGAATTCTCCTACAACAACAGTTACCATTCTAGCATCAAGGCAGCTCCGTTCGAGGCTCTTTACGGGCGGAAATGCCGGTCTCCTCTTTGTTGGGCCGAGGTGGGTGAGAGTCAACTCACCGGCCCGGAACTTGTGTACGAGACTTCCGAAAAGATCGTACAAATCCGTAACCGCATGGCAGCAGCTCGGGATCGTCAAAAGAGCTATGTCGATCGTCGTCGCAAGCCTTTGGAGTTTGAGGTTGGCGACAGGGTTTTGTTGAAGGTATCTCCGTGGAAGGGCGTTATACGTTTTGGGAAGCGGGGCAAATTGAATCCTCGGTATGTGGGACCGTTCGCAATCCTGGAACGGATTGGACCGGTAGCATACAGGCTTGATCTGCCGGCTGAGCTCAGTAATGTTCATAATGTCTTCCATGTTTCTAATTTGAAGAAGTGTTTGGCGGATGAATCTTTGGTTGTTCCTCTCGAAGAGATCAAGGTGGATGATCGTCTACGTATCGTGGAGGAACCGGTTGAAATTCTTGACTATAAAATCCGTAGCCTTCGCCGGAGTAAAATCCGCATTGTTAAAGTCCGTTGGAACTCTGATCGTGGACCGGAGTTCACGTGGGAACGGGAAGATCAAATGAAGGCTAAGTATCCCCATTTATTTCCTAAGCGCGCGTTCGAATCAAGACATGTCTCTGCTGAAGCTGAATGAATCTCGGGTCGAGATTCCTTTCAACAGGGGGATGATGTGGCAACCGGAAAAATTTTCTTCTCTTTCGTCTCTTCCTTTTTGGCCTTGGGCAATTTTCGGGACGAAAATTCTTTCAACAGGGGGATGATGTGACACCCGGCAAACTCAGGTTAGTAACGTTGACTAAACTAGTAAGTCTACCTTAGCGAGTCATGCATATTACGTCCTTAACGGGGTCGGTTGAGTCGTTATGATGATTCTGGGAATCATCGGGAGTCGTTATGATGATCCGCGGGGTCATCGGGAGTCGGTCCATAACTATGGGTACAAGGATCGGCGATTCGTGGAATCGCCGGGTTTAATGCACACACGAGTCTCGAGTCCCGGGAATTGGTGAACGGATGTAAACGTGTTAGTTATCATGCATTATATGTTTGGAATCATTATGTGACTTATCGGTATGTGAATACGTGTTTAAATATGTTAAAATAGTGTTTAACGCGCCAAAAACCCATTCCAGCACCTTATAGGCGATTAGGAGCCTGGGGGACTCCTAATCGCGTGAACAGTAAGCGATTACAGGGGAAGTGGGGCGAGTAGGAGGCCTAATCGCATGAACAGTGGCGATTAGGGTCCCTACTCGCGAGTAGGAGGCTAATCGCGTGAACAAAGAGGCGATTAGGCCCCTAATCGCCTGATCTGGGCTGCTAATCGCATGAACAGCAGGGTCCGGGTCAAAACACCTATAAATAGAACCCTTAACTCCCCAAACACCTCTAGAACAACCCTAGCTGCTCCCAAACCACCCACACACCTTGAAACACCTCTGGAACTCATTTTGCTACAAAAATCACCATCCCCAAGCTTACACACCTTTCTTTAGCAAAACCCAAGGTGTGTTCTTCATCCCTAACCTTTGTAAAGTTGTTATTTTGAGTTCCCCAAAGTTCCAGACCTTGTTTTACCAAAATGTGTCTTTAAAAACCTTTCAAAAGAGTCCTAAACTAAGTCTACACCTTAATGCTTGTTATATGTGAAGTTTACATGCATATGTTGGTCTTCTTGGTGATTTTAACATGAATGTTTTCAAGATATGATTGTACTTCTGCTATGTAGAGGTTATTAGGAAGGTTGTCTTAGAATCTTAGCCATTATTGTGGTGTTTTGAAGAAAATGCATATTTTGACCCATTTGTATGATCTTGAAGATTTAGGATGGTTATGCTATGATTGTTGATGCAAAGTTGTTAGAATTGATGCTAGGAAGATGTTAGAACAGAGGTTTGATGATTTACATGTTGGTAGAGGTTGAAATCTGATTCTTTCCATTTAAGGAAAGATAAGGTTGGTAGGTGAAACCTAGTACTTTGCCATTTTAGGAAACAATTGCATAGAACATGCTAGATCAGTGATATGTTGGGGGTTTTTGCTTGAAATGGGTTGGTAAATGATTTAGGTTTGATATTGGGTGTCGTTGCATGTTTCGGATCCGATTTGGAGGGTTAAACGCGCGAAAATACGTTACACAGCAGCTGCAGGCGATTAGGAATCCTAATCGCCTGAGCTGGGGGCGATTATGCAGACTTATAGGCGATTTGGGCCCTACTCGCCTGATACATCAGGCGATTAGGCCTCTAATCGCCTGTAGGCTGATGCCTACTCACGTGTGACCTCCCTAATCGCATGTACTGCTGTCGTGAACGCGTTTTGACATCCCGGAACACGATTTGACACCTAGGAACATGCTAGGAACCCCGGGATACACCCAATGACTTAGTAAGACGTATTCGGACCTGATTATGCGTTAAACGGATATCATGCTAGACTAGGTGAATTATTGCGCGTGCTAAGTGTTTAATTGCATATGTTGCATGATGTCTTGTACTTATCTAATACGTGGAATGTCGGGTCACCAATGGGATGTCGGGTCTTGTCTGGCACGGTCGGTTTAACAGTTAAAGGTGTTTTCACACGTTATGGTCACGGTCTGGACATTCGGGGACTAGTTAACCCACGGGTTATTAGTCCAGGTACTTATACACATCTTATGATAGGTCGCCGCTATTTGGGGCTATCATAGCTTAACTTCTTAACTGTTTTCAAGTAACGCAAACCGAGGTGAGTTTCACAGCCCCACTTTTACTGTTTTGCTTTCGGGGGGAGAAACATGCTTTGTACGAACGATTTAAAGGACAGGTTATACTATGGGCACTTTATGTACTATACGGTCTTTATGGAAAGTCCCAGGGGGAAACCATGAATGTGCGGGAATGCACAACGAGGGAAATGTGGATAGATCTATTGTGGCCTCACAAGCCCCACCCGACGGCCGGGGGCCGGGCGGGTGCATATTGTCTCTACCTATCGGGTTACCGAGGCATCGGTAGCCCAGTCATCTGGGCTGGTCTCGTCTATTGGTTCATGTTCAGTAATGGGTTCCCAACCGTAGTAGTGAGATCACTCAACGTCTAGCTAACGTTCTTATGACATAGTATAACGGGAATGATCTTTGTGAACTTGTGACAACTCTTTTATAAAAGAAAACCTGTGAACTCACCAGCATTATATGTTGACATTTTTGGCATGTTTTCTCAGGTCGCTAAAGTAGCAGTTATCGGACTAGGCGCACGGAGTCATGCACAGCGTCTAACATTTTGAAGCATATTAAACAATGTTTTTGTAAACAATGATATGTCTTTTTGTTGTAAACAAGAATGCTTCCGCTGCTGGTTTACAGCTCAAAGCGTGATCTTTTGGTTTTAAATGTAATTATGAATGCATGTTTGTTGAATGTTTATTGTGATCGTTGACTGAGATCCTGGTGTGTCACGCGCCTCGCGGTAAAACCCCGCACGTGGAATTTGAGGGTGTGACACCATCCATTTTTTAATATGTGTCTGTGGTTAAAATTTTTAATAAACTACATGTATTTGCCGTTTTGTTTGTTCTTATACTACCTTAGTCGATCTAATAACCAAACATATTGGGTTTGTCTGATTGTAAAGAGAATTAGGGTAATGATTCGCCAAGCCAAATCCCTCTCTTATATATCAAGCATGATAGTTTATTCCCAAGGTAATCGAACTAAGTGCACTCTCTTAAATCATATAGTATGTTGTTTGTCATTCGGGTATTTTCTATAACTGAATGAACAAAAGGTTTAAATTATTTACATGTTCTCTCGAAAATGGGTGTTGTATGACAAAGATATATGGTAAATGGTATTGTTCGATAACTATTCTGAATGGTTCATTTGAATGCCATTTGAAATTAAATGCCACACTTTTGATATTCGAACAGATAATGAAACTCCATCCTAAACGATATTATGTAGATCTGTAAATTTTCATGCCCTTTTTACTCTTTTCTTGATTGCATGTGCCACTAATACAAGAGTTCAATAATTATAAAAAAAAAAAGAATGAAACATACTGTTGTGCAGCCATGTACCATTGTTCAGGTGGCATGCATTTTTTTACAGCGAAGCGGGTCCTTTTTTGGGTTACGATCTGTTGTTTTTTTGGTTTGCAAAACAACCACCTTTTAGGACTGATGTTGTTGAGCACTTTTGTCCAGTAAAGTTTCCTTAAGGTGTATTAAATACAAAGTTTGTGAAATAAAATCGACATTTGGGGTGTTGTGCTTTTTCATCATACTCCCAAGGCATACAAAATAAACTAATAAACATTTGATATACTTAAAGATTCTTATGAATAGGGGCGAACTTAGTATAGGAGGAGGGGTTGCGCCCGCTGCCCCTCAATTTTTTCGGCGTAGTGAAAATTTTACATATTTTTGACATTTTTCGTATTACGTTATCCCGAAATACCACTAAACGTTACCTCTAAAATTTTGGTCTAGATCCGCCACTGCTTATGAATATCAACAACAAACGAGTTTGGCAATGATAAACACTAAACGTAACTGAAAGTGATCATGAGATGTTAGTGATCATGAAAGTGGTTTTGATATAAGGCCATTAGTGACGGTTCAAGCCAATAACATGAGTGTACTACAAGTCCCCATATGAAAGTCAAAGGGAGTTGTGGTGGGCAAACGTAGGACTTATCTATGTTTTTTTTTTTCCCGGGAATGGCAGATTTAGTTGAAGCTATTGACTAGCTTGGAACAAGTATAATAGTTTCTCATAATTGATACTTTATTTTGATGTTGACTTAAATTTGTTGTGATTTTTAATGTTCCAGATGGCGTGATGTTAAATTACGTGGTTTAGATGCTGCAAATCACAAAAATTTGGTGCATTTGAAGGTATGTAACATTCATTTTTAATAATTGTTTGTGTCATAAACTCAACAGATTGGGCATATGACAACAAGATACTTTATTTTGATGTTAAGTTTAAATTTGTTGTGATTTTGAATTTTCCATATGGCATGATGTTAAATTACGTGCTTCAAATGCTGTAAATCACCAAAATTAGGTGCATTTGAAGGTATGTGATATTTATTTTCAATAATTGTTTGTGTTATAACAACAAAACAGTGTACCATAACAGTTCGGTCCCAAGCTCTCATGAAGAAGTTAATGAACTGTTTGAGTTGTTATCCGATGTCCATGACTACAAGGTCACGACAAATGGGAGGAAGGTCACGACAAATGGAAATGGGATCCAGGCAAAGATGGTATCTTCACTGTTAAAAGCGCAAAGAAGCTGATGTCCGAAGGCATGATGGCAGGTAACTTTCAAACCATAGAATGGAGAGGCTGGACGGCGATTAAATGCAAAATATTGGCTTGGAGAATTGGCCTTGATAGAATTCCTACAAAGATGAATCTGATTAAACGAGGGATGACGCTTGATAGTTTAGATTGTCCGATGTGTGATGCGGGTCAAGAATCTACACTGCATATATTTACGGGCTGTATGTTTTCAACAGAAGTTTGGGCCAGATTAGAAGCTTGGTGTAGATTGCCTCCTATGATGCTGTTTGAAGTTGCTGATTTGGTTCGCATGCCGGTTGACCAGTCGAAGTCTAAAAAAGAAGGCCTAATTATCCAAAGTATTATGTATACGGCTATGTGGGTGTTATGGAACGAGAGGAACGCTAGAATCTTCAATAACAAGGCTAGGAGAGCGATGGATTAGTCGAAAATATAAAAATTTTGTCGTTTTTTTGGATTCGTAATAGATCTAGACATAAAAGTGTAGATTGGAATAAGTGGTGTAATTACCCGTTAGATTTGATGTAATTCGGTTTCCCCCTTGGGTCCTTGCTTTGAGGACGCTTGTGGTGGTGTTGGTTGAATGAAGTTTACCTTAAAAAAAAAAAAAGTTTCAGCTTTCTTTTAATTCTGTTCTTATGATTATTTTTCTTATCTTTAATTTGCCTTTACCGTATTGGGTCCAGATGTCTAATATATGTTAACTTCTTATAGTTTTATAGTTTTTTTTTCTTTTAACTCATTAGCTTTGAAAACTATTATTTTATTTGGGTTGGCCCCTTAAATACATATTTTCGGCCCCAACGAATCTTCAAGTTTCTTCACTGTTTTTTATACACGTTTTCGTATAAATTTTGTTCAAAACAAAGTCGGGTCAAGTATAATATGTTATTTTTTTTTTAAATTCAATTTGATAATCCATAACAATCATTTTAGAAACATCATAATATTCCAACTCTCAACTTTACAATTGTGCTTGCACAACCTGTAAATTCAATTAAGTATTTCAAGCCACTTATTATTTTATTAGCTATTACACAATATATTATGTAATCGCATATAACAACGTATCATAGTCTCCGCAGCAACGCGCGGGTACGCCAACTAGTTTTTGCACAAATACAGGCCGAAATCGTTTGCTGTTTTATAATTATTGCTAATAACTAATTTTGTATTATTCTAATTACCTAAATGTCTAATTGAAATCTATGTTGTGTTGAGTGTATTCTGTGTTTTTCTAATTTGTAGATTTGAATTTTGAGATTTGGAAATACTTTTCATGGGACATATGTTGCTTTTGGAGCTGCAAGTTTGCAACATGTTTTATGTTTTTTTTTTCTAAAGGCCCCAAATCTTTGCTTCGCTATAGACCATCAAAATGGTTAAGCCGGCCTTGGTTGATACGATATTTTCATATTATTTTTATAAACAGAAATCAAACATTTACGGTGATATGATATTTCTGTATTATTCTGTTAAAACAACGATGATACTTTAGTGAATTTTGCGTGAGTAAATTCATAATACATAAATAAAGCAAACACCTGAAATACGAGAACTCATCTTTTAGAAATAGATTCATAGCATAAAGAGAAGTTACTGGGATTCTGTTTTAATGATTCAATTTATATTTCCGAGTTTTGTTTTGTTGCAGATACTATCAAACAACTGAACAAATCAATAACAATGTTTTGGATTATGGTCTTTTTGAATCCACAAATTCATTTGTCTTGGCTTACGGTAATCACACAATAACCTCAAAAGTTCATGAAACACCTTAACTAATTTAATCTATCTAGACATAATTTGAAAGATTTTTTTATTGTATAGTTTTCGATGGGCAAGTGGCAAGAAAAAGAGATGTCACAGAATACCGAATTTGTCCTGAATTCCAGACTCCATATGAAAGTAAGGTAATCATATTGTAAACTTTATAAAATGAAATAAAATGTTCAAGTTTATTTCTTATTTTTTTATTGTTTAGGAATTATATTAATTCCATATTTATTTATGTAATTATTATCTAAAGAAAGCTAACAAAGTTAATGGTGAGAGTTTTCTACAAGACCCAAGTAAAACAGACAACATTGAATACTGAAATGTCTATATAAAAAACAAAACACATAACACAAATTTGGGAATCACAATTCTGTCTTAAAAAAACTTTAAAATCTAAATGGGCAAGTATGTAGTAACATAAACACATGAAATGTAAAATCCATGCTTATGAATGTGTAGTAACAACTGTGGAAGACGAACCATATTAAACATAGTTGTATAACAACTAAAATGATAAAGGACTATGTTTCTTAAGAAAACAAAATAAATAAGGTAATGTAGACAATACATTTATAATTGTTGATTCATAATTGTTGATTGATTGATAAAAAATGGTATGATAATTAATTTTGAATCCTTCCAATACTATAGATATAGACGACTTTAACTAATTATATTATTATACTTTATATTAATATGAAGATATTCGAAAAAAAAATTATGTATTTGTATTCATCTAATCATAGACAATACATTTATAAAGAAGGTTTCTAAAACAGATTGACATTAACACATTATTTAAATTTTTGAAATCAAAGGCAGACATTCATTATACTTGCCATAATTTAAATATGGTAACCATATTATGGAAACTCATAATGGTTGATTGATAAAAAAATGATATGATAATTAATTCAGAATGTTAATTATCATGAGTATTCATCAAAGTATAGAGTGTAAATTAAATTTGTAAAGTGGAGTAAAATTAGCGAAACTATGTCATGATTGGTGATCAATATAATTGATGATTGTATATGAAACCGAGTTTTAAAACTTTCAAACTATTACTGCGTTTTTTTGTTTAAAAGTTAAGCAAGTAATACTTTATTTTTAAATTAGTACATACACATTCTAATAAAGAGTAACAGGAACACAAATTGTCACATAACAATGTTAATTTATAAATGTTGAGGCTGAAATAAGTAGTCAATATAATTTAGGCAGTAAACAAAGTGTTGACATAAAAATTTTAAGTCATTAACCTATGTTTGGTAAACTAATCATAAGTAAATAAGAATAATAATAATATTATTATTATTTGTGATTATTATTAATCTTAATCACTAAACATGCAAATCTTATATTGCGTAAAGGTTATTAAAAATCTGTGAATATTGAATTTTACATATGGTTTAGATAATATTAATTCTGTGGAATGAAAAGCGTTAGATAAAACAACATTAAGATATATTAAAAACACACATGAAACAAAAAACATTTAAAAAACATTAAAAAGAAGCAAATATAGTCCAAATAATACGGTTAATAGTTAAAAACTGAAACATAGTAGAGTACATGAACATAAAAAATGCAAAACAAAGTTTAATAAAAACGCTAAATTGTTGATTATAAACGGAACTCAATCATGGGCTGTGGTGACTATGTTTGTCAAAAGAAACTGCTTTTTAACCTCAAAAAATATGAATTCCATCTGATCTCCCAAAGAAAGCTTCTTTTCTTTAACAACAGACCTTAACCCTGGTATATAATACTGTTCGTTACCTTTGTCCAATTCAATATAAACCTTAACATACCAAATACCACCATTGTTATCTATGACTGTTATGTCGACCTTCTTGTCCAAACCATGTTTTTGAGCCCAAGGTTTCTTCATGCGCTGTAAAAAAATGATAATTACACTTATACATTTATGCAATATACTAACACAAAAAAACAAAAAAATAAAATAAAATAAAGAAGGTAAGGTATATAAATCAACTTACGTATTTATTGTAAACTCGAAATACCACACGAACACCTTCATCTTGTGGTGAAACAGAGTTTTCAGTAGCATCCTCATGCATGAAATTATTGGTATGATAATTAGTTGTTTCATCTAAAACTGAAATATATATTGGGAAAACAAAGTAATAAGTTATAGAGCCTACGAATGAATAGAATTATAAATAATAATCATTAAACATTAAACAACTAATTATATATGAAATCGTATGTTGTGATTACCGTTTTGAAGTTCTTGTTTAACATCAATATAACATGCTTTAGGAGGAGGATTAAGTTGGTTAAGTAAGAACACATTCATCTCATAGTTATGTGAATCTATTTTTTGAAATACAATCCAGTGATCTTCAGTCAAGTTCATATCAAGTACTATATTGTTCCAGCCTTTAGTTATATATGGAATCTGATCAATCTTTTCCATTTTGGCCTCCCAGACACAATTGGGATGAGTACGGATATGAATTGTGCCAACTGGTAATTGTCTATTCATCTTGTGATGATAAAAAAACATATCGATAAACTGTAGTAACAAAATCCAAAAGTTAGAATCATAAAAATAATAACAGTATTAATGAAATTCGTAAAAACGATACAATTTAAAAAACTAATACCAGTTGGGATCGAGATTTATCCGACATGCTGAAGTTAGAATAGAAGAATTGAGCAGGAGCTCTCGGCACATTTTGATAAAAATATATTAGCCTAAATGAGTTTATGTTATCCTCAAACTGGAATATAAGCCTACAAAATGACGTCAGGCCCAAAGACTTGCGCATCTTCGTCCAACCATCACATAGGTAATGAAATCCTGAAATTTCTTTAATATGAACATCAAACACTATGTTATCAAGTGTTATAATCCTTGCTTGTGAATCTGGATAATTGTAAGTTTGAATCCACTGTCCATATCGTCGTGGCAAGGGCTACATATATAACAAAAACATGATTTCAACATTAAAAGTTATATAAGAATGAAATATATAGTTTATGGAATAGGTGTAGAATGTGAAATTTTGAAGATTTTCTTCTTTTGAAAAGCGTTTACATAAAGGTAACTACTTTACTTATATCAACACATATACTACAGAAAGAGATGTTTCTATTTAATTGTGAAATAGCTTAAACACAATAATAGGTATTGAAGGGGTAAAAAGTGGTTGATCGGTTTTCTAAATTGATAAATGCTATCTAGTTGAATCATCATAATGATCATATAGAAACAAATTTGGTGGACATAATAAAGAACATGACTGAAACTTTATGAAGAATTGTTTTATTTGATATGAAAGTAAAAGAAAAAAAAAACAAAATTTAATATTCGAAAAAACCAAAAAATAATTTAAAACATAATAGAAAAAGATAAATATGATTGACTTACGCATGATTTGTCTCGTTCAGATCCGCACTTAATAAGAAAACCATAAACCATCTTTTCTTTCTTGTATTCTAAACTGTAAAGAAACATAACAATATTAAAGTTATTTTTTAATATCAAATATTACAACAATAAAGCAATACATAATATGGAACGAAACTTTAATGTAATGTGAACATTACATTCACAGATTAAAAATCGACCCAGTTGTAATTTATTATGAAAGGAAGTAATGCTTAGGCGTGTATAAGTATATGTAAAGTTGAAGTAATTTTTTGGCTGTGATGTTAGACTATATTTAAACAAATTTAAAAAGATGGAGATAGAATTACCTTGATTCAATTAGATAGGTTGGTATCGCAGATTTCGAATAATGGATGATGTTTAGGGTTTTGAGTTAAATGCCTTTTAAAGACATTCAAATTGTATATTTAATGAAATAAGTCGGTTAGACTAATATGGGCCGATGTTATGCTTATTTTCTTAAAATATGATAATTGACTTAAATGCCTTTTATGATAATTTTCTGAAAATAAGTTGGTTAGACTAATATGGGCCGATGATATGATTGTTTTCTTAAAATAAGTCGTTAGACTAATATGGGGCGCTGTTATGATTATTTTCTTAAAATAACTCGGTTAGACTAATATGGGCCGATGTTTAGGGTTTTGAGTTAAATGCATTTAACATTTAAATTGAGTTAAATGACTTCTAAAGACATTAAAATTGTATATTCTATCAAAGAAAACACTGTTATGATTATTTTCTTAATATATTATAAAATTTAACTTGGTAATGAATTAAATACGTTGTATAGATGGAAACGTTGAATAATCAAATTGATTTTATTGTCTTAATTGCCTTAAAACTCAAATAGGAATTAAAAGTGTTTGTATTAAATTAGTCAACCTTTTGTAATTGGAAATAGGATACGTTTTACACAAAAAATATAGAATGCATAAAATTGCCAAATTTAAGTTTCGTTAATGTTGGATAAATGGCAAGGTTGTTGTGCATATTTAATGATACTAATGGGTCAGTTTTATTGTACTTTTTCATGTTTTTAGTTGTTTATTTAGATAGTGTCATTGCTGAATAATCTGTTTGTATTGCAAGCTTATTCGAATATATTTTGGAAAAAAATTGTTTATAATAATCGTGCCATAATTGTACAGTTTGATAAATGTGGTATATCTGTTGTTTATGCAGAATCTGTGCTGCATCTTTTGACACAATGTATGTTTGTGACGAGTGTTTTGCAAGGGATTGTAAAAAGAAAATTCAGGGCATCAGCACTTTTTTTTAATAAGTTGGTGTTGCATCACCTCAATTCTAAAAAGAAGTTTTTGTTGTATCCATGGTTTATTATGCAATGCATAATAAAAGAACTTGGAGAAGAGGTGCTTGTGGGTAAAAACAACTGTTTTAAACCCATTAACCTCACAAGCATACTCTAGGCACAATAAACCGGTTGCCTGGCCATAAGATGACCAATGGGAACACACAACAGTCCCCATGGAACCCTCATCTTCCAAACCCTCACCCAAAAAGGCCAAGAAACCTAAACAACAAAAACCAAAACCCACCAGCTTTAAAAGAAAGGCAGTTCAGGAAGTTGAGATGCCTGAACTTGCCAATGTGCAATCTGCACTTGATAAAGATGTGACTGAAATAGGGATGGCAGCGGGTCGGGTATGGGTCGGGTTTGGCTAATACCATACCCATACCCGGTTATAAAATTTCATACCATACTCGTCTCATTACCCGTCGGGTTTTTGTCGGGTATTACCCATCGGGTATAGAGCATACCCGCGGGTATCGAGCATACCCGTTGGTATTTGCATGTATATATATATATATATATATATATATTTATTTATTTATTTTCTTTTATATATAGTCTTATGTTTTAAGAAATCTAGAGTATATGAAATTGTAATAAGTAACATATATATTATCATCACCATAATAATCTTTAAAACATTTAATATGTAAATATATATTATAGTATGAATTTTGAAAACTATTTATATATTTCATTGCATATAAATATAAATAATAATGTTATTAGAATATATACTTTAGACGAAAAGTTTATTATTCAAATAATGAATCTATTAGAATGAAACATTACTAAAAAATAGTTAAGAAAAGATATATATAACACTTAAAAGTATTCGGGTATATATTTCGGGTAATCGGGTCGGGTATCACCTAATACCATACCCGTCCCATACCCGCGAAATTTTTTTTCCAATACCAAACCCGTCGGGTATCGGGTATACCCGTCCCAAATGCTTCGGGTTTCGGGTATACCCATCGGGCTCGGGTTTTTTTGCCATCCCTAGACTGAAACATCCTCTCAGTCTCATCCATCTCAAACCCCCACAAGAGCACCAATCACAATTCTCTTCAAAAGAAAGAAATTTAAGAAAACAATCCCAATTGACTCTTCTTTTGAAACTGCTGAACCATTAGCCCAAACTACTGAACCAGTACAACAAACTTCTGAACCTGAAACCATAGAAATTGCCAAACTTCTCTCTGGGCTAAAAGAGACCATCCCATCAGAACATGTCAGTCCCCAACAACCACATCAAACAGGGGACATACCTTCAGACTTTGACATGAATGTGGATGTCCATAGCCCTAACCCAAGAGATGAGGATGAACCAGGGTTTCTAAGCCCAAACTTAGAGACTTTAGGTACATTTGAGGCTGCTACTACTCATTTACCACCCAGTGGTGGATCTGAGGAAAGAAGTAATATTGCTAAGACCTCATTTGTGGCAACTACTGATGAAGGCTTAATGCCTGAGGTAGGAAATCCTCTGAACCAAGAACAAGAGGTATATGAGACAACTGGGTTGGGCCCAGCTCATGATATAACTGATACTGTCCTCATTGAGGAAGTAACCAGGGATTCAGATGATTCCATTGATTTGAATGATGATTCACACTCCACCAAACATGAATTGACGACTGCTAGTGAAGGTCCTGCACCTGGTGTCTCTAAGCTCAAAGAGCTGGTCACACCAGATCAGGTTAAAGACCAGTTGATCCCTCATTCTCCTAAAGTGGCATCTCCTGTACAACATGAAGATCACCCAAAAACACACCCCTCACTGAAAATGCCTACCCAATTCCCTAGGTCATCAAGCATAGATCCGAACCAACTATGCAGCCCAGATGGTCCCCTATACCAGTTGATAAACACCTTCATTGCCAATCACCTCAAATCATTCACAACTGCTTTGGAGTTGTCAACCAAAACTCAATTTGAGGTTATTAACAACAAACTTGGTGAGTTGTCAAACAAGATTGACAACAACTCAAGACAGCTTGCTAAACTCACTGGTAGAACTTCTCAATCTGGCAGGCTTCTAGAAGTGGATGAAGCCAAAAAGGGGGAGAAGATTAAGGAACCTAAGGAGTCACTGGAAGCCAAGATAAAGGCAAGAGTGGCTCAACAACAACAAGAACTACTAGAAAAATCCAAGAAACAAAAAGAAGATCAACAAAGGCTTATTTCTACAACTGATATTGAAGCTGAACCTTCCCAAGGCCATAATGAAGAAACTTCTGAAGACTCAGAAAGTATTGAAGACAATCCTTCAGTACTTGATACTTCTATCAACACTTCAGCAGTTAACACTTCCAGCATACAAACAACTAAAGAGCCTTCCAAACCAACTGAACAACAAAAACCAACTCCTATTCCAAGGTCTACAACAACAACAATGACCGTGCTGAATCCTACTCCAATTTTAGAGTCAAAAGAATTACTAGAGAAGAGTTTACTTGCAGCCAAAAGAAAGGCTATGGAGGATGAGATCTGGAACAGTTTGGAAGCAAGGGAAGACATGAGCTACAATGATAAACTTCAAGCTTATGAAGCAGAGCTGAATAGGCAAGCCAAGATTGAAAAGGTTGCTGCAGAAGACAAAAGACAACAACTGGTGTCTTTCATCACAAAGAACAACAAAACAAAAGCCTATTCACTCAAAGTGCTCTCAATGGATGAGCTAACCAAAAGAGCTCAAATTGTTGCTGACAAACTTGCAACAGAGAAGGATAGAAAAGCCAAGAGAGCAGAGATCATTGAAGAACTGGTAGCTAATGACTATGGTTCAAAAGCCTCTGTGTCAAAGTGGAGAGAAGACAAACTACTGGACACTTATAAGAAATACAAGGCTGTCAAGGCTGCTAATCCAGAGAAGTTCAAAACTTCTGAAGTATCAACTTCAGTAGTTAGAACTTCTGGTGTCAAACAAAGACCAGCTACCAAGAGAAAGCCAGAGGAAATACAAAGACTGACTTCAAAATGGTGTTGCTAGAAGGCAACACAGTTGTACATGGAGACTTTGATATTGAAGAAAAGCCTCTGATAACTCAATTTAGGGATCCTTCAACATTTCCTTACCAAATTCAGAAGACTATCACTGACAAACTGCACACAAAGGTAGTTACTAAACATCATTCACCTACTTTCAAATTACCTGATGTGGTGCAAAAAGAAGACAGAAGTGAATCCCACCTAAGAGTCACAAAAATAGAAAACATCCAACACTCAGGAACATCCCAGGGATCCAGCATGGTTCCCTATACTTCAGATTTTGACAAATCTAAAGTACTGATAATCAGATGGTCCTTTACTGATGACAACTCAGTATTGGTGACAAAAAGAGATCTTACAAGCAAGGCCTACAAGTCCATGAATGAACTGAAGAATCTATCAACTCAGGACTTGCTTAAAATTCAACATTCGGAACCTCAAAAGGGATCTCTCATTGATGAACAACTGAATCAACTGAAGAATTCCATGTTCAAGGAAATATGGAAGATTGTGAATGACAGAAGAAAACAACAATAAAGAATTAGATAAGGTTTTGGCTTCATCAATCTAGGGGGAGATTGTTAGGACAAAAAGGATTGAGGAAACCACTTTTGCAAACCTTAGTCTAATTCATACTTCTACAAATATTGTAAGTATAGAACTACTGAAAAAGGAAGACTAAAGATCTGAAGAAGGATTCAACAAGTACTGAAGAAGAAGTATCAGAAGTTCTGAAGTCTAACCAGACAAGTTCACTGAAGAACTACTGAAGACAAACTAATCATCAGTAGTTTGTCATTCATCAGCACTTGTACCAGAATCTTTCCACCGCCTTATGTTTCAGTAGTTTAATTGTTTTTTATTACTTTATCTTTTTGTACATTTGTAAGTCTATAAATAGATGGATTCATCCGTCTGTTTTAGACATTGATTTTAATTAAAACTGAAAACTTCAAAGCTTATTATTGTTATTTCCATTTCATTTATTGAGAATCTGTTTGAGTATTTATTATCATTCACATTAAATACTTAAGATTCTCATTAAACTTATCTTTAGTTTTCAAACATCCAGGGGGAGTAATAACTCCTGTTGATAGTGTAACTTTACTTACTCATTCTGCTGTGCAAATCTGATTGAACTTGCTAAACACATAAGTGTTCACTAGCAAGCAAAACATCAAGAGCATTACTGATCCAACATGTCCATGTTTCCAGTCGCACAAATTTAGAAAAAAAAAACACTTCGCGCTTTTTTTTAAGGGGAGGGGGGTTAGAACGATTCAAAACATGTATATTACATGATTACAAGTTTAGGAAGGAATTTCAAAACTCTTAAAATCATGTAACTTCCCACGACCACTTTATTTTTTTTGCTAAAAGTATCTCAAAAATTATTATTATTATTATTATTATTATTATTATTGTTATTATTATTATTACTACTACTGCTATTATTACATATTACTATTACTATTGTTGCTACTACTGTTGCTGCTGCTGCTACTGCTACTAATACTGCTACTGCTAGATTATATCCCGAAAGCTTTCCGGGATAGTATTATGATGTAACATGGAAATTAATTTAGTACAAATATGAACATGGCCAGCTATGGCCCAAGCCGGGGAGGCCATTTGGCTTGGGCCTATTTTTATCGGGGCATAAATTTTTTTAATAAAATTCCTATACATATTTGTGTGTATTTTTAAAATAGAAAGCTCATTTAACACTTAAAAGTTGGGCCCAATAATCAATTTAAAACTTATAAACTATTAACGCAATGCTCATAACATTTATAAGCCCAATACCTATTTAACCTACTAAAATTATAAAAAAAAAGCAGCACTATTCACCTATTCTTTCTATTTGGTGGCACATGCAGAAGAATATCGAGATTCCAAATTCCAATTTACAATTATGAGTTGAATGTTTATCATCCTCTATAGCTATCACTTGTCCATATCCCACCTGTCCATATGCCACCCATCTAGATTATAATTTTAAGATTAATTGAGCGTGATTACTTTGTTGGGTATTTAAGTTTTGTGTATTTTTTATGTTTGTCAGTGGATTGATAAACTATTATTGCAATTACGTGTTTTTATGTTCAATACAATTGAGTGTAATTACTTAATTAGGTAATCTTTACATATTTAGAATTTGGGGTTTTGTTGAAGTCTAATGGGCATATTTTTTAACGGCTCGAATAGGGCACATAAATCCTTGGAGACGCCTATGAATATGAGAAAACAATAATTTTAATCAATTGAATAAGAAGGAAAATGTATATTAAAAATAAGATATACGTTTGGATGAGGAGCATAGTCAAAAGCAACCATTACAGGGCATGATTGAGGTGGTGGTCTTGAAGATATGACTTTTTTTAAAAATAAGTGGTTTTAACCTATTTTGCTTTGGATAAAAATAGAATTCATATTTACTGATTTGAACATGATTAGTGACTTGCCTATACATGATTAATGAATTACCTAAGAAATTGTGTTTTTCTTTCTTGTATGAACAAAACCCCACAAAAAAATCGTTTTAATTTTTATATAACACTATGTTTCTCTTTGGAAAGATAATAAAACGCTCGTTAATTTGCTATAATTTTTTTTTACAAAATATCGTATATAAAAGTTATTAACGTTTAAAAATGTAGGTGAAACATGAGAGATAAAAAGACTTTTGGACGGAAAAAGGGGGAGGATGACCTCATTGAGCGTCATGTCAACTTTAGACCTTTAGTGCTTTCTTTTATTAATATATTATTATTATTATTATTATTATTATTATTATTATTATTATTATTATTATTATTATTATTATACTCATGTTTGCACCTGTAACTACCCACTTCCTCATAATTACCCTAATTTCTTGCTAAGCGTATCTTATAAATTATTGCTATGTATATATTAATGCGCTTGCACTTCCTCTGACACATAGGATTTGCTTGTTTCTATTGTTCTTAAAAAAGGTATGTATTATTTATTGGATTCAAATTTTTTTTAGAATTATTCACCACTTAGCCGGTATTATTTATTGATGTCAGATTTTTGTATCATTTGTGTTTGCAGACAATTTTCATGTAACATGTTGTTGAAGGAGAAGATACACTTGTAACATAGTTCTCAACTTGTTTTTTTAATGGAAATTACTATTATATAGTTCACAACTTTTTGTTTTTTGATATGTGTATATATATATATATATATATATATATATATGGAAGGAAAATATCTTGAAAATGTATGATCTGATAGTTAAAATCTATATAAATTATGTATAACTAGATCGGTTAATTCAGTTATGCTCACTGGCGGAATTTCTTTGTGGCCACGAGTGGCGTCGCCCCCTTTTCTTAGTGTATTTTTTTTTACCAAATTTATATGTATTGATTATGACCCTTTAATTTTACTGAAATGCAGTTCAAGCTCCGTCAAAGGTTATGCCGCACACCAAGACAAATATTTTAGTTAAATGATGATAGCTTAACCGAACCAATCTAAGTGTTGTTCCCCGCCGCAACGAGCGGACACCCCACTAGTTTCAATATATGAAGCTTTCATGTATATCGTATAAGTTGTAAGTTATTATTTTTAAGTTGAAATGTTTTTATTTTTATGACGAATAAATTCGTGAGCAGTGCTGGCCTCATAAAATTTGGTTAGGGGTCAGAAATTTTGTATGTCGTTTATGTATAGTGGCTCGGTCCAACAAAATCGACCCACACCATCAAACATTAATAACCCAGTTCACATGATTTGAATATTAAATGATAAGGCAGAAGACTTATTGATAAGTTAGTCTCTTTATCATATCCTAACAACTTTCCAACCTTTTACTAAACACTAGTGGGTTTACCCGCGCGTTGCGGCGGGATCCAAAAAACTTGTAATACACTAGCAGTTTTCCCACCGCGCATTGCAGCGGGTAAATCCTGTCGACAAACATGTATCCTTAAATTTTGGTTCGTATTGGTCGACTTATTGTATAAAGTTCTAAGAAAATGATATGGGGAGCGTAGTTCTTAACGCTTCTTAAGCAAGTCTTCCTCTTGCTTATATACACACACAGTCATTGATCAATTAAAGCAACACCAGAATTTGAGAGGAAAATCCATCTAGGAAACAAATTTTACCTGGCAAATTCAACTCTAGTGTCATAAAGATCCAATACACATATTTGTAAATTAAAAAACACAAAGATGTCAAATAAGTATCAAAATCATTAAAGCATTAGTTCCAAATTAGAAGAGGGTAATTTTTTCACAGAACTCTTGAACCCAAACTTCAACAACCTCGAGTATTTACAGTTGCGATGTAATTGATTGTAAGATGTCTTATTTGATCATTTATGTTTCTTCTTTTATTTACATAGGTGAGTCGTAGTTGTGATCTTATTCTTTGTTTGTAATGTTTTTCTTAACACAACAAAAATTATTTTTCCCATTACTTGGCCTAACTAAACTTCCTATCGAACACACTTATGCGATACAGAGTCACAATTTTCCCAACTGAACTTCCCATCGAACACGCCAATGCGATATACAGGCGTGATATTTCAAACTTCCCATCAGGCTCTGATTGTTTTGCCATCCCCTAATAATGTTAGGATGTATAAAAAATGAAAATTGCCATTAAAGCTCTAATATTATCATTCAAAGTAAATTGAGAAAAATTTGGAATTTATTTTTAAAATTTCAAGTGAAATCAACAAAACTTCAAGTGAAATCAACAAAACTTCAAATTTATACTCAAATGATGACATAGGAATGTATGACTGTGAGCACCAATTATAATCTAAGTTGTCAAAGGTGCGCGGCAGGGGCGCGGTGCTCAAGGTCAGCTCAACGCACCATATGAGTAGTTAACTGAAAGATACAGTTTCTATCTCTTATAAGCGTGCTTATGCGCCTTGAAAAGATAGATTACAATATAAATCTTTCACACACATCACTTTTAAATGTCAATAAGCTGGGATTTGCTTCCCTCTCCTTATTGTAAACCATGTAGGTAAAACGAAAATGACAATTGGAAGCGAATCTCTATCTCTACTACATTATAAAGGAGGAGAGATGGCTAAAATAGTAACTTCATGTCAATTTTAAGATGGCATACAAAAGGTCATACGGTAAACAACTATCTTTTTGTCAAATCCTTCCCTTTATGCCCTTATGTGCAACATTTGATTACAATTGTACAAATGACTAATGCAAGTCATCTCTATTATTATTTGCTTCACCTTTTGTGTGACACCTGGCAAATTCGGGTTAACAACGTTGTCTAGATGAAAGTCTACCTTAGCGAGTCACGCGTATATTGTACTTAACTGGGTTAGTTAAGTCGGGTTATGGTTCGGGAACTATTGGTTAGTCTAGAAGATCATTGGATGTTGGTCTAGAGGTTCGGTAGATGTCAGTCCTTAACCAAGTGTACAAACGGTGACGATTTGTAGGATCGTCAGGGCATACGGAACGTACGAGTCTCGAGTCCCGGGAATTGGTGAACGAGTGTAAATATGTGTATTTACTTGTGTTATGTGTTTACAATCATTATGTGACTTGTCGGTACATGAATATGCATTAACATATGTTAAAACGGGGTTTAACGCGCAAAACACACCTTCTGTGGGGCTATAGGCGATTAGGCTGTTGGGGATAGCCTAATCGCATGCTGTTGGGGCGAGTAGGCAGATGCCTACAGGCGAGTAGGGCTACTCGCATGATTAGTCATGCGATTAGGCACCCTACTCGCGTATAAACCTGCATAATCGCATGGAACGGGCTGGACGACTAGAAACGCCTATAAATACAACACTTAACCTCCTAAACTCACTAATACTAACCCTAGTCGTCCCATAACCGCCCCACACACTTAAACAACCTCTGGAAGGCGATTTTGATCAAAAACACAAGGTTTCAAGGTCTAATCATCATCCTTTTGCAATTCCAAGGTTTAATTCTCATCCATAATACTTTGTAAATGTTTTTAATCAATCCCTAATGGTCCAGACCTGTTCATAAACGAAAAAGATTTCTGAAAATCGTCAATAAGAGTTATTAATCGGATTATAATTAATAAACATGTGTTATGGGTATGCATGATTAGAAAGATAGGATTTTTATGAATCTTGATGATGTGTTGATGTGTTATCATGCTAGGTCAGAAGTAATATTGTTATTATAATGATAGGAATCTCAGTAATTGAATAGTAGGGTTATGATTACATGCGTTATTTGAATGTTGCATGCTATGTGTATGTGTTTGGATTGCTTTGGTTGCATGCAGGACTGATTTTACGAGGATGAACGAAGGGTTTTGGGTTAAACATGTTTAGGATAGTGTTTGGGATGATATTGGGTAGTTACACACGCTCTGGATCTGATTTGGAGCGTTAAACGCGCGAAAAACCGGAACAGCAAGGTTACAGGCGATTAGCCTTGCTAATCGCATGTAACAGGGGCGAGTAGGCCCCCACTCGCATGCTAAAGGGGCGATTAGCCCCACTCGCCTGACTATAGGGGCGAGTAGCCCCAATCGTGTGACACATGGGGCGAGTAGCCCCAATCGCGTATAAACATGGGCGAGTAGGCCCACTCGCCTGCCTTAAGGGGCGAATAGCCCTAATCACGTGACATTTCATGCGATTAGCCTCCCTAATCGCGTGTACTGCTGCTGTAAGTGTAAATTAGCATTCCGAGACCCGATTTGACATGTAGTAACATGCTAGGAACCCCGTAACATGTCTAATAACTTGGTAACATATATTTGGAGGTATTTCGGTGATACGTGAACTATGTGCTATAACTTGTTGTGTGTTAATGTATGTTAAGTGTACTTGCGTTATTGTATGTTTTGGAGCGTAAACATAACACGGGGAGTCTCGGGTCACCAATGGGATGTCGAGTCTTGTACTTTGGGTCAGTTAAACAGTCACGGTATTTTCAAACGAACTTGGTTATGGTCTGGACATCTAGGGACTAATTAACCTGCGGGTTATTAGTCTAAGTACTTGTAACTGTCGTATGTTAGGTCGCCACTTTACGGGACTAGCATAGCAGCTGAGTTACTCGGGTTAAGGAGTAAAGGAACTTAAGGTGAGTTTACGGCCCCTCTTTTAAACTGGTTTTATACTTTCGGGGGAGAAAACATGTGTTAAAACGATTGTTTGGTAAATTCTGTCATACTATGGGTTCTAACGTATACTACACGATCTTTGGAAGTCCCGGGGGGAACCATGAATGTGCGGGTTTGCACAACGGGGAAATGTGAATAGCGCTATTGGGAGTGACCAACCCCGCTCGTCGGCTTGGAGGGCCGGGCGAGTGCATATTGTCTCAAACAGGAACAACAGGAACATTTGGAACTATTCGGGCACAAAACTGGTATACGTGTTAGTAATGGTTTTCCAATCGTGGTAGTAGCAAAACGTACGCCTAGCTAGCGTATACTGGTTTTCTATTTTGTTATAGTATGGACAGGTGAACTTGGTACTTGAACTGCAAACCTGTAAACTCACCAGCATTTTTGTGCTGACGTAAACTTTTACATGTTTTCTCAGGTCGCTAAGGTAGCACAGGGGAACTAGGGCGCACGCGTCTGCACGGCGTCTAGATAGAGTTGCATAATTTCACAAACATTGAACTTGGTTTATTTATGTTGAACTTTATTTTGAATAAGCTTCCGCTGTAAACGGGATTTTAAAACTATGTTTTGGTATTGCATTAATTACATTTAGACTTGTTTATTGTGATCGTTGGTTTGGATCCTGGTTTGTCATGCGCCTCGCGGTAAAACTCCGCAAGTGGATTTTGAGGGTGTGACAGATTGGTATCAGAGCCAATGGTTATAGTGAACTAGGACTGCATGTAGAGTCTAGTCTATAGCCGAGTCGCACACACTAGACGATCACATGGTACTAAACGTTATAGTGGGTTACGTATGGTCTTGTCGGGGTGTCTCTAAATCGTTGGTCTTTCTACGTTACATCATCCGTTCTATCTTAGGTTGGGTTACTTGTTTTCTAGGCAGTGTGGTCTATTGGGGTAACTCGTGTGCTCTTGAGATTTGTCCAAGGCTCGGACATCTCCCCTTTCGCACTCCAATAGAAGCACTTGTCATGAACTACCGTAGTATTACGGTGTGTAGCTAAGAGTCTATGTTCGGTGATTTGAACTTTGAACTAGGAGAACACTTGGAGGACCATGTAGAGCGTTTTATCATTTTGGGTGCACACAAAATCATAAAACGAAATGCATGGAAGCACTAGTGAGCTCTGAGTTTAAAGGGATAGTCCTGGATTGGATCTGGCTTTGATCTTGTGAACATTTGTGGTTATCTTTAACTGCGAAACTAAATTTTCTCGTTCTTTCTGCCAGAGTCATGTCTGGAGTGCGTGGAGGACGAGGAGGTGGACGCGGTGGTGGACGCGGTGGTGGTCGTGGTGGTGCTGGTGGTCGTGGTGGAGGTATTAACCTGTCACAGGCTGATCTGAACAACTTGCTCCAGGCTGCCTTTCAGTTGGGGCACAACGGTGGTGGTAAGTTGTTTTATCCATTTTCTTTGCCTCATTGGTGAGTCTTGTGTACGTTATTCGTGATTTCTCATACGTTTCATTTCAGGTGGTCCTGTTGACCCACCCCCACCCATGTGCACCTATAAGATGTTCCGGGACTGCAAGCCCCAGGAATTCTCTGGCACCGAGGGTGCGGTCAGTTTGCTTAGGTGGTTAGAGAAAGTGGAGTCGGTATTCCTGATGTGTAACTGTCTCCCTGAAGATCGGGTGAAGTATTCGGCTGCGTTGTTTCAGGACGTGGCATTGACTTGGTGGAATGGTATTACCCAGAATATGGGTATTGGGGAGGCATATGCTATGCCGTGGGAGAACTTTGTGCAGTTGCTGAAGCGGGAGTATTGCCCGAGAGAAGAAGTACAGAAACTGGAGCATGAGGTGTGGAACCTCAAGATGAATGGGTCGGAAATCGAGAAGTATACGGTTAGGAGGAATGAGTTGGCAGTGCTCTGTCCCGATCTGCACGTGCCAGAGTATCGTAAGATTGAACATTATGTCTCAGGGTTGGTGCCGGAAATTGCAGGGTTAGTGGCTGCTGGGAATCATCCTACTTATGCGGAGGTAGTTCGATCTGCACATAGGATGACTAATTTAAAGGTGAACGAGGGGATTTTGCCGGCGAAAGGTTCGACTGCTAAGACTCCAGAGAACAATAAGCGCAAGTGGGAAAACGACGGGAAAGGGTCTGGGTTTGCACAGCAGGGTAAAAAGTTTGATAATGGGGGTTCATCGTCTTCGGGTAATAAGCAGGGTGGTTATGCGGGAAAACTGCCCAAATGCAACAAATGTGGACGCCATCACCAAGGAAACTGCGACAGTAACCGTTGTCACCGCTGCCAGCGAACAGGCCACTATGCTAAAGATTGTCGGGTTACACTTCCATCGACTCAGGCTCCGACTAACAGTTCAGCTCCGACTACTCAGGGGACTACAGGGAAACAGGGATGCTTCAACTGCGGTGACACTGGGCATTACAAGAAGGATTGCCCAAAGCTGAAACAGGGTGGAAATAACGGGAATGGGAACAACGGGGGCGGCGGCAGAAATGCACGTGCCTTCGTAATTGGAGCTGCTGAGGCTAGGCAGGACCCTGATACAGTCACCGGTACGTTTCTTCTCAATAATCATTCTGTTAGCGTGTTATTTGATTCTGGTGCCGACAAGAGTTTTGTATCCATGGGTGTTAGTCGACTGCTAGATGTAGTATCTGTACCATTAGAGACCAAGTATATTATTGAGTTGGCTGACGGTAAAACGATTGAAGCTACTAGTGTTCTTCGGGAGTGTCAGTTAGAGTTGTCGGGTTTATCGTTCCCCATCGACCTTATGCCGGTACCATTGGGTAGTTTTGACGTTGTGGTAGGAATGGATTGGTTATCTTTGTATCGCGCGGAGATTGTCTGTTACGATAAGGTTATTCGGATTCCTCTCCCTGATGGAGAATTTCTTTCTGTGTACGGTATCAAGGGTGGTGTTTCGCTAAACATCATCTCTAGCATGAAAGCCCTTAAGTGTCTTCGAAAGGGTTATCCAGCCGTTTTGGCGCTCTTATCTGTTTCCACTAGTGACGAGAAGAAGATTGACGACATTCCGGTGGTACGCGAGTTTTCTGATGTTTTTCCCGATGATTTATCTGGTCTTCCTCCTCATCGTCAAGTCGAGTTCGGTATTGATCTGGTACCAGGGGCTGCTCCTATTGCTCGGGCCCCCTACCGTCTTGCACCTCCCGAGATGCAGGAATTGTCTAGCCAGTTGCAGGAACTCTTGGACAAGGGTTTCATCCGGCCAAGTTCTTCCCCTTGGGGAGCCCCGATTTTGTTTGTCAAGAAGAAGGATGGGAGTTTCCGATTGTGTGTAGACTACAGAGAGCTGAACAAGTTAACCATCAAGAACCGTTATCCTCTTCCACGTATCGATGATCTATTCGACCAGCTTCAGGGTTCTAGTTATTATTCCAAGATCGACTTGAGGTCCGGTTATCACCAGCTGCGCGTCAGGGAGGCTGACGTTGCAAAGACTGCTTTTCGAACACGTTATGGCCATTTTGAATTCTTGGTCATGCCTTTCGGTCTCACGAACGCACCGGCGGTTTTCATGGACTTGATGAACCGCGTCTGTAAACCGTATCTGGACAAGTTTGTCATTGTGTTTATTGATGACATTCTGATCTACTCCAAGAACGAGACCGAACACGGGGAACATCTGCGGTTAGTTTTGGAACTTTTACGACGGGAACAACTTTACGCCAAGTTCTCAAAGTGTGACTTTTGGTTACGCGAAGTTCAATTCCTAGGACATGTGGTTAATGAACTAGGGATTCATGTCGATCCTGCTAAAATCGAAGCGATCAAGGACTGGGGAGCACCTAAGACGCCAACTGAGGTGCGGCAATTCCTAGGCCTTGCGGGCTATTACCGTCGTTTCATTCAGGGGTTCTCGAAGATTGCTCAACCCCTCACCACTCTCACTCAGAAGGATAGGAAGTTCGACTGGGGTGAATCACAAGAGTCCGCGTTTGAAGAACTGAAGTCTAAACTGTGTTCTGCTCCTATTCTGTCTTTACCTGAGGGTCCTGATGATTTTGTCGTTTACTGTGATGCTTCCATTCATGGACTCGGTTGCGTGTTGATGCAGCGCGAGAAAGTGATTGCGTATGCTTCTCGTCAACTCAAAGTGCACGAGAAGAACTACACAACTCATGACTTGGAGTTGGGTGCCGTGGTATTCGCGTTGAAAATTTGGAGACATTACTTGTACGGTACCAAATGCACCATCTACACCGATCACAAGAGTCTCCAACACATTTTCGACCAACAACACTTGAACATACGGCAGCGTCGCTGGATTGAACTTTTGAACGATTATGATTGTGCTATTAAGTACCATCCTGGCAAGGCGAATGTTGTAGCAGACGCCTTGAGCAGGAAGGAATCTTCTAAACCTCGTCGCGTTCGGGCGTTGCAACTCACTATCCATTCGTCGCTACCTGATCAAATCCGTTCTGCCCAATTGGAAGCTTTGAAGGAGGAAAACCTTAAAGCTGAAACTATGCACGGTGCCGACAAGCACCTAGAGCGAAGACCTGATGGCCTGAACTACTTCGCAGAACGCATATGGGTTCCTTTATTCGGGGGACTACGGGAGCTTGTTCTTGATGAGGCTCATAAGTCCCGGTATTCTATTCATCCTGGTTCGGATAAGATGTACCAAGATCTGAAGGTGCTTTACTGGTGGCCAAACATGAGGTCGGACATAGCCTCATACGTGAGCAAATGCTTGACCTGTGCTAAGGTCAAGGTGGAATACCAGAAACCGTCGGGTCTCCTGCAACAACCTGAAATTCCGGAATGGAAATGGGAACGGATTACTATGGATTTTGTCACACAACTTCCTAAGTCACCAAGCGGGAACGACAAGATATGGGTGATTGTCGATCGGTTAACGAAATCAGCCCATTTTCTTGCTATTAAGGAGACCGACACTATGGATCGTTTGGCTCGCCTTTACTTGAAGGAGGTTGTTTCTAAGCACGGGGTACCTGTTTCTATCATCTCGGATCGTGACTCCCATTTTACTTCCCACTTCTGGAAGTCTTTGCACAAGGCTTTGGGTACCCAACTAGACATTAGTACGGCTTACCATCCACAGACTGACGGTCAGAGTGAGCGTACGATTCAAACTTTAGAAGACATGATGCGGGCGTGTGTGATCGATTTTGGGAAGGGTTGGGAAGCTCATCTGCCGTTGGTAGAATTCTCGTACAACAACAGTTATCATACGAGCATCAAGGCAGCTCCGTTCGAGGCACTGTACGGACGGAAATGCCGCTCTCCTCTTTGTTGGGCTGAGGTGGGTGAGAGTCAACTCACTGGGCCCGAACTAGTGTACGAGACTTCGGAAAAGATCGTACAGATTCGAAATCGGTTGGCGGCGGCACGGGACCGGCAAAAGAGTTATGCTGATCAGCGTCGCAAACCACTGGAGTTCCAAGTTAACGACAAGGTGCTTCTGAAAGTTTCTCCGTGGAAGGGCGTCATACGCTTTGGAAAGCGTGGCAAACTCAATCCAAGATATGTCGGCCCATTTACGATCCTGGAACGGATTGGGCCGGTGGCATATCGACTTGATCTACCGACGGAGCTCGGTAACGTACATAACGTCTTTCACGTGTCAAACTTGAAGAAGTGTCTGGCTGACGAGTCTCTCATCGTTCCACTAGAAGAGATCAAGGTTGATGATCGTCTTCGGATTGTGGAAGAACCTGTGGAGATCCTTGATTACAAGATTCGTAGCCTACGTCACAGCAAGATTCGTATCGTTAAGGTTCGGTGGAACTCGAACCGGGGACCGGAATATACATGGGAACGGGAGGATCAGATGAAGTCTAAGTATCCTCATCTCTTTCCTAAGGAAGCGTTCGAGTCGAGACATGTCTCATCGGCAGCTGAATGAATCTCGGGTCGAGATTCCTTTTAACGTGGGGATGATGTGACACCTCGGGTAAATCTCTCTCTTGATTTCTACTCTCTATTGATTCCTATCTGTTTGTTTATTCCCTTCGTTGTTTCTTTTGTTACTTACGCAATTTTCGGGACGAAAATTCTTTTAACGTGGGGATGATGTGACACCTGGCAAATTCGGGTTAACAACGTTGTCTAGATGAAAGTCTACCTTAGCGAGTCACGCGTATATTGTACTTAACTGGGTTAGTTAAGTCGGGTTATGGTTCGGGAACTATTGGTTAGTCTAGAAGATCATTGGATGTTGGTCTAGAGGTTCGGTAGATGTCAGTCCTTAACCAAGTGTACAAACGGTGACGATTTGTAGGATCGTCAGGGCATACGGAACGTACGAGTCTCGAGTCCCGGGAATTGGTGAACGAGTGTAAATATGTGTATTTACTTGTGTTATGTGTTTACAATCATTATGTGACTTGTCGGTACATGAATATGCATTAACATATGTTAAAACGGGGTTTAACGCGCAAAACACACCTTCTGTGGGGCTATAGGCGATTAGGCTGTTGGGGATAGCCTAATCGCATGCTGTTGGGGCGAGTAGGCAGATGCCTACAGGCGAGTAGGGCTACTCGCATGATTAGTCATGCGATTAGGCACCCTACTCGCGTATAAACCTGCATAATCGCATGGAACGGGCTGGACGACTAGAAACGCCTATAAATACAACACTTAACCTCCTAAACTCACTAATACTAACCCTAGTCGTCCCATAACCGCCCCACACACTTAAACAACCTCTGGAAGGCGATTTTGATCAAAAACACAAGGTTTCAAGGTCTAATCATCATCCTTTTGCAATTCCAAGGTTTAATTCTCATCCATAATACTTTGTAAATGTTTTTAATCAATCCCTAATGGTCCAGACCTGTTCATAAACGAAAAAGATTTCTGAAAATCGTCAATAAGAGTTATTAATCGGATTATAATTAATAAACATGTGTTATGGGTATGCATGATTAGAAAGATAGGATTTTTATGAATCTTGATGATGTGTTGATGTGTTATCATGCTAGGTCAGAAGTAATATTGTTATTATAATGATAGGAATCTCAGTAATTGAATAGTAGGGTTATGATTACATGCGTTATTTGAATGTTGCATGCTATGTGTATGTGTTTGGATTGCTTTGGTTGCATGCAGGACTGATTTTACAAGGATGAACGAAGGGTTTTGGGTTAAACATGTTTAGGATAGTGTTTGGGATGATATTGGGTAGTTACACACGCTCTGGATCTGATTTGGAGCGTTAAACGCGCGAAAAACCGGAACAGCAAGGTTACAGGCGATTAGCCTTGCTAATCGCATGTAACAGGGGCGAGTAGGCCCCCACTCGCATGCTAAAGGGGCGATTAGCCCCACTCGCCTGACTATAGGGGCGAGTAGCCCCAATCGTGTGACACATGGGGCGAGTAGCCCCAATCGCGTATAAACATGGGCGAGTAGGCCCACTCGCCTGCCTTAAGGGGCGAATAGCCCTAATCACGTGACATTTCATGCGATTAGCCTCCCTAATCGCGTGTACTGCTGCTGTAAGTGTAAATTAGCATTCCGAGACCCGATTTGACATGTAGTAACATGCTAGGAACCCCGTAACATGTCTAATAACTTGGTAACATATATTTGGAGGTATTTCGGTGATACGTGAACTATGTGCTATAACTTGTTGTGTGTTAATGTATGTTAAGTGTACTTGCGTTATTGTATGTTTTGGAGCGTAAACATAACACGGGGAGTCTCGGGTCACCAATGGGATGTCGAGTCTTGTACTTTGGGTCAGTTAAACAGTCACGGTATTTTCAAACGAACTTGGTTATGGTCTGGACATCTAGGGACTAATTAACCTGCGGGTTATTAGTCTAAGTACTTGTAACTGTCGTATGTTAGGTCGCCACTTTACGGGACTAGCATAGCAGCTGAGTTACTCGGGTTAAGGAGTAAAGGAACTTAAGGTGAGTTTACGGCCCCTCTTTTAAACTGGTTTTATACTTTCGGGGGAGAAAACATGTGTTAAAACGATTGTTTGGTAAATTCTGTCATACTATGGGTTCTAACGTATACTACACGATCTTTGGAAGTCCCGGGGGGAACCATGAATGTGCGGGTTTGCACAACGGGGAAATGTGAATAGCGCTATTGGGAGTGACCAACCCCGCTCGTCGGCTTGGAGGGCCGGGCGAGTGCATATTGTCTCAAACAGGAACAACAGGAACATTTGGAACTATTCGGGCACAAAACTGGTATACGTGTTAGTAATGGTTTTCCAATCGTGGTAGTAGCAAAACGTACGCCTAGCTAGCGTATACTGGTTTTCTATTTTGTTATAGTATGGACAGGTGAACTTGGTACTTGAACTGCAAACCTGTAAACTCACCAGCATTTTTGTGCTGACGTAAACTTTTACATGTTTTCTCAGGTCGCTAAGGTAGCACAGGGGAACTAGGGCGCACGCGTCTGCACGGCGTCTAGATAGAGTTGCATAATTTCACAAACATTGAACTTGGTTTATTTATGTTGAACTTTATTTTGAATAAGCTTCCGCTGTAAACGGGATTTTAAAACTATGTTTTGGTATTGCATTAATTACATTTAGACTTGTTTATTGTGATCGTTGGTTTGGATCCTGGTTTGTCATGCGCCTCGCGGTAAAACTCCGCAAGTGGATTTTGAGGGTGTGACAGATTGGTATCAGAGCCAATGGTTATAGTGAACTAGGACTGCATGTAGAGTCTAGTCTATAGCCGAGTCGCACACACTAGACGATCACATGGTACTAAACGTTATAGTGGGTTACGTATGGTCTTGTCGGGGTGTCTCTAAATCGTTGGTCTTTCTACGTTACATCATCCGTTCTATCTTAGGTTGGGTTACTTGTTTTCTAGGCAGTGTGGTCTATTGGGGTAACTCGTGTGCTCTTGAGATTTGTCCAAGGCTCGGACATCTCCCCTTTCGCACTCCAATAGAAGCACTTGTCATGAACTACCGTAGTATTACGGTGTGTAGCTAAGAGTCTATGTTCGGTGATTTGAACTTTGAACTAGGAGAACACTTGGAGGACCATGTAGAGCGTTTTATCATTTTGGGTGCACACAAAATCATAAAACGAAATGCATGGAAGCACTAGTGAGCTCTGAGTTTAAAGGGATAGTCCTGGATTGGATCTGGCTTTGATCTTGTGAACATTTGTGGTTATCTTTAACTGCGAAACTAAATTTTCTCGTTCTTTCTGCCAGAGTCATGTCTGGAGTGCGTGGAGGACGAGGAGGTGGACGCGGTGGTGGACGCGGTGGTGGTCGTGGTGGTGCTGGTGGTCGTGGTGGAGGTATTAACCTGTCACAGGCTGATCTGAACAACTTGCTCCAGGCTGCCTTTCAGTTGGGGCACAACGGTGGTGGTAAGTTGTTTTATCCATTTTCTTTGCCTCATTGGTGAGTCTTGTGTACGTTATTCGTGATTTCTCATACGTTTCATTTCAGGTGGTCCTGTTGACCCACCCCCACCCATGTGCACCTATAAGATGTTCCGGGACTGCAAGCCCCAGGAATTCTCTGGCACCGAGGGTGCGGTCAGTTTGCTTAGGTGGTTAGAGAAAGTGGAGTCGGTATTCCTGATGTGTAACTGTCTCCCTGAAGATCGGGTGAAGTATTCGGCTGCGTTGTTTCAGGACGTGGCATTGACTTGGTGGAATGGTATTACCCAGAATATGGGTATTGGGGAGGCATATGCTATGCCGTGGGAGAACTTTGTGCAGTTGCTGAAGCGGGAGTATTGCCCGAGAGAAGAAGTACAGAAACTGGAGCATGAGGTGTGGAACCTCAAGATGAATGGGTCGGAAATCGAGAAGTATACGGTTAGGAGGAATGAGTTGGCAGTGCTCTGTCCCGATCTGCACGTGCCAGAGTATCGTAAGATTGAACATTATGTCTCAGGGTTGGTGCCGGAAATTGCAGGGTTAGTGGCTGCTGGGAATCATCCTACTTATGCGGAGGTAGTTCGATCTGCACATAGGATGACTAATTTAAAGGTGAACGAGGGGATTTTGCCGGCGAAAGGTTCGACTGCTAAGACTCCAGAGAACAATAAGCGCAAGTGGGAAAACGACGGGAAAGGGTCTGGGTTTGCACAGCAGGGTAAAAAGTTTGATAATGGGGGTTCATCGTCTTCGGGTAATAAGCAGGGTGGTTATGCGGGAAAACTGCCCAAATGCAACAAATGTGGACGCCATCACCAAGGAAACTGCGACAGTAACCGTTGTCACCGCTGCCAGCGAACAGGCCACTATGCTAAAGATTGTCGGGTTACACTTCCATCGACTCAGGCTCCGACTAACAGTTCAGCTCCGACTACTCAGGGGACTACAGGGAAACAGGGATGCTTCAACTGCGGTGACACTGGGCATTACAAGAAGGATTGCCCAAAGCTGAAACAGGGTGGAAATAACGGGAATGGGAACAACGGGGGCGGCGGCAGAAATGCACGTGCCTTCGTAATTGGAGCTGCTGAGGCTAGGCAGGACCCTGATACAGTCACCGGTACGTTTCTTCTCAATAATCATTCTGTTAGCGTGTTATTTGATTCTGGTGCCGACAAGAGTTTTGTATCCATGGGTGTTAGTCGACTGCTAGATGTAGTATCTGTACCATTAGAGACCAAGTATATTATTGAGTTGGCTGACGGTAAAACGATTGAAGCTACTAGTGTTCTTCGGGAGTGTCAGTTAGAGTTGTCGGGTTTATCGTTCCCCATCGACCTTATGCCGGTACCATTGGGTAGTTTTGACGTTGTGGTAGGAATGGATTGGTTATCTTTGTATCGCGCGGAGATTGTCTGTTACGATAAGGTTATTCGGATTCCTCTCCCTGATGGAGAATTTCTTTCTGTGTACGGTATCAAGGGTGGTGTTTCGCTAAACATCATCTCTAGCATGAAAGCCCTTAAGTGTCTTCGAAAGGGTTATCCAGCCGTTTTGGCGCTCTTATCTGTTTCCACTAGTGACGAGAAGAAGATTGACGACATTCCGGTGGTACGCGAGTTTTCTGATGTTTTTCCCGATGATTTATCTGGTCTTCCTCCTCATCGTCAAGTCGAGTTCGGTATTGATCTGGTACCAGGGGCTGCTCCTATTGCTCGGGCCCCCTACCGTCTTGCACCTCCCGAGATGCAGGAATTGTCTAGCCAGTTGCAGGAACTCTTGGACAAGGGTTTCATCCGGCCAAGTTCTTCCCCTTGGGGAGCCCCGATTTTGTTTGTCAAGAAGAAGGATGGGAGTTTCCGATTGTGTGTAGACTACAGAGAGCTGAACAAGTTAACCATCAAGAACCGTTATCCTCTTCCACGTATCGATGATCTATTCGACCAGCTTCAGGGTTCTAGTTATTATTCCAAGATCGACTTGAGGTCCGGTTATCACCAGCTGCGCGTCAGGGAGGCTGACGTTGCAAAGACTGCTTTTCGAACACGTTATGGCCATTTTGAATTCTTGGTCATGCCTTTCGGTCTCACGAACGCACCGGCGGTTTTCATGGACTTGATGAACCGCGTCTGTAAACCGTATCTGGACAAGTTTGTCATTGTGTTTATTGATGACATTCTGATCTACTCCAAGAACGAGACCGAACACGGGGAACATCTGCGGTTAGTTTTGGAACTTTTACGACGGGAACAACTTTACGCCAAGTTCTCAAAGTGTGACTTTTGGTTACGCGAAGTTCAATTCCTAGGACATGTGGTTAATGAACTAGGGATTCATGTCGATCCTGCTAAAATCGAAGCGATCAAGGACTGGGGAGCACCTAAGACGCCAACTGAGGTGCGGCAATTCCTAGGCCTTGCGGGCTATTACCGTCGTTTCATTCAGGGGTTCTCGAAGATTGCTCAACCCCTCACCACTCTCACTCAGAAGGATAGGAAGTTCGACTGGGGTGAATCACAAGAGTCCGCGTTTGAAGAACTGAAGTCTAAACTGTGTTCTGCTCCTATTCTGTCTTTACCTGAGGGTCCTGATGATTTTGTCGTTTACTGTGATGCTTCCATTCATGGACTCGGTTGCGTGTTGATGCAGCGCGAGAAAGTGATTGCGTATGCTTCTCGTCAACTCAAAGTGCACGAGAAGAACTACACAACTCATGACTTGGAGTTGGGTGCCGTGGTATTCGCGTTGAAAATTTGGAGACATTACTTGTACGGTACCAAATGCACCATCTACACCGATCACAAGAGTCTCCAACACATTTTCGACCAACAACACTTGAACATACGGCAGCGTCGCTGGATTGAACTTTTGAACGATTATGATTGTGCTATTAAGTACCATCCTGGCAAGGCGAATGTTGTAGCAGACGCCTTGAGCAGGAAGGAATCTTCTAAACCTCGTCGCGTTCGGGCGTTGCAACTCACTATCCATTCGTCGCTACCTGATCAAATCCGTTCTGCCCAATTGGAAGCTTTGAAGGAGGAAAACCTTAAAGCTGAAACTATGCACGGTGCCGACAAGCACCTAGAGCGAAGACCTGATGGCCTGAACTACTTCGCAGAACGCATATGGGTTCCTTTATTCGGGGGACTACGGGAGCTTGTTCTTGATGAGGCTCATAAGTCCCGGTATTCTATTCATCCTGGTTCGGATAAGATGTACCAAGATCTGAAGGTGCTTTACTGGTGGCCAAACATGAGGTCGGACATAGCCTCATACGTGAGCAAATGCTTGACCTGTGCTAAGGTCAAGGTGGAATACCAGAAACCGTCGGGTCTCCTGCAACAACCTGAAATTCCGGAATGGAAATGGGAACGGATTACTATGGATTTTGTCACACAACTTCCTAAGTCACCAAGCGGGAACGACAAGATATGGGTGATTGTCGATCGGTTAACGAAATCAGCCCATTTTCTTGCTATTAAGGAGACCGACACTATGGATCGTTTGGCTCGCCTTTACTTGAAGGAGGTTGTTTCTAAGCACGGGGTACCTGTTTCTATCATCTCGGATCGTGACTCCCATTTTACTTCCCACTTCTGGAAGTCTTTGCACAAGGCTTTGGGTACCCAACTAGACATTAGTACGGCTTACCATCCACAGACTGACGGTCAGAGTGAGCGTACGATTCAAACTTTAGAAGACATGATGCGGGCGTGTGTGATCGATTTTGGGAAGGGTTGGGAAGCTCATCTGCCGTTGGTAGAATTCTCGTACAACAACAGTTATCATACGAGCATCAAGGCAGCTCCGTTCGAGGCACTGTACGGACGGAAATGCCGCTCTCCTCTTTGTTGGGCTGAGGTGGGTGAGAGTCAACTCACTGGGCCCGAACTAGTGTACGAGACTTCGGAAAAGATCGTACAGATTCGAAATCGGTTGGCGGCGGCACGGGACCGGCAAAAGAGTTATGCTGATCAGCGTCGCAAACCACTGGAGTTCCAAGTTAACGACAAGGTGCTTCTGAAAGTTTCTCCGTGGAAGGGCGTCATACGCTTTGGAAAGCGTGGCAAACTCAATCCAAGATATGTCGGCCCATTTACGATCCTGGAACGGATTGGGCCGGTGGCATATCGACTTGATCTACCGACGGAGCTCGGTAACGTACATAACGTCTTTCACGTGTCAAACTTGAAGAAGTGTCTGGCTGACGAGTCTCTCATCGTTCCACTAGAAGAGATCAAGGTTGATGATCGTCTTCGGATTGTGGAAGAACCTGTGGAGATCCTTGATTACAAGATTCGTAGCCTACGTCACAGCAAGATTCGTATCGTTAAGGTTCGGTGGAACTCGAACCGGGGACCGGAATATACATGGGAACGGGAGGATCAGATGAAGTCTAAGTATCCTCATCTCTTTCCTAAGGAAGCGTTCGAGTCGAGACATGTCTCATCGGCAGCTGAATGAATCTCGGGTCGAGATTCCTTTTAACGTGGGGATGATGTGACACCTCGGGTAAATCTCTCTCTTGATTTCTACTCTCTATTGATTCCTATCTGTTTGTTTATTCCCTTCGTTGTTTCTTTTGTTACTTACGCAATTTTCGGGACGAAAATTCTTTTAACGTGGGGATGATGTGACACCTGGCAAATTCGGGTTAACAACGTTGTCTAGATGAAAGTCTACCTTAGCGAGTCACGCGTATATTGTACTTAACTGGGTTAGTTAAGTCGGGTTATGGTTCGGGAACTATTGGTTAGTCTAGAAGATCATTGGATGTTGGTCTAGAGGTTCGGTAGATGTCAGTCCTTAACCAAGTGTACAAACGGTGACGATTTGTAGGATCGTCAGGGCATACGGAACGTACGAGTCTCGAGTCCCGGGAATTGGTGAACGAGTGTAAATATGTGTATTTACTTGTGTTATGTGTTTACAATCATTATGTGACTTGTCGGTACATGAATATGCATTAACATATGTTAAAACGGGGTTTAACGCGCAAAACACACCTTCTGTGGGGCTATAGGCGATTAGGCTGTTGGGGATAGCCTAATCGCATGCTGTTGGGGCGAGTAGGCAGATGCCTACAGGCGAGTAGGGCTACTCGCATGATTAGTCATGCGATTAGGCACCCTACTCGCGTATAAACCTGCATAATCGCATGGAACGGGCTGGACGACTAGAAACGCCTATAAATACAACACTTAACCTCCTAAACTCACTAATACTAACCCTAGTCGTCCCATAACCGCCCCACACACTTAAACAACCTCTGGAAGGCGATTTTGATCAAAAACACAAGGTTTCAAGGTCTAATCATCATCCTTTTGCAATTCCAAGGTTTAATTCTCATCCATAATACTTTGTAAATGTTTTTAATCAATCCCTAATGGTCCAGACCTGTTCATAAACGAAAAAGATTTCTGAAAATCGTCAATAAGAGTTATTAATCGGATTATAATTAATAAACATGTGTTATGGGTATGCATGATTAGAAAGATAGGATTTTTATGAATCTTGATGATGTGTTGATGTGTTATCATGCTAGGTCAGAAGTAATATTGTTATTATAATGATAGGAATCTCAGTAATTGAATAGTAGGGTTATGATTACATGCGTTATTTGAATGTTGCATGCTATGTGTATGTGTTTGGATTGCTTTGGTTGCATGCAGGACTGATTTTACAAGGATGAACGAAGGGTTTTGGGTTAAACATGTTTAGGATAGTGTTTGGGATGATATTGGGTAGTTACACACGCTCTGGATCTGATTTGGAGCGTTAAACGCGCGAAAAACCGGAACAGCAAGGTTACAGGCGATTAGCCTTGCTAATCGCATGTAACAGGGGCGAGTAGGCCCCCACTCGCATGCTAAAGGGGCGATTAGCCCCACTCGCCTGACTATAGGGGCGAGTAGCCCCAATCGTGTGACACATGGGGCGAGTAGCCCCAATCGCGTATAAACATGGGCGAGTAGGCCCACTCGCCTGCCTTAAGGGGCGAATAGCCCTAATCACGTGACATTTCATGCGATTAGCCTCCCTAATCGCGTGTACTGCTGCTGTAAGTGTAAATTAGCATTCCGAGACCCGATTTGACATGTAGTAACATGCTAGGAACCCCGTAACATGTCTAATAACTTGGTAACATATATTTGGAGGTATTTCGGTGATACGTGAACTATGTGCTATAACTTGTTGTGTGTTAATGTATGTTAAGTGTACTTGCGTTATTGTATGTTTTGGAGCGTAAACATAACACGGGGAGTCTCGGGTCACCAATGGGATGTCGAGTCTTGTACTTTGGGTCAGTTAAACAGTCACGGTATTTTCAAACGAACTTGGTTATGGTCTGGACATCTAGGGACTAATTAACCTGCGGGTTATTAGTCTAAGTACTTGTAACTGTCGTATGTTAGGTCGCCACTTTACGGGACTAGCATAGCAGCTGAGTTACTCGGGTTAAGGAGTAAAGGAACTTAAGGTGAGTTTACGGCCCCTCTTTTAAACTGGTTTTATACTTTCGGGGGAGAAAACATGTGTTAAAACGATTGTTTGGTAAATTCTGTCATACTATGGGTTCTAACGTATACTACACGATCTTTGGAAGTCCCGGGGGGAACCATGAATGTGCGGGTTTGCACAACGGGGAAATGTGAATAGCGCTATTGGGAGTGACCAACCCCGCTCGTCGGCTTGGAGGGCCGGGCGAGTGCATATTGTCTCAAACAGGAACAACAGGAACATTTGGAACTATTCGGGCACAAAACTGGTATACGTGTTAGTAATGGTTTTCCAATCGTGGTAGTAGCAAAACGTACGCCTAGCTAGCGTATACTGGTTTTCTATTTTGTTATAGTATGGACAGGTGAACTTGGTACTTGAACTGCAAACCTGTAAACTCACCAGCATTTTTGTGCTGACGTAAACTTTTACATGTTTTCTCAGGTCGCTAAGGTAGCACAGGGGAACTAGGGCGCACGCGTCTGCACGGCGTCTAGATAGAGTTGCATAATTTCACAAACATTGAACTTGGTTTATTTATGTTGAACTTTATTTTGAATAAGCTTCCGCTGTAAACGGGATTTTAAAACTATGTTTTGGTATTGCATTAATTACATTTAGACTTGTTTATTGTGATCGTTGGTTTGGATCCTGGTTTGTCATGCGCCTCGCGGTAAAACTCCGCAAGTGGATTTTGAGGGTGTGACATTTTGATTTTCTCATCTTTAATGAATTGAATTTGAGATTCAATGCACTATCGATTATTATGTTGGTAAGCCAACACTTGTAATCTTGTATATTCTTTATGTATATTTATATATTTAGTTTTTAAGCTTTTTGTTAGTTCTTATATATGTTTTTTTCATTATTTTGTCCGTGTTTTCTTTTACATACATTTTATTTCAATTTCTGTAAATTGTGGTTTCATGTTTATCATTCATTTAAATTGTTTATTTTTTAGGATCCAATCTGTTTTATTTTGGAGACATCACAGCTCATCAACCCATTTCCATGTACATACATATTTTAGTTTATGTTATATTCTCTAAAGTACACTTATTTTCTTCTACGGTTATAATGTGATATTCCTTTCTAATTGAAATCAAGTGAAATCCTCTAAAGTACACTTATTTTCTTCTATGGTTATATTTTAGTTTATGTAATTTATTTTTAAAATTTCAAGTGAAATCAACAAAACTTCAAATTTATACTCAAATGATGACATAGGAATGCATGACTGTGAGCAAAAATTATAATCTAAGTTGTCAAAGGTGCGCGCCAGGGGCGCGGTGCTCAAGGTCAGCTCAACGCACCACATGAGTAGTTAACTAAAAGACACGGTTTCTAGCTCTTATGAGTGTGCTTATGTGACACCCGGCAAACTCAGGTTAGTAACGTTGACTAAACTAGTAAGTCTACCTTAGCGAGTCATGCATATTACGTTCTTAACGGGGTCAGTCGAGTCGGTATGATGATTCTGGGAATCATCGGGAGTCGTTACGATGATCCGCGGGGTCATCGGGAGTCGGTCCATAACCATGTGTACAAGGATTGGTGATTCGTGGAATCGCCGGGTTTAATGCACACACGAGTCTTGAGTCCCGGGAATTGGTGAACGGATGTAAACGTGTTAGTTATCATGCATTATATGTTTGGAATCATTATGTGACTTATCGGTATGTGAATACGTGTTTATATGTGTTAAAATAGCGTTTAACGCGCCGAAAACCCAGCTTGGTGGGTTTCAGGCGATTAGGATCTGGAAGAGGGCCTAATCGCCTATATATAGGCGAGTAGGAGGATGATAGCAGGCGATTGGGACCTAATCGCCTGATGTAGCATGCGATTAGGCCCCCAATCGCATGACATGATCTGCTAATCGCCTATACTGCAGAGTCCGGGTCAAAACACCTATCAATAGAACCCTTAACTCCCCAAACACCTCTAGAACAACCCTAGCTGATCCCAAGCCACCCACACACCTTGAAACACCTCTGGAACTCATTTTGCTACAAAAATCACCATCTCCAAGCCTACACACCTTTCTTTAACAAAATCCAAGGTGTGTTCTTCATCCCTAACCTTTGTAAAGTTGTCATTTTGGTTCCCCAAAGGTCCAGACCTTGTTTTACTAAGTTTGTGTCTTTAAAAACCTTTCAAAAGAGTTCTAAACCAAGTCTACACCTTAATGCTTGTTATATGTGAAGTTTACATGCATATGTTGGTCTTCTTGGTGATTATAACATGATTGTTTCCATGATATGATTGTACTTCTGTTATGTAGAGATTATTAGGAAGGTTATCTTAGAGTTTGAGCCATTGTTGTTGTGTTTTGATGAAAATGTGTATTTTGACCCATTTGAATGTTCTTGAAGATTTAGGATGATTATGGTATGATTGTTGATGCAATGTTGTTAGAATTCATACTAGGAAGATGTTAGATCAGAGGTTTGATGATTTGCAAGTTTGTAGAGATTGAAATCTGATTGTTTCCATTTAAGGAAAGATAAGGTTGGTTGGTGAAATCTAGTACTTTGCCATTTTAGGAAATAATTGCTTAGAACATGTTAGATCAGTGATATGTTGGGGGGTTTTGCTTGGAATGGGTTGGTAAATGATTTAGGTTTGATATTGGGTGTTGTTGCATGTTTCGGATCTGATTTGGAGGGTTAAACGCGCGAAAATCCGTTACACAGCAGCAGCAGGCGATTAGGAATCCTAATCGCCTGATGCTGAAGGCGATTAGGCATGCATGAAGGCGATTAGGACCCTAATCGCCTGATATATCAGGCGATTGGGCCCCTAATCGCCAATAGGCTGAAGCTACTCGCGTGTGACTTTCCTAATCGCATGTACTGCTGTCGTGAATGCATTTTGACATCCCGGAACATTATTTGACACCTAGGAACATGATAGGAACCCCGGGATGCACCCAATGACTTAGTAAGACGTGTTCGGACCTGATTATGCGTTAATCGGACATTATGCTAGACTAGGTGAACAATTGCGCGTATTAAGTGTTTAATTTCATATGTTGCATGATGTCTTGTATTTATCTAACACGTGGAATGTCGGGTCACCAATGGGATGTCGGGTCTTGTCTGGCACGGTCGGTTTAACAGTTAAAGGTGTTTTCAAACGTTTATGGTCACGGTCTGGACATTCGGGGACTAGTTAGCCTGCGGGTTATTAGTCCAATACTTATACACATCTTATGATAGGTCGCCGCTATTTGGGGCTATCATAACATAATTACTTAACTCTTTTCAAGTAACGCAATCCGAGGTGAGTTTCACAGCCCCACTTTTACCGTTTTACTTTCGGGGGAGAAACATGCTACTTACTTACTTATTAAAGGTCATGTTATACTATGGTTACTTTACATGTACTATGCGGCTTTTTATGGAAAGTCCCAGGGGGGAAACCATGAATGTGCGGGGATGCACAACGGGGGAAATGTGGATAGATCTATTGGGCCTCACAAACCCCACTCGACGGCTGGGCCGGGCGGGTGCATATTGTCTCTTATTACTGGCTCGCCGAGACATCGGTTATAGCCAAAACTGCTGGGCAAGCTTCAACAACTTATAAACGTATAGTAATGGATTCCCAACCGCAGTAGTAAACAAACACTTAACGTCTAGCTAACGTTCTTATAACCTAGTAGTAACGGATATGATCTTCACAACTTATAACAAACGCTTTATAAAAGAAAACCTGTGAACTCACCAGCATTATATGTTGACATTTTTGGCATGTTTTCTCAGGTCGCTAAGGTAGCAGTCAATGGGCTAGGCGCACGGAGTCATGCACAACGTCTAATATTTTGAAGCATATTAAACAATGTTTTGTAAACAATGATATGTCTTTTGGTTGTAAACAAGAATGCTTCCGCTGCTGGTTTACGGCTCAAAGCATGATATTTTGGTTTTAAATATATTTATGAATGCATGTTTGTTGTATGTTTATTGTGATCGTTGACTGAGATCCTGGTGTGTCACGCGCCTCGCGGTAAAACCCCGCACGTGGAATTTGAGGGTGTGACAGATTGGTATCAGAGCCAACGGTTATAGTGAACTAGGACTGCATGTAGAGTCTAGTCTATAACTGAGTCGCACACACTAGACGGTCACAATTAGTCGAGTCTTAACAGGTGGGTAACAATATGACTTGTCGGGGGTGTCGGTGTCGTCATCTTCTACACTACATCATCTATTTACTCTTTATCCTCCTATTTCTTGACTCATCCTTACTATGATTCGATGGCGAACGATATACTATTGAACCCTCTTGGCGGCGGTGTACATTGGGGTAGCTTCGGCATACTCTTGAGATCTGTCCAGGGATTTGGACATCTCCCTTCTATGCCCTAATGAACACGCTCGTTCTTATGCATACTGTCTTGTACTTATACTTATGATAATACCATGATTGGGCGCTAGTGTTCGGTGACTTGAACTTCAAACTTAAAGCGCGCCTGGAGGACCATGTAGATCAGTTTATCATGTCGGGTGCACACGAGATCATAAACTGTGATGCATGGGATCCCTGGCAGACTTTGGGCTTGAACGGATGGACCCGAACTGGGCTCGGTCTAGTTTCTTGAAATTCCTAATGGGTTATACCACGGGCAAGCCTAAATCTTTTGTTTTATGTCATGACAGAAGATGTCGGGAGCTCGTGGAGGTCGCAGAGGCGGCCGTGCTGGCGGTCGTGCTGGCGGCCGTGGTGGCGGCGGTGGCCGTGGGAACATTAATATGACCCAAGCGGAGTTGGATAACCTGATGCAGCAGCATGTGAATATTGCTCTGGCTGCATTCCAAGCCGCTCATAATGCTATGGGTGGTACGTCGATTCTCACCTATTTTACCTTGTTCTGGGGTACTGTACCTTTTCTTGATTTTCACCAGTGTGTCCGTTCCAGGTGGTGCTGTCAATCCTCCTCCACCCCAGTGTTCCTACAAAAAGTTTATGGATTGCAAGCCCCACAACTTTAGTGGCACTGAAGGGGCAGTGGGACTGCTCCGCTGGTTGGAGAAAATCGAATCGGTTTTCTCGATGTGCAGCTGCCCGGAAGGCGACCGGGTGAAATATGCTTCTGCGACCCTGGAGAGTCAAGCTCTGACTTGGTGGAACTCCACCACCCAGACTATGGGTATTGGGGAAGCCCACGCTATGCCCTGGGCGGAGTTCATTCAGTTGCTGAAAAACGAGTACTGCCCGAGGGATGAAATCCAGAAACTTGAGCACGAAGTCTGGAATCATAAGATGGTGGGGTCCGAGATTGAAGCTTACACTGCTAGGCACAATGAGTTGGCGGTGTTGTGCCCTGATCTGCACGCACCCGAATACCGAAGGATTGAACATTATGTCGCTGGGTTGGTACCGGAGATTGCAGGGTTGGTTGCTGCGGGTAATCTCACTATTTATTCTGAGGTGGTTCGGTCGGCTCAAAGGCTGACCAACATGAAGGTGGCTGAAGGGGTCTTGCCTCCTCGAGGCGCTACTATGAAGGCTCCTGATAGTAACAAGCGGAAGTGGGAAGCTGTGGGGAAAGGCTCGAGTTCAGCTCAGCCTCAGCAGGTGAGGAAGTCTGATGTTGGGGGATCGTCGTCTGAACAGAAAACGGGGGGTTATCAGGGGAGGTTGCCGAAGTGTGAACGATGCTGGTTCCATCATACTGGTCGTTGCGACAAGAACCAGTGTCGCCGGTGCAACAAGGCCGGGCATGTGGCTCATGACTGCAGGGTTAATCTTCAGGGTAACCGGAACCCACCTGCTACACCTACTCCGGCTCCTCCTGTTGCTGCTCCCCAGGGAAACCAGGGCAAACAGGGGTGCTACAATTGTGGTGAACTTGGTCACTACAAGCGTGAATGTCCCAAGTTGAAGCAGGGCGAGGCTGGGAAGAACAGGTCGGGTAATGGAAACAATGGGGGCGGAGGCAGGAATGCTCGCGCCTTCGTGATTGGTTCGAGCGGGGCTCGACAGGATCCTGACACTGTTACTGGTACGTTTCTTCTCGATAATCGCTATGCTACGGTTTTATTCGATTCCGGTGCCGATAAGAGTTTTATATCTCTTGGGTTTAGCCAATTGCTTGATAGGGTACCTACACCTTTAGAGGCTAAGTACTTGATAGAATTGGCTGATGGTAAGAAAGTCGAGGCGACGCACGTCCTTAGGGAGTGTCACCTTGATTTGTCGGGTTATTCCTTCCCTATTGATCTTATGCCGGTGTCTTTGGGTAGTTTCGATGTTGTCGTGGGGATGGATTGGTTGTCTCTGTATCATGCTGAGATCGTTTGTTTTGATAAGGTCATTCGACTACCTCTCCCTCATGGAGAAATTCTGTTGGTGCACGGTGAGAAGAGCGGGGTCCCGTTGAGTATCATTTCGTGTATGAAAGCCTATAAGTATCTTCGGAAGGGGTATTCTGCCATTCTGGCGCTTGTTTCGGTTTCGTCTGAGGAAGAGAAGAAGATTGAAGATATTCCTGTTGTCCGTGACTTTCCCGATGTATTTCCTGAAGACTTACCTGGTCTTCCGCCTTATCCTCAGGTCGAATTCGGTATTGAACTTGCTCCAAGTGCGGCCCCTATTGCCCGAGCCCCATATCGTCTTGCACCTCCCGAGATGCAGGAGTTGTCAAACCAGCTGCAGGAGCTGTTAGAGAAGGGTTTCATTCGACCCAGTTCGTCCTCGTGGGGAGCCCCTATTTTGTTTGTCAAGAAGAAGGACGGAAGCCTACGGATGTGTATCGACTACCGGGAATTGAACAAGGTTACCATCAAGAATCGTTATCCTCTTCCTCGCATCGATGACTTGTTTGACCAGCTTCAGGGTTCTAGTTTCTATTCGAAGATTGATTTGAGGTCGGGGTACCATCAGTTGAGGGTTCAAGAAGCTGACATTCCGAAGACCGCCTTTCGAACTCGCTATGGCCATTTTGAATTCCTGGTCATGCCTTTTGGTCTCACCAATGCACCGGCCATTTTTATGGATTTGATGAACCGTGTTTGTAAGCCTTATCTTGATAAGTTCGTGATTGTCTTCATTGACGATATTCTAGTCTATTCCAAGAACGAGGTGGACCATCAGGAACACTTGCGTCTTGTTTTGGAACTCCTGAGGCGGGAACAGTTGTACGCCAAGTTTTCTAAGTGTAGCTTCTGGTTGCGTGAAGTCCAATTCCTTGGTCGTGTTGTTAATGAGAAAGGAATTCACGTTGACCCAGCTAAGATTGAAGCCATTAAAGACTGGGAAGCACCAAAGACGCCATCTGAGGTGTGGCAATTCCTGGGCCTTGCAGGTTATTATCGCCGTTTTATCGAGGGACTTTCGAAGATCGCTCAACCCCTCACCTCGCTTACCCAGAAGGACAGGAAGTTCGACAGGGGTGATTCGCAGGAGTCGGCCTTCCAGATGTTAAAGGCTAAACTCTGTTCTGCTCCTATCTTGTCCTTACCTGAGGGCACGGACGATTTTGTGGTTTATTGTGACGCTTCTATCCGGGGTCTCGGTTGTGTACTGATGCAGCGCGAGAAGGTCATCGCCTATGCTTCTCGTCAGCTCAAAGTTCATGAGAAAAACTACCCCACCCATGATCTGGAATTGGGTGCTGTAGTCTTTGCTTTAAAGATTTGGAGGCATTACTTGTACGGTACCAAGTGCACTATTTACACCGATCACAAGAGCCTCCAGCATATCTTTGATCAGAAGGTGTTGAATATAAGATAGCGTCGCTGGGTCGAGCTTCTTAATGATTACGAGTGCGCTATTAAATACCATCCTGGCAAGGCGAATGTGGTCGCGGACGCCTTGAGCAGGAAGGAAACGGCTAAACCTCGTCGTGTTCGAGCTCTTCAGCTCACCATCCATTCCGGCTTACCTGATCGAATCCGTTCAGCGCAGCAAGAAGCTTTGAAAGAGGAAAACCTTAAAGCTGAAACCATGCATGGTGCTGATAGCCACCTTGAGCTCAAGTCCGATGGGTTACACTATTTCGCTGAACATATTTGGGTTCCTTTATTTGGGGGCTTGCGGGAGCTCGTTCTTGATGAAGCTCACAAGTCCCGGTACTCCATTCACCCTGGCTCCGATAAGATGTATCAAGACCTAAAGATACTTTATTGGTGGCCGAACATGAAGGCGGACGTGGCTTCGTATGTGAGCAAGTGCTTGACCTGTGCCAAGGTCAAGGTCGAGTACCAAAAGGCATCCGGCCTTCTGCAACAGCCTGAAATTCCCGAATGGAAGTGGGAGCGGATTACGATGGACTTTGTGACCAAACTCCCGAAATCGCCCAGTGGTTGTAACATGATCTGGGTAATTGTCGATAGGTTGACAAAGTCTGCGCACTTCCTCGCTATCAAAGATACCGATGGCCTCGAGCGTCTGGCACGGCTATATCTCAAGGAAGTGGTCTCTCGGCACGGGGTGCCTGTCTCTATTATTTCTGATCGTGATCCTCGGTTCGCCTCTAACTTCTGGAAATCCTTGCATAAGGCTCTGGGTACTCAGTTAGACATGAGCACGGCGTATCATCCGCAAACTGACGGTCAAAGTGAGCGGACAATCCAAACGCTAGAAGACATGCTTCGGGCATATGTGATCGACTTTGGCAAAGGGTGGGAGAGTCATCTACCGTTGGTGGAATTCTCCTACAACAACAGTTACCATTCTAGCATCAAGGCAGCTCCGTTCGAGGCTCTTTACGGGCGGAAATGCCGGTCTCCTCTTTGTTGGGCCGAGGTGGGTGAGAGTCAACTCACCGGCCCGGAACTTGTGTACGAGACTTCCGAGAAGATCGTACAAATCCGTAACCGCTTGGCAGCGGCTCGGGATCGTCAAAAGAGCTATGCCGATCGTCGTCGCAAGCCTTTGGAGTTTGAGGTTGGCGACAGGGTTTTTGTTAGGATCTGAGTTTGTTTGTTTTGATTGTTTAACTAAATATGGTAATAATGAATTGAAAATAGAATGAAAGTGCAGCGGAATAATAAACTGTTAATCAAAACAAGAGAGTAAATGTTTTCAGATCGAAAGCTTTCATTAATCCAAAAGATTACAATCGTACAATTACTCCCCCTCAGCCTGATCACACAGTGTTTGTCTGAGAGAATGTTTGTGTGTGTGATGCAATAGAACAGTACAAGCACTGTTCTATTTATAGACAGACTCAAAGCACTGATGACCTAGGCTGACGTCACCTAAGACAGTGACCTCTAACAGAATAACAAACGTAAACATCTGCCTATTACAAACTACTGTTACATTGAAAGCACTGATATTAAACAGCTGTTGTAGATAAACTCTGATGGTCTTGTATCCACTGCTGGAGCCTAAGTGCTGTTGGTTGCAGCAGTGCTTTGGTCTTCAGCACTTGTATCAGCAGTTGTTCTTCATCAGACCTTTGGTCAGCAGTTGTTCTTCATCAGTTGTTTACTCAGCAGTTCTTTGTATCCGCAGTTGTTGAGCAGTTGTTTGGATAGAACAGTAGTTAGGGTCAGCAGTCTTTTGGGAGAAGTAAGTTGTAAGGACTGTTTATTCAAGGATCAAACTGATAGCATGTTTTGGCTTTCTAATCATCTGTTCTTCTCCAGGTCAGTAGACCCAACAATCTCCCCCTAGATCAGATGATGCCAAAACTCAGCTTTATTTATTGATCTTTATTCCTCATCAGACTTTCTCTGATTTGACCTTTGAATTGTAATTCAAAGTTCAGAGCAAATAAGTCTTCTTCATCTCTTTCTAGGTCCAGATTTAGCAATGTTTGGTGATCTTCTGCACATAGGCTGTAAGCATCATCCATGCTGATCTTCTGAACCCTTCCATCTGACCTGAGCAATGTCAATTCGTGGTTGTCTTTGTTGACTTTCCACTTTAGAATTTTTGAGTCAGTGGATTTGCTGAGATGAACTTTTATTCTTGATGAGTTGGGTGAAGGAGGTCTTCCAATGAGTTCTCTGAGCTTCTCTGTTGTAGGATCAGAGAAATAGTGTATTTGATTGAAGAGCCCTTCCTTGATGAATGTATCAGCAAACTTTCTTTGATCTTCCTCAGACATCTCCTTCTGCTTCTTGAACTGTCTTCTTGCAGCAGTTGTGAGATCTGAGGTTTCAAGTAAGCTGTCCAAGTTAAAAGTCTGTTGGGGTCTCTTCATCATTGGTTCATCAGTGTAAATTGGTTTCCTTGGAAGGCTGGGATCCTTCTTCCTATTTTATTCCAGACTTTTGTAAGTTTCAACCAGCCTTAACTCTGACCATCTGGAAACTGACCTCATCTCCCCATAGTTGGCAGCTACAATCTCCTGCCTCATCCTTTTGAACTTCAAGGCTCTGACTGGGTCTCTGCCTTTGCCAAAGTTAGGAGTAGAGACTTTAGCCTTGGGGTCTTTGGCCATTTCTTCAATCCTGAGTAGTTCTTCTCTCAAAGCATGAGTAGTCCAGCCATTGAACTGCTTTTTGTTTGCTTTGTAAGGCTTGGTTGCCATTATCTGTTCAAGAAGAGATTCCCTTACCTCTTTTTCCAAATCTACACTGAGAGGCATGGAGGACATGGAATTGCTCAGGGTCTTAGCAAAGTCTTCAATCCTTCTGAGTTTGCTAAGCTCTGCTGAATGGATGCCCTGAGCAGTCCTGTCATCCTTCCCTTTGCATTTCTCCTTAATAATGGCATCCACCTGTTCACCCTTGTATTTCAGATATTTATCAAGGTTGAGGGGAACAGGGAAGTTTGGGAGAGATGGGAAGGATCTTTCTGATGGCTGTTCAGTATTGTAGAAGGATTGTATTTCCCCCTTGAGTAGATCAAGTTCAAGGGGATACTAAACAACCAATGGTGTAATGGTTGGTGGTGGTCTATGGGATCTGAACTTGGTTGTGTGTGGTGAGAATGATGTGATTGGAATAGCTGTGATGGGAGGAGTGGATTGGGCAGTTGAAATGGTGGTTGGTGATGTGTGTATGTTTTCATCATGTACAACAAAGGTTGATTTTCTCTTCCTTGTGTACATGATTTTAGGTGATGGTGATTTGGTAGCAGTGGTTGGATTAACATCTGTTGGCCTTTTAGTAGGTCCAGCAGATGTTTGGGATTTAGCTGGTGATGTATGTTTGGTGGTTGTATGTTCAGGTGTGTTTGTTGGTTTGGGTATGTTTGTTGGTTTAGGTGCAGTGGTTTGGGTAGCAGTGTTTTGAGTAGTTTCAGTGTTTTGGGTGGCAGTGGTTTCAGTAGCAGTGGTTTTATCAACAGAGGTGTTCAACTTAGATGGTGGTTTTCTAACATGCTTGGCAGGTCTTTTCATCCTTTTAGAGGATCCCACATCTTCAGTTTCCCTTTGTTGTTTCTTCTTGAGTTCAACTAATGCTTCTGCTTTAACTTCCAAGGTGTCAGCTCTTTTCTGTTTTTCTTGAGCAGCCTTTTCAGCTTCTGTGTTTGCAGAGTCATCAACTGCTTTGTTCTTGTCAGTGGTTTGTTGTGGTGCTGTTGGTGTTGTTTGTTGTTGTTGTGGAGCTTGTTGTTGTGAAGCTGATTTGGTAGACTCTGGTTTCTTGGCAGACTTGGCTTGGCCTTTTTGAGAAGGAGGACAACCAAAAGGATCTAGTTTTGGTAGCCTATCTCTGCCACTCTCCCCCTTTTTGGCATCATCAGCCGTGAAAGCATCATCATTTTCATCCCTGAGGATGGTGGTAGGGGCAGAGCCAGTAGTCTTCAGCAGGTGGTCCTTGATGGCTTTGATATCAGCATGGGTATCTTTGTACCTTGCATCTACCATATTCCTGATCTCAGCCATGTAAGTTTCATGTGTCTGATCAGCCAGTTTTCTGTGAGCTATGATGATGGGGGAAACTGATTTCCATAACTCACTGGCTATATCAGCTGTGGATGGTTGACTCTTGGAAAGGTCTGCAATTGAGCTCAGTATAAGCTTGACATCAGATTTGATGTCAGCAACAGAGGTTTCAATGACAGAAACTCTGTCCGTCAATTCTTGGTATTTTGACCCATCTCCTAAATTAATAGGATCATCTGAGTCCCTACCAGTGGTAGTTCTACCTGATTCAGTCCTAATAGGTGAATCAGATGCCCCTTTGTCTTGGTACTGGGGACTTCCAACTGTTTTTGGAGACACTATAGTGGCTTCAACAGTTGTTGCCTTCAAGGGAGTCTTAGCTATGTAATCACTGTCCTGATGTGAGACAGTGGTCTCTACATCAGTAGTGGCTGCTCCACTTGAAAACTCACCTAGAGTTTCATTGAACTCAGGTGGTGTAACCTCCTCTTCTGTTTGTGGGATAGCAGATTGTATATTCTCAGGACCAGTCACTTGTTGGAGTATACTCTCAGTGACAGGTGGAAGAGAGGAACTGGGATCTTCCTGAGATTTGTCAATTGCTTCAAATAGGGGTTGCATTGTTTGTGGGACATGATGTGATGGTGAGGGTGGAGGAGTAACAAGATAATTAGCCCTGGGAGAGGGGCTTGTGAACATTTGGTCAAGTGACTCAAATGTATCATGATGTGTGTCCCCTTGGCTTACAACATGATCCTTTTGAGAGGATTCATGAGGAGTTTAGGCAGGTGGAGGTATGTCCAACTGTTGTGAGGAAGTAACAACAGTGGTTTCAGGTTGCTTTTGTTGTGCAACAGAGGTTTCTTCTGGTACCTCAACATCCAGAAGCCTCATTTGTGGTTGAGTGGTGGTTTTTGTGGATGAATGTTTCTTTTTGGAAGTAGCTGGTGTGGGTTTCATAGCACTGGATGTAGTGCCATGATCACCAGGAGCAGTGGGCTCAACAACAGAGGTTTTGACAACAGTTGTTGCCTTTGTCCTCTTTGTTTGTGTTTTAGAAACTTTTGACACTTTAGACACTTTTTCTAGGGTGCTTCCACCCAGCATTCTTGTGAAAGTTTCATCAGTTAAGCTTTTCATTTGCATAGCCTCGCCCTTTTTTGAAAACTTTTTCTGGTAAGACTTTTTGTAAGATTACACTAAGAATTCTTGGGTAAATAAGAAAAGCATTGTTTGACCCAGACTTGACTGCTTTCACATTTGATACCAAGTCCATGAACAATCCCTGGGAAAGATTGAAGTCAGAGTTTGACAACATGGCATAACCCAGATATTGCATCCTTAATGGGATTTCATTAAAGGATGTGGACTTAGCAGAGACACAAAGAAGAAGAGTATGGAAGAAAAATTTCATGACTGGAGGGAAAAACTTTTTGAAAAGAGTTGATCCAGTCATCTGACCATCATACCCTCTTTCTTGGAACTCAGTGTGAAGCTCTGTTTTAGTAAAGGAATCCTTACCTGCCAGGTCATTCAGTGTGAAGGTTGTAGATATGGTTTCAGGGGTAATGACGATACTGGTTTCTCCAATTTTGGAAATAATGGAAGTAGGCTTTTTGTCTTGTAGTAGAAACTCAGCATTCAACCAAAATTCTTGGAGTGTATCAAGATAAATGGGGGCGTTAGCGGTTAGGATGGGTAAGTATTTGGAGTTAAGGAAAATGTCGATGGTGGAATGAAATGGAGTGTTGTCATCTGTTTTAATCAGATAGGGGAGACAATTGTGTGTAGCTTTGGCTTGAAGATCCATTTTAGTGGATTTCGAAGGTGAAGATGATTGAAGATTGATGGAGGGTTTGAGAATGAAGAAGGCGGTTATCAGTATTTTGAATACAATGAGACAGTGTAACGTCTGTTGTGGTAAAACAGGGTTTTTATAGGCTCAATGAAACCGCTGATGTGGCCAAACCTCTGCTTATATGAGCAGACGTGGCAATCATCTGATGGATGAAACATCTGGTGGATAACAGCTGTTTTTGGCAAACAACTGATATAAACAGCTGATGGATCCAACTGTTTTTTTTTTTTTTTTTTTTAATGGAATCTTTGAGATTTAAAATGAAACATGGGCAGCCAAAGATTTTGAAAAATGAGATTAATGGTTTGATTTTGAACAAAATTTCATAAGCAGTTTTTTGATGTCTGGGGTTGATCAAAACTCTGTTTTGAACATAGCAAGCAGTGTTTACAGCTTCTGCCCAAAAGGACAGTGGCAAACCAGAATCTGCTAGCATGGTTCTTGCAGCTTCTATAAGAGTCCTATTTTTCCTCTCAACCACCCCATTTTGTTCTGGTGTTCTTGGGATGCTGAACTGCCTCACAATCCCTTTTGACACACAGAAGTCATCCAACTCCTTATTTTTAAATTCTGTTCCATTGTCACTCCTGAAGACTTTTACTGGCAAGTCATATTGCTTTTCAACTTTGGTGACAAAGTCCTTCAATATACCTGCAGTCTCATCCTTAGAATGTAAAAAGTAAGTCCATGTAAACCTAGAAAAATCATCAACTATGACAAGACAAAATCTCTTTCTTCTTAGACTCATGATTTTAACAGGGCCAAACAAGTCCATGTGCAACAGTTGTAGACACTGACTAGTTTTGGACTCATCAATGGATTTGTAAGAGCTTTTATGTTGTTTCCCTTTTAAGCAAGAAACACAATGCTCATCACATTTAAATTCTTTTGATGGTAAGCCTCTGACAAGACTTTGTTTCGAGAGAGTGTTGATAGTATTAAGGTTGGTGTGACCCAATCTCCTATGCCACAGTTCTGTCTCCTTAGTGGAGGCAGCAGAAAACAGACAGACATTTGCCATAGGATTGTCCTTTAACATATCAACAACATACACATTGCCACTTCTATGAGCAACAAGTTGTGCTTTGCTCTCAGCAATAATGGTATCAATCTTTTTCACCACTTCTGGCCCAATAATCTTACAAGTTTTCTTTGTGAAAAATGAGCCATAACCTTTGTCACTCATTTGTGAAACACTCAGAAGATTAAACTTGAGATTATCAATAAGATTGACATTTTCAAACTTGAGTTTTCCAGCCTGTACAGTCCCTGAACCCAACACCTTACCTTTAGAATCATTACCAAAGGATATATCACCCCCTCCATGAGCCACGAAGTCCAGAAGCAGGGCTCTACATCCTGTCATGTGCCTGGAACCTCCACTATCTACATACCAAAGACTATCTAAACAAGCAGAAGCTCCCTGCACATCAGTAAATGATTAGTTTTGGTGAGTGTCCAAAGCCAAGTTGGCTTTGGATGGGTCCTCAGACCTTTCAGACTCAAGCTTTGGAAGGTGATCAGTGGTTTGGACCAATTTCTGAATTAAGGTCAACAACTGTTGCTGACCATTTGCCAGTGCTTTGATGTCAACACTTGGGGCAGCAGTTGTTTGATCACTTCCTGACAGATGATAATACCCATATGGATTTCTGTTCACTCTTGGTTTAGAGGGTCTCTTTGGCTCCTCATAAACATGTGGCAGACTGTGACATGGAGGTTGACCATAACCTCTTGGGTATTTGCTTGTGGGTGGAGCATCTGTTACTTGGACATCTCTAGAAGCAGATGTTTCAAGCCTTTTTGTAACAGATGTTTGGACAGGGGTGAAGGTCTGTTTGGGCTTTCCTTTTGGAGTACTAACCACAGGGTTTGCAAGAGTTTTAGCTTTGTATTCTTGTATTTTTACATCAAAATTTTTGAGATACAAGCACTATTTGGTCTTGTGATTCTTTTTCCCACATATTGAGCATGTGGCTTTGGAATCACATTCACTTGTTCCTTTGTTAATATCATATGCTTTTAGAAGAAAACAGTTTTTGGTGACATGATTCTTCTTTTCACAGAAATCACAGAACAAGTTGACAGTCTTTTCTTTCTTCTTCCCCTTTTCAGCCTTCTTTTCAGCAGATGTTTGAGCATCTGCTGGAAGATCTTTCAGGGGAATGACTTTTGCCAAGGGAATGACCCTTGCCCGAGGAGCTGTCTTTCCCTCAGGAGTTTTGAAATCAACAGGTTTATAATCCTCAAGAGTATCACACTCATCAGACCAAGTAGGTTTAAATTCATACTTTTCAAGTTCAGCAAAAGATGAGGAACCTTCTGGTTTTTCAAGAACAATTTTCTTACCATTTGGTTAAGTGATTTTAATCTCTTGACCCTGCAGGTTTGTTGGTACTATCTCAACAGACTTTTGACTCTTTGTGTCAGTGTTTTCAAAAGCTGGAGCAGTGGTTGCAAAACCAAAGCCAAACTTCACATGACTTTTGGTTTGTTTGTTGAGTAGCATCTCAAATCCTCTACATGATTCCACCCATTTCTTACATTCAACTTGGGTGGACTCAAGCTCACTTTTACAACTTTGATATTTTGTTATCATAGTTTGGAGCTGGTCTTTGGTTATAGTTGCTTCATGTTTTAAGCTGCTTATTTCAGTTTCTTTTGCAGTTAAACTTGTTTTCAAATCTTTTGTAAGTTTTCAAATTTAACTTCATCATCCAAAATTTTCTTTCTAAGGTTTTCATTCACCTCTTTAATGTTAGCAAATGCTATCACACATTTGTCAGAACACAACTCTTTAAGAATTTGAGGAGATACCTTAGCAGCAGCCATCAATGCACAATCACACTTGCACTCACAGTCATCAGATGCACCCCAGGGATCTGTGAGATTCACAACCTCTTCTTCAGGTTTTTCACCTGTAACAACTTCACTAACAACATCATCAGTCACAACATCAGATTCAGTTACCACCTCCTCAGATTCAATCTCATCCACCATAGCCATGAAACAAAAAATTTCTGGTTCATTTTCAGCTTTGGCAATTAGTGCAAAATTCTCATCTGTTAGCTCATCAGGTAGACTGCTCCAATCAACAAAGCCTTGTGTAAAGAAGCTCTGTTGACTGGTCTCTGCAGGAGCAGAGGATGGAGCAACAGTCGTTTGCACAGGTGCTTGAGCAACAGGTGTTTGCACATAGTGGATCTGAGGAACAGTGGTTTGGACATACTGGACAGGAACAGTGTTTGAGGACTGTGCAAAATGAGCAGTGTTTTGCACATTTGGTCCAGGGGCATTATAGGAATTCTGATAAGTGTTGGTATGTGGTCTTTGATTTGGATAGGTTATCATAGGTGTACCATGTTGACCCCTACATTCCCTAGCAAAATGACCAAACCTATGACATTTATAACACTTGATCTTTGATTTATCCAACCCAACCTTAGATCTGCCAGTCAACCCTGGAAACCTTCTACCAGTTTTCTTGTAAAAATTATTAGTTCTTACACTGAGAAGGGCCAATTGGTGCATAATATCCATTTCTTCCAAATCATCAGGGTCAAAGTATTTCAGGTCATCATACTCAAAGGATATATTGTCAGATGCCTGTATATCACCACCACTTAATGTGAAAGCATAGTTTGGTGAATAAGAATCAGAGTTAAAACCTGAGTTAAAACCTGAAGTTATGTCAATAAAATGATCATAACTCTCATCCTTTGTGTTTCCAGGCACCTCATCATGACCCAAAAGTGTTGTATTCCCAAACACATAGTCATCAGACACTTTTCCAGAGTCCTGGAGCTTCTTTTTCTGGTTAAGCTCTCTCTCATAGGTCAAGAGCTTACCATGAAGCTGGGTCAGTGATAGGTCTTTAAATCCTATTGAGTTTCTCATCACAATAGCAATAGTGTCCCATTTGTCTGGTAATGATCTCAAAAACCTATGGTTCAAGGTTGAATGAGGGTAAGTAAGACCAACCAATTTTAGTTCACTAATTAAGCAATTAAATCTCTCAAACTGTTGAGTTAATGACTCTCCTTTGACATGACTGAATGTTTCATATTGTTGGTTAAGTATTTCACGATTGTTTTCAATAACCTCCTCAATCCCACCAAACTGTTCTTTCAGTGCATCCCACAACTCCTTTGCACTGTTACAGTGTAACAACCCAGCATATATATCATTGGGTAGAGCCATGGCCACAATACTGAAGGCCTTAGCATCTAGCTCAATTTTCTGAAAATCCTGGTCGGAGTAGTTTTCAAGTTTCATTGGCTCAAACACTTTGGGATCTTCAGTACTCCGCACAGTCGGAACATGTGGTCCGAAGATAACCGACTTCCAACACCCAGTGTTTTGTTGAGCTAGAACATGGCTCATCCGACGTTGCCAGATATTGTATTCAGATCTGACAAGCATCGGTGGCTTGTTGTTCGTGCCAGTGTTATGTGGATCGTGATTGATAGAAGCCATTCTCTGATTTTTCAAAAAACAAAGTCTGTTTAAAAACGGTTGAAACGAAATTAAACTATTACTCTGTTTTCAATCTAACAGACAAACGATATCAATAATTGTGAGCTGATTATTAAATTGATTTGTTAGATCGAATTTAATTGACCAAGCTCTGATACCAATTGTTAGGATCTGAGTTTGTTTGTTTTGATTGTTTAACTAAATATGGTAATAATGAATTGAAAATAGAATGAAAGTGCAGCGGAATAATAAACTGTTAATCAAAACAAGAGAGTAAATGTTTTCAGATCGAAAGCTTTCATTAATCCAAAAGATTACAATCGTACAATTACTCCCCCTCAGCCTGATCAGACAGTGTTTGTCTGAGAGAATGTTTGTGTGTGTGATGCAATAGAACAGTACAAGCACTGTTCTATTTATAGACAGACTCAAAGCACTGATGACCTAGGCTGACGTCACCTAAGACAGTGACCTCTAACAGAATAACAAACGTAAACATCTGCCTATTACAAACTACTGTTACATTGAAAGCACTGATATTAAACAGTTGTTGTAGATAAACTCTGATGGTCTTGTATCCACTGCTGGAGCCTAAGTGCTGTTGGTTCTAGCAGTGCTTTGGTCTTCAGTACTTGTATCAGCAGTTGTTCTTCATCAGACCTTTGGTTAGCAGTTGTTCTTCATCAGTTGTTTACTCGGCAGTTCTTTGTATCAGCAGTTGTTGAGCAGTTGTTTGGATAGAACAGTAGTTAGGGTCAGCAGTCTTTTGGGAGAAGTAAGTTGTAAGGACTGTTTATTCAAGGATCAAACTGATAGCATGTTTTGGCTTTCTAATCATCTGTTCTTCTCCAGGTCAGCAGACCCAACAGTTTTGTTGAAGGTATCTCCGTGGAAGGGCGTTATACGTTTTGGGAAGCGGGGCAAATTGAATCCTCGGTATGTGGGACCGTTCGCAATTCTGGAACGGATTGGACCGGTAGCATACAGGCTTGATCTGCCAGCTGAACTCAGTAATGTTCATAATGTCTTCCATGTCTCTAATCTGAAGAAGTGTTTGGCGGATGAATCTTTAGTTGTTCCTCTCGAGGAGATAAAGGTAGATGATCGTCTGCGTATTGTGGAGGAACCGGTTGAAATTCTCGACTATAAAATCCGTAGCCTTCGCCAGAGTAAAATCCGCATTGTTAAAGTCCGTTGGAACTCAGATCGTGGACCGGAGTTCACGTGGGAACGGGAAGATCAAATGAAGGCTAAGTATCCCCATTTATTTCCTAAACGCGCGTTCGAATCAAGGCATGTCTCTGCTGAAGCTGAATGAATCTCGGGTCGAGATTCCTTTCAACAGGGGGATGATGTGGCAACCGGAAAATTTTTCTTCTCTTTCATCTCTTCCTTTTTGGGCCTTGGGCAATTTTCGGGACGAAAATTCTTTCAACAGGGGGATGATGTGACACCCGGCAAACTCAGGTTAGTAACGTTGACTAAACTAGTAAGTCTACCTTAGCGAGTCATGCATATTACGTTCTTAACGGGGTCAGTCGAGTCGGTATGATGATTCTGGGAATCATCGGGAGTCGTTACGATGATCCGCGGGGTCATCGGGAGTCGGTCCATAACCATGTGTACAAGGATTGGTGATTCGTGGAATCGCCGGGTTTAATGCACACACGAGTCTTGAGTCCCGGGAATTGGTGAACGGATGTAAACGTGTTAGTTATCATGCATTATATGTTTGGAATCATTATGTGACTTATCGGTATGTGAATACGTGTTTATATGTGTTAAAATAGCGTTTAACGCGCCGAAAACCCAGCTTGGTGGGTTTCAGGCGATTAGGATCTGGAAGAGGGCCTAATCGCCTATATATAGGCGAGTAGGAGGATGATAGCAGGCGATTGGGACCTAATCGCCTGATGTAGCATGCGATTAGGCCCCCAATCGCATGACATGATCTGCTAATCGCCTATACTGCAGAGTCCGGGTCAAAACACCTATAAATAGAACCCTTAACTCCCCAAACACCTCTAGAACAACCCTAGCTGATCCCAAGCCACCCACACACCTTGAAACACCTCTGGAACTCATTTTGCTACAAAAATCACCATCTCCAAGCCTACACACCTTTCTTTAACAAAATCCAAGGTGTGTTCTTCATCCCTAACCTTTGTAAAGTTGTCATTTTGGTTCCCCAAAGGTCCAGACCTTGTTTTACTAAGTTTGTGTCTTTAAAAACCTTTCAAAAGAGTTCTAAACCAAGTCTACACCTTAATGCTTGTTATATGTGAAGTTTACATGCATATGTTGGTCTTCTTGGTGATTATAACATGATTGTTTCCATGATATGATTGTACTTCTGTTATGTAGAGATTATTAGGAAGGTTATCTTAGAGTTTGAGCCATTGTTGTTGTGTTTTGATGAAAATGTGTATTTTGACCCATTTGAATGTTCTTGAAGATTTAGGATGATTATGGTATGATTGTTGATGCAATGTTGTTAGAATTCATACTAGGAAGATGTTAGATCAGAGGTTTGATGATTTGCAAGTTTGTAGAGATTGAAATCTGATTGTTTCCATTTAAGGAAAGATAAGGTTGGTTGGTGAAATCTAGTACTTTGCCATTTTAGGAAATAATTGCTTAGAACATGTTAGATCAGTGATATGTTGGGGGGTTTTGCTTGGAATGGGTTGGTAAATGATTTAGGTTTGATATTGGGTGTTGTTGCATGTTTCGGATCTGATTTGGAGGGTTAAACGCGCGAAAATCCGTTACACAGCAGCAGCAGGCGATTAGGAATCCTAATCGCCTGATGCTGAAGGCGATTAGGCATGCATGAAGGCGATTAGGACCCTAATCGCCTGATATATCAGGCGATTGGGCCCCTAATCGCCAATAGGCTGAAGCTACTCGCGTGTGACTTTCCTAATCGCATGTACTGCTGTCGTGAACGCATTTTGACATCCCGGAACATGATTTGACACCTAGGAACATGATAGGAACCCCGGGATGCACCCAATGACTTAGTAAGACGTGTTCGGGCCTGATTATGGTTAATCGGACATTATGCTAGACTAGGTGAACAATTGCGCGTATTAAGTGTTTAATTGCATATGTTGCATGATGTCTTGTATTTATCTAACACGTAGAATGTCGGGTCACCAATGGGATGTCGGGTCTTGTCTGGCACGGTCGGTTTAACAGTTAAAGGTGTTTTCAAACGTTTATGGTCACGGTCTGGACATTCGGGGACTAGTTAGCCTGCGGGTTATTAGTCCAATACTTATACACATCTTATGATAGGTCGCCGCTATTTGGGGCTATCATAACATAATTACTTAACTCTTTTCAAGTAACGCAATCCGAGGTGAGTTTCACAGCCCCACTTTTACCGTTTTACTTTCGGGGGAGAAACATGCTACTTACTTACTTATTAAAGGTCATGTGTAACACCTCGCCCCTCTCATCACCAATATTGTCCGCTTTGCCCATCCAGAGCTCACGGATTTGTTTTTGGGTGCCCCGGTGGAGACTTCCCAGGAGGTCACCCATCCTGAAACTGCTCCCACCTGAGCACGCTTAACTGTGGAGTTCTCCTCTCATCCACTAACATTAAGCCCCAAAACGCGTTGGTGATTTAAGAGGCATAATATTACTTATGAACCAAGGATCTCTCCTGGCCACGGCCGATGTGGGATTTTCCTGGGGTGTCACATTCACCCCCTGTTAGAGTCTCATCGTCCCTGATGAGGTGTGTACCCACCATCCCGAACGGCACAGGAGTGGCTCTGATACCATCTGTAACACCCGGCCCTCTCATCACCAATATTGTCCGCTTTGCCCATCCAGAGCTCACGGATTTGTTTTTGGGTGCCCCGGTGGAGACTTCCCAGGAGGTCACCCATCCTGAAACTGCTCCCACCTGAGCACGCTTAACTGTGGAGTTCTCCTCTCATCCACTAACATTAAGCCCCAAAACGCGTTGGTGATTTAAGAGGCATAATATTACTTATGAACCAAGGATCTCTCCTGGCCACGGCCGATGTGGGATTTTCCTGGGGTGTCACATCATGTTATACTATGGTTACTTTACATGTACTATGCGGCTTTTTATGGAAAGTCCCAGGGGGGAAACCATGAATGTGCGGGGATGCACAACGGGGGAAATGTGGATAGATCTATTGGGCCTCACAAACCCCACTCGACGGCTGGGCCGGGCGGGTGCATATTGTCTCTTATTACTGGCTCGCCGAGGCATCGGTTATAGCCAAAACTGCTGGGCAAGCTTCAACAACTTATAAACGTATAGTAATGGATTCCCAACCGCAGTAGTAAACAAACACTTAACATCTAGCTAACGTTCTTATAACCTAGTAGTAACGGATATGATCTTCACAACTTATAACAAACGCTTTATAAAAGAAAACCTGTGAACTCACCAGCATTATATGTTGACATTTTTGGCATGTTTTCTCAGGTCGCTAAGGTAGCAGTCAATGGGCTAGGCGCACGGAGTCATGCACAGCGTCTAATATTTTGAAGCATATTAAACAATGTTTTGTAAACAATGATATGTCTTTTGGTTGTAAACAAGAATGCTTCCGCTGCTGGTTTACGGCTCAAAGCATGATATTTTGGTTTTAAATATATTTATGAATGCATGTTTGTTGTATGTTTATTGTGATCGTTGACTGAGATCCTGGTGTGTCACGCGCCTCGCGGTAAAACCCCGCATGTGGAATTTGAGGGTGTGACAGCTTATGCGCCTTGACAAGATAGATTACAATATAAATCTTTCACACACATCACTATTAAATGTCAATAAGCTGGGATTTGCTTCCCTCTCCTTATTGTAAACCATGCGGGTAAAACAAAAATGACAATTGGAAGCGAATATCACATTATAACCGTATAAGAAAATAAGTGTACTTTAGAGAATATAACATAAACTAAAATATGTATGTACATGGAAATGGGTTGATGAGTTGTGATGTCTCCAAAACAAAACAGATTTGATCCTAAAAAATAAACAATTCAATTGAATGATAAACATGAAACCACAATTTACAGAAATTGAAATAAAAAGTATGTAAAAGAAAACACGGACAAAATAATGCAAAAAACATATATAAGAACTAACAAAAAGCTTAAAAACTAAATAAATAAATATACATAAAGAATATACAAGATTACAAGTGTTGGCTTACCAACATAATAATTGATAGTGCATTGAATCTCAAATTCAATTCATTAAAGATGAGAAAATCAAAAGGTGAAGCAAGTAATAATAGAGATGACTTGCATTAGTCATTTGTACAATTGTAATCAAATGTTGCACATAGGGGCATAAAGGGAAGGATTTGACAAAAAGATAGTTGTTTACCTTGTGACCTTTTGTTTGTCATCTTAAAATTGACATGAAGTGACTATTTTAGCCATCTCTCCTCTTTTATAATGTAGTAGAGAAGCAGAGATATGTAAAAGATAAAGCTTTTCTCTACAATATCAGGTGAGTTTTGTATTTCGAATACAACTCCCAATGATTATCCAGAAAAGGCTGGGAAAACTATATAAGGAGATACAAGGTAAACCTATAGGGCATTCTCACTCTCAATACTCTTATAATTACTTCCCACCAAGCACGAATACTTATTCTCACGCCAGAGAGTGGTCATAAGGATACCCCTATTCCTGTGTCAGTAATCTGTTTTACAATAGCAAGGTTCAACCCGTTTGGAGCATTTCAGATCAAGGTTCTTCTATTCCTCTTGGAAAACTATACCCCCTCAAGTACTTGCTGTCACACCCTCAAATTTCCACCTGCAGAGTTTTACCGCGAGGCGCATGACAAACCAGGATCCAAGTCAACGGTCATAATAAACAACACTATATGAAATACATAAACTCAAAACGTGGTTATCAAACCATTAAACCATAGCGGAAGCATTTAAAGATTTAAACAACTACAAGACTGTGTTCCAAAATATTCAAAACACTTATTTAAAATATGCCACTAAGCCTAGGCGCCAATGCAGACCCGTGTGCCTAGTCCAACCAATGCTACCTTAGCGACCTGAGAAAAACATGCCAAAAAGACGTCAACATATATAATGCTGGTGAGTTCACAGGTTTGTTCAATATGTTACCAAGAGTTACCAAAACGTTACCATGTCCATACTATACCGATGTTACCAAGTACGCTAGCTAGGCGTATGTTTTATTACTACTACGATTGGAAAACCATTACTATACACGTTTATCAATGTTTAGCAATGTTCAGCCCAAATGTTCAGCATATTACCAATGTTACCAGTTCGAGACAATATGCACCTGCCCGGCCCTCCAAGCTGACGAGTGGGGCAGGTCACGCCCAATAGATCTATCCACATTTCCCCCGTTGTGCATCCCCGCACATTCATGGTTTTCCCCGGGGCTTTAAAAGATCGTATAGTAATACAAAGTTAAAACCATAGTATGACATATGTTACCAAAATAGTTTAGCGCATGTTTTCTCCCCCAAAAGTTAAAGCTGTAAAAGTGGGGCCGTGAACTCACCTTAGGTTGCGTTCTTCAGTAAATAATAGAAAGCCAAGCCCTTGATAATCCCACTACTGGAGATCTATCAAAATGTTCACATAAGTATTCCGACTAATAACCATAAGGTTATCTAGTCCTCGATTGTCCAGATCGTGACCAAGTATGTTTTAAAACGTGTTTAATTGTTCAACCGACACACTAGACCGACCCGATATCCCGTTGGTGACTCATTACCCTAACTAATCAAGTACACGTAGATTACGCGCAAGGTTCAAGCATAAAACAGTTAGTTTGTATCAAAAATCTCATTTTTGAATCAATAGGGTCGAACCAGGAAGATAACACCACCTTCGCCCCTTTTTAAGCCACGTTCGCCCGTTTGAAAGCCACCTTCGACCGTTTTAAACCAGATTCGACCAAACTGTCCAGGTTCGACCCTGGGATTCCACATTCGACCACTCGGCCGGTCGAATGTACCCAGGTTCAACCCTGACAGATTACTTTTTCCAAAAACGCTTCAAAAACTTCCGAAAACATCCCGAAACTTTATCAAACACTGTAGTTTAGCATGAATAACTTATCCCTACAAAACCTCACCAATTTTGCCCCAAAACCTATTCGTATTAGCCCTTTCCCAAAATGGAAAAGATTATGGAAGTGTCCATCATGCATGAAATCTTTACCCAATTTGGAAACTTTTCAAAATCAATCTATAATCATCTTAAAATGCTCATTTTATCATGTAATCGAAAACCCCCCCGATAGTTCTATTGATAATACTAACATGCAACAAGCCCTAGATTCAATAAAATCCCCAAAATAGACTTGATATCATCATCTATCTAATTATAACCTTCAATAGTCCTAAACTATCATCATTAGCAGCCCTAGATCATGTTTCTAGCATTAGCACAGCAGGAAATCATTAAACAACACATAATATCACATAACACGTAATTAACACATGGTTATTGCTATGAAAACCTATGTTTAATGATAGGATTTAGGTTTAGAAAGATGTTTAAAAGGTTTTTATTAACAAAAACATCCTTAGAACAGATCTGGACATTTAGGGTTAGATAAAAACGAATTAAAATACTTGAACAAGGTTTAGAATTAAGAACACACCTTGGATTCTTGATTAGATGTTGTTGATAGGTTATATTATGAAAAATAAGAGCAAAAACTCCTTCCTTAGTCATTAAAATCGTTTGAGAGTGTTTTGAGACGGTTAGGGTTTGTGATATGGTGAAAAATGACAAAGTTTGGTATTTATACTAGTCCACATTCGCCCTTTTCACCTGGGCGAATGTACCCACATTCGCCCCCTTCACAGGGTCGAATGTGCCTTGTTCTGGTCGAATGAAATTCTTTCATTTCCACATTCTAGGTTCGCCCCTTTAGTAAGGGTCGAACCAAGAGTATTTTCCAGGTTCGCCCCCACGATGTGGTCGAACCTGGACCTATGTTTTTCTAGTTTTCCAATTTGTCGTGTTTAACACATTTTAACGCACCTTAACACACGAACATGCAACCTTAGTCTATGTTTAACATATTTAAGCATGGATGATTATCTATACATCGTTTAAACACATCTTTGCATATAATCCACCATACAACAATTAATCTACACACACATACACTTAATTAGTTTATGTAATTTCACCAACAACGTGACCCGGTACTAGTGTATTCCCAAAACGACTCCCAATGATCCTCCAGATCATTGAACCCTGGACAATCCTATCTTGACTCGACTCAACTAACCTAGTTAAGTTCGTTTATAAATGTTTCCCGCAAAGGTAGACTTAGGTGTTACTAAAATGTTTAAGCCAAATATGCCGGGTGTCACATCATCCCCACGTTGAAAGAATTTTCGTCTCGAAAATTGCGCAAATCTCAAAAATGAAAGAGACGAAAAGAATGAAACGAAAAGAAAATTTACCGGATGTCACATCATCCCCACGTTGAAAGGAATCTCGACCCGAGATTCATTCAGCTTCAGCAGTAACATGCCTAGATTCGAATGCGCGTTTCGGAAAAAGATGAGGATGTTTACCTTTCATCTGATCCTCCCGTTCCCACGTGAACTCCGGTCCACGATTCGAGTTCCAACGAACTTTGACGATGCGGATTTTACTCCGACGAAGGCTACGAATCTTGTAGTCGAGAATCTCGACAGGTTCCTCCACAATGCGAAGACGATCATCAACCTTGATCTCTTCCAATGGTACAATGAGAGATTCATCAGCCAAACACTTCTTTAAGTTAGACACATGGAAGACGTTGTGAACACTACCGAGCTCTGCCGGTAAGTCAAGTCTGTATGCCACCGGTCCAATCCGTTCCAGGATTGCGAACGGTCCGACATAACGAGGGTTAAGCTTGCCACGCTTTCCAAAGCGTATGACGCCCTTCCATGGTGAAACTTTCAGAAGTACCCTGTCCCCAACCTAGAACTCTAAAGGTTTGCGACGGCGATCGGCATAGCTCTTCAGACGATCCCACGCAGCAGCCAAACGGTTACGAATTTGTACGATTTTCTCCGAAGTTTCGTACACCAGTTCCGGACCAGTGAGTTGGCTCTCGCCCACCTTGGACCAACAAAGAGGTGATCGACATTTCTGTCCGTAGAGAGCTTCGAACAGAGTTGCCTTGATACTAGAGTGATAGCTGTTGTTGTAGGAGAACTCTACCAACGGTAGGTGAATCTCCCAGCTTTTGCCAAAATCTATAACACTTGCCCGAAGCATGTCTTCCAAGGTTTGAATCGTCCGCTCACTCTGTCCATCAGTTTGCGGATGATAAGCCGTACTCATATCCAACTGAGTACCCAAAGCCTTGTGCAGAGCCTTCAAAAAACGCGAAGCAAAACGAGAATCACGATCAGAGATAACAGAAACAGGCACCCCGTGCCGAGCAACCACCTCCTTAAGGTAAGGTCGAGCTAACCGCTCATGTCCATCGGTTTCCTAAATAGGTATGAAACGTGCCGATTTTGTCAACCTGTCAACGATCACCCAGATCATATCATTACCAGTTGGTTACCTTGGTAGTTTGGTGATAAAATCCATCGTGATTCGCTCCCACTTCCATTCTGGAACCTCTGGTTGTTGTAGGAGACCAGACGGCCTCTGATACTCCACCTTGACTTTAGCACAAGTCAAGCATTTGCTCACGTAAGAAGCTATATCAGCCTTCATGTTTGGCCACCAATAAAGTATCTTCAGATCCTGATACATCTTATCGGAGCCAGAGTGAATAGAATACCGAGATTTGTGAGCTTCATCCAAGACAAGCTCGCGTAATCCCCCAAACAAGGGAACCTAAACACGTCGCGCGAAATAGTGTAAGCCATCGGTCCTGAGTTCAAGATGCTTGTCAGCACTGTGCATAGTTTCAGCTTTAAGGTTCTCCTCATTCAAAGCTTCCAACTGTGCAGAACGGATTCGGTCAGGCAATGAGGAATGAATGGTGAGCTGTAAGGCTCGAACACGACGAGGTTTCACAGACTCCTTCCTGCTCAAGGCGTCTGCCACAACGTTCGCCTTGCCAGGATGGTACTTGATAGTACAGTCATAATCGTTCAGGAGTTCAACCCAGCGACGCTGCCGGATGTTTAACACCTTCTGGTCGAAAATACGCTGAAGACTCTTGTGATCGGTGTATACTTCACACTTGGTACCGTACAAGTAATGTCTCCAGATTTTCAACGCAAAAATCACCGCACCCAATTCCAAGTCATGAGTAGTGTAGTTCTTCTCATGAACCTTGAGTTGGCGAGAAGCATAGGCAATAACCTTCCTGCGTTGCATTAACACACAACCGAGACCACGAATAGAAGCGTCACAGTACACAACGATGTCATCCGTACCCTCCGGTAAAGATAAGATAGGTGCAGAACAAAGTTTAAGCTTCAGCTTCTGAAATGTTGATTCCTGTGGTTCACCCCAGTCAAACTTTCGGTCTTTCTGGGTAAGAATGGTGAGGGGTTGAGCGATCTTCAAAAATCCCTCAATGAAACGACGATAGTAACCCGCAAGACCTAGGAATTGCCGCACCTCAGATGGCGTCTTTGGTGCTTCCTAGTCTTTAATAGCTTCGATCTTAGCCGGATCGACATGAATTCCCAGTTCATTAACCACATGCCCTAGGAATTGAACTTCACGTAACCAGAAATCACACTTTGAGAACTTAGCATACAACTGCTCCTGTCTCAACAGTTCCAAGACCAACCGTAAGTGTTCCTCATGATCCGTCTTGTTCTTAGAATAGACCAGAATATCGTCAATAAACACGATGACGAATTTATCAAGGTAAGGTTTGCAAACGCGGTTCATCAGGTCCATGAACACTGCCGGTGCGTTAGTGAGACCAAAAGGCATGACCAAGAACTCAAAATGGCCATAACGAGTGCGAAAAGAAGTCTTCTGGATGTCGGCCTCCCAGACCCGCAATTGGTGATAACCAGACCGCAAATCAATCTTCGAGTAGTAACTAGAGCCCTGGAGCTGGTCAAAGAGATCATCAATGCGAGGGAGAGGATAACGATTCTTGATGGTCACTTTGTTAAGCTCACGATAATCAATACACATGCGAAGACTTCCGTCCTTCTTCTTCACAAACAAAATAGGAGCTCCCCACGGGGAAGAACTCGGTTGGATGAAACCCTTTTCCAAGAGTTCCTGTAACTGGCTGGACAACTCTTGCATCTCGGGAGGTGCAAGACGATACGGAGCCCGGGCGATAGGAGCTGCACCCGGAGTAAGATCAATGCCAAACTCAACCTGACGATGGGGAGGGAGACCAGGTAAATCATCAGGAAACACATCGGGAAAATCACGAACCACCGGAATATCCTCAATCTTCTTCTCATCGTCAGTCGAAATGTTAACAAGTGCCAGAATGGCCAAACAACCCTTCCGAAGATACTTACGGGCTTTCATGCTAGAAATGATACTCAGCAGAGCACCGCTTTTCTCGCCATGAACCGAAAGAGTCTCTCCATCAGGGAGAGGGATCCGAATAATCTTATCGAAACAAACGATCTCCGCATGATACAACGATAACCAATCCATGCTGACAACGACATCAAAACTACCCAGGGGTACCAGCATAAGGTCAATGGGGGAAAGACAAACCCGACAGTTCCAAGCGAAACTCCCTAAGGGTGTGTGTTGCTTCGATTTTCTTACCATCAGCCAATTCTATTAAGTACTTAGCCTCTAAAGGTGTGGGTACTATATCTAGCAATCAACTAATGTCCACAGATACGAAACTCTTATCGGCACCAGAATCAAACAAGACAGAAACATAGTGATCATTAAGAAGGAACGTACCGGTAACTGTGTCTGGATCCTGCCTTGCCTCTGCGGATCCAATGACGAAAGCACGTGCAGTCCTGCCTCCGCCTCCGTTGTTCCCGTTACCATTCCCGCCCCTCCCATTATCACCCTGCTTCAGCTTAGGACATTCACGTTTGAAGTGTCCCGTGTCACCACAGTTATAGCACCCCTGCTTTCCTGGAGTCCCCTGAGCAGCAGGAGTAGGAGTAGCAGCAGGAGTCTAAGTGGAGGTAAGTGACACCCTGCAATCCTTAGCAAGATGCCCCAACTGATGGCACCGATGACAGTGAGCCCGATCACAATTCCCAGAGTGGTGATAACCACACTTGTTGCACTTAGGATGCTTCCCAACATACCCTCCCGACTTCTGCCCTGAAGAAGACCCAGACGAATCAAACTTCTTCACCAGCTGAGATGGTGCTGGCACGGCACTCTTCCCCACATTATCCCACTTCCTCTTTTTCCCTTCCAAACCCTTCACAGTAGTACCCATAGGAGGCAAAACACCTTCTGCCACCTTCAGGTTAGTCATCCGATGAGCCGATCGAACAACTTCAGCAAGAGTAGGAAGATTCCCAGCAGCCACTAACCCTGCAATCTCCGGCACTAACCCAGATACGTAGTGCTCAATCCTCCAATACTCTGGTGTGTGCAAATCAGGGCACAACACCGCCAGCTCGTTCCTCCTTACAGTGTACTCCTCAATCTCGGACCCAACCATCTTGTAACTCCAGACCTCATGTTCCAACTTCTGTACCTCCTCCCTCGGACAGTACTCACTCCTCAATAGATGCACAAAATCCGCCCAAGGCATAGCAATAGCCTCCCCCAATCCCATGTTCTGGGCAGTAGCATTCCACCACGACAATGCAGGCCCCTCGAATGTCGCAGTGGCATACTTAACCCATTCCCTAGCGGGACAGTTACACATAACGAACACAGATTCTACCTTCTCCAGCCATCAGAGCAGTCCCACCGCTCCCTCAGTTCCAGCGAAGTTATGGGGCTGATAGTCCCGAAACTTCTTATAAGAGCACTGAGGTGGAGGTGGATTGACAACGATACCTGAAACACGATACACGAATAAAACACAAATGAAAGAACATGACACCCAAGAATGAGGCAAGTTCGACAGAAATCAACTCACCACCCATGTCATTAATCCCATCCTGGAAAGTAGCCATAGCCATATTCACTTGCTGCTGTAACAAGTCATTCAGTTCAGCTTGGGTCATGTTGATGTTACCACGACCACCATCGCCGCCACCACGGCCGCCGCCACCACCACGACGTCCACCACCACGAGCACTAGACATGATCCAACAAATCAAGAAATCGAGGGATTCAGATTCACCTCTAGTGTAAACCACTAGAAATTTCCAAGAGTTAACTTAGGGACAAATTCATGACTGTACATCTAAACTCAAAGTCCACCGGGATTTTCATGCATTTCAGTTTATTATTTCGTGTGCACCCGAAATGATAAACTGCTCTACATGGTCCTCCAAATGTACTCCTAGTCAGACTTCGGTCACCGAATATCGTCGCCTAGTAACGTGTTACGATAGGGGCAAGTGTAAGAAAGCATGTGTATGCTAGAGTCAACAAATCAGCCTCTTCCTCTTGAATCCCGAAGAAGAAGACAAGAGTACGTAAGAACCCAAGTAAAAGCGGATGATGTAACAAAGAAGTATGATGATGATGTAAGGACACCCCGACAAAGTTAGTACGTATCCCACTAATAGACTCAAAGTATGTGACCGTCTAGTGTGTGTGACTCGGCTATAGACCAGACTCTACATGTAGTCCTAGTTCACTATAACCATTGGCTCTGATACCAATCTGTCACACCCTCAAATTTCCACTTGCGGAGTTTTACCGCGAGGCGCATGACAAACCAGGATCCAAGTCAACGGTCACAATAAACAACACTATATGAAATACGTAAACTCAAAACTTGATTATCAAACTATTAAACCATAGCGGAAGCATTTAAAGATTTAAACAACTACAAGACTGTGTTCCAAAATATTCAAGACACTTATTTAAAATATGCCACTAAGCCTAGACGCCAATGCAGACCCGTGCGCCTAGTCCAACCGATGCTACCTTAGCGACCTGAGAAAAACATGCCAAAAAGACGTCAACATATATAATGCTGGTGAGTTCACAGGTTTGTTCAATATGTTACCAAGAGTTACCAAAATGTTACCATGTCCATACTATACCGATGTTACCAAGTACGCTAGCTAAGCGTATGTTTTATTACTACTACGATTGGAAAACCATTACTAGACACGTTTAGCAATGATTAGCAATGTTCAGCCCGAATGTTCAGCATGTTACCAATGTTACCAGTTCGAGACAATATGCACCCGCCCGGCCCTCCAAGCCGACGAGTGGGGCAGGTCACGCCCAATAGATCTATCCACATTTCCCCCGTTGTGCATCCCCGCACATTCATGGTTTTCCCCGGGACTTTAAAAGATCGTATAGCAATACAAAGTTAAAACCATAGTATGACATATGTTACCAAAATAGTTTAGCGCATGTTTTCTCCCCAAAAAGTTAAAGCTGTAAAAGTGGGGCCGTGAACTCACCTTAGGTTGCGTTTTTCAGTAAATAATAGAAAGCCAAGCCCTTGATAATCCCACTACCGGAGATCTATCAAAATGTTCACATAAGTGTTCCGACTAATAACCATAAGGTTATCTAGTCCCCGATTGTCCAGATCGTGACCAAGTATGTTTTAAAACGTGTTTAAGTGTTCAACCGACACACTAGACCGACCCGACATCCCGTTGGTGACTCATTACCCTAACTAATCAAGTACACGTACATTACACGCAAGGTTCAAGCATAAAACACTTAGTTTGTATCAAAAATCTCATTTTTGAATCAATAGGGTCGAACCAGGAAGACAACTCCACCTTCGCCCCGTTTTAAGCCACCTTCGACCGTTTGAAAGCCACATTCGACCGTTTTAAACCAGATTCAACCAAACTGTCTAGGTTCGACCCTGGGATTCCACATTCGACCACTCGACCGGTCGAATGTACCCAGGTTCGACCCTGACAGATTACTTTTCCCAAAAACGCTTCAAAAACATCCGAAAACATCCCGAAACTTTATCAAACACTGCAGTTTAGCATGAATAACTTATCCCTACAAAACCCCACCAATTTTGCCCCAAAACCTATTCGTTTTATCCCTTTCCCAAAATGGCAAAGATTATGGAAGTGTCACATCATGCATGAAATCTTTTCCCAATTTGGAAACTTTTCAAAATCAATCCATAATCATCTTAAAATGCTCAGTTTATCATGTAATCGAAAACCACCAATAGTTCTATTGATAATACTAATATGCAACAAGCCCTAGATTCAATAAAATCCCTAAATTAGACTTGATATCATCATCTATCTAATTATAACCTTCAATAGTCCTAAACTATCATCAATAGCAGCCCTAGATCATGTTTCTAGCAATAGCACAGCAGCAAATCATTAAACAACACATAATATCACATAACACATAATTAACACATGGTTATTGATATGAAAACCTATGTTTAATGATAGGGTTTAGGTTTAGAAAGATGTTTAAAAGGTTTTTATTAACAAAAACATCCTTAGAACAGATCTGGACATTTAGGGTTAGATAAAAACGAATTAAAATACTTGAACAAGGTTTAGAATTAAGAACACACCTTGGATTCTTGATTAGATGTTGTTGATAGGCTAGATTATGAAAAATAAGAGCAAAAACTCCTTCCTTAGTGATTAAAATCGTTTAAGAGTGTTTTGAGACGGTTAGGGTTTGTGAAATGGTGAAAAATGACAAAGTTTGGGATTTATACTAGTCCACATTCGCCCCTTTCACCTGGGCGACCACCAAGATCCGCACCGACAGCCGCTCCGCCCGGGCTCGCGCCCAAGGTTTTGCAACGACCGCCACGCCCTCCTACTCATCGGGGCCTGGCACTTGCCTCGACGGCCGGGTGTAGGTCACGCTGTCTTAATCGACCATCCATTTTCGGGGCTAGTTGATTCGGCAGGTGAGTTGTTACACACTCCTTAGCGGATTTCGACTTCCATGACCACCGTCCTGCTGTCTTAATCGACCAACACCCTTTGTGGGTTCTAGGTTAGCGCGCAGTTTGGCACCGTAACCCGGCTTCCCGGGACGCTTATATGGTGTGGACCCATCTAAACCCCATCAAACGACATCGGATCGTCACGAAACTTTATGTGGCTGTTCTAGGGACTTAGTAGGGACGTTCGGAGACTAGGGGCTTGAGCAACCCCAGTGCCCAAGGAAGGTGAATGAGGGCACACGAGATGAGAGGTTTCAAGTCTATTGTAGCACGAGGTGTGTCTCCCCAAGCCATGTTGCCTAGAAATATAGCCTCGTGCCTTGCAAATGCCCCACATCGTGCCTAGTTGTAAGCACGATTGCTAGTGAATTGATGGATGCTTTTCCCTCAGGATAGCTGGAGCCCGGGTGCGAGTTCTATCGGGTAAAGCGAATGATTAGAGGCATCGGGGGCGCAAAGCCCTCGACCTATTCTCAAACTTTAAATAGGTAGGACGGCGGGGCGAATGTACCTACATTCGCCCCTTTCACAGGGTCGAATGTGCCTTGTTCTGGTCGAATGAAATTCTTTCATTTCCACATTCCATGTTCCCCTTTTTGTAAGGGTCGAACCAAGAGTATTTTCCAGGTTCACCCCCACGATGTGGTCGAACCTGGACCTATGTTTTTCTAGTTTTCCAATTTGTCGTGTTTAACACATTTTAACGCACCTTAACACATGAACATGAAACCTTAGTCTATGTTTAACATATTTAAGCATGGATGATTATCTATACATCGTTTAAACACATCTTTGCATATAATCCACCATACAACAATTAATCTACACACACATACACTTAATTAGTTTATGTAATTTCACCAACAACGGGACCCGGTACTAGTGTATTCCCAAAACGACTCCCAATGATCCTCCAGATCATTGAACCCTGGACAATCCTATCTTGACTCGACTCAACTAACCTAGTTAAGTCCGTTCATAAATGTTTCCCGCAAAGGTAGACTTAGGTGTTACTAAAATGTTTAAGCCAAATATGTCGGGTGTCACACTTGCTTCTTCATTGGCGCCATCCGTGGGACATAATACTTCATTAGAAGCCAATATCTTTTTCTATTCTGAATGGCAAAGAGTCAGAGCACTGCTCAAACCGCAACACCAACAGATGTTAACCAAAATCCACACCAAACAGCCACCGAAAGTGATTTTCCTTTATACATCGATTCAGAAAATGAGGTGGCGGAGGAACATGCACTAAGATTCACTCCAGGAAATCCTAGAACACATGTTGTTGCATCCTCCATTCCACCCCTCACCAACAGTACACGTTTTACCCCATTCTTTACTCGGTATGCACCACATCCAACCTACACTTATACTAGGCCTATCACCAGCACTACGGTTCCTTCAGCAAGATCTCAACCCCCTCCATCCACCATGCCATGGGCTACGGCTGCCACTAGTTTACCATTATTCTCTGCGGTGATGACTGCAGCCATGGCGTCATTACCCATGGCTACGTTGGTTCCTCCAACTAAGGCTACTTATACACCTGTCACATCCGATAACCAGCCGCTCATGTCATACTATTCAATGAAACCATACGGGTACATTTATCCCCCAGCTACGGGGAATGCCTACACGTACCCCCATCCTTACGTGTACCCACCAATGCCGCAAGCTTTCGCCGAATGGGGCATATCTGGAGAAACACCACCCTAGCCCATTGGCGCTCTGCAAGAGGAGGTGAGAACACGACTTACTTATGACGATAAGACCGCCGTAGTGAGTCAATTGACTCCCTTTATTCCTCAAACACAACCGCGGGGAGTGGTATAACCACATGGTAACAACTAACCGGAGAATTTGGATGAGGAAGATTTAACCAAACCTTACAGGCCCCCAGCGATGGCAACATACTCTAAGTTCACCGCCAGTATAGCTAACGCTCCTCTTCCCCCCAAACTTAAAACTACCCTCCATAGTGGGTAAATATGATGAAACCGGAGTCCCAGACGATCACCTAAGTATCTTTGAATCAATCGGAACCTCCAAGGATTGGCCGCTTTCCGCTTGGGGTCACATGTTTATACAAACACTGGTGGTAGAAGCCCGAGTCTGGTGGGATAGCTTACCTCCCGGGGCTAACAGAGGAGCTGGCATGCACATCTTTTACCATGGGCATGAATGATGATGGTCAACTGTGAAAGTTCCATGAACCAAAAGGTTAGCCTCAAACCATGGACGAGATGATGACCGTTTCCAAGGCATATGTTAAACAGGAAAAGTCAATAGCCATAAGCCATGCAGTAAGAAAGAAGCAGGAGTCCAACAAGTCAACAGAACAATACGATTATCGTAGTTCCAAAAACAAAGGAAGGTCAAGCTCGGCTAGCCAACCTTACTCGCGAGACAACCAAAGGGACACCCATCAATGATCGTAAAAGCCCCGGGATTCTTATGCAGGAAGAAACAAGAACTCAACAAAGAAGAGGTTTGATTACCCGGAGTTAACTAAAATCCCTCCCAGATCCTGGGAAAAGAAAACTTAAATTTGAATACGCCCCGAGCTATCAAGGATTCACCCTTGCGTGACAAGTCCAAATACTGTGAGTACCACAAAGGTAGCAGGCATGATACTAATGACAATTTCCAGTTATAGAAGCAAATCGAGTATTTCGTAAAAACAGGTAAGTTGGCAAACCTAGTGAAAGACATAAAGTAGGGTGCATCGTGTACGACTAAAGAAAAAGCAGCCAGTAAGAGACCATGGGAGATGAATATGGTTCAGGCAGACGTTACGTCTGGAACAAATAAAACTAAAGTATTTAATCTCACCCTAAAACTTACTTAATACCAAATTTGAATGAAAAATTAAATGACTTGTAGCCTAATATCAATGTGTATGTGTGTATATAGAAGAATGTGTTTTTCCTAAATGGTTGAGAGTTCTAGTCTTATAATAAACAAAAACCCGACCCGTGGGTATATACCAGTCCCAGACATGAAATAAGAAAACAAAACCGACCAGGAATCGGTTCCACCTTTACCTGGCCTAAACCCGAAAAATCCCGGTGAACAACCCAAGGCTACCGGAACCGCTTCCTACCCGTTTCCGTTACCATCGGTGTATTGACTTAACCTCTTGCACGAGTAGCCCACAAAGAGCACTTCGCACCAACAAGCCATATTTCTTAGTGATTGGTCTGGTCTTCATCAAATCGGGGTTCTTCGTCCGAAAAGAATTCCTGATCAACTACGTCTTCATAGATTGATTCATGAAACCAGGATGAGAAATGTTTGAAAGGATGTGTTAGAAATCCTACAGTGAATTCAAAGAGGAAATTGAAGAAAATAAATAACGTCACACGTTCTGTCGACGGTTCTATGAAATAAGGGTCATCATCCTCCTCCTTATCAATTTATTTGATAACTAAAAGTTCTGATATCAAGTAAGGTATTTTCAAACAAACGGCTAACAAGTCTCTAAAGTTAAAAAGCATCAAAACCCATAGGTAATAAATAAAATTCAATCTCTAAACTCACGTTCCTCAAAAAACACACACAAATACCCAAGTTAACAAAATCCCTACATAATAAGAAATTAAATAATTCAAAAACACTAAATAGGACTATAGGAGATAGTACTACGCTAGGTTCAATGCGACCCCATTGTGACGCCATATGGTTTGATCTTAGGTCAAGTTAAATCTAATGCAGCGAGGCCATCTTAAGTGAGAGATCACCTAATATCATTCAAAGATTCCAACCATGAACAAATAAAACTAAAATATTTAATTTCATCCTAAAACTTACTTAACACCAAATTTGAATGAAAAATTAAAGGACTTGTAGCCTAATAGTATTAATGTGTATATATGAAAGAATGTGTTTTCCCTAAGTGGTTGAAAGTTCTAGTCGTATAATAAACAAAAACCTGACCAGCGGGTATATACCAGTTCCAGACATGAGATAGAAAAAAAAAACCCGACCAGGAACCGGTTACACCTTTACCTGGCCTAAATCGGAAAACCCCCGGTGAAAAACCCGAGGGTACCGAAACCGGTTCCTCCCCGTTTCTGTTACCATCAGTGTAATCCATTGGCTTAACCTCTTCCACGAGTAGCCCACAAAGAGGACTTCGCACCAATAAGCAATATTTCTTAGTGATTAGTCTGTTCTTCATCAAATCGGGGTTCTTCGTCCGACAAGAATTTCTGATCAGGTACGTCTTTACAGATTCATTCATGAAACCAAGATGAGAAATGTTTGAAAGGATGTGTTAGAAATCTTACAGTGAATTAGAAGAGGAGACTGAAGAAAATAAACAACGTCAAACGTTCTGTCGAGTGTTGACGATTCTATGAAATAAGGGTTATCATCCTCCTCCTTATCAATTTATTTGATAACTAAAAGTTCTGATATCAAGTAAGGTATTTGTAAACAAACGGCTGACAAGTCTCTAAATATTAAAGCTTCAAAACCCAAAGGTAATAAATAAAATTCAAAGCTTCAAAACCCAAAGGTAATAAATAAAATTCAATCTACCCAAGTTAACAAAATCCCTACATAATAAGAAATTAATTTATTCGAAAGCACTTAATAGGACTATAGGAGATAGTACTACGCTAGCTTCAATGCGACTCCATTTTGATGCCACGTGGTTTGATCTAAGGTCCAGTTAAATCTGATGCACCGACACCATATTAAGTAAGAGATCATCTAATATCATTCAAAGATTCCAACCATGAACACATAAAACTGAAGCATTTAATCTCATCCTAAAACTTACTTAATACCAAATTTGAATGAAAAATTAAAGGACTTATAGCCTAATAGTATCAATGTGTGTATAATGTGTTTTTCCTAAGTGGTTGAGAGTTCTAGTCTTATAATAATCCAAAACCAGACCCGTGGGTATATACCAGTTCCAAACAAGAGATAAGAAAACAAAACCGACCAGGAACCGGTTCCACCTTTACCTGGCCTGAACCTGAAAAATGTGGTGAAAAACCCGAGGCTACCAGAACCGGTTCCTCCCCGTTTCCATTACCATCGGTCTACTCCATTGGCTTAACCTCTTGCACAAGTAGCCCACAAAGAGCACTTCGCACCAACAAGCAATATTTCTTAGTGATTAGTCTGGTCTTCATCCAATCGGGGTTCTTCGTCCGACAAGAATTCATGATCAGGTTCGTCGTCATAGATTAATTCATGAAACCAGGATGAGAAATGTTTGAAAGGACGTGCTAGAAATCTTACAGTGAATTCGAAGAGGAGACTGAAGAAAATAAACAATGTCACGGGTTCTGTTGGTGGTTCTATGAAATAAGGGTCATCATCCTCCTCCTTTTCAATTTATTTGATAACTAAAAGTTCTGATATCAAGTAAGGTATTTGCAAACAAACGACTGACAAGTCTCTAAAGTTATAAAGCTTCAAACCCCAAAGGTAATAAATAAAATTCAATCTCTAAACTCACAAACCCACACAAATACCTATGTTAACAAAATCCATACATAATAAGAAATTAAATAATTCGAAAACAGTAAATAGAAGATAGTACTACGCTAGCTTCAGTGCGACTCCATTGTGATGCCACATGGTTTGATCTAAGGTCCAGTTAAACATGATGCACCTAAACCATCGATCACCTAATATCATTCAAAGATTCCAAACATGAACAAAAAAAACTGAAGCATTTAATCTTGTCCTAAAACTTACTTAACGCCTAACTTTAATGAAAAATCAAAGGGTTCGTTGTCTAATGGAACCAATTTGTGTATATAAATGTTTTTTCCCTCGGTAGTTGAGAGTTCTATACTCATGATAAACAAAACTGTAAATTTATAAGTATTTTTAGTGGGTGTCTGAGTTTGCTGTTAAAAACTAAAAATGAAAAGTCTCATTCTAGTGCCGCGCATAAAACCCAGTTATGGACTCGACCTAGAACTGGTTCCAACCGTATCCAACCTGCGGGTACATATCAGTTCCAGACACGAGATAAAAAACAGAATGACCCAGAACCGGTTCCACCTGTACTTGGCCAAACCCCGAAAAAAACCTGATTATACCGTAACCAGTTCCTACCCAACTCCCGCGTGTACCAAATCCAAAACCGGTTCCCGGTTCTAAAAGAAACCCATTTTGTGCATCCCTATCTCATACTAGTTAAACGGGCTGACTCATAATAATCTTGGATATAATTGGACTCAAACCGATCTAAATTCCAAAGCCCAACACAAGACACTAACTCTCCACATATCATTTGTGGTTATCATCATCCCAATCCACAACACTCTTTCATCTCCACCAATCATAATAATACCAGAAAAAAATCCCACCAAAAAAAAAAAAAAAACCAACCTTCATTCTCTTCATCATCATCACCATCATATGTCTTCCAATCCAATTCAACTGAAAGAGAACATATGCAAATGTAAACAAACATGCATGTACATAATAAACTAACCCACATGACAACTTCATCATTATCATCATCATCTCTCAACTCACTACCTCCATCTCTATTCCTAGGAAACAAACTAAACTTCAAACTACCTTTACATAAACCAAGATTCACAATCTTGAAACAACCAACTGTTGTTGCAGCAGTTGAGTTAGTGGATCATCATCTTGTACACAATGTTTTCTTGGGTGTAGGAGTTGGACTCCCTTGTACAGTTATGGAGTGTGGTGATATTATTTATAGAAGCACATTGCCTAGATCAAATGCTTTGACACTTACTATCCCTGGTGCTGTTTTGGCTTTGGGTACACTTTCTTATCTTTGGGCTACTCCTGGTGTGGCTCCTGGGTTCTGGGATATGTTTGTTCTTGCTTTTGTTGAAAGGTTGTTTAGACCAACTTATAAAAAGGTTATCTTTTTTTTTTTTTTTTTTTTTTTTTTAAGTTGTGTTGAGGTTGGTTGTGATATGTTATTATGAGGTTATTTACAGGATGATTTTGTGTTGGGGAAGAAGTTGGGTGAAGGGGCTTTTGGTGTTGTGTATAAAGTTTCATTGGCTAAGAAGAACTCTTCAAAGGTATTCTTTATTAAGTGTTTGGAGAGAGTTTTTTCTTAGAGAAATTTGTGGTCTTTATTTAATATTTAGGGAGTGCTATATGCCTATTATGATAATATGAATAACTATATGATCATCACTTGTTAGGGAGTTATGGTACTTTATAGGCTTGTAAATGAATTGAAGGGACCTGAACAGGGGTTTTTGGTGTTCGTTTTTTGGCGTTTAAGTTTAACTGAACGAACAAACGAACGAGCACTAGTGTGTTGACGAACGGATTTCTTGTTCGTATCTGTTCGTTAATATAATGAACATGTTTGTTTTTGTTTTTTTGTATTCTAAATGAACGTAAATGGATGCAAATGAACGAGGTAAATGAACACACATAAACGAAAGTTTAGGAACATAGATGAATGAACAAGATAAGTCTTCATGTTCATTCATTTAACAAAGGGAACAATTTTTCCTGTTCATTTTAGTTCGTTTATTAAATAAACGAGCACAAACAAACTTCACGCAGAACAGTTAACTAAACGTTGGGTTAAATTATAGGCCTAGACTAGTGGACTACTTTATTTAGAGAGTTTATCATATTAGTAGCCAATGCTCTAAATTCCAAAACAACCATAATGTAGTGACTATGGTTTTTCTGGTGGTTGATAAAAGGAAGGCGATTTAGTACTCAAAAAAGCTACGGAATATGGGGCGGTAGAGATATGGATGAACGAGCGTGTGAGAAGGGCTTGTGCAAACAGTTGTGCTGATTTTGTGTATGGATTCCTTGAGGTATGCTCTACTAGAGTGTATACATGATATAAATTTAACCTCTGAATTTATATAACTGATAATCATCAATTTTGACTGTATTTTTTAGAGCTCTTCAAAGAAAGGCGCCGAGTATTGGCTCATCTGGCGGTTTGAAGGGGAATCCACACTTGCAGATTTGATTCAGAGTAAAGAGTTTCCTTATAATGTTGGTAACTCGTCTCAAGATTGATTTTTGGTTTTCAGATGTTGGATTCTTTTTCGACCGACTTTCAAGTTTCAACCCTCTTGCTCTATTCAACCCATTACCTGTTTAGTTATACTTTTTTTTGTTTGACCCGTTTGAGATAAAGCATAACCCAAATTGAGCCGTTTAAATCAAACGGGTCAAAATTGACACCTCTACTTATAATGGTTGCATGATGCTTCAAAGTATCATTTAAAGTATCAATCTGATACATGTTTACTGCAAATATGAGTTCAGGTTGAATCAATGATTCTCGGGGAGGTGCAGGACGTGCCAAAGGGATTAGACCGAGAGAATAAAATCATTCAAACGATTCTCAGGCAACTCTTGTTCGCATTAGACGGTCTTCACTCTACAGGGATTGTTCACAGAGACATCAAACCACAAAATATTATTTTCTCTGAAGGTATATATGTCACATCGTTTTTAGTTACAAATTCGCCAAATTTTTATTCCATATGGTTATGTATTAAACCGTTCTAAAATCAGGGTCACGCACATTCAAGATCATCGATCTGGGAGCTGCTACAGATTTAAGAGTTGGCATCAATTATATCCCAAAAGAATTTCTTTTAGATCCAAGGTATTGCAGATTACAATTTTTAAACGCTTAACTTTGTGGTCTCGTTAATAAGAATTATACACAACATCCAAGAATCTGCAGAAATGTTTTAAGATTGTTCGTGAAACAAAAATATTCAAACTTTTTCAGATATGCAGCACCTGAGCAATATATTATGAGCACACAAACTCCATCTGCACCATCAGCTCCTGTTGCAGCTGCGCTTTCTCCAGTTCTATGGCAGGTACTGTAGCCTGCAATTTACAGTTGGGTCAGGCTGGGTTTGTTTAACGTATCAAAATGGGTAACTTTTTTGGTACGGGTCGATTTGAAACAATTTACGTTCAAAGCTTGTTAAATTTTTAAACGTTCAGGGCGTCCAATATGACTACAAAAAGTATATTATTTCAGTAATTATATAACTTTTCAAATAAAATGATTGGAAGCGTTTTGTGATATGATGTAAGGGAGACTTCGACCCATTTGACTTGTTTCCTTTTTAGATAATCCTTTTTATTATATACGTTTGACCCGTAAGAGATAAAATTATGACCCAATCAGCCGTTGACTTTGACATGGGTTAAAATTGTCAACTCTAGATAAAATTTATATTTTACTTGGATTCTAAATTATTAAGTTTGATCATGACAACCCTTGAACAGTTGAACTTACCTGATCGTTTCGACATCTACAGCACGGGTCTCATACTACTTCAAATGGTAAGTACCCGTATTGACCCGTTTCATTTTAACAAAAACAAGAACATACAATTTACGAGTATCCGTTTACTTTAGGCATTCCCTTCATTCCGCTCAGACAGCGGGCTCATACAATTCAACCGTCAGCTAAAAAGATGTGACTATGACCTCGTTGCATGGAGAAAAAGCGTCGAGCCACGTGCAAACGCTGAACTAAGAAGAGGGTTCGAGTTGTTGGATTTAGATGGTGGAATTGGATGGGAACTTTTGACTTCTATGGTCCGGTACAAGGCCCGACAAAGGACCAGTGCTAAAGCCGCTTTAGCCCATCCGTATTTTGACAAAGAAGGTCTTCTAGCTCTATCCTTCATGCAGAAACTTAGGCTGCAGATTTTCCGGGCCACACAGCAGGATTATAGCGAAGCTGTGATATGGATCATTCAGCTCATGGCGCGATCTGGAACTAAGAAAGATGGTGGATTCACTGAAGCTCAGCTTCAGGAACTCAGAGTAAGTTCAACCACCTTATGAATGTTAACTTTCTACATGGTTTTAAGTTAAGATTCAGAGGCCTTTACTGTTAGATTTTAGTTGGGGTGACAACCGTGTCGGGTTGGAAGGCTTCAAATTGGCAGGTTGAATCCATGAATTTGAACACGACCTGTATTTTTATTCGTGTTTGAGGCATTAACCCCAACCCAGTACAAATTGTGTAACCCGAACACGACCTGTGTAACCTATTTATCTAAACGAGTCATAATCCTAGTTGTCAATAGTGGCTATAGCGCACTACGTAATGTATAGGTCATATGTCGCTATATAGTACATATCGATAAATAATGACATTTTTTCATTTTTTTTTCTCATCTCTGCTGCTCGACACCTCTACATCTCTACTTTATCGCTAAACATGAAATAGCGGACGCTATTTCATCAATATCACTACGTGTAGCATATCAGTAGCTTGTCGCCATTGACAACTATGGTCATAAGTTGGTTAGACATGACATCCAAAACCTTGTTATTCTCGTCTATGGTTGTATTAGGTTCTAGGTCGTGTCAGAAATTACCACCCATATAAAATCATGGGTTGTTTACTGGTTTTCTTTATGTTATATGTTTGTAGGAAATACGGCCGCCGAAGAAGTCAAGTGCGCAAAGGAACGCCCTAGCCTCGGTTCTTCGGTTCCAGAGGAAGATCTTGAAGACGCTGAACGAGAGCATGGACGAGCTTAACCAGCGAAGGAAGAGCATGTGGTGGAGTAGATGGATTCCAAGGGAGGAATGAACGAGATATGTCTATGTATATACGATACTAATGATATATCATACGATATTTGTAAATTTGAAGACGAAAATTGTTATGATCTAAATGGGTTTAAATTGTATTTTGATATTTGTTATTGGAAAACCAAGTAGAAGTGATAAACAGGTCCTGTTTGCAGGTGGGTTCAACCTGATACAAGCTCGAAAATTGTGTTAGACAATATGATACGAACACAATCTACTTGAACTTTTTTTGGCACCCCGGAGTCGTAAATTTACAACTACAATAACAAACGTATATAAAACATTCTCTTCTCTTTCTTCTAATAAAAGAGTAGCTAGGGGGACACTTGTCCCCATACTAGAATTCCTCAATATTATAGTACACATGTCAACCAACCAATCTACTATTCAAACCCATCTTATAACCCGAATTCACGCCCCGACCCAGTGACCCGTTTCCAAACATTAAATTTAGAATTTAATGCAATAATAGGTTTGACTTTCTAATAATAATTTTTTAGTGAAGGTAATATGCAATCAATGTGTTTGACCACTAGAAAACTACTACTCCTAAATGCAATAAAATATATTCAATGACTGTGTTTGACCGCAAGATAAATACTACTCGAAAAATAGACCCTTCTTTAATTAAAAAAGGGAATGGGCGATTTTATTTGAAGGTAATATTCGTTCAATCATTTGCAAAAGTGAAGGAGATATACATTACTCCAAAATTCATTAAAATATGCAATAAATGTGTTTTATCACTAGATAAAATCGCTGCTCACTATGTTCAGTTTCCATGTTTTGACTATCAATACATAGCACCGAGTTTTACGACATTCTATATTATTTGATACATTTCAATAAAAAAAAATCGTAAATTAGGCCATTAGTAGAATAACTCATGGTAACGATCTCTAACCCTTTTTGTTACTGTTTTAAGTTCTATTGTATTCATTAAATTTACATGTATTGAAAGAAAATTGTTATTGTGATGTAATAATCACATGTTAAAACGATCCAAACCGTTATGTATTGGGATATATTTGTTGTTGATTTTGCACCTTTACGTTGGTTTTTTTTTTTTTTTTTGGTTCAACTCTAAATGTATGTCAATTGTTAGATATTAAACACTAATTTACGATGGTTGTCTAATTTTTGAATGCACATGTTGATTACAGAAGGAATTAAGTACCATAAAATTGTATCAATAAACACTAATTTTGTAAAAAATTAGTTTTAGTAAATCACTTCACAGAAGAAATTGATATAGAGAGAGAGAGAGAAAGAGAGAGAGGACGGTGAGAGATGGGAGACGATGGTGCAGTGCTTTCGGTTCGAAACAGTGGCGATGATGACGATGGAGATGGCTTTTACCCCGTTTGCGGAGGTGGTGTTCGAAGAAGAACCAGCGGTGGCGCTAAGGTTTTCTCAGTGATCAACGGTAGTGGTTTCAAGGCTGTGGTGGTTGCTATTTGGTGGTCGTGAAAGGGTCGCTTGCGTCTTCCGACGGCTAGGGTTCCGACATGAAATAGTGGCATCGGAGGCGTGTTATGCTCTACGGTACCGGCAACCGATTTTCTTCTTCTCGGGTAACTATAAATTGGTGGTTTTGGCGTTTTTACAGGAGTTTGGCCGTGCTTCTTCTTTGCCTATTGTCAGGTAATGTAATTTTGATTATTTGATTCAACAATTCAATAAGAGTGTCCTTTTTGTGCTTTTAATTTTTGGTTTATCATTTAGGCATTCTCTACTCGATAACGACATTCGATCTTTAATCAGATGGTCCAAGTCCAAGATTTAGTCTTGACGAAGCGAATGGATGTTATTCAGATGCTCATTGATGGCGGGACAAATAGATGGAGGGATTAGTATGCTTTTAACAAACAAGAAGCTTTGGTAAATCGATGTCTTTTTGTTTGTTTGTTTTTTTTTTTTTCACATTTTGTAACTTAACTAGGCATTTTATGGTTATGTAATTATAAGTGCACTGCAAGCGTCTTTTGGTATTGTAATTGAAAGGGTACCGCAACGTATCTGCAATTTTTTTATTTCAATAAAGCTTCTTGAACTACTCACATGATGCTAACAGTATATAATATGTAGATGCGTTTACACACTATGAACCTAGTCTGTATGATTTTGTGAATGTTGATGACATGTTTACGCTAAGATTGGCACAACAAGTGTATCCAAATTGAGGGAAAAAGGAATGATCAAGATATCAACCTCGGCCAAGGTATGTTGTAGCAACACTCTAGATGAAGATGATTCTGCCATATATGCCCTCAAAACAATTATGTCAGAAGGGTGAGAGTTAAGGGTATGCATGAGTGGGATTAAAGGTTCGTTTATGTCTCCTTTGAGAATCACATGAATTAGAAGCATCAGAAGTGCCAAAATAGGTAAGTGCTGATATGTTTCTGCTCATTTTTTTTGTACATATACATAATACATACTTATTTTTTAGCTTTATGTTGAAAACCATAGAGTGGTTACATGTGTAGTTCTTGATGGAATACAATAATAACTATAAAAATTGTTGCATATGATTCTTAGTGAAATTCTAAATAGGGCTTCATATATTCTTATATTTTTCTTTTAGCTGAAATAATAATGCTTATATTTTTCTACTCCCTTTGTTTTCATGTTATACGATTTGATATACAATTATCACTACAAGAAATTAGGGTGTTTACCAACACATAATTTATCTACACATACAAATGTGTGGGTAAATACCTACACATCTTTGTATATGTGTGGGTAATGGTTGATAATATTTTTTTCATAATAATCAACACTTAATATGTGTTGGTAATAGGTTTTAGCCACACTTTGCATTGGTAGGAAATTTTCCTCCCAAAATTAGTGATTAATGAAATGTTAAATTACCTACACATGTGACAAAATTTTGTTATGTGTATGTAAATTACCTACACATACGTAGAAATGTTATATATGTGTGGGTAATAGATTATATTTACCAACACACAATAAGTGGAAAATATATATGTAGATAAATTAAGTATTTTTATTTTATTTTATAAATGACGTTTGGAAATAAATACCTACACATATACAGAAATGTACAATATGTGTAGATATTGGATACTCAGTACAAGAAAAGTGACCATTAGGGACATTATTGATCAATTAAGTTAACTAGGGTAATTACTGGTTTATTAGGATAAATGATGGTCAATTGGGTTATTGATGGTCAGTTAAGGTCAATGGTGGTCAATTGGGTCGTCGCTAGTTAGTTAAGTCAATGAACGTCAATTGGTTCGAGTTATGGTTAATTACAACCAATGACGACCAATTATAGTTAAATAGGATCATTTCTTGTGAATTAATTAATTTTTCATCAAATTAATGGTCAAATACGGTTAGGGAGGGCTGATGTTTAGTCAAGTAAGGTCACCTAGTATCAATTAGGGCCAGTATTGGTCTGTTATGAACAATGACGATTAGTTATGGTCAATTATAGTCAAATATGGTCATTATTGGTAGTTTCATGTCACTGATGCTTGTATTAGTTAATGACCGTCAGGTTAGATTGTCAACATTAATCAATAACAATAAAATATGACTCTAATAACCATTTAGGCTTAGTTTCAAACCGGGCCATATCGAACAAGCTTTTCTCAAGCTAAATCCATGCAAACACCGAGCCACGAGCTTTTGGACAACCTTAAATATAATATTTTATTGATCGAACCTCGTGTAATGCATCGATTTCTAACCTAGTAAAAATAAAACATAAAGTACTTAAAGTTAATCATAAAGATATTTTTTATTACTTAGTATATAAAAGTAGGGATTAGCTCAGGACGGTATCGGTTGGATCCCGAAAACTCCTAAAACCCAATACCGATACCGAAAGCATACAGTACGGTATCGGTTCGGTACCGGTATGGTATCGGTATTTTACCTTAAAATACCGATACCATACCGATCCCGTACCAATACCAATAAGACCAAAACTGAAAACATCTAAATGTGGGTACCGATACCGATACCGAACACTCTCGGTTCGGTACGGTACGGAATCGGGACGGGACGAGATTGGTATTCGGCGTTATGTGCTCATCTGTATATAAAAGCTTATTTATTTAAACTGACACGAGTTGTAACCTATGCATTTTATATATAGTTAAAACGATTAACTTTTCAAAATTTTTAACATTTGAAATTATCATCATCAATTATTTTCATTTCCCGCCTATTAATAAATCAATTCCCTGCCCCTTTTTTTGCCCCCTCCCTTGAAATTAACTCCCATCCCATTCCCCTAAACCTAAACCAGATTCCTAATTAATCGATATCCACAACCAGTCCACTTCTTAAACCTACCTTTCCAACATTAATTCATAAATCTCATGCTTCTGTATAACCGCTTGGATGGGGATGCGTAAGAAGAATTGCGATGGACAGAGAGGACAATGAAGGTGATGATTCACCAACACTGGTTGGTTGCCTGCTACCACCGTCTTTCGTTGTTTCTCAATTCAAGTGGATTCGTCCATCAGTTTAACAGTTCGTATGATATCGCTAGATTGTTCAAACTAATTGTATTTAGTTTGTCTTTTTGATCATTGAAGCCACTTTATATATGCAGATTGAAGATACATTAGATTAGTTTCCTTGATTGTTCAGTTGTTTGATATATGGCTTTATGCGTTTCCTACAAGTCTTCTTATTTGATTGCTTAAACAGGACAGCCGTTCATTCGTTATCTGTACAGAGTAATTTAGGTTATCTTTTTCGTTCAAATGTTTTTGAGGTTTTTTATACGTTCGTTATTCGAATACTTTTAAGACTATTTTCAGTAAACCAGTGATAATTTGATTTCAGAGTGTTGTTATTGGGTTGTTATGTTGAATTGTCTGCAATTGCTTTTGTTTTTCATTATTGTTTGGGAAGGTTGGGCGGGGTATTAAAAGTCCCTTTTCAAAACGGTGTAATCAGTTATTCATATTAGGCTATTAGACCTGTGTTTCAATATTCTATGTATGTTTAATATAAATATACTTATGTGTGTAGGTATTCAAGGCGTCTTTGGAGCTTAAAAGACTACATAGAGATGGATATGATGTCATCAAGTGTAGATTAAAAGACATTTACAAGGTCTTTGATTTGAACACAATGGATGTGTCAAAAGACATGTACAAGGTCTTTCATTTTCTTAGGTATTATTGCTGATTAACTTCTTAATTTGTTGATAGGGCATGCACTCAGCTGCCAAAAAGTTGTTTCTGTTTATTCCAAGGTAGTTGGAGGAGTTATAGCTACTACATACTCACTCATCAGCCAAGGACAAGCAACACTCATAAACCACTTTTAGAACTCTCTTCATGTACCTGATGTGCCTACCTCACACTTTTGTAACCAAGATAGAATGATAAATGTTGAATAAGAATTCTTTTTTTATTTAATTTCTTATTGTAGAGAATTCTTACACACATGACCAAAATGTGTCACTAATGGGGCAAAGAAGAGCATATTACAAGTAATCCTTTATGTTTGTTCCCTAGAAGATGAGGTCATTTGCTTTCTACTTTTTTGTATATAACTTTTCGTGAAATTGTTGTATGTACTTAGGATCGTCAAATCTACAAAGAAAGTGATCAAACAAGTTTGATTCAGGTGCGGAATCCCTGAATCAATCACAAAATGATAATTAAACAATCAAAACACAGAAATCATCTTTCAAAGCTATTTCTCATTCATAAACAACTTGAATTACACGTTTTAATAATGTTTACAATCAAATCTAACGTGAAAATAAGTTGACACAAATACTAGGGAGAGACACAAAAACAGGAGGGAATAAAAATGATCAATTGCTAACTTTCAAAAAGAGCTTAACCTATTTATAGGCATGCACATTCGCCCATATTGCTTGGTCGAATGTGCAGGTTTGCCCAAACACCATGATCGAACCAAGCTTTACATAAACATCTAAACTACATTCGCCCCCTATCTCTCCTTCGCACTTTTTCTTCTCCTTCGCACCTTTGAAATCTTTCATTCGCCCACTATTATCTCCTTCGCCCGTTCGACAAACAACAAAAACACATGTTAATTGTAATCCAAAGCATTAGTCGCACAAAATGCATCTACAAACTCCCCCTCGACTGTTGCTTGGATTGTTTACGCTCTTGGTCCATTATCTTGTTCATAAGCTTTATGCGCAGTTGTTTCTTCTGTTCTAACGTCATCACCGGTTCAAACACTTGTTTCGGCTTTTTCTTCTTCACTTCAGGAACCTCTTGAACTTTAACAAACTTGCCAAGCTTCTTATCGTAGTCGCATCCGGCATTAATGTCATGAGCAAAGCACAGAAATACCACACGCTGGTATTTATTTGCTTGTTCAGCATCTTTCACATCACTGAATATCGGATTGTAATACAACATAATGATGTCCTCATGTGAACAATTCACCAACCACATAGGATCAAATATGTGTATTTTCTTGAAACTCTTTTCACTATCCTTCAATACTATCACAGCCTCTGCAATCTTCCAATCATAATACCACCAGATAAAGTCTTTTGCAAAGTGTTGAGGAATCTGCAACAATGGAATATGTTTCAACACTTTCGGTGGTTTGTACTTTAGAGTCACCTTGGGCAAACCGGTAATAGAATCAATGTCTTTCTTGTGAACAATCCGCTTTGGATATTGAGGTGCAAAGAGATTCCATTTCGTCCTGCTTTCCCTTGCCATTTTATCAGCAAAATAGGCAATGTGATCATTTGACGATCCAGTCAACTTATGACGACAAATATCACGAATAGCCCAGTATGGGAGAGTCTTCAAATCATGAAATCTATCAAAATAGAGTATCCCCTTCTCCCACTTCACGGCAACACACTTCAACTGCTTTATAAACTTCCAACCCAACGCCTTTCCTTTAAACATTTCGTTGTGGAGTTTATAAAAGCTTCCCTGAATCTCTGCTTTCGGACGATTGGCTTCTTTCTCTTTTAACCTCCTCAGTAACTCTTTTAAACTATCAGATTGTTCAAACTGTGGTTTATCATGCCCTTTAAATACCTCTTCAACAAACTTATCACTCTTTTCTCTAGCAAGTTTCTCGGCTTCTTTCAGTAACTCATCAGTGAATGCAGCAAAACCAGAATCTTTATCTTTCTTGAAATACTCTGGATACTCTTCACTGGTGATATCTTCTATTTCAATCTCCTCTAATGCAGGTACGTCACGATCATCAGAATGATTCCCAGCTTCCTTTTCAGGTAGATTAGGAATCTGATTATCAGCTAATAGTTCTTCCAACCTGCTTTGCCAAACCTTCAAGAATCTCCTTTGACACTGCCGCAGAAACTTCCCCATCTTCTAAATCTGGATCATTATAATCCAATTCAAGCATCCTGTCACTAGATTCAAAGATCTCAGAGAATCTACTGGTCATGTCGATCGTCCAGACTCGATCAGTGAGCATCTGGCGATACATCTGTTTATCTTTTTCAGACAATGACTTCAGCTTCTCATTCTAGAAGATCGTATCATCATCAACCGATCCTCCAGGAGCTTTAGAACTGGATTCACCTCCATTTCCAGATTCCCGTTTCTCATACTTATATTTTTCTGTATCTTCATCATCATCATCATCATCATCATCATCATCACCAAATGCAGAGCTGCTTCCATCACCAGATTCATCATTCGAATCATCATAATCTCCATCATCCTTCTTCCTCTTCTTCTTTTTAGGAGCGTTTCCTGCATCTTCATCAAGATCCTCATCTTCCTCCTCCTCATTATCAGACAGTTCAAAATCAACCTGCTCCTCATCCTTTTCTTTGTCCTCTTCACCTTCTTTCAACTGAAGAGCTCGAGAGTATAAATCTTTAATCAGATTATCCATGCTTTTATTACTCTCTTTTAGCTTCTTATTCTCTTCCTTCAAAGCTATAAACCTTCTGGTGTTTCTTTGCTCATGTTTTAACAATTTCCTATTATCCTTCTGCAACTGTTTGATTTTCTTTTTCAGTTCTTCATTGTTCTCATGTGATGTAACAACGACATCCAACATCTTTGAGTCGTTCTTTCTCAATTGATCAATTTCTGTCTGCTGCTTATTTATAATATTCATCATCTCAGTAAGTTTCCGGTTAACAGTGTTCATCACAGCACTATCCACTGTAACCTTTTGAGCAGAAACTTCAGCAACTTCAGGCAGTTTACCTTTCCTCAACTTCTTCAGTACATTATCCAATGCCTCGTTAAAAGCGTCAACAGGTAAATCAGATCCCTGTTCAGTACTGGAAGTGGTTGTGGTTTTCTGCTTCTTAGAAGCTGGAGCAGCAACCAGTGATTTCGAGCTTGAAGCAGGTGGCAACTTCTTTCCTGCTACTAAAGATTCAATCTCTCTAGCTCGTTTCTCTGTGGGCTTTAACACTTTTTCCTTCTTCTTGAATTGGGGCTTCTTTGGTTTCTCCCCTTGTACCGGCGATCCAGGAAAATCTCCTGATCCCAAACCTAATCCCTCATCCTCTTCATCTAAGGGAATAGGGCTCTTCGTTCTCTGTTCCTCCACTGATCTGTTTAAACTAGCAGACTCACCAGCCACAGTAGCCTTGGGCGTGGTGGCCTTTACTGTCTCAGTTTCCGAATCCCAACGCTCATCCTCTTGCGTCTCTTCAGAATCGACTGACGCTTCATCCACAAGGTGTAAACCTTTCTTAGCCATGCTCTTATGCCTTCTCGACACACTTTTATTCTTAGCAGGCTCAGTCTCAGGAACAACTTCAATCCTGATCTCTTTTTCTTTCGATTTTCCACTCTTGGCTCCCACATTCACAACCTAACGTTTTCGCTTTGCCTCAGGGTCAACAGGATGTAACGGATTGTCTTCGTCCGATGCACTGTCAGCATGCCTTACCTCATCTTTACCAGGGTCAACATAATCAATCCTAGCCAAATGACCAAATAAACGTCTAACAGGTGGTCGTTCTTGCCAAGGTATTAATGGTCATATGCTCTTGAACTATGATCTGCTTCGGATCCCTCTTCAACTGCTTATACTTGTGATCAAATATCATCTGAAGGAATCTAGGATATAACAGAAACTTCCTAGTCCTTGTACCTCTAACAGGTTCCAATAGATGTTCCATAAGCATTCCTGATACGTTGAATGGTTTGTTCAATATCAGTGCAACCATCATCGAGCTAATACTCTTCCTCATCAAGTCATAACCTCCTGCTGCTGAACCAAAGACATGGATCATAACATGTGCCAAATACTTGAATTGGGGACAAAGCTTTCCCTTGTGCAACGAACCATCAGTAATCGGCCCGTTATATTTCATCCTTAGAAAGCATTTCCTCTGTTCAGTAAAGCTAAGTTCTCTAGGATCAGTCTTTTCATCTTCAAGCTTCGAAGCTTCCCTGATATCATTCTCTGAAACAATAACCAATTTTCCTTGAATCTTGCTAACCAGAGATGATTCACACTCCCAGAAATCCATCTTCGCGTTCGTCCAGAACTCTTGTAGCAAGTCTCGGTAAATAATAGCAGGTGTAGCAATTGCATCTATCACCCGACTCCTCTTTAGAAACTCAATAATCTCTGTAAACTCGGTGTGCTTCTTCACGTCTCCAAGATATGCACAACAGTTATGTGCATTCTCGAACGGCAAAATCTCTTCCTTTCCTGTCTCAGCAGCTTGTGCAGATGATCCAACTTGTTCACTAGTTCTTTCCTGTTCAGACATGGTTTATACTGCAAAACAAAACAAGTAAACACGTTAAAAATCGACAAAATAAACAAAAGTTGAAAATTTGATAATTGATCTCTACATTCGCCCATTCGGAGGTACGAATGAGAGTTTTTGGGTGCAAATGTGAAATTTTAAGGGTTCGAATGTGAAAATTTTTGAATAAATGTTTCATTCGCCCGTTTGACTTCTTTCGCCCAAACAAAACATCTCCTTCGCCCAGTTTTACACGTTCGACCGTTCGAAAAGGGCGAAGGTGACTGTTCTTCAATTCAAATTTCAATTTTGCAATTTTATTGAATTTAAACATGTCATTTTGATTCAGCAACCATCTAAAACTTCCGATTAATGTTTCCTAATTATCAATTTCATCAAACATTCACTGATTATGTGTTTTTATTTAAAACTAGGGTTCGTGACCTGTTTAAGAATCAAATACACAATCTATTGAGTTAAAACCCTATGTTTTTGGATTATCTCCCCCTAAAACACTTAATCAGTGAATCCCTATCAAAAATAAGGTCAATTATCATTGTTAAATCCATGTTTAATCTCAGTTAGGGCTTGGACTGAAATGCACTGATTAATGACTCAAAACTTGATGATAACCTCTAAAGATTAGTGCAAAATGATCAGCACAAAGGGACGAACACAATGGTAGGATTTAAAAGTCACGAGCAACAAGTGGACTTAGGATCAGAAATTTTGAAATTTTTTTTTAATGGGTCGAATGAGCAGATAAGGCTTTATATAGGCTGCTCATTCGCCCGTTCACCCTGGTCGAATGAGAAGCTTTTGTCTCCTTCGCCCCTAATTAAAGGTGCGAATGAGACATAAGGGTTCGAAAGAGAAAATAGCTTAAGAACACTCACATTCGCCCAAAATGAAACGTACGAATGAACAAGAAATTCCTCCTTCGACCCAAGCGAATGGGCGAAAGTGAATAGGAATTTTTGAAAATTTTACCAAATCACAAAATCGAGTCCCGTTCAAAATATATTCCGACTTTTAAGTATCCGACAATCATATTTTCTCAGTTAAAGATGACAAAGCTCAAATGGTTCATCAAGGTTTAGAAAATCGTCATCAACCACCATCAGCTATAAAAAATAAGATAGAAATGTAAAATCTTTTTGGATTTTCTAAAGTTTATGTTAAAACACACCTAAAATCTTTTTGAGTTTTGTAATTTTTGACGAGAAATATAAAATGCAGAAATGTAAAGATAAAGCAGTAAATGTTTTGGGATTTCCGGTAAAGGGATCATATCAGTTATTGAGAAATCTGATCACACCATTGAGCTTTTGATTATTATCATTAAAGACAATGTGTGATCTGGCAATTGCTGGTATTGTGATCCACATAAACTCACATGCAAACTTTTGTGCAGTGCTTTAGACTGATACGATTATGTATAGTGGAAACATAATTGCCTGTGGTTCCCATGCACACGACATACTCCCGTATCAAGAAGTAAATGCACAAAGACTCATTGTAAAGCGTGATTATGCTTTCGTCGTCTGTAATTTACAAGGTATGAGGCACAATGGTATACAGGTCAGCAAATTATTGCAGCAAAGTAACATGTGCACTCTACCAGGTTGAGGACTAATATTAATCATGATTTGCATTAGTGATTAATACGATGTAATAGATAATCTTTGATTATCATACAACATGGAAAGTTCCTCAATTCGGTAACTTTAGGATTTGGCTTAAAGATCTTTTATAAAGACACCCTATCTGATCTAGGTCCGTAATGACTTACAGCAGAAGATCAGAGAGGCTATCCCCAGACAACTAAAAACATAACGACCCAAAACCTCCGAGTTTTGTACAAATACCCTATCAAACGAAATTCCGGTACTAAGACCATATGCCAATGAGGAGTTCATCCACACAACAAGTTGTTTGATATGTATGTATCAGGCACGCAGTAATAGGTCTACGAAGCCTATCAGCACATCGCACAGACTCAGACACACGCCCTATATAGCATTACATTTTTTAGAATGTGTCAGATCCCCACTAATGTACTATCATTTCCCCTTTTTCTCCAGGAAATCATTTTTGGTTTTTCTGATTTTTATAAATTTTTGAATTTACTGTTCCCAAGGATAAGCTGGAGCATTTTAAATATGTGACTGCCCAGATATCGTTTGTTCACAGAAATCTGACGGCATTAATCTAAGGGAAGAAGATATAGCAGTTAGCAAAGAAATTTTCTAATTTTTATGGATTTTGAAATTTTTCAATGTTTTTGGTTTTTCAAATTTTTCTGAAAAACAGTAAAACTAAACTAAAAAGCGATAAACTGAGGTGGTGATCAGTCTTGTTTTTCTTTAATACCGTTGGCTTTCAAAAGATATTCAAATCTTGATTTATCAAAAGCTTTGGTAAAAAGGTCTGCGCGTTGGTAATCAGTGTGGATTTTGACCATATCGATCAACTCTTTAGCATAACAATCACGAATAAAATGGTACTTAATCCGGATATGTTTAGCCTTTGAGTGATTTACTAAGTCTTTTGTTAATGCGATTGCAGCTTCATTATCACAGTAAATAGGGGTTTTAAGAAATTGCAAACCGTAGTCCACCATCTGTTGTTGGATCCAAAGAACCTGTGAGCAGCAACTCGATGCTGAAACGTATTTTGCTTCACATGTGGATAATGCAACTGCGGTCTGTTTTTTGCATTGCCAGGTACCTAGCCTGCTCCCCATAAACTGGCATCCAGCTGTTGTGGATTTGCTGTCTTTGTCACAGCCGCCCCAATCTGCATCACTAAAAGCAATTAGGTCAAAATTATCATCATTAGGGTACCATAGTCCTCTCGACGGACAACCCTTCAGATATCTAAGGATACGTTTGACAGCTGCAAGATGACTCTGTTTCGGCTTCGATTGATAATGTGCACAGAGACATGTGGCAAACATTATATCAGGTCTGGAGGCGGTGAGATACATCAGAGATCCAACGATTGCTCTGTATGTAAAAGGATCAGTTAACTCCCCCATAGCGTCAACTCCAATCCCGCGATTAGGTTGTATTGGGGTATCCATCGGCTTCGAATCATCCATCTGGAATCGGCTCAAGACTTCAGAAACGTATTTTGTCTGGTGAATAAAGATCCCCGTTGGTCTTTGTTCCACCTGCAAGCCTAGGAAATACTGCATCTCTCCCATCGCGCTCATCTCGAACTTTTCCTGCATAACACGTTCAAATTCTCTGCACAGAAGTTCGTTAGTAGACCCAAATATAATATCGTCAACATAAATCTGGACTAGAAGCAAGTCATCGCCTGTTCTTTTAGTGAACAGTGTGCAATCTACCAAACCTCGCTTGAATCCTTTTGAAAGAAGATACGTGCTCAGCTCCTCATACCATTGCCTTGGAGCTTGGTGCAACCCGTAGAGAGCTTTGTTCAGAACGTAGACCTTATCCCGGGTAATAGGATCTTCAAAGCCTGGTGGTTGACCTACGTATACTTCCTCCTTGACCACACCGTAAAGAAATGCGCTCTTGACATCCATTTGATACACCTTAAATTTCTTGAATGATGCAAACGCCAGAAACATTCGGATTGCCTCTAAGCGTGCAACTGGTGCATAGATTTCGTTGTAATCGATTCCCTCCACTTGATGAAATCCTTGTACAACCAAACGAGCTTTGTTCCTTACGATCACTCCTCTATCATCCTTTTTGCATTTGAAAACCCACTTCGTTCCAATCTTCTATCTTCCCGGGGGCAAATCTGTCAGTGTCTAGACGCCAAGTTTCTGGAACTGCAACAACTCCTCTTACATTGCTTCTACCCAAGCGTCGTCCAAAAGAGCGTCCTTGTAAGTTCGCGGCTTCACCTGCGAAACATAACAAGCAAAAGACCAGTCATTCTGAAAACCAGATTTTTGTATTTTGGCATATAAAGCAAGATTGCCAAGGTTTTCCGGTGAGTTAGCATTCCTCAATTGTCCTCTTGTCATCACACTGCTACCAGGATCACCAATAACCTGCTCAATCGGGTGAATTCGATGTATCCGAGATTCTGGATAATCGGGTACTTGGACTCCCGTCTGAGTAGTTAAGTTCTCTGCTGAAACCAGATCATTACCCACATTCGATGTTGAAGCACCATTTGTAGTTGTGTTCACTGGTGGTGTCACTGTAGCATTATCTAAGATAGCTTCGCTTGTAACATCATCGTCGTCATCTTCTGATTCTGATGAATTCAACGTTGTGGAAGCTTCTTGAAATACCTCTTCTTCAACGACAGGAACATTGGTATCATTAGAAGCTACTTGAGGATTCACGGTGATCGGACGCACCAACGGTGATGTCACTGCGTTTTCGACCTCGTAATATAAACGTAATACAGCCTCTTCAACCAAGCTATCTAGGTTGAATGATTCAAAGAAATCTTTGTAATCAAACATCCAGTCTGGACCGCTTCCCTGTAAATTCTGAGTATACCGTTGCACTTCAACGTTAGCCCACTCCTCGACCTGACGAGTTCTTTTGTTGAATACCCGTTTGAGCGGGGTTGCATATCCAACAAAGTATCCTTCCTCAGCCTTCGGTGCGAACTTCTCAGATGGATTAATGTTGGGTCTGCTGACCTGGAGAAGAACAGATGATTAGAAAGCCAAAACATGCTATCAGTTTGATCCTTGAATAAACAGTCTTTACAACTTACTTCTCCCAAAAGACTGCTGACCCTAACTACTGTTCTATCCAAACAACTGCTCAACAACTGCTGATACAAAGAACTGCTGAGGAAACAACTGATGAAGAACAACTGCTGACCAAAGGTCTGATGAAGAACAACTGCTGATACAAGTACTGAAGACCAAAGCACTGCTGGAACCAACAACACTTAGGCTCCAGCAGTGGATACAAGACCATCAGAGTTTATCTTCAACAGATGTTTAATATCAGTGCTTTCAATGTAACAGTAGTTTGTAATAGGCAGATGTTTACGTTTGTTATTCTGTTAGAGGTCACTGTCTTAGGTGACGTCAGCCTAGGTCATCAGTGCTTTGAGTCTGTCTATAAATAGAACAGTGCTTGTACTGTTCTATTGCATCACACACACAAACATTCTCTCAGACAAACACTGTGTGATCAGGCTGAGGGGGAGTATTTGTACGATTGTAATCTTTTGGATTAATGAAAGCTTTCAATCTGAAAACATTTACTCTCTTGTTTTGATTAACAGTTTATTATTTCATTGCACTTTCATTCTATATTCATTTCATATCTATCATATTTGGTTAAACATAATCAAAACAAACAAACTCAGATCCTAACAATTGGTATCAGAGCCAGGTTAATTAAATTCGATCTAACAAATCAATTTAATAATCAGCTCACAATTATTGATATCGTTTGTCTGTTAGATTGAAAACAGAGTAATAGTTTAATTTCGTTTCAACCGTTTTTAAACAGACTTTGTTTTTTGAAAAATCAGAGAATGGCTTCTATCAATCACGATCCACATAACACTGGCACGAACAACAAGCCACCGATGCTTGTCAGATCTGAATACAATATCTGGCAACGTCGGATGAGCCATGTTCTAGCTCAACAAAACACTGGGTGTTGGAAGTCGGTTATCTTCGGACCACATGTTCCGACTGTGCCGAGTACTGAAGATCCCAAAGTGTTTGAACCAAAGAAACTTGAAAACTACTCCGACCAGGATTTTCAGAAAATTGAGCTAGATGCTAAGGCCTTCAGTATTGTGGCCATGGCTCTACCCAATGATATATATGCTGGGTTGTTACACTGTAACAGTGCAAAGGAGTTGTGGGATGCACTGAAAGAACAGTTTGGTGGGACTGAGGAGGTTATTGAAAACAATCGTGAAATACTTAACCAACAATATGAAACATTTAGTCATGTCAAAGGAGAGTCATTAACTCAACAGTTTGAGAGATTTAATTGCTTAATTAGTGAACTAAAATTGGTTGGTCTTACTTACCCTCATTCAACCTTGAACCATAGGATTTTAAGATCATTACCAGACAAATGGGACACTATTGCTATTGTAATGAGAAACTCAATAGGATTTAAAGACCTATCACTAACCCAGCTTCATGGTAAGCTCTTGACCTATGAGAGAGAGCTTAACCAGAAAAAGAAGCTCCAGGACTCTGGAAAAGTGTCTGATGACTATGTGTTTGGGAATACAGCACTTTTGGGTCATGATGAGGTGCCTGGAAACACAAAGGATCAGAGTTATGATCATTTTATTGACATAACTTCAGGTTTTAACTCAGGTTTTAACTCTGATTCTTATTCACCAAACTATGCTTTCACAGCAAGTGGTGGTGATATCCAGGCATCTGACAATATATCCTTTGAGTATGATGACCTGAAATACTTTGACCCTGATGATTTGGAAGAAATGGACATTATGCACCAATTGGCCCTTCTCAGTGTAAGAACTAATAATTTTTACAAGAAAACTGGTAGAAGGTTTCCAGGGTTGACTGGCAGATCTAAGGTTGGGTTGGATAAATCAAAGATCAAGTGTTATAAATGTCATAGGTTTGGTCATTTTGCTAGGGAATGTAGGGGTCAACATGGTACACCTATGATAACCTATCCAAATCAAAGACCACAGACCAACACTTATCAGAATTCCTATAATGCCCCTGGACCAAATGTGCAAAACACTGCTCATTTTGCACAGTCCTCAAACACTGTTCCTGTCCAGTTTGTCCAACCCACTGTTCCTCAGATCCACTATGTGCAAACACCTGTTGCTCAAGCACCTGTGCAGACGACTGTTGCTCCATCCTCTGCTCCTGCAGAGACCAGTCAACAGAGCTTCTTTACACAAGGCTTTGTTGATTGGAGCAGTCTACCTGATGAGCTAACAGATGAGAATTTTGCACTAGTTGCCAAAGCTGAAAATGAACCAGAAAATTTTTGTTTCATGGCTATGGTAGATGAGATTGAATCTGAGGAGGTGGTAACTGAATCTGATGTTGTGACTGATGATGTTGTTAGTGAAGTTGTTACAGGTGAAAAACCTGAAGAAGAGGTTGTGAATCTCTCAGATCCCTGGGGTGCATCTGATGACTGTGAGTGCAAGTGTGATTGTGCATTGATGGATGCTGCTAAGGTATCTCCTCAAATTCTTAAAGAGTTGTGTTCTGACAAATGTGTAATAGCATTTGCTAACATCAAAGAGGTGAATGAAAACCTTAGAAAGAAAATTTTGGATGATGAAGTTAAATTTGAAAAACTCACAAAAGATTTGAAAACAAGTTTAACTGCAAAAGAGTCTGAAATAAGCAGCTTAAAACATGAAGCAACTATAACCAAAGACCAGCTCCAAACTATGATAACAAAATATCAAAGTTGTAAAAGTGAGCTTGAGTCCACCCAAGTTGAATGTAAGAAATGGGTGGAATCATGTAGAGGATTTGAGATGCTACTCAACAAACAAACCAAAAGTCATGTGAAGTTTGGCTTTGGTTTTGCAACCACTGCTCCATCTTTTGAAAACACTGACACAAAGAGTCAAAAGTCTGTTGAGATAGTACCAACAAACCTGCAGGGTCAAGAGATTAAAATCACTGAACCAAATGGTAAGAAAATTGTTCTTGAAAAACCAGAAGGTTCCTCATCTTTTGCTGAACTTGAAAAGTATGAATTTAAACCTACTTGGTCTGATGAGTGTGATACTCTTGAGAATTTCAAACCTGTTGATTTTAAAACACCTGAGGGAAAGACAGCACCTCAGGCAAAGGTCATTCCCCTGAAAGATCTTCCAGCAGATGCTCAAACATCTGCTGAAAAGAAGACTGAAAAAGGGAAGAAGAAAGAAAAGACTGTCAACTTGTTCTGTGATTTTTGTGAAAAGAAGAATCATGTCACCAAAAACTGTTTTCTTCTAAAAGCATATGATATTAACAAAGGAACAAGTGAATGTGATTCCAAAGCCACATGCTCAATATGTGGGAAAAAGAATCACGGGACCAAAGAGTGCTTGTATCTCAAAAATTTTGATGTAAAAATACAAGAATACAAAGCTAAAACTCTTGCAAACCCTGTGGTTAGTACTCCAAAAGGAAAGCCCAAACAGACCTTCACCCCTGTCAAAACATCTGTTACAAAAAGGCTTGAAACATCTGCTTCTAGAGATGTCCAAGTAACAGATGCTCCACCCACAAGCAAATACCCAAGAGGTTATGGTCAACCTCCATGTCACAGTCTGCCACATGTTTATGAGGAGCCAAAGAGACCCTCTAAACCAAGAGTGAACAGAAATCCATATGGGTATTATCATCTGTCAGGAAGTGATCAAACAACTGCTGCCCCAAGTGTTGACATTCAAGCACTGGCAAATGGTCAGCAGCAGTTGTTGACCTTAATTCAGAAATTGGTCCAAACCACTGATCACCTTCCAAAGCTTGAGTCTGAAAGGTCTGAGGACCCATCCAAAGCCAACTTGGCTTTGGACACTCACCAAAACTAATCATTTACTGACGTGCAGGGAGCTTCTGCTTGTTTAGATAGTCTTTGGTATGTAGATAGTGGAGGTTCCAGGCACATGACAGGATGTAGAGCCCTGCTTCTGGGCTTCTTGGCTCATGGAGGGGGTGATATATCCTTTGGTAATGATTCTAAAGGTAAGGTGTTGGGTTCAGGGACTGTACAGGTTGGAAAACTCAAGTTTGAAAATGTCAATCTTATTGATAATCTCAAGTTTAATCTTCTGAGTGTTTCACAAATGAGTGACAAAGGTTATGGCTCATTTTTCACAAAGAAAACTTGTAAGATTATTGGGCCAGAAGTGGTGAAAAAGATTGATACCATTATTGCTGAGAGCAAAGCACAACTTGTTGCTCATAGAAGTGGCAATGTGTATGTTGTTGATATGTTAAAGGACAATCCTATGGCAAATGTCTGTCTGTTTTCTGCTGCCTCCACTAAGGAGATAGAATTGTGGCATAGGAGATTGGGTCACACCAACCTTAATACTATCAACACACTCTCCAAACAAAGCCTTGTCAGAGGTTTACCATCAAAAGAATTTAAATGTGATGAGCATTGTGTTTCTTGCTTAAAAGGGAAACAACATAAAAGCTCTTACAAATCCATTGATGAGTCCAAAACTAGTCAGTGTCTACAACTGTTGCACATGGACTTGTTTGGACCTGTTAAAATCATGAGTCTAAGAAGAAAGAGATTTTGTCTTGACATAGTTGATGATTTTTCTAGGTTTACATGGACTTACTTTTTACATTCTAAGGATGAGACTGCAGGTATATTGAAGGACTTTGTCACCAAAGTTGAAAAGCAATATGACTTGCCAGTAAAAGTCTTCAGGAGTGACAATGGAACAGAGTTTAAAAATAAGGAGTTGGATGACTTCTGTGTGTCAAAAGGGATTGTGAGGCAGTTCAGCATCCCAAGAACACCAGAACAAAATGGGGTAGTTGAGAGGAAAAATAGAACTCTTATAGAAGCTGCAAGAACCATGCTAGCAGATTCTGGTTTGCCACTGTCCTTTTGGGCAGAAGCTGTAAACACTGCTTGCTATGTTCAAAACAGAGTTTTGATCAACCCCAGACATCAAAAAACTGCTTATGAAATTTTGTTCAAAATCAAACCATTAATCTCATTTTTCAAAATCTTTGGCTGCCCATGTTTCATTTTAAATCTCAAAGATTCCATTTCAAAATTTGCAGCCAAAGTAGACTGTGGTTATTTTCTGGGATATTCTTCTACTGCTAAGGCCTACAAAGTGTTTAACACAAGGACTAAGACAATAGAAGAAACTCTGAATGTAAAGTTCAATGAACTTTCATCTCTAAAAATCCCTGCAAACCCTGCTGAACTATTTGATTTAGATAAATTCAAATTTGAAGATATCACTATTAAAGCTAACAATGCAGGTATTTCACAGTCTCCACAGCAAGATTACAGAACAGATGTTGTGATCCCCAGTCACTACAAAGTCTATTCTGCCTCAGAGGAAGCAGCTGTTCAAAACAATTGTCAAAACTCTGCCACAGCTGTGTCAACCACTGTTGGCCAGTCTTATCCTCAAACCACTGCCTCACCCCTCACAACCACTGACCTATCATCTGCTGACAAAAGTCAATCATCTGTTGACAAAAGTCAGTCAAGTTTCACACCACTTGGACCCATCCCTCCATTACCATTCCAAACATCTGATGGCACTACAGAAGTACCAACAGATGTTACACCAACAGAGTCACCAAACCTCTGTCCATCACCTCAAAATGCCATTGTTCCATATCAAGGAGATCTTATTTACTTAAGAGCTCATCCACCAGACCAGATCATTGGCAACATCAGAGAGGGTGTGCTCACAAGAAGCCAATCCTCAAATATCTGTCTTTTTGCAGGCTTCTTATCCCTCACACAACCTGTCAAGTACCAAGAGGCACTGAAAGACAACAGTTGGGTAGAGGCCATGCAGGAAGAACTCCTTCAGTTCAAAAGACAACAAGTATGGGAGCTTGTACCACTTCCTAAGGATGTTTGTCCTATAGGAACAAAGTGGGTCTTCAAAAACAAGACTGATGAAAGGGGTATTGTTGTCAAGAATAAAGCCAGGCTTGTGGTTCAAGGCTTCAGACAAGAAGAAGGAATAGATTATGATGAGACTTTTGCTCCTGTAGCAAGACTAGAAGCCATCAGACTCTTTTTAGCCTTTGCTGTCAACCACAACATAAAGGTGTATCAGATGGACATCAAATGTGCCTTCCTTTATGGCAAAATTCAGGAGGAGGTCTATGTATGTCAGCCACCTGGTTTTGAAGACACATTCCATCCTGACTATGTCTACAAGCTCAACAAAGCTTTGTATGGACTTAAACAAGCACCAAGGGCCTGGTATGAAACTCTCTCCACATTTCTCTTATCCATTGGTTTCACAAGAGGTAAAATTGACAAAACTTTATTTCTTAAATGGAAAGGGAAACACTTAATGATTGTTCAAATATATGTGGATGACATCATTTTTGGATCCACATGTAACCAAATGTGTGAAGAGTTCAGAAAACTCATGACAGCAGAGTTTGAGATGAGTGCCATGGGTGAGCTTCAGTGTTTCCTTGGTCTTCAAGTGAAACAACTGCAAAATGGCACATTCATTCACCAAAACAAATATGTAAAGAACTTATTAACCAGATTTGAGATGAATGATTGTAAGCCATGTAGCACACCCATGAGTACAGTCAAGCTGCTCACTATTGATGACAAGGATGAACTGGTTGATCAAACACATTATAGATGTATGATTGGGTCTTTATTGTACCTAACTGCATCTAGGCCAGACATTATGTTTGCTACCTGTGTCTGTGCCAGATCCCAGGCTTCACCCAGAAAGTCAAACCTTATTGCTGTGAAAAGGATATTCAGATATCTCAAAGGTGCTCCCACACTTGGTATCTGGTATCCTGCTAATGGAAACATTGAGCTTTCAGGTTATTCAGATAGTGACTTTGCTGGCTGTCATACCACAAGAAAATCCACTTCAGGAGGGTGCCAATTTCTAGGGAATGCCTTAGTTTCATGGCAAAGCAAAAAGCAGGCAGCTGTTTCAACTTCAACTGCTGAAGCTGAATACATTACTGCTGCAAGCTGTACAGCCCAACTCATGTGGCTTCAAAATCAACTACTGGATTTTGGGATAACTGCACTTAGGACTCCACTCATGTTGGACAGTCAAGCTGCTGAAAATATCATCAAGAATCCAGTCTCTCATTCCACTACCAAACACATTGACATAAGACATCATTTTGTCAGAGACAGCTATGAAAAAGGTTTGATTTCTTTACACCATGTTCCAACAGAGGATCAGTTGGCAGATGTGTTAACAAAAGCTTTAGACACATCTACCTTTACAAATCTGATTTCCAGAATTGGTATGTTAAACATGGATTAAACAAATAAAGTTTCAATAAATCTTAATAAAATGTTTCTGCCAATCAAATTTTTAAATAGCTGTTTGGTTGAAAAATCTGTTTATAACATCTGATCAGATAAAACAACCACTGTTTCATTCATATCCACTGTTGGTTGAAAAGTCTGTTTCAAAACATCTGATCAGATAAAACAACTGTTAGTTGAAAAATCTGTTTCAGAACATCTGTTCAGATAAAACAACTGTCCGCTTATATATATATATATATATATATATATATATATTATATAAAAAAAAACAGTTGGACCCATCAGCTGTTTGTATCAGTTGTTTGTCAAAAACAGCTGTTATCCACCAGATGTTTCATCCATCAGATGATTGCCACGTCTGCTCATATAAGCAGAGGTTTGGCCACATCAGCGGTTTCATTGAGCCTATAAAAACCCTGTTTTCCACAACAAACGTTACACTGTCTCATTGTATTCAAAATACTGATAACCGCCTTCTTCATTCTCAAACCCTCCATCAATCTTCTATCATCCTCACCTTCGAAATCCATTACAATGGATCTTCAAGCCAAAGCTACACACAATTGTCTCCCCTATCTGATCAAAACAGATGACAACACTCCATTTCATTCCACCATCGACATTTTCCTTAACTCCAAATACTTACCCATCCTAACCGCTAACGCCCCCATTTATCTTGACACACTCCAAGAATTTTGGTTGAATGCTGAGTTTCTACTACAAGACAAAAAGCCTACTTCCATTATTTCCAAAATTGGAGAAACCAGTATCGTCATTACCCCTGAAACCATATCCACAACCTTCACACTGAATGACCTGGCAGGTAAGGATTCCTTTACTAAAACAGAGCTTCACACTGAGTTCCAAGAAAGAGGGTATGATGGTCAGATGACTGGATCAACTCTTTTCAAAAAGTTTTTCCCTCCAGTCATGAAATTTTTCTTCCATACTCTTCTTCTTTGTGTCTCTGCTAAGTCCACATCCTTTAATGAAATCCCATTGAGGATGCAATATCTGGGTTATGCCATGTTGTCAAACTCTGACTTCAATCTTTCCCAGGGATTGTTCATGGACTTGGTATCAAATGTGAAAGCAGTCAAGTCTGGGTCAAACAATGCTTTTCTTATTTACCCAAGAATTCTTAGTGTAATCTTACAAAAAGTCTTACCAGAAAAAGTTTTCAAAAAGGGTGAGGCTATGCAAATGAAAAGCTTAACTGATGAAACTTTCACAAGAATGCTGGGTGGAAGCACCCAAGAAAAAGTGTCTAAAGTGTCAAAAGTTTCTAAAACACAAACAAAGAGGACAAAGGCAACAACTGTTGTCAAAACCTCTGTTGTTGAGCCCACTGCTCCTGGTGATCATGGCACTACATCCAGTGCTGTGAAACCCACACCAGCCACTTCCAAAAAGAAACATCCATCCACAAAAACCACCACTCAACCACAAATGAGGCTTCTGGATGTTGAGGTACCAGAAGAAACCTCTGTTGCACAACAAATGCAACCTGAAACCACTGTTGTTACTTCCTCACAACAGTTGGACATACCTCCACCGGACCAAACTCCTCATGAATCCTCTCAAAAGGATCATGTTGCAAGCCAAGGGGACACACATCATGATACATTTGAGTCACTTGACCAAATGTTCACAAGCCCCTCTCCCAGGGCTAATTCTCTTGTTACTCCTCCACCCTCACCATCACATGTCCCACAAACAATGCAACCTCTGTTTGAAGCAATTGACAAATCTCAGGAAGATCCCAGTTCCTCTCTTCCACCTATCACTGAGAGTATACTCCAACAAGTGACTGGTCCTGAGAATATACAATCTGCTATCCCACAAACAGAAGAGGAGGTTACACCACCTGAGTTCAATGCAACTCTAGGTGAGTTTTCAAGTGGAGCAGCCACTACTGATGTAGAGACCACTGTCTCACATCAGGACAGTGATTACATAGCTAAGACTCCCTTGAAGGCAACAACTGTTGAAGCCACTATAGTGTCTCCAAAAACAGTTGGAAGTCCCCAGTACCAAGACAAAGGGGCATCTGATTCACCTATTAGGCCTGAATCAGGTAGAACTACCACTGGTAGGGACTCAGATGATCCTATTAATTTAGGAGATGGGTCAAAATACCAAGAATTGACGGACAGAGTTTCTGTCATTGAAACCTCTGTTGCTGACATCAAATCTGATGTCAAGCTTATACTAAGCTCAATTGCAGATCTTTCCAAAAGTCAACCATCCACAGCTGATATAGCCAGTGAGTTATGGAAATCCGTTTCCCCCATCATCATAGCTCACAGAAAACTGGCTGATCAGACACATGAAACTTACATGGCTGAGATCAGAAATATGGTAGATGCAAGGTACAAAGATACCCATGCTGATATCAAAGCCATCAAGGACCACCTGCTGAAGACTACTGGCTCTGCCCCTACCACCATCCTCAGGGATGAAAATGATGATGATTTCACGGCTGATGATGCCAAAAAGGGGGAGAGTGGCAGAGATAGGCTACCAAAACTAGATCCTTTTGGTTGTCCTCCTTCTCAAAAAGGCCAAGCCAAGTCTGCCAAGAAACCAGAGTCTACCAAATCAGCTCCACAACAACAAGTTCCACAACAACAACAAGCAACAACAGCACCACCACAACAACCACCACAACAAACCACTGAGAAGAATAAAGCAGTAGATGACTCTGCAAACATAGAAGCTGAAAAGGCTGCTCAAGAGAAACAGAAAAGAGCTGACACCTTGGAAGTTAAAGCAGAGTCATTAATTGAACTCAAAAAGAAACAACAAAGGGAAACTGAAGATGTGGGATCCTCTAAAAGGATGAAAAGGCCTGCCAAGCATGTTAGAAAACCACCATCTAAGTTGAACACCTCTGTTGATAAAACCACTGCTACTGAAACCACTGCCACCCAAAACACTGAAACTACTCAAAACACTGCTACCCAAACCACTGCACCCAAACCAACAAACACACCTGAACATACAACCACCAAACATACATCACCAGCTAAATCCCAAACATCTACTGGTCCTACTAAAAGGCCAACAGATGTTAATCCAACCACTGCTACCAAATCACCATCACCAAAAATCATGTACACAAGGAAGAGAAAATCAACCTTTGTTGTACATGATGAAAACATACACACATCACCAACCACCACTTCAACTGCCCAATCCACTCCTCCCATCACAGCTATTCCAATCACATCATTCTCACCACACACATCCAAGTTCAGATCCCATAGACCACCACCAACCATTACACCATTGGTTGTTTAGTATCCCCTTGAACTTGATCTACTCAAGGGGGAAATACAATCCTTCTACAATACTGAACAGCCATCAGAAAGATCCTTCCCATCTCTCCCAAACTTCCCTGTTCCCCTCAACCTTGATAAATATCTGAAATACAAGGGTGAACAGGTGGATGCCATCATTAAGGAGAAATGCAAAGGGAAGGATGACAGGACTGCTCAGGGCATCCATTCAGCAGAGCTTAGCAAACTCAGAAGGATTGAAGATTTTGCTAAGACCCTGAGTAATTCCATGTCCTCCATGCCTCTCAGTGTAGATTTGGAAAAGGAGGTAAGGGAATCTCTTCTTGAACAGATAATGGCAACCAAGCCTTACAAAGCAAACAAAAAGCAGTTCAATGGTTGGACTACTCATGCTTTGAGAGAAGAACTACTCAGGATTGAAGAAATGGCCAAAGACCCCAAGGCTAAAGTCTCCACTCCTAACTTTGGCAAAGGCAGAGACCCAGTCAGAGCCTTGAAATTCAAAAGGATGAGGCAGGAGATTGTAGCTGCCAACTATGGGGAGATGAGGTCAGTTTCCAGATGGTCAGAGTTAAGGCTGGTTGAAACTTACAAAAGTCTGGAAGAAAATAGGAAGAAAGATCCCAGCCTTCCAAGAAAACCAATTTACACTGATGAACCAATGATGAAGAGACCCCAACAGACCTTTAACTTGGACAGCTTACTTGAAACCTCTGATCTCACAACTGCTGCAAGACAGTTCAAGAAGCAGAAGGAGATGTCTGAGGAAGATCAAAGAATGTTTGCTGATACATTCATCAAGGAAGGGCTCTTCAATCAAATACACTATTTCTCTGATCCTACAACAGAGAAGCTCAGAGAGCTCATTGGAAGACCTCCTTCACCCAACTCATCAAGAATAAAAGTTCATCTCAGCAAATCCACTGACTCAAAAATTCTAAAGTGGAAAGTCAACAAAGACAACCACGAATTGACATTGCTCAGGTCAGATGGAAGGGTTCAGAAGATCAGCATGGATGATGCTTACAGCCTATGTGCAGAAGATCACCAAACACTGCTAAATCTGGATCTAGAAAGAGATGAAGAAGACTTATTTGCTCTGAACTTTGAATTACAATTCAAAGGTCAAATCAGAGAAAGTCTGATGAGGAATAAAGATCAATAAATAAAGCTGAGTTTTGGCATCATCTGTTCTAGGGGGAGATTGTTGGGTCTGCTGACCTGGAGAAGAACAGATGATTAGAAAGCCAAAACATGCTATCAGTTTGATCCTTGAATAAACAGTATTTACAACTTACTTCTCCCAAAAGACTGCTGACCCTAACTACTGTTCTATCCAAACAACTCCTCAACAACTGCTGATACAAAGAACTGCTGAGGAAACAACTGATGAAGAACAACTGCTGACCAAAGGTCTGATGAAGAACAACTGCTGATACAAGTACTGAAGACCAAAGCACTGCTGGAACCAACAGCACTTAGACTCCAGCAGTGGATACAAGACCATCAGAGTTTATCTTCAACAGATGTTTAATATCAGTGCTTTCAATGTAACAGTAGTTTGTAATAGGCAGATGTTTACGTTTGTTATTCTGTTAGAGGTCACTGTCTTAGGTGACGTTAGCCTAGGTCATCAGTGCTTTGAGTCTGTCTATAAATAGAACAGTGCTTGTACTGTTCTATTGCATCACACACACAAACATTCTCTCAGACAAACACTGTGTGATCAGGCTGAGGGGGAGTATTTGTACGATTGTAATCTTTTGGATTAATGAAAGCTTTCGATCTGAAAACATTTACTCTCTTGTTTTGATTAACAGTTTATTATTCCGCTGCACTTTCATTCTATATTCATTTCATTTCTATCATATTTGGTTAAACATAATCAAAACAAACAAACTCAGATCCTAAAAATTAAGCATAGTACAAGGAGCTCCAAACGATTCTAGATACTCTAAATTCGGCTTTTGACGATTCAACAACTCATAAGAAGTTTTTCCAAACTTCTTCACCGTTAAAACATGATTAAGAGTATAACAAGCTGCGTAAATTGCTTCGTTCCAGAACATTACTGGAAGATTTGAGTCCGCAAGCATTGTCCTCGCCGTTTCAATTAGAGTCCTGTTTTTATGTTCCGCGACACCGTTCTGTTGTGGGGAATACGGAGCACTGTATTCATGATGGATTCCTTTGTTTTTACAAAGATCATCCATCTGTGCATTTTTAAACTCCGTCCCATTATCACTCCTAATCCTTTTGATCTTGAGACCATAGATATTTTCCAGACGAGTGAACAGAACTTTCAAATTATCAAACGTGTCGCTCTTTCTGTGTAAGCACATCACCCATGAAAATCTTGAATAATCATCAGTCACCACAAGACAGTATAACTCCCCAGCATGACTCTTACGTTTGACCGGTCCGAACATATCCATGTGCAAACGTTCAAGTGGCAGTTCAACGGAATTAACTTTCTTTGGCCTATGGGATTTTTTGTACTGCTTACCCTTTTTACAACTCACACACTTGTCATTTAAGTGAAAATGTTTTACGTTCACGCCTGTGACAAGTTTATTCTTCACTAATTGATTCATCTTTCTGAGGTGAATGTGTCCCATTCTCCTGTGCCACATAATGGATTCTTTTTCTGTAGCCTTGGAGAGGAAACACGTAACTTGGCCTTGGGTGGTCATGGCTTTTGACATATCGAGAATGTACAAGTTGTTCACTCTCGGCGCCTTTATCATCACCCACTCTTTTGGTAATTCAAAACCCGGCTTGAGTATGTAGCAAGATTTGTCATCAAAGTACACAGAAAATTGCTTGTCACAAATTTGACTGACACTCAACAGATTGTAATCTATCTGCTCCACATAAGAAATTCTCTCGAAGCTCACAATTCCATTGCTCACACTACCCTCCATGGTAATATAGCCTCCTTTGTTCCCGGCAAACGCTACATAACCTCCATTGATGTTTCTAATATCAAAAAGTAGCGAAAGATCCCCTGTCATGAGACCAGAAGCTCCACTGTCAACAATCCAAAGACTGCTCACTGGGCCAGCTGAAGCTCCCTGCACATATCAAGTAAAGAAGTTAGATTTTTCGGGGGACCCAAGCCTGTTTGGTCTTGGTTCTTTGAATAGATTGTTTCAAAAATTCAGATTTTTCAGATTTTTCACAAACATCTTGATTTTTCTCAACCTTTTTCTTTTCACACAAATCTTTCTCATTCTCAGATTTCACATTTTGTGAAGTTGAAGAACCCTCAGAACCCTTTGATGACCAAGATTGTTCAGTCCGTTTCAAGATCCGGATCTGAGATTTTGAGGTTTCAACCGGTTTCTTTACTTCATCCTTGAACGATACCTTCTTGGTTACCTTCTCGGATTTAACAGGGACATGTCCAACTGTTGGTTTAGGTTTAACAGGAACCTTTTTGTTCTCAACAGTTGCGTTCACCATTGGTTTCTTCAATGGTTTCTCAGTGGCTATCCGGTTGCGTCTATCATTTGTCATCGGACGATTTTCCCTCCTTTTGAAATAATTGCTTTGGTTATAAAAAGGTGCTGGTTGAGGGACAAACCGTCTCTGTGGATAACAATGATTATCAACCGGACAATCATACCTTTGCTTCATCTCCACCTCGTGCCTCTTGTGTCGTACATACGGGCAGTTTGCAAGTAAATGCCCCCTCTCCCCGCACTTAAAACACGCACGGTACTCTTCATAATTTTCCTTGATGTTCGACATAGAATAACTAGCGATAGGATATTGATCAACCTTACACTGTCTTCTTAAACTCTCAGGAGCGGGGTCCTTTGAGTAAGTCGGCTCAATAAAACTATTTGACTAATCTGTTGGTTTAACAAATTGTGTGACATTGACCTTTGGATCTTTAGGAATATCCGAATGAATTTTCTTTAAAATTGCTGGAGGAATATCATTTGTTCGCTCATGTTTCGGGAACCAAATGGTACTTTCCTGCCAGATCTTTTCAATTTTTGAATAATTTGCAAATTGAATCGGATATTCTTCATCAGACATGATCTTATCGGATCCTTGCATCCGATAGAAAACTTTGACAGGTTTATCACACGATTCATTTTCTTTTTCGTCTAACTTTTCAATTTTCTTCTCAACTTTCTTTTCAACAGACTTAACAACATTCTTTTCAACATTCTTAACAACTTTCTTTTCAACATTCTTTACTGATTGATTCTTTCTGTGAGCGTTAGCCATGGGATGGACAATCTGAGATGGTGAAACCGGTTCAGTAGTGATGATGTGATTTTCATCAGGAATATCACTCACTTTTTCAACAACCGTCTTAGACTGTTCATCCTCTTCATCAGAATCATCAGCAGCAACCACACCCTCATTATTTCCCAGAACAGGTCTAACATCAGAAGACGGGTCTCCCACACTGGATGTGTTTGACTCGTTATCCGATGTAGAATCAGATTTAACTGAGCTCTCCGGTGCTATTGCATGAAAATTATGGTTTTCAAACAACACCGGAGCTGGGACAGCTTTGTAGTTTGCACTACTAGACTATGATGGCTCTTCTATTATGTGGTCAACGACATAAGCAATATGCTTATAGCTCTCAAGCTTTTTGTTAACTTTCTCTGCAAAGCACTTGATGGTGGCCATTTCCAATTTTGTGTTTTCTAAATCATTGATATAGTTATTTATGGCCATTTGTTTTAAATACAAAGTCTTTTTCAATTCAGAAACATCTTTCTTATATCCATCAAGTACTCTGTTGAATTCTTTTGATTCTTTTTGATATAATTGACAGTTGATTTTTGCACTCTCAAGTTGAACCTTGAGTTGCTTATTTTCATCTGTCAATTTATCACAAGCTTTGCATTGTTTAACACAAGTTGAATTAGAATTAACAGTAGATTCAGCACTTACCTGTTTAGGAGGTTCTGTCATGGCCATCAGTGCAAAGTGCGCTTCCTTCCCAGCGAAAAACTTGGAATAATCAATTCTGGTGCAAGCGTCATCGACAATGCATGATTTCCGTGTCATCAAGAAGTCAGCTTCAGCAAGCAACTGGTCAATGTCGTCATCCAGTGAGTTAACACTAGATTCAGAGTCAGACTCACTCTCCTCATCAGAATAAGTAGAATCAAACTGCTCTGGAATATCAGCAACCGTATCCATAATCATTCCGGACTTCTTTTCTTCACAATCAACATTCATCTCATCATTCAACTCTTCAATCTTCAACTCACTCATCTTCTCATTCACAATCTCTTCTTCAACCTCCACCGGTTCATCCAAATTCATCTTCTGTGCCACACAAGCCACATTACCAGCTGTAATTTCTTCAACACCCAACTGCATACCGGTCTAATCAAAACCCTCGTCCTTCTGTATCACCAAAGCTTGATTTGGGTTCTCAGTTTGGGTTTGTGTGTTTGGTGTAGAAATGGAAATGATTGTTCGGTTTGAGTTCCGTTGTGTTTGGTTTTGGTTTTGTGTTGTGGATTGTCTAGCATTGTTATTTTGTTGGTTATTTTGGCGGTTTTGATAGTTGTTGTGAGGTTGAAAGCTTGAAATGTTGGGACTTTGGTATGATACTTGATTTTGATTTTGGGTTTGACGGTTTTGGTAAGTAGAGTTGAATGGATTTCTATTACCTTGTTGTGCGGGCTGTGTGCACTCTCTTTTGAAATGACCTTTCTCACCACAGTTGAAACAAGTGACTTTGGCTTTGTTGAAGCCATAAGTGGTGTTGGGAGAGGTCGAAAGGTCAGTTCTTCCAGTCTTTTGAATAAAATCAGTGGCTCTTCTCATGATACTTGCAAAGGCCCACTGTATATCCATCAATTCCATTTCTTCCTTGTCGATCTGTGCATAGTCCTCATTGGTCAAATTGTTGTTCCCAATTTGACTAGCAACCAAGCCATTGTATGATGCTACCATCGCTGAAACTAATGCTACATGTTGTTGGGCAATCTCAAAAGTAACATTGTTTAGATTTGATGTCTCCAACACAATCGGGCTTTGGTTAGTTTGACTTTGGTTAAGTTGCATTTGGTTCATTTGAGGATTATATGGTTGTTGTTGTTGAGGTTGGCTAGCAGAGTAACATGCTGCTTGTTGCATGGGTGAAAACGGTGGAATGTAAGTAGTAGTTGTTGGATATGATGGTGAGGTATATGAAGATGTTTGAGCAAGGTAATTGATTGGTTGTTTGGGTGGTTCAACAATGTTAGATACGCACACGATGTGTGGAGCAACATTAGAAGCAGAACTGGAAGTAAAATGAGAAGTAGATGTACCACCAAGATACAGTTCCGGATTCTGAGGAATTTGAGCCCTTTTTGCTTTCCTCTTCTCTTCCATCTCCTTGTTTTCCATTTTTTTAATGAACTCGTTGATAGTCCAATACTGGTACGCATCCTTCTCTTTTAACACCTCAATATGTTGGTTCCAGTATGGTGGCAATGCATCTGCAAACTTGTCCACCAATTCGGACATAGGTATGCTAATCTCATAGCTTGAAAGCTCTGTGAGTAAGTGGCAATACCTTGGGACCAATTCTTTCAACGTCTCGTTACCCATGTAACTAAAATTCTCAAACTCTTTCCGAAGCTCTTCCATCCTTAGCTTCCTAGTCTTCTCATTTCCATCATGCCTGTTTCTCAACATGTCCCATAGCTGTTTTGAAGTTGTGCAATAACCAAATTGATGCAGCAAATCAGTGTTAATAGCTTGGGACAATTGAGAAAACGCCTTCTTCTCAATAGCAAACTTTTTCTTTTCATCGTTTGCTAGATTCTCCAATGGAATAGGCTCTCCCGTGTTCTCCAAGATCGGAGCAACATAGCCTTTCGCAATCATCTGCCACGCCTCAGTTCCCTCTAAACCCATACCCTCCAAATAAATCTTGAATTTAGTCTTCCACGTGTTGTAGTCGACCATCTCCATAAGCTTAGGTGGACGGTTTCCACTCCCCGAGGACAAGTCATGAATAAGAGTTGATATGGCATTAGTCGTCTGTGAGTGAACCGCTGCTGCTGCTACTCCCCAATAATCACCAATCGGTTGCGGTTGTGGTTGCGCAACGTGTTGAGGAATAGTACTAGTCATTGCCATGTAGTTGATAGGTTGTGATGGTTGACTAGACTTTTGAGTAGCAACCGACCAAGGATCCATGGTTGTCTGCTGTTGTGGTATCGTGTTAGGTCTTGGTGTAGTAGGAAAGTTCCACATCTTGATCTGAAAATGATTAAACACGAAAAGATTATAAAAGTTTTAAACAGATTTCTCCTTCGTATGAGTCGAGTGGTCGAATGAGAGAAAATGTTCTCCTTCGACCGTTTGAAATGATACGAATGAGAGATATAACAAACACAAATCACTTTCAACCGTTTAACCCTTTTTTGACCGTTTGAATTTCACCTTTGACCGTCCGAATGGTCGAATGAGACAAATATGATCGAATGTACACCAATACACTAACAAACTCTAGATTCGACCACTTATACACCACCTTCGACCAAAAATCCTTTGGTTCGACCGTTTAACACACACGTTCGCCCATTCTCCCTAGGTTCGACCCTGCACTTTCAAAAACGGTTATTCTTTTGAAAATTAGTTAATTTTGATCAATTTTTTCAAAAGTTGAAAGAATTTGATGATTCTAATCAGGTTTTGATTCGGATTTGATTTGGAATAAGTTTATCAAAGAGAATTATGCATTTTATTCATGAAAACAAGCTCTAATCAATCAATTTATCACCAATTCAGTTTTATCAATGAAACCGGAAAGTTTTTGATCAAAATAGGGTCCAAATCAGCTGTAAAATTATCAATTTGTGGTTGTTTGATCTATAATGGCTCTGATACCACTTTGTATGTACTTAGGATCGTCAAATCTACAAAGAAAGTGATCAAACAAGTTTGATTCAGGTGCGGAATCCCTGAATCAATCACAAAATGATTATCGAACAATCAAAACACAGAAATCATCTTTCAAAGCTATTTCTCATTCATAAACAACTTGAATTACACGTTTTAATAATGTTTACAATCAAATTTAACGTCAAAATAAGTTGACACAAACATTAGGGAGAGACACAAAAACAGGAGGGAATAAAAATGATCAACTACTAACTTTCAAAAAGAGCTTAACCTATTTATAGGCCTGCACATTCGCCCATATTGCTTGGTCGAATGTGCAGGTTCGCCCAAACACCATGGTCGAACCAAGCTTTACATAAACATCTAAACTACATTCGCCCCTATCTCTCCTTCGCACTTTTTCTTCTCCTCCGCACCTTTGAAATCTTTCATTCGCCCCCTATTATCTCCTTCGCCCGTTCGACAAACAACAAAAACACATGTTAATTGTAATCCAAAGCATTAGTCGCACAAAATGCATCTACAAATGTTTATCTTGTTACTATCTATAACACACTATCTCATTAATTTGATAATCTTTCTCCTTTTTCAGGTTATAATTCTAGCTCCCTTTTAGGCGAGTTACCCCGGAATGGCAAGGCCGGTTGAGGCAACACCCGTGATTCTTCCGGTAAGCATTTTAGAAAAGTTTCTGAAAAAGAAAAGGTTAGTAACTATTTTTTTTACACATTTTATATATAGCTTACTATGAGGCCTTTATGCACATTTTGAAAGAAAAAAAATATAAAGCTGATAAAGTATACATTTCATTAAATAGGCAAAAGTTTTATTCTTTCTACTTAGAGAACTCTACAGAAAGAAGGTACGTTGTCGCCGTTTCCAGGTATCTTTTCAGGTTAATAGTGGTGTTCATGAAACCCAACTTATTATATTGATTATGTATGATAAGTTTTATTTGTGAAAAAACATTAGTATTAGGGAGGTTCCAAAAAGACATGAATTTGTACTCGGTTATTTATTGCAAAATGATGCAGATTTGTAGGCTATGGCTTGGTCAATGGTATTGGAGGTTATTGTATTAACTCATCTAGGAGAAACAAAATTACATGATGGTTCATTATGAGTTTGAAGATGAAATAAATAGGCCATGATCAAAGAAGAATCCAAGTCTCAAGTCACATTTTGTGGTTATATTATAAATATTTTGAAAGTGTGCTCATATAAATTCTTTTGTGCAGCACAATACTTTGGTGGTATTGTTCGCATCATTCTCAAACCAGTCAACTTGAGACTTGACGGCTTACACATTGGGATGCGAAAAAAAGTTGGATATCTAAAAATGCGGTTGCAATATATGTAAGTTTAGGTTTTCTTTTCTACCGCCAGGTATTCATGAATAGTAAACTGTTGAAGGTTAAAGACAGAAACACAAAAAGGGACATAAGGAAGGAGCTCAAGATGCTTTCTAAAGAAGAACGCTAGAGACAGCAACTGGATGTGACAGATGTTATAAAAAACGCAGATATCGTTTTAACATCTCTCACTGGTTCATTGTCAAAAAAACTAGATGACACTTCATTTGATCTTGTAATAATTGATGAAGCGATTCAAGCACTTTTAACATCAAGATGCTAGTTTAATTTTCTATCTCGATTTTTAGGTGTATTTTTCTTGTATGTACTTCATTAATTTAGTCACTTATGTTTCTATAATTGTTTTTGTATTTGTTTGTATACATTTAAAAATTATTATTTAAATAAATCGTGGTTATTATCCACACATTTGAATATCATAACACTTAATTTATGTGTAGGTAAACATAACTACTAACACATTATATGGTTTTTCTTACACATACTATGTGTAGGTAAATACCCAAATTTCTTGTAGTGTATACACAAGTTGTTATTGGAGATATTAATTGGGGCATTCCTAAATTGTTTTCTGGACTATTTAATGCTTATATTTTTCATGCATATTGGGTTTCAATTAAATGCCATTGATGTATATTTACTTGCTTTTTTTCTTAAAAAATATTATATTTTATTGTTTATATTTCTAGGAGCATTACAAGATGTAGTTTTGACTATTTGTTCCGTTTCGTTTTTAGCAAAATGTTTTAGTTATCCATTGAACCTATTTTCTAGGCTGAGCAGTTGCATATGATTTTGAAGCGTTGTGACTCACCATTTGACAGCAGCAATAAGAACCCCACAAAGTAGCCTAACCAGGTACATACTAAACCAAGTATATTGATGATCATGATTTTGGTATTCCAATTGTTTCCTTAAAGATTTGATGTTTATGATATTATTAAAAGAATGAATGGGTCAATATGGGTTATGTTTAATATATATTTATCTAAAGGTTATGTCAGTAGGTCTAAATAAAAAAATAGATTTATATAACAAAAGGGTAGAATGTGTCAAAAGTGACTAAAGTGTGTTTTAATACATAATACCTATTAGATAATTTTTAAAGATTTCAATAATATGAATTTTGTTATCAGACAGGGTTTGAGTCAACCCAAGCTGCCCATTTTGTCATCTCTATTCTTTAATTTGTCGGTTTTTCTTGGTTATTACTTGGCTAAAAAATCACTGTTAAAAGAGAGAAATGTTAAGAAAGAAAATCATATATAGTTAATGGTATCGAATAATAGTTCTGTTCTAATTGTACCCCATGTATAATGATTTTGTTTATTGGTATAGAAAATCAGATGAACGCGTTTTCTAACCAACTATTGGGTCTTTATTTTAATTTAAAATCATTATTTTCAATATCCTTATTGATTAACACTTTTATATTTACCAGGTTCTCAGGATCTTGAATGGTAACAAACTGGTATGGCAAGTGCCAAAGGAGCTTTACTCAAATGGTTACCATGGTCAACTATTGAGTACGTCATAAATTATAAATCATATTTTTTTTATTGCATCTTTCCATTATTTGATTATCAATTGTGATATTTTAGAAACTTTTGTTAAATATGATAAAAAATATTTTGCAATAATAACTTAAATTTTTAAATGAAGTGATTTATTAAGTTATATGTTTAACAGTACTTTTTAGCTACTATAAGCCATTTCTTCTTAACTATTTTCTTATATGTTTTAACAATACCTTTACTATTATCATTTATTATTTGGAACAAAAACTATCGAATGGCTTCTTCCATGTTTACCTGTATATTTTTCTGGATTTAATAAAAATATTATCATTTAATATTTGAAACAATACATGTCATATGCTCAATTGCCATTTTTTTTAAATGTTACGCATTAAAGCTTTTAATAGACGTGTCTTCTTCTTCACGTGTCATTGCGTGAATGGATGACACTTCTTATACTTTTAGTTTTAGGAGCAAGGACAAAAATGAAAGAAAGCAGCTGCTATATGATGCACAATCTTCCTATGATCATTCTGTTGCATTCTCCTTGTATAAAATTGCCTCAATGTTTTCTTTGGCATATTACAAAAAATAAAATGTTACGTTGTAGTTTGAATTTTTGAGGACAATTACATGTAGAAGTCGACAAAAACATTGTGTTTTTCTTATTGGATACTTTGTGCACAAATAAAAACAACATATTATGTGATATCATGTTTTTTTCTAAAGTATTAATTAAATGCGATAAAGTTATTTTATTTTATGTTCGTCTTCGGCCACTTTTCATTTTATCTATTGTTTACCCGTGAAGTTCACGGGCCTCTAATAAGCTAGTTATGCATAAAATATCTTCATTGACACAAAACATCATTTTACAAAATAGTAAGTGGGTCTACCCTTAGAACATGTCAGGTTGGACCCAAACCCTATCTATTTAACTAAATGTGCCCATGAATTTTATTTTAGGTTTTAATCAAAATTTTCTTGTTCTGTTAGAAATTGACACTCTAAAACCAACAATTATTTGATATTAATAGGTGAAATATAACTTCGGGAGTTATGACCAATAGATCACATTCCACTAGTTGGCTTTGGGTGTGTAATTTGAACAAATAACATGTTTAAGTCATAATATAATACCACCCATCTTATGATGGAGTGGTGGGTGACTCAGTGATAGAAGATCTGTAGCTGCAAGGTCACAGGGTTGATTCTTGAGAACGCCGGGTTTAACCGATTATTAATTATTTCATTGTCGTGCCTTCAGGCGAGTGGATTATCGGATTTTCCCCGAAACTAGTGGCTGGTGGGCTAGGGGATTTGTCCGTCTGGGTAAAGGATGGCTAGGACTCCTTTAGCCATTGAGAGCCGCGTATAGAGTACCCGACTTCTACTTTTTCGTTAAAAAAAAGTCACAATATAATAAATTGATATCGGGATTAGTGGAACAATTATGAATAAATAATATGTTAATCATGCTTGTAATTAGAGTGATATACCTGTAATTAGCTCATAGCCTAGTAGGCAGCATTCATATTCATGCAGTGCTTACTCCAAGTCTTGTTCATTATATTATGTGTTGTATGACTTTAAGACGAAGTCTATAAACAATTATTTGTGAAAATTCGTATCTTAAAATAAGATGTTTTCACATGCTCGGATTATACTAAGCAAACATTTAATTAGTTATAATTGCATAGAGTTTTGTATTTAATAATAAATTTTATTCTTACACCATGTGTAATGGAATCAAGATTGGAGCGTTTTGGGGGCAAAAAACGCCCCCGCCTGATTTGCACACCGCCCCCCACCACCTGAATTGGGGCGTTTTTGGGGCCACCCAAAAAAAGCACGCCGTTTTCTTTTTGGTTTTTATTGCAATGTAATCTTTTTAAGTGTCAAATCTATACGTGTTCAACAAGATTTTAAAAGAAGAAAATGAAGATGAATAGATTTGATTAAAAGTCTATGATTATGGGGTATGAGTTGAGTTATTTTACAAAGACTACAAAAAATGAGAAGGGTGAGAAGGATATGAAAACACAATAGATCATGAAATATGACACAATAAGCCACAAAATATAACACAGTGCCAAAAAATATAACACAATCCTGAAGAAAAAAGACACAATGAATTAAAAAAATGACACAATAGTACATAAAAGACACAATGATATAACACATATTCTAAAAACTACAAGCTAAAACCCAAAAAAACGAAAACCTAAAAACTAACGTCGTAGGGTTCGATAAGACGATTCCAATGCCGCTTGAATGAGTTCAATCGAAGTCCGTTTGATACCCTTCCTACGACTTCCTATTTTTCTTTCACTGTGTATTTCATCTTAACCCATATATGACTCAAGCACGACATTATTCAATTTAACTAGTTAAAGCAATCGAGTTGTGTATAGATTTTTCTTTCGCTTTTTTTTTTTCATTTGGTATATATATATATATATATATATAGGCTAAGTATCCTGTGAAAACCCTCTTGAGTTGTGAAAACCCGTGAAAACCCTATGTAACAACATTGTTTTTTTCTAATTTTTTTAGAATAGTTTGTATACTTAATTTTATGAGTTTCGGCCCAAAAAAATCAAAAAAGCGCCGAATAGATTTTTTTAAAAAAAATTATGTAACACAGATGTTACATATGTAACAATGCTGACGTATGATAAAAAAAATTACGTAACACATATGTGTAACAAATAATCTACTCGGCGCTTTTTTGATTTTTTTTGGCCAAAACTAATAAAATTGAATATAAAAGCTATTCTGAAAAAATCAGAAAAAAAAAATGTTTTTACATAGGGTTTTCACGGGTTTTCACAACTCGAGAGGGTTTTTAATTTAACCCAACCCTATATATATATATATATATATATATATATATATATATATATATATATTAATGAAGTACGAGTTGAAGCTTCAAAGGAAGATACTACAAGAATTAGAACGTTAATTTTTTTTAAGGCCTAGTTCAGTGGAAATCCTTGTATAACCCTAATCTAGCGGTTTTAAGTTCGAATCCCTACCCACACACTGGTGTCCTCCTTGCCTAAGCTCAAACCGTCACGGGAAACTTTTTTGTGGTGTGCATAGATCGAACTTGTGACATACCCTCATAATGAGAACCCTTAAGAGAAAACTCACCCTACCTCAAACCAGTTGGAGTGGAGAGATTAAATGCTAAGTGCTTTTAGTTCACGAAATTCAATGAAATTGAAATCTAGATTTTATCTCTTAGGCCATGTATATTAGGATGTGAATGTGGGCACGGGGGTGCCATGTCAACATAAGGGGCGTTGCACGACTTTGGACGTTTTTGGGGCGTTGTTTACTAAGGCATAGCTACGGCCACGACTTTAGATGGTCAAAGTGACTGTTGACTGTGTAGATACATGTTTTTGCAATTTTAGTGTTTGCATGTTTAGTTTGCTTGCATTTGCGTTGTGTGTTTTGCGTGTTGCATCATTTTGAATCCTTGCAAAACAAATAAATTAAGGAAGGATGGTTAGGATTTAGTGTGGCGTGTGGGAGACGTATACATGACTTATTTGTGCATTGAGACAATGCACTTTTAAGTTGGGGAATGGGTGTTCCATTTTCAAAAAAAAAAAAAAAAAACAAAACAAAAGGTTTCATTCTTACTTGTTAGCTAGGTTTTAATTTAATATTATTATTTAAATAATAGTTTTATTACTATTTGTTTATGAACTTCACATATTAAAAAAAATGGACATCTAGAAAGGTAGTAGCCACATCACAACTAGTAATACCACTCCCAAAATATGTGTCAAATTCATATGTCCCTCTACTGTTTCACGACCGTCATTCCACTATCAAACACTGTATTTTACGCTACTCGGCATATTTTACGGCCGGTGATGTATTTTTCGTAGGCTGGCCGATTCCATCCCGGTTTGACCTGTTTCTCTCTCCTAAACTCCATGTTTTATCCACCTATTTTCAGATTTGCACCCAAATTCACTCACTTTTACCCACTTTCTTCATCCTTTCTCTATGAACCCTAATTCTCCATAACTATAAAACCTTCAAATCTTAACCAAATCAACCAATCTTTGTACCAAAATGCTCGCGTGAACAAGGAGATACAACCCTACGGTTTAGGTGTTCAAAATCATTCACGAATTTGGTGATTTGGCCACCAGAGGTTTCGAAAAAACTTTAAGGTTTTGTGAGTTTCAAGCAAGTCTGGATCTTTACACTTACAACACTTCACAAGACAGAGAAGAATCATGGGTAGAATAAAAGAACTCCCAGGGAAAGGCAAGGGGGTTGCTTCATCTTCAACATCAAAAAAAGGGCAAGGACAGAGCAGGAACCAAGACAACCACAGGGCCAATGTCTGGATTGGCCTAAGAACATGAGACTAGCATATTATCCTGGACATCGGAGAGAGAAAATGTATTGTGATAAGGTGGCAAATGTGAAATTGAAGCACAATTTAATTATACCAGAAAGAAGAGGGAATATATCCGATTTTAGACACTACGGGCTTACTGAATGTTTCGAACGTCTTGGATGGTTTAATGCTCTAAGCATTGAAGGTTTTGATCAAGAGCAAGTTTACTTAAATAGCATCATCACTTGGATGTCTACTTTGAAAAGAAATCAAGGTCGGAACCCTCATCGTACTACAAAACTTGTCGGTACAGTGAGAGACCAAGATGTGGAGCTATCTTTTAACACCTTAGACACAATTGGCAGCTTTGATAATGGGGAAAAGCCATATGAGTTCCTATCTGATGAGGAAATTTCCAGTGATGATAAAAACAAAGGTCACATGTGGATTGAAATGTTACGGGAGTTATTTGATGTACCAGAGAAAAAGCTATCATTGAAGATGGGCCTTGACAGGAAGAACCTCAAGCCATTTCCAAAACTGTTGTCCACCATTATATGTTGGAATATCCTTCCAAGAGCTAGTGACAAAGCCACTATTTGAAACAGTGACGTGAGAATTTTGTATGCACTTTGCACCGATCGCCCTATGATATCTTTTAAACAATTGGTGCTTCATAGTGTGTGGGAGGCTAGAGAGAGTGGAGAAAGGAAAAGATTCCCCATTTGTAGGTTGCTATCCCATCTATTACTCAATGAAAACGTGATTCCAGATAATGCTCGGGATCTATTACTCAATGCAAATATGATTCCAGATAATGCCCGGGTTTATAATATCAAGCATATACCCTTTGCTATAACCAATATTCGTGATACAGAATTCACTTCACAAAGTCAAGGTTTGTCTACGTGAATAAAGATGAAAAGAGTAAACGTACTTTTGAAGTGGCTAGGGACAATTAAAGTGAAGATGAGGAGGACGATGGGGTAGAAACTGAAAATGATGAAGAGGTGGAGGCTAGAGAATATGATAGAATGGAGAGACCTGAGGAGGAAGCAAGATCTGAAACTAGACCCGCAACGTTGTGACACCCGTTGAAATCACAGGTCATATCCGTACACTTAGCTACATGTATACAGTGTGCATAGCATTACATTCCATGTGTTACATTTCAATTGGGCCATACAAGGTTCCAACAAGTCCATTCTGATGCTTACAGTCTAGCATTAGACGCATTAGTCAATACAATTTCATAGCTAGTCAAATAGTCTATCATGTGCCATAGAAATAACCATGCAATCGAACATACGATTTCAAGATTGTTGTCCCGACAAGAACAAAGACAAACAACGTTTATTAACATGAGGTTACCAACATACGCTTGAAAATAACAAAATACCTAACATATACATGTATACACAACCACGCACACACACACACGGCTAACCATATACACACACGGATACATACATACATGCAAACTCACTTACTAGTCACCATTCTTATCCTAACAAGATATCTTACACAAGAATGGCATCCACAAACATTCCACTACCTCCAAGTCATGTTGACTTGCCACAAAAATCTTATTTTCCTTCCCCAAATCAATCGACCACTACACCACCATCCAACAATTACATAAACCTAGGTGTTTCACTAACAAGAGACCTTGTAATCTCACTTCATGAACCTAGATAACTTTGACTTCCTAAATTGTTCACTTACACACATACAATTTTGGCCCATGTGTTCCCAAGACAAGCTAAGTGAAACAATGGACCTAACTAGCCTACACATCTACACTATACACACATACATATACACGCATGCACACATCCATGGACAACCTCATATTTCAAATTCCTAGACATGTACACAAACATGGAAACAACATAAACCCCATGAGACCTCCACACCTTGTCAACTTACCAAAATAAGAATACCCCTTCCCCATGCATGTTTCGGTCGCCCCCTCCCACTCTACATAACCAAACAAATGCCAAAGTCAACTAGTTTCATCCAATTAGATGGTTAACCTTTTCACCACACAAAAGTAGAGGGTTGACTTACAATGATTATGAACCAATCACCTAAGACCCTCCTCTCTTCCTCTCGCTTATATATAGTGGCCAAAGGAGCAAGAGACTCACACCATAACAATCCTCAATCTCTTTAACACTTGAAACACTCCTCTCCCTCTTGATACCCACTCGGCCAAAGGATATCCCCACCCTAGGGACTTGTTTCGATCGACCACCATCATTATTTAGGAACTCCAAGTCTCTAGCAAGTATCTAGGAGTTACATTGTGAGGAGTTAGCTTGTTTTCTTTTATATTTTCTGCTATACACACTCAAGGTATAACATTCAAACCATTATTCATTCATTTGTATAAATGCTCGACCATGACAAGCTCACCCGAGGCACACACCTTCGCACACACTCTAACAATGATCTTTTCAAGTTATACTAACTAAAACACTTAAGTTTTATGTTAAAGGTTCAATGTTTTAGCTTATGCATACTCACCCACATATATACGATTACATGCATATTAGAACCCATATATGGACATCTACGTACCCCCACACATACACATGAGTGTATGCGTGAGAGTATAGGGTGGAGGCCGACCCTAGCTAAGCCAAACTCGTTTATTATTATAACATATACTAAGGCTGCTTTATAAACATGTGTTAAAAACCTTAAATACATGTGTTAATGAGCCTAACATAAGAGTTTTCTTGGAAACAATAATATATACACTAACATTTGGGTATGATCAAGGACAAAATACCTAAAAATGCCATTTTTGTATAAAATTGTCAAAAGATGTGTCCATATGCCACCCTAGACTTACATAACTGAGACATAAGTGACACTCGGTAACATTTAGTAAGTCAAGACACTTGTTTTACCAAAAATAGACTAAACATGGACACTTTAACAACAAAACGAACATTTTTTTGACACATACAGTGTGTAACACACGTGGATAGTGGTACAGAAGCATCTAGTCCATTGGTGTCCCAATCGGGTGAACAGTTGCATGGTAGTTAGAACAAAAAATAGACTTAAGTTTGCCTTTAAATGAGATTAGGGCATCCCAGACCAGACACAACGCATCAGATTCAGTTCAGTCTAGCATCTAGATACCTCATGGCCCCTTTTTTACAGTTTTTACATTTTTCGGAGGAAAAACATGCGTAAAGTTTTCAGTTACAATCATGACTATTATGTGAACATGAGACATTAAGGTTCAGGATCCATTAAACCCCGTGTCATACATCATACCATAACCATTAGCTATGGACTTAGCCATGAAACACCAGGATAGATCTATTGGGTTGACACCCCCACTTTTGGTCAGTCGCTCTGACCGGATGACAGGTATCAAAAGAATGTGTGTATTTCACATTATTTCTTTGTCTTTAGTGTACAATGGACAAGGCACAACATGTCAAGGTTTGGTTATGGGGTCATGTCAGATCACATATTGATTATTGCCCTAGCTAGGCAATGATTTAGTCAGTTTTGGATTACATATCCATCTTATAGAAAACCCGTGAACTCACAAACTTTGTGTTGACCTATGTTTCCTTTAATGCATGTTTTTCAGGAAATTAGCATGGAAAATGGAATTTGCAGGGGTCGCGTGCGTGCATTTGTGGGATACCATCTTTTGGACCGTTGTGTTGTTGTTTTAAATCTAGACATTTACATACAATGGTTTTATTTTTAAACAATTAACGTTATGTTGGACAAAGTTGGTTGTTTAATGAAAGTTCCCGCTTTATTTTAATCAATGCTCGTGTGACCTTTGTGCTTGGAAATCTTTCGAAGTCGCACCTCGCGTTTCTGCCTTGGCGGGGTGTGACAAGCGTGGGGTAGCTGGACTTCATATGAAAGGGAGATGTACACTGAGGCAATAAGATGGAGAGAAGAGTAAGCAAGGATTTCAACAGAATGGAGAGTTGCTCAAGAAAATAGTATAAAGATTTGGCAAGAGGAGCAAGCCAAACTAGCTTAAAAAAGATGGGCGAAACAAGAGGCTTACGTAAAAAGCCGAATTTATGAGAGGGAGTGGGAGTACAACCGCAGGTACGAGTATATGGATAAGATGCAACGCTACTTTGATTAGACTTCAGGTCAAGGTAACCAACCATGTCCACAAGGTTACCATTCAGCATGGATGCCCCTTTAGTCTTATACTCCTTCACATACGGGAGAGGGCTCGAGCTCTGATGCACAACAAGATCAGTCCAACATGCAAGTTATACATACGAGCTTGATGGAGTCCCTATTTCAGCCTTCCCACCCTCATTCAGATCATGAGCAGGTGGTAACTCCCATTGATTCTTTTGATAAGGTGCATGTTTCCTTTCCTTTCCTATTTTGTGTTTGCATGAGCGTAGTGATGTGATTATGTTTATTTGTTTGTTTTTGTGTGTGTTGCATGTAGGAAATGAATCCTAATGTTTTTATGGTTGTCTTGGGTTTGCTTATTGTTTAGTTTCATGTTCTGTTAAAAAAATCTGAAAATGAAATAACTCAAATTGTTAAATGTCACAAGTGTTAAGTTGTTTACTTGATGAATGAATGAGTTTAAGTTTTTGAAAAGGGATTGCATGAAAAATGGGACATGATGAAATTATGGTGTGTGATATTTAGGCATGGAATTGAGCCGAAAAGGGGGAAGATGGGACTTGTGATGATTGTACAAAAAAACCCTTCGAGTAACTAGGTTTGTGCATGTATGTATGATCAGGAAATATAAATCATTGCATGTCATAACTAGTGATTAAGCTTAGGTTCTTTGGCATGGTGAGCCCTTTAAGTTGCTTGATAGAGTTGGCTTAGCAAGTTAATTAAATAGAAATACCTACTTAAGGGTAATATGCCATATGCTTGTCAACACATGTTTCACACTATAACCCATATACTTCCATTTCCGTGATAACTTGAGCTTATTCGAGCATTTCCATGTATGTTTATTATGCTCATTTCTTTGTAGAGGGTTGCCCATAATCGTACATTATGTTAGAACTAGTGCAAATATACATTCTAAGATCTTGAACTAAGATTTGTGCAAAGGTGATATAGGCATTAATTAGGATATCCTTTTTGATTAAAACCAATTTATTTGATTAACATACCTAAGTGTCCATTAGTTTCCCAATTTGAGCCTATTCCGTTCATTTATATAACCCACTAATATTCACCCAAATTGCATTCTCTAATATTTCTTTTTACCTTCTTGATGAGGTCCGGACTAAAGTTGATTGTTCAGTTTATTGTTATATATATTATATGTACAAAAAAAGAAAAAAAAATTGTTACACATGAGGTCGGTAGACCAAAGTAAATAGAATAGAGTAGTGTATATACGGGTTAAAATAATACAAGTTATGTTAGTCCGTTACTATTTATGTTATGTTTGAAGAAGCTGGATTCTCATCACCTTTTAACCATTTTCTAACACTAGTTCAAAACCTTTAACCCAAACCAATCCATGAAATCCTCTTGATTTTCATTTACTCTTTTGTTATTAGATCATGGTTTGATTTCTGTACTAGCATCTGATAATAATGTTGCAATTGTGGGTTGAGCGTTTCAGAAAAAAAAAAACTAGTATCATTATTACTAGTCCACTAAACAGCCCGAGGGGAGGGGGTGAGACATTTGTGAGGAGTGTGTAACTTTAGATATTGACAAGTTGGGGCATGTTAGGTTTAATTAGTTAATTCATATATATTTGCTTGCTTGGTTCTCTTGATTGTTGTCAGTCTTGTGGGTTGGGTACGCCTTATGACCTTAGCTTTCATTAGTGAAAAACATGTGTGTATCTAAAGCCAATCATTACCCAAGTGTTACATTCAAAGTCGCTTGAAGGTTACATCTCATAGAAATATACATTATCTATCAAGCTTATTCTGAACTCTTTGGGGAGACAAAGTGTTTTAGGATTACAAACTAGTCTGATCCTATTGCAATTCTCTTTTTCGGGACGAAAAAGATTTAAGTTATGGGATTTTGATATAGGTTTCCAATGTGTACCAATTAAGCACGTTAAATCGTTTTTTTATGAATATCTTTTAGAAACTAGTTACTTTGCCAAGTTTGTTTACGCAGGGTCCAAATGAAGATTGGATGCATTTTGGATAGCTATTCACCATGGAATGAGCTGGACTTGCAGGGGCCAGAATTGGAAGCAAAATGGAGAAAACAAGACCACCACGAAGTAAAATTTTACGCCCCTTGGACGGTTACGGGTGGTTTTGCTAAGTTTGTGGTTGAATTAAAATGTTTTTCAATGGGGATTTGAAGGGGACTTCACCATTATTGATCAGAGAAGATAGGAGGACAAGGAAGGCATAGTGACAAGGCATTCTAACATCAAATTCTCTTCATCTATCACCGAAATCACAACATATCATCATCAAGCATGATCATGTGTGGCTAAAACCCTCGTGATCACAACCAAGGGCTAGGGTTTGTATGCCATTTAGTTCAAATTGAGTTGTTAATCTATCTGGACATGAATTCATGGTGTTTGTTTGAGATCTATGACATTTGCTAGATTTTCATGTGTTATTTTGTGTGTTGGTTGTTTTTAGCCATTGTTTACTAAAATCTCTTTATGTACTTTGAATTAATCGGTGTTTAATCGCTGAATGGCAAGGTATATAATTGATGGTTATGTTAACATGTGTGTATTTTATGGTGATCATCTTGTGTTGTCTAATTACATAAGTATAAGATCGTTGTAAACTTAGGTTCATAGTCATAGGTCTTTCAATAATCAATTAACATTTGATCTCACGAGGTTATGTCTATATAATCTTTCATAATTGATTTCCAAACTCAATTTACTAATTGTGCTATCAAACTTATCACTTGGTTGTGCTCATTGTTTACTTATTTGCATTTTTAAATTCGAATTAGTTTTTAATACATAATTAACATCAACAAATCCAATTTCAAGTTTTCAATTATGTTTAACAATCGGTTAAAGTCTACCACCAATCACTAGCTCTTTATGGTTCAACACCCTATTTGCCACTACTAATCTAGGGTATTTAGGAATACAAATCTCTTATCTTTGATAGGTACTTCGACAACGATCAGGTTGCCTCGCCACATCTCAGGTCCATGTAAATCTGCCCTTGCCCACACCCATCAGGACGTTATCCGACAACAAAAAGCAAGTTTTAAAGTCCATTTTATACGGCTTGCTTTCCTAAAAATCCGAGATCAAATTACCTTGGTTTCATAAATCTATACAAGTAATAAACAAAACTCAATGTGTACACATGGCACTCCCATGTTGAACCTTCAATTTTCTCTCCTATCATATTGTGCCATGTGTCACAATGTGAGAATTTATAAGATTTTGATATTTTAAAAAAATAAAATTACAGAAAATATATAAGGCAAAAATATGAGACGGAACATAACCTAAATCCCAAATTATGTGTCATCGTCCTCTCCAATTCCATAAACCCTAATCAGGCGATCTTTCGAATCAACAATCATTTACCGTGTTATTCATCTTCTCTCCAAGGTTTTATCTCTTCTATTCTTATGTCAATCAATCGTTCTTCATCTCTTTGTTTTCTCTTTATTTTTTTCGTTTTTTTACCTGATATCTTTGTCTCTGTCGATTATTGTTTAGTTTTACTAATTTTTTAGTTTTAGGGTTGATGTTTTAGGGTTTGTGTTTTAGGGTTCGATTGATGTTTTAGGGTTTGATTGATTTCAATTGATGTTTTAGGGTTTGATTATTGATGTATTGTGTGTTGTTGATTATTTGATGTTGTAGGGTTTGATTGTTTATGTATTGTATTGTGTGTTTTAGGGTTTGATTGTTCAATTGTTGATGTATTGTATTGTAGGTTAATCGGTTTCTTATATGTTTTCAATTCTGTGTTCACTATTATGAATCGTTTATCTAGGAGATGTTTTCGATATGTGTTCTTATTGGTTGTATGGTTTAGATTTAGATACCGATTATATGTTTACAAATCTATTTTTTTGTATATGTTTTTGGATCTTTGTTGTTCTCTTCAGATCTGTTTATGCTATCTTTCCAATTGTATTTAATGTTCTGATCTAATAGACGATTTATTTACCGTGTTTTGATAGCTCAAGGCAATGAGGCTGAGAGAGCTGGCTAATGATTTGGAGTCTCGAAAAAAATAATCGTGATAAGGGCAAGAGAGTGATCACTAACAAAGAGGATCATTCTGGAACCAATGGGGTCAGTATAAAATTTTAAACACATTTTAGTTAAAAGGCCCCACTTTTGTAGAGTGATTGTTGATTGGTATTATTGCTTTGTTATCATATTTAAGGGCAATGGGTTTGGTTTACTAAACAACTCATCAGATTACATAAACTAAAAGGTGGGTTTTAATCTCATTGAAGAGCTCCATCAGTGTTTCCGTACTATATCAAACTGAATCACGTATACTGTACAGACATCTGATAGAGATTAAAAAAATAACTAGCCCATGGTTCAGCAAAGTGAATCAATGGGATGCATTCACTACTCAACCTTCTTTGGTTTAATAATAGGGTCGTAGTAAGCATGCGCTTCGCGACAGTCAACTATATTTTTGCACGCTCTTGCAAGATGGTAATTCGGTTGGTAGTTTTTCGGGTCGTTAGATAATTGATAATTTTTTTTAGTATAATCAATATTTTCAGATGTATACTTATATTTTTTATAAAGTCATTGATATATTTATCATTCTTAGATGCAGTCTGATTTTGTTATGATAAATTAAATTTATTTTCTACCATTTGTTGCTGTTGGTATATATTTTTATGTTCAATGAATTGGCGTTTTCTTTCATACTCAGATGCACAAATGTTGTAGGTAAGTTGATGCATGTTGCTGTTTGTGTTTACTTTACTTCAACGTTGTGCATGATTAAGGTTTAGTGAGTGTTTTTGTTGTCGTATTTCCTACTTAACATATATGTGTGTTTTTAGGCGCCGCGTTCTAAACCTAGGCAATCTGAGGCTGATGACGTTGGCTCAGCGTTGTTGTCTGGTGCTTCTTCGCATGTTGACTGTCCATACTCCATCACGTCATCAGACTTATTATCAAGCGTTCATGTTTCGATCAAGGGGTGTTTCTGTAGTTATTATTTCTTAGCTCAAATGGTTGCAAGTCGCTATTTCTTAATCTCATTTAATCCGCACAAGAAGCAGGTAATAAGAAGTACCAAGCAGATTAGTTATTGATAGTTGTTTACTCACATTACTTTTCACCAAAAAACAATTTTATGACTTAAAACTCACTTGATATTAGTATTCACAGTTAGACAAAATGCGCGTTATATATTGGTTAATGGAATTGAAGCAATGTTACTGGTTTAAGACCTTTGCTGCTTTATATGTTTAGCAATGTTACTGTATGATGTGTATTTTCTGATTTCGTTAATCTTTTAGCCATGCTAGATTATATGTCATCGTCTACTAGGAAAGTATCTTTACGGGCATTTATATGACATTTTGAACCTGATCATGAGATAGCAAACAATTAGGTGTTTTAATACTTAATTGCAGTTGTTGTTTGACGCTTTAGTAACCAGAATTTACATATTTTACCAGTACTCAATTTGTATACTTTTTGATGCTTTGGTTATCAATTTTTGGTATAACAAACACTATTGTTTGCACCCCATATGTGTCAATCATGAACCTATCATAAGATTTTACATTCATTAAGTTTTAGAATAATACATTAAAAGAGAAGTGAAATATTCGCTAAAATTTGTTTCTAAATTTCACAGTAACAAGGAAATTACAATAGCGCTATGGAATAAAATAATCATATCGCCCTTCAGATTCCACATAGCATGAATAGAGGCTTCCAAAAACTTATAATAATCGGCATTTCATCACTCAAAATTCTCGACTTCAGAGGTAAGCATCACAGTGCAGTGGGATTAAAATCTCTATACTCTATGATCACATGATTTTTTAATTGATCTTTTGAAGCAAATTGATAAGCTTCTTGAGTTATTACAGTGCAGTGGGATTAAAATCAAGAGCATAAACTCTGTTGAAACATGCAGTGAAGGAGTTATGGTGGCTGTGTCTGGTTCAGTTAAATCAGACTGCTTCACTAGCTGGAGGGAATTTGTTCAGACCTTTTTTCTTGCTCCCAATTGGAAGAAAAATGATTACTTGGTTATGATTGATATTTTTCACTTTGTTAGTCCCGAAGACTTATCGGGTATCGCGTCCTTTTCGTGTATTAGCTTCTTCAATTTGTAAACACTAGAAACTGATTGTGACTTGTAGGTGGCAACTTATCGCGTCTTTTTCATGCAAACCATCACCAAGCAAACCATACAAGTCAAGGCCATATAGAGGTTTCCTTTCAGTTATAATTGCATGAGTATAATGTTTTTGTAGTTTAATCTGATACACAATGTATAATGTACTGATTCTTCGCAAATGATAATTGTTTTTGACTTTTGCAGGGAGTTATTGCCGACTAATGAAGGAGCTAATGCGCCCCCTGGTAGCCGTTTTAGTGTCGTCATTGAAAAGATTGAATGGTTATAAATGGTGTGATATATATTCGTTATGTTTTGAATTTTATTATCTGGACAAGTACTGGATTGATATTTTGATATCTGATTGATTATCTGTTTTCTTTTGTAAGAGCGTATACTGCAAAGGGCAATATACATCTGACTGCTTAGAAGATACGATCTTGAATATTTCATGTCATTTTCGTGATGTTATATTTATACATTCAGGGTAAAAACAGCAGCGATGAGGAAGATCTTAATGATGTTCCTGATGACGACGAATATGATACTGAAGACTCGTTTATTGATGACACCGAACTGGTTGGTGAAACTACTCTTTCATTTTGTTACTATAGTATTGTTTAATCACATTTTTTTGAATTTATCTACATAGTAAGTAACATTTGTTATCTTCTGCTCCTCAGGATGATTATTTTCAGGTCGATAATTCAGCAATAAAGCATGATGGATTCTTTGTCAATCGCGGGAAGTTAGAGCAGATGTTGGTTTCTGTTTAAAAATTGCCTACTTTGACAGACCATCCTATTTTCAATTATAATTGAAAATAGGATGGTCTGTCAAAGTAAAATTGCCTACTTTGACAGACCATCCTATTTTCAATTATAATTGTTACCCCTTTATTTTTATTTTATTTTATTTTAGTTTCTATATAGATTATCATTATTGCTTACTTTGGCAAACGGGTTCGGATAATCAAGCAGGTAACCTATAATACCATATCCTTCCCTAAGCAAGAAAAATTGTAAGTCAGGTTTAGAGTTTTTCCCATCCGTAAGCAAGTTGTTGCAATTTTGACATGTATTTAGTAAGTTTTATCAGTTTTGCCACATAATTTACTTATATCATTTTACTTCAATAATATCATTGTATCGTGAACATTTCTTTGTAGGTGTCAAGTGATTTTGCTTACTGATGGTTCAAATCCAAGTAAACAAACACATGTTCAAGGGATCTTCATTAAATTTTAAGTTGCTTATTTTAGATTAACTTTTAGGTTCAACCCATTCAAGTATTTTATAATGTTTACCGTAAACCTTGAGATTATTTATAAATAATACAATATTTTCAGATTCTTGCAGCAACTTATAACGAGGGATAAAAAGAGCAGCAAAGTGGTTATGGGCAGTGGTTACGGGCCAGAGAGATCAGTGGGGCTGGGGTTTGGAAGCAAACGAGAGTTTTTCTGTAGTTGATTTGAAGATTAGGCTGATTAAGGACAGGCATGGACAGCAATGTAATCAGTTAATGAAGTGGGAGCATTGGGTTCCGGCAAAAGGTAATATACTTATGTGGCGTTAGAGAAAGATCGGATTCCGACCCGTTTGGCTTTGATCAAGAGGAAGATAGAGATTCCAGATGCTGCTTGCCCGTTGTGCGATTCTGCCGAGGAGTCTACAACTCATCTGTTTGTAGATTGTTGGTTCGCTATTGGGGTTTGGACGTCCGTTTTAAAATGGGTCAAAATGGATGTTGTTTTATTAAGGAACTTGAATGATCTGTTGAAGATTCATAAGGCTAAGTAGGATTCTAAGTGGGCTAAGAAGCTAATCCGGGGTATAATAATGATCTCGTGTTGGGCGCTTTGGGAGGAAAGGAATAAGAAGGTTTTTCAAGGGGATACGTCTAGAGTTATAGAGGTTGTGGCATCTATTAAACGGATGTCATTTTTTTGGTTAAGACATCGTTCTAGGTTCAAGTCTTTAGAGTGGAATTGTTGGATAAAATACCCCATGTACATATTGTAAGGTTTTTGGACGGGCCTCCTCTTTGAGGTTCTGTTCTTGTGTTTTTTTAAAGAAGTATATTGTTAAAAAAAAAAAAAAAACAAAAGAGCAGCAAAGTAGCATATGCTTTTGTGATCTGTTACTAAGTTGAATATTAGGCAATCTATGAAATATTGTCGTAATTTTTCATTGTGAATTTGTCATTGTAATTTCAATTATTTACAAACTTATAAATTTTATATTTGACATTGTGCAACCAGTGTATACACACACGAGTAGTTTTAAATTTTAATAAAATATTTGTACTATATTGTTTTTACAGGTTTTACCCCCAAAAATAATTGTATCTTGCTTTTAAATGTGTGTTGTTTTCTTTTAAATTTTAATAAAATATTTCTACTATATTTTTTTTACGTCTTACCGCTTAAAATAATTGTACGTTGGTGAACCGCGTGTAAACGCGGGCAGAAGTCTAGTATTAAATAAACATTACTTATATAGACGCTAGTCCTATTATCCTATTAATAACTAGTCCTATTAATATTAATAATTAATAAAACTAGATATAAGCGAAGACAGAATGAATAAGGGATTATAACGGAATAATAGAGAGTGAGCGTCGACTGTCGAGTATGGAAGGAAAAACAGCAGCATCTGCCACAAGGCCTTCACGTGTACTGTGACCTTAATCAATACAAACTACAAATTACAAGTAGTCTTATATTTTTTTTTATTAATTATTAATTATTTCTCATTTCCATTCAAATTTATATACTACTAATTACATGTTTTCTTAGTAACCATGCATGAAAAACCTAGGAAACTCACGGATTCCATATTACCAACATCCTGTAAACAAGTGAGTAGATCGTGTAAAGCATAATTTATGTCTACCGCGGGGTTTTAAAGGTTATGATGGAAATCTATTGAAATCTGGATTCGATCATAAGATATTATTGGCTCGGCGCAAAGCATGTTTATTAAGTATTGAACATCTTTTACAAGTTCGTATCTGGATTCAATATCAGATCTCTAAGTACACCATTATTTCTTTTATTCGTGTAATTTTAAGTTTGGCAGTGTTGCTAAAATATTTTAATTATGTATTTCCTGGATGTATAGGAATCAAGATTGATGTGATTGGAGACAACTATTGTGACAATGGTCGTCTTGTATATATATGGTGTGACCACAATTTTTTTTTCTTTTCTTTTATGACCAATGTAATATATGGGATGGCTATGTGACTATTTTTTAACGATTAATTATACTATTACTAAAATCTACACTACAACAACACGTCAACACCATTTGTCTTTAATGAGAGTAAACAATAAGGAATGGGACACCAATGCACCACCTTAGTACAGTGGTATATGATAATTTAACAAAAGTATGACGGTGTCAATCTAAATATTTATAAATTATAAATAGTTCATTCTCAAATTTATAAAGTAAAATATTTGATTTAAATGGTACATTTATAAAAATATCATCACTAGTTTGGTAAACTAGTTTCTTCTTCTAATTTGGTTTCGACAAGATGTGTGTGCATGTCTAAATTAAGCTACATTAGTAAAATGATAACCTTTATGCATTCAAATTAAAAAAAATGTGATGTACATGTTATTAACAATGTTAATAAAACTTTGAATTGCACATACGCATGATATAAAAAAATGTGGAGGTATGCACACATGTAGGTAACTAAGGTTACAAAGATACACACATGAATAGGTAACAAAAAACTAAGAAGTATAAATATATAAAACACGGTATACACATTTGTTGCCACTCATATAGTCATATTAGGCTCCGTGCAAAGTTAAGGCTCCGTGCAAAGTTATATCGGATCTTGAGGCTTTGATAAAGCGGTTTTTATGGGGTGGGTCTTCGGAGGGTAGAAAAGTCCATTGGGTGGGATGGGATCGTGTGGCACTCCCTGTTAAACTCGGTGGTTTGGGCCTGTCCAGATTAAGAGTGATCAACATGGCGCTGTTAGCTAAACGGGGTTGGAGGTTCAAAACGGATCAGGATGCAATCTGGAAGAAGGTGGTGGAAAGTTTACATTTTAGCAGGAAGAATTGGGACTTTCTGCCGAGAAAGAAAATGATAAATGGAACGTGGAGTAATATTGTGAAGATCCTCGCCAGTACTCTGGTTTTGGGCATTCCTTTGAGCAAATTTATCAAAGGAAAGGTTGGAAATGGGGAATCTATTCGGTTCTGGTTAGACCCTTGGCTGTCCGATTTACCGCTGAAAGAAGAGTTCCCGGCTCTGTTTGCTTTGGATCGGGTTCGCAGGTGCAGTGTGGCGGATCGGCTCACTAGTGCAGGTGGCATGTCTGTGTATTCAGGGAGTTAGAGCTGGAATCCTGCGTCAGTGCAGGAGTTGGCTGAGCTGCAGCTGTTGCCTGCGAGGCTGCAGCAGGTCCAGCTGTCGTATGCTAAGGACGAATGGAGTTGGATAGGGGCTCCGGATAATCTGTTTTCAGCTAGGGCGGTCAGGATCAGCTTGAGTGAAGCAGCAGATATTGGGAATCGGTTTGTGATGAGGTGGTGTCGATGGGTTCCGAAGAAATGTAATGTGCTTGCGTGGAGGGCCGAGATGGGTCGGATTCCTACGGGTGTAGCGCTGAGGCAGAGGAATATTTTGGTGGAGGATGTTTCTTGTTCGCTGTGTGGTGAAGATGGGGAGTCATCGGACCACATTTTTACCGCTTGTGTGTTCGCGACTGTTCTGTGGCAACACATCGGATCTTAGAGCCGCTCATCTCCGATTTACGCTTTCTCAGTCAAAGACCTCTTGGAGTTTCACAAATATTCGGGGCTGCAAGGTATTCACAAGGAGGTTCTGCACGGGTTGATCATTATTGGTATGTGGAGCTTATGGAGAGCTAGGAATGGATTGAAATTCAACGATAAAACGGTTCGGTTGGAAGACATCATAATCATAGGGGAGGTGAGGTCAGTGAGATTCCTTTGGGTTAGGAATAGATCCAAGTGTAAAGATTTGTGTTGGTCGAATTGGTGTAACTTTTCTTTGATGTAGTCGCCTCTTGGTCGGCCCCGTCTTGAGACCGGGCCGTGTTTTAATGAAGTTTATCTTTTAAAAAATAGAATAAAAAAATATAGTCATATTAGGGCGATTAGTTTACCTATTTCTTTATTAGCTACCTCTACAAATGATGTGGTGCACTGTTTGTTATAAATTTCCATCATTCGTTGCGTAAGCAGTAAGGTATCAATAAATTGTTGCTTGGACATGACTACATGAGTGAATGTTAGACATGCAAATGATAGCCAGTAAAACGATATATAATATCACGCAGTGATGTTAGACAATAAAATTGTGAGTTTTTTTACAAAAAGAATAAGATCTATACATGTACGACTTTTATAAACCAACTATCACGCAGAGCGGAAGCAAATAATAACAAGAATTAAAATTCTCAAAGAAAGTTTATTAATTTCTGAATGCAAAATACAATACATGAGTAACCCTTATATAGGGATGTTCAATATTAGGCAGGTATTGCTAAATCTTCGAAGTTACAAATTGACAGAAAGAAATTAAGATTCAAAACATAAATAAAGGTGTAAATCACGTTAATAACTGATTTAAGTGTTAGTACTTAAAATAAGAAAGTCTTGAAGGTTGACGAAATTGAGGAAAATTATTCATTGACGAAATTAGGACCTTAGATCAAAGAATTTGGGTTTGACAGCTGGGCCAACGGTTTGCCATGTGATCTGGCTCATCAAGACCTTTCCGTCACCTGCTCGTGAACCCCGTAATTCTAATCCTAGCCCAAGTTGTGATCGTTTAAAAATTGAGTCTTTTCTCTCATACTTTCCCTTATCTAGCCATGCCATGTAGGAGTCTGTTAGTTCTTGGACCTGCTCCTCATTAAACTATATAAATGCACATATGAGTTTCTATAATAGAATGCAACAAATGGTGATACGGAACAAATATTACAATGAACACAACTTCACACTGATATATAAAAAAAACATAATAACTTCTTGATCAAGATACTTAGTGGCAAAGAAAAGTATTTTAGGTTCTTATATATGGAAGTTCCGAATTTAAACTGTGTGCGTATGCTTGTGTATATATAGATGGGTTAAAATGAGAACTATATGTCTTTTTATTATAGAACAAAAAAATTTAAAAATGAATTTTTTTTAACAATGATCACTATTCACTAACATCAAAGAAGTTTTAGTTTTAAAGGAAGGTAGGATTATGAACAACCAATTATATTATAAGTAACCATCTTTCAATTTACAGACATTTACTTAGCAATTGTTGTGACAAAAGACAACCGGCCAAAATCGATAGTCGTACACACCACACATGACTAGCTCACACTCGGGGTCCATAGAAAAAACTTTAGTTCAATTATTCTGTTTAAATATTTATTTGATTGTTTATGTTATATATCAGCAAAAACAATCATGTAGTTATCATGTGACACACAATTGAATTGTTTAGAGATTAATGTGGGCCTTGATTGGGAACGGATTTTGCGTCCTATGTCTTTTAGCTGATTAGAAACATGTATATCTTATACTCGGTTTTATACGAGTGTGATACCATATTTATTGTCGAATAGGTGGTGGAGGAAGTGGAGTAAGAGGAGGAAGAAAAATTTATAATAGATAGGGAGGTGGTAGGTGTGGTGGTTAAGATAGAGGTGTGTGGTTGGAGTTGTGAGAGGAGTGGGTTATGGTGTAGGAATTTCATCTAGAAAACGTGTAAAATTGGAGAGATGAACAAGTGTTTGAGGTTGGAATTGGACGAGTTGTTGGAGAATATTTAATGAGGGGAAAGATATGTTTTAGAAATCGATCATGTCAAGCATTATAGATGCTATTTGTTGTGGGATCAAGACATTTATATCCATGATATTGGAGAATGTACCCAAGAAAAATACAAGAAGTTGGCCGAATATCCATTTTGTGGGGATTGTAGTCAAAGGTGTGGAAAATATTGACAACCAAAGACAAGGAGATAAGAGTAGTCAGGGCGTTTATGAAAAAGGCATTCTAATGTAGGTTTATTATGGGTACTACGTATTAGTCAACAAGTCACAAAGTCTTTACTTTGTGACTTGTTGACTAATACTACGAGATGACATGCAATGACAAGATAGACAACAATGTCTAAAGCAAAATGCTAGAAACGTTGGGAACGGAAGATCGTGCAAGATCAGTGAGACTAGTTTCAACAAAATTGCGATGACGACGTTCAATGAAGTCGTTTTCTTCACTTGTACATGGGCATAAAATCAGTGGCAGACCCAGGAAATTTTTTCATGGGTGGCGGAAAATTTTAGAAGCCGTTTATCTATCTCTATATAATAATTCTTTTCGGTTATGTTCGAACCGGATCGGGTCGGGTTATATAAAAAATATAACCAAAGTAATTTTTATATAATCAACCAAGTTACATCAAATGTTATTACAAATGCATAATGAAATCTAGTATACTGGAATGTTTTACTAGAACAGAGATTCATATGTATATATTTGATGAATAAGTATTTTTGCAAAGGTGGGTAGAGTGTTTATTAGTGGTATCAATCTTATCTCTAGTGTATATTACTTTAAATTTAGTAGTTTTAGTGTGATAGAGGTAATGATTGTCCACATCACCCTCCTCAGAACATACCAATAATTTCCCTTAACATTCACAACCGTTTCCACTACCCGAGAACCACTACCCAATTTCTAGCCAAGCCGCTTGCGGTGATATTGCCAAATAATGAGACACATGTAAAATAACAAATGAAGGAGATGTTATGTACACATGTCTAAGATTGCCAGCATTAAAATTTGCAATCCAAGATAGTTAAATGTTGAGGAACACGAGAAACACCCAAGTGGTGGTGGCCTAAGTTATTGGTTTTCTGATTAAGCAACTCTCCTTTGGCATTACTTATATTAACTTTAAACTAAATTTATTAATTATAATAATTAAAAATAGTGGCTTAGCTTGTGGTTTACTTATATGTTTTTTTGTGTGGTCACTTCATATATGTTGGTTGATACTCATCAAAAAATATAATTTGGATGAATATATACACATTAGTGAAACCAGAACTTAACTTGACCAAGGGTCGTAATATAGTACAAATAATGTAATTAATAATTAATTTATGCATGACAACTTTTCTCTACAACTAGTGTGTTTTAAGTCTTCAGATATATACGTAAAGACGTTATTATTATGTTAAGACAATTGATGAAATCTATTGACAACCTAAGATTAGAATATGATTTATAAAATCGAACAACTTTTTGTCATGAACTTGATGGTGTATGTGAGTGGTAAAAAAGCATAAGAACACCATCAGCTTAGGAACTGCTAAATGAGCTCAAGCAACTAAGCAAGAAATATCAAAATTCAAACCTAAAAGGTCTAACTCTAATTTAAAATGTCCAGCAAGACATAATCTTTTTTTTACAGTAAAACGAAGCCGTTAAATATATTCACCGAAAGAAAACGCCCAGCCTTAGCAAGTCGCTAAGGTGCAAGATTGCAAGATCTGAAAAGCACGGAGACCAACTAAACAATTTACTCTAAAAAAACAAATGAATCAAATAAAATAATTTGGATAATGTAATGAATAAAAAAACCTTTGATTTGCTTATTTTGTTGTCAAGTTTATTCAAAACAAAATGTAGCATCCGTTAAAAATTTGAAATGTTGAAATAAATAGAAAAGAAACTATGGACTATGTACTATACACGGCTGTTATTGATGTACTATACTACTATGTTTTCTTTTTCAACAAAAGAAAAAAAAAACTAATAAAAAATTAAAAATATAATTTTTGGGTGAGTAGGTTGAGGTTTACTTTCCAATAGGCCCTACTAGGATGAAAGTTTAATAAAAGACTTTGGGCATGTTTACATATCTTCTTTTCCACCCTTTTATCTCTTTTTTCAAAAAGTCACACATTTCTAACTTACAACTTATCTTCTTTTCCACCTCTTTTTTACCTTATTCAAACCCAAAAAGTCTTTTTTCAAACCATTACTCAAACACTTTTAAAATAACTTATGACTTTTTCATAAAGTCATAAGTTATAAGGAGGTGAAAATAAGGAGAGCCAAACACCCTCTTTGTTCATCTTCTTCATTTATATTCTTCTGTATATTCTTCTTTCTTCGGCGAGTCATCGGACGGAAAAAAGAGAAGCTACTAATCTTCATAATTCCTCTATTCTCTTTCACTTGAAGGGTTAGACATCAAAAACGTTTCTTCATCCCCTACCCTAATTAAGTGAAACTTTCATCGGCCGGAGGGTCAGTGAACCCTCCTGACCCTCCTGTAGTTTCGCCTTTGTATATACACCTATTCATATCCAAAAGTTGATCTGAATAACCAAAATAAAAGATGAATATTCCAGGCTGAACACAGAATTCATTAGAATATGAAGAACAAAATACCTTATTTATTTCCTTAATCTTAATATTTTTATTAAATAATACAAAAATGTTTAAATATAACATTTATTCATCTCTTTTTGAATTTAATATATATATATATGTATATGTATGAACAAATTTCGTTTATTTATATAAGTCACACATGTATAAGTCATTTATAACTTATGCATTTTTAAATTTTAAGTAAACATTTAAAAAGTTAAAAAAAACATATTAGCAAATTAATTAGTTTAATGTTATTTATGTGCATGACATACACATTTAAATACTTCTATTTACCAAAGGTTTTGTGCTGTTCTGGGTTGTACCCTGTGCATCCAGCATGGTACGGTGGTTTTGGGAGGCTGGTTCTAAAAACAGCGGGCTGGTGTTAGTTTATTGTTTCTCAGTTGGCTTTTTCCCAACCCCACTCCAACTCATCCCCCCCTCACCCGCCGTCCACAATCTCTTAACGACGACTTTACGGCGGTAATTGGTGTACCAGGTGACGACTTATTTGTTGATGGTTTCCTTGACTTCTCCGAAGACGGTGGTTTCGAGGAAAACGAGGATGATAATACCCATGTTACAATTCAGATTTAGACGTTGATGTATGCTGCATTGCAATGAATTGAAGTCTACCGGATGCTATTATTTTGCAAGAGGAAGAGGGGTTTGTAATTGTTTGATTTTGGTGACTCATGTTTTTTTTCATTCTTTGCTGATTTCATGGTGTTGGCTATTTTTTTTAAATAAGCAAAATATTATTTTCTTTACTTGTCGGTTGCCCCAGTTTAAATTTTGTGAGACTCAAATGTGGTGCAGTATACAGGTTTCTTGAATTAACCTAAGACCCATCTATTTTGAAGCAATACAGAGAGCTCAAAATGATTTTGAATTGGGCTTCCATTCTCTAAACCCAGGTGTTTAATCTTCACTATGATTAATTGTTTAATCGTATAATTATGGTTCTGAATTACGTTACGAGTTATGCGATTATACATATTAACGTGTGCTTTGTTGATTCTACACCATTGAGTTGTGTATTTTATGTATTGATGCCATGAATTTGACAAAACATTTCATTGTCAGCCAAATATATGTATTTGGGTTGTTGTTTTTTTATTTGTTGTTATGAAACTGATGAACCAGAACTTCATATATGACTTGCTAATTTGTGGTTCAGTTTAAGGATGGATTCGCCGTGCCCTACGCCGCCTCCACCTTTGTTGTTGGTTACTGGAGGTGGACGCTCGCGATGGTGTGATTTGAGTGTGTGTTTTATGTGTTGTAACCAATCATTGACTATGTCGTGTGTTTCTGTTAGTGTGAAGGACGGGTTCCTGTTGCCCGATGCCGCCTCCACCTTCGTCGTTGGTTACCGGAGGTGGATGGTGGCAATGGTATGATTTGGGGGTTTTCCTTTACGATGACCTACTATCAGTGTCTTCCTTCTCTTGATCATTAATATATGGTGGGCCTGAACACTCTTCATTTATCAACTAGCTCTACCTTTAATCTGCTTTATTTTAGAGAAAGCGTGCAGTGGTACTTTATAGGATGTGGATGGAATTGATTGATTTTTTTTTATTTGCAGAACAAACGAGGTGTGAAGATCAAGTTGCAATCGATTATAATGCCATTTTTTGAGTTTGATCATGAAGAGAAGGGATATGCTTTGTATGGTAAGTTTTGTAGTTACCTTCTGTGTGTCACTAATTGGATTAGTAGTAACTTATAAACTTATGAACTCATGGTTGTTTTTAACTGTTTTTGATCCAGCCATGGAGCTCGCGTTGTCATTGGAAAAATTGACGAACGAGAAACTTCTAAACCTCCATGAGGTGCGCAAAAATTTTGATTACTAAGATTTTAAATTTAGCATATCCACCAAAAATAGTAACCGTATTCCAATTTCAGGTGTTTGGCAATACAGAGTGGTCTACATGCCTCTCACATACATTGTTCATGGGCTTTGCCATCATTCAGAGCCCTAATCAAGAGCGAGAAGCCCTATTTGTGAAACCCGCTTAATCAATAGTTTATGCTTTCGGCAGGTAAGTTCTTTGTGGTGGCTGGCGGATGACGATGTTGTAGCCGATGGCTATTTGGTTGCTGCTTCAATATCGTAGAAGGTAGTCTCTCATTTGTTTCAGCATCAGTAGGTGATCTATGTTTGTTAATTTCCACTTTCGCTATGTTGATTATTGGGTTAGCGTTGGCGTTTTGTGACTGCAATTACTTTAAGACAGTGGGTTTTGATGTTTTTTTTCTATGTTGTTTGGTATAACCACAAACCACTAAATGATTGTATACTTATGCTATTTTGGTGTAGATGGTGATGTGGGATAAAAGGGTATGATGCAAAGATTCATCAAATTAAGCAGGTGAATAACACTTGCTCAGCTTTACTTTGTTCGTTGTCTTCATATGTTGTATACCATATAAAAGTAGTATGATTGATGCATAATTGGAATGGTTTATGTTAATGAACTTTTGTATCATTGTATGATTTAACAACTTCAGATCCTTTATCCACTAGGTGCTAGATCTTATGAAACTCTATACTTGAATTATTTCTCATGTGGTTGGCTTTTTTTTTTTTTTAATCTTAGGTGGAGTTCGTGCTTTGCTTTCAACAATCAAGAAAGAACTGTTCAACATCTATATACGGTAAAGCTTAAATCTTTAACATCTTTTTAGCTTAAAAATCTGAATGAAAATTAGTATCTGATCGTATTATATGTTGTGTTAAGGCATACCAGTGACGTCTGATCTTCTTCCAACAGCGAGGGCTCCGTCTGTGCCCCAGTTCAACCCACATGACCAACTGCAGCAGCAGCTCTGCAAACCGGACCAAATGCAAATCCTTTGAATCTTTTTCCTCATCTATGGGAATCAGTTCATTAATCGTATTTTCATCTTCTTTAATAAATTTGAATGTCTTGCTTGATAAGTTTTGGGGTAGGGTCTCCCTTACATGGGCGGCCAAAACAAAAGACATTGTGTATTCTGAATTTGTAGATGCAACTGTTCCTTCAAAGACAATGCCACATATGCATAGACTTCACATGTTCGTTTGCTTTTACAAAGACACAAGATTGTCCCCCGTCGCAACGCGCGGGGGTCAACATCTAGTTTGTATATAAAAAATAAAAATTCTAATTATATAAACCACTAATTATAAATATTAAACGATTTAAGTTTGTTCTTTTTATTCTCAAAATTATTTAGTTATTAGTGTTCTAAAATGAACTTCCCTCAACTGAACATGCATGAACCTTGAGCAACACATACACGCGTATTCTTTGTTAGGCTTATTCACTTGATCATAAATCAACTCCACTTCAAGTTGTTGTGCGCACAAGCGTGCGCGCACACACACATGTGTGTATTATTAAAACGTATATTTTTACGTGATGTGTGTTGGGGAATAACCGTAACAAACGAACAAAACCGGATAACAGAAATCTCTGAAGGCACGTGATTGCTTTCAGATTGAATCAATTCGACGGTTCTATCGAATATTCAACTGGATACAATCAGAGATTGAGAATTTTCTGTATGTTGTGATTGAGATTAAAGAACCAGAGAGTTTTTGATCAAGAAGAAGATAATTTCGTAATGAAACAATAGGGCCAGAAACTGCCTTTTAGGCAGTTTTTTCAAGGTTTTCGAAGTTGCCAAAATAGTCACTCTATTTCTGAAAATTGATTTTCGGAGACATTTTTACCATAGCAGTTTTTCCAGCTCGACCCCAGCCAGGGGCTCTGCCCCTTGGACCCTGCTCCCAGGGGCACTACCCCCGGACCCCCGTTCCTTAGGGGCTTCGCCCCTAAGTTCATAATAAATTCAAATAGGCGTGCACTCCGCACCACCATACCTATATGATGTATTATTATGAACATATTGATCAACACAGTCAATCCAATTACACTAAAATATCCAACAGTGTGTCATTGTGTCAATGTTGTGACTGTCACGAGAGGATGTACATATGTTAGGTATACGCACGCAGAAGCAACACACATTCAATCGATTAATCTGCAGAAAATAAACGAACACGAGAGCACAAGGATTTACATGGTTCGGTCGGCTGACTTATATCCACGGGTTGCAACCAGGATACTTTTATTATTGCTTTCTGCCTCACTCATGATGAGGAATTACAAGTACAAGATGCCTATTTATATTATAGATTATGGTTTACTACTTAATCCCCAAGAAAACTAATAATGGGCTAATTAAATAAAACGAGCCAAGTCTTCAATTTAATTAGTTTGCCACTTAATTGTCTTCTAATCCGAGCCCAAATCAAGGCTCCACAAACCCAATAATCTCCCACTTGGAGGCTTGATAATCTTCAAACTACCATCTACTGTGAACTTGTACCTCTTGTAATCTTCCTCATTTTTCTGGTTGTGGTGGCCTTCTCACCAGTTAACCTGAAGGCCCATTGAAGCTTCCCCGAGCTCCAGCACATCAATTATGGCTATGTCTGCCGCTGACCCATTCTCTGTCTCTACCGGCTCCCACTGACATGCACTGTCAGATCCTAAAACACCCTGAGAATAAACACTCTCCATATTCAGCAAGTAATCCATTGGAGAGATTTTATCAGCTGGAACATTGGTTCTCCTGACCCATGTCGTCTAGGAACTCTGACTGAAGCATAACTCGTGCTCCCACTGCCAAGATAACCTCTAACTGGTCTACCTGAACCTTTCCTCGCTCGTTCATCCTGAATCTGACCTGTGACTCTAGGTTTCTCACTTGCAAAGACAACCTTCTTCCGCCCACGAGATTCTGTGAACCCGACTTTGTTTCTCTTCTAAACTGGGACGGTCACTCCATTAACAACTTTCCACTGCCCGTTCCCAAATTTAACTTCATGTCTCTGTTTATCCAACTGCCCAACGGAAATCAACTGTTTCTTTAAGCTTGGAATCACCTTAACATCCTTCAAAGTTCATGAACCGGCTAAAGTTATTATATCCATATCACCCATGCCCGTAACATCAAGAATATCATTGTTCGCCAGTCTTACCTTACCAAAGTTGATCACCTTTCTTCAAATTCTGCAATGCTTTAGTGTTGTGGGTAGTGTGAAATGAAGCACCAGAATCCATGACCCAGCAATCCACATAACTCTCTACACTACAGATTAAGGCGTCATCATCTGAGCAGTTTGATGCAGTGTTAACTTCTTTCTTCTCGTTTCGACATTGATTCCTAAAATGTCCAACCTCTTTACATTTCTAACAGGTTACATCACTTCGAGCCCTAGACTGACTCCTCATCCTGTTCTTGCTCCCACTACCTCTATTATTCTTCCTTCCTCTGCCAACATTTAGTAATTCACTTGATGATCCACCTACATTTCTTCGTCTGACATCTTCGCCTAGAATAAGATCCCGAATCCCATTAAAAGTGAACTCGCTGGCAAAACTAGTAATCGCTGTAACAGTCCCTGACCAACTATCTGGCAATGATGATAATAGTAGTAAAGCCTGAACTTCATCTTCGAATTTAATGTCCATTGACATAAGTCTGGCTAAAATCGAATTCAACTTGTTGATGTACTCTGTAACTGAACTGCCTTCTCTCATCCTTGTATTTACCAGCTCTCGAATAAAAAAAACCTTGTTAGCTACTGAAGGCTTTTCGTACATGTTAGATAGGGCTAACATCATACCTCTTGTTGTGATTTCCTTCATGATGTTAAATGCCACATTCTTTGACAATGCCAATGTAATAATTGCCTTGGCTTTCCCGTCCCAAACTGTTGCTTCCATCTTCTCTGGTCTATCCCCTGATAACACAATATCTAGATCTTTCTGAACCAATAATGTCTCAATCTGCATTTTTCACCGACTGAAATCTGTACCGTTAAACTTATCAATTTGCACCTTCCCGTCTTCGGCGATGATAATAAATAACACGACTAAACGAACTGAAATTAAAAAATAAACTGAAAACCAAAAACTGAAACAAATGGAAACAGAAGACACCTCGTTGGTCAAGCTGGTCAAAAAACTGATCTTCGAAAGTCACTACCCTTTCTGCCTTGAATTTTGGTTCCTTTTTCTTGAGGTGAAACAAAAAAATAATAATAACAAAATACTTCCTTTTGGTGTAGACACGTAGTACATCAACAACACCAATTGTTGCTTTTGGAATTTGCCAAATAAAACTCTTTTACTATTTATTGAGAGCCGCAAGAAAAAAATTAACAATAGAACTTTTCTTTCTCCTGCTCTCGATCAAACACAAACACAAACACCAAAAGAAAATATTGTGGCGACTTTAAATAAACTATTGATGCCTGGGTTTGACAGCTACGGTTGCCGGCAACTAAACCTAATCAATCAACTCTCCTCCCTGCGAATCGTGTGTAACGAGCCAAGGCTCTGATACCAGTTGTTAGGTATACGAACGTGGAAGCAACACACACACAATCGATTAATCTGCAGAAAATAAATGAACACGAGAATACAAGGATTTACGTGGTTCGGTCGGCTGACATACGTCCACGGGCTGCAACCATGATATTTTTTATTATTGCTTTCTGCCTCACTCGTGATAAGGAATTACAAGTACAAGATGCTTATTTATAATTATAGATTAGGATTTACTACTTAATCCCCAAGATACCACATTGAAATTCCTGATAACTTAGTAGTTCAGTCGCTATATCACCACGAAATAGAGTGTTGATAAATGAAATTTGCATATCTTGGTTAATTGTTTCTCTGGAATAATTTCGCCACAAAAATCCTATACATGATATTTGATTAAACCTTGAGGAGATTACTTTAATGTTATAGAGCACTCACTATAAATCAACAAGCGACTTCATTTAACACTTTGAAACCAACGTAACAAGTATGATATATATCTTAGCATCACGAAACCTATTCTCGATTTTTGCACTCTTACTACAGTTGTGAGTTGTGTTATATATTCCCTTAACATGTTGCCGAAAGGGTAGACGCTAATAAAAGTAACAAAGTAAATAATTTAATGAGTTAAATTGCTGGCCTTTAGAGAGTTTGTAGGGTTTACTTAAGTAACAAGTGTTTGGTAATAACCTTGAAATTATCCCCTAATTTAATGGCGCTTGTATTCATGGGAATTTGGGATTTCACGTGAGGGTTTGACTGTTATTTTGATTCAATTCTTTTGACATAATGCATTTTTACTGGAATATATGATGTTGGCCAAAGCGCTTCACTCTTACCCATACTTATATAAATTACTTATATATATCCTAGTGATTTTTTCGAAATTCTTCGTGCAGATGAGAACATGAAACTGCCATTGTTATTTCCTTCTTTTCTGTTTTTCTTTTTTGGAATATCAACTTATTTAAGTATTTTTATAGATCAAAAACTAATTAACTACACTTCTTTTATTCATCATATTGATTAAACTCTCACAACTGATCGAAAAACACAAAGGTTTATCTAACACTTTGATGACGTTAGGTAAAGGCGCTCTCGTACATCTCATTATTTTCTTTATTAGACATGCTGAATAATCTTTTCTATAAAATTAAATAGTTATTATGCGCAATCTTACTTAATATAACTTTTTTTTTCATTAAGCTCTATTATAACCGCTAAAAGTGTATATTTATATATGTATGTTTTTTAACCGACCAACAAAAACTTTCATTATATACAGACTATATTGTGTTACCACCAAAATACATTCACCAATGAAATGCATTCATAATACTAAACAAATAAAAATTACTCCAGTTATCACATATGAGTGCTTGAGCTTTTGCCCGGTTACGGATCCACAAGAATGACATGATTTTTCTCTCCTCAACTGACCTATCCACACTAGCTCCTTTACGATTGAAGACAAGGTCGTTTTGTGCTCGCCATATGTAGACGTTCATTTCAAAACTAATAATACGTAGAAAACTGAGAGAAGTGCATAGTTTATTTAAATCCATTGACTTGAATATGATACACAAGACACTTTTATAACCGCTCATGTCTCTCTCATAGTACCTCTAATTATCTTATATGAATTGTGTGCAAGTGCATTATTCAGTTTTATCTTAACAAAATATAAATGGTTTTAAAAACATTGAACATGTCTCTTATATATTTGTGTATAAATATAAGTATGCATGTATATAAAGACGATTACGATGCAAACAATATTTAATTAGGTCATGAAAAGCAAGATGAAGAAAATCATAAACTATGGAGTGATGCTACCTGATTAATACAATACCTGACCCACAATGTCTGTAGGTGATGCCTACACCCACCCTCTTAGAGGATGACTTGTACACCCAATTTAGATACATGTATATTATATCTTTAAACTAATAAGTTACCCCTTCATGTGATCATGTCCCACTAAAATCAACCCCCCCCCCCCCCCCCCCCCCCCCCAAACCCCCACTCCAGCCTCCTATATAAACAATTCCCATCCATCATATACATCATATTCCAACACATCTTTAATTCAGAGAACAACAAAGAAACACCATTGATCCATCTCACTCTAAGAACCAATTTCGATTCTTAAAGAAAAAGAGAGAGATATGAAGATGATGATGGGAAGCTCCAAGAGAAGGATTTCAAGCAAAGGACTTGGAGGAGTTCTTAAAGAGCATAAAGCAAGGCTTTACATTATCAAGAGATGTGTAATCATGCTTCTTTGTTACCATGATTGATATTTTCAATCTCTTTGATGGACTTGCATGATCGATCAAGTGGTTTGTAAATAGAAATTATATGGCTTGAAAGAGCTCAACAATTTTGTAACCCTATTCGTTGGCCTTAATGTAACTTCTACTTTTGTTAATTCTTCAATCTTCATATATATATTTTTTCTATCATGTGATATTGGGAGTAAATTAATTTAATATATGAAAAACTTATTTATTTGATAAATGATTTTTAAAATTAATTTTTTATTTAATTTTTTTTCCATCTATATATTTTCAGTTTGTATCTCTACAAAGTTCATTTAAAAATCTTTTTTTTCCATTTTCTATTATTAAAATACAAATCTACAATAATTAAAAAAATCAAGACTTTAGTATCTCAGTTGTACGTGTCCTGAGACATGTTAGTGGCGTAACATTTGTTTCATGATGAAGTGAAATTCAGTCGAAGTGATTAGAAAAAAATGTTTAGTTAGTTCATATAGTAAATTGTTGGTTTAAATATGTTTATTTTTGGGCAATCGACTTGAAAATTTTAGAGTGAAAATGGTTGATTTCTGTGTCGGTCACTAAAGAGTAAAGAAGTAGTATTGCAATCATATTTAAAAAGTTAAGTTAAGAAAGGAATTATTTTATATGAATTTTAGGGTGTTTGGGATTGCGTTTTGAATCTGATTTTTAGATTATTGCGTTTTGAAAACGCAGATAATCAGTTTTTAGTGTTTGGGATTGCATTTTGAAAACGCAGATAATCAGTTTTTTAGGCTACCAAAACGCAATAATCTATAAGCAGCTCTACCCCTGCTTTTCCAAAACGCATAATCTGTTTTGAATAATCAATCCCAAACACCCCCTAAATTGAAGGCGCATGTTAGTTGGTTGCTTTATAGTTTAAGTTAACTTTTTATTAACCAGTCTATGTTAATTAAATATTCGAGATTAAATTGTTATTAGAGTTTCCCCCGATTCCCCTTTTCTCCTTTCCTTTTTTAATTCTTTTGAAAGCTGGCCCCCACCTCAACGCTCAACTTTTTTGGCCAATGAGGTTCATCGGTGCAAACGGTGAATACTCCCCAAGATCACCGAGTTTTGGACCGGGGGGGGGGGGGTGTTCTCAATCGGGAAAAAGGCAACCTCAGCTCCCCGAGTCCACTCCCCAAGGCCACACCATCCGGTCTTAGCGCTTTTACATACTTTTTGGATCCACTTAAAACATCATTAACTTATATAATTGGTTATTTTAGCTCATCGAGTCTAGCTAAGCTTAGATGAGTCCCATTTAAGTTCAAGCTTGTTTAGGATAGATTCGAATCAAGGGTTAAACGAACTAATAATGAGTATTTAATGAGCGGTTCAACTCATTTGCACCCTTATTAATGGGTGCCTCTAATCAGGTGCAACTTTTTGGTTTGGAGGGCTGTTGAAGGTAAGGTTGCTGTCAAGAAGGAGCTGCTCAAACAAGGGGTTGTTGTTTTGGTTTCAATGAGTGACAGGTGCAGTTTAGCGGATGTGGATGCTGACCATTCCTTTGTCGGGTGCATTTGGGCGAGGGCCATTTTGTGGAGTACTTTGAGATGGCCGAAAATTGACTGGCAAGATAACATCACTTCCCTTTCGGGGATGATTGATTACTTGGCTGCTACTCCGGGCTCGCGCAATTGGAAGAAGATGGTGTTTGCTGTTTTGATGGCGACTGTTTGGTGTATCTGGTTGGCAAGGAACGAGAAGGTTTTTGACGGCAATTTTATCCCAGTCCAAAAGACGGTGGATTAGATCAAAGAGGATACTTTTTTTTGTGGATTTGTCACCGTTCCAAACTCCCAAACCCATCTTGGGAGGATTGATGTATGTTTGATGTAGTTGGTCTGTGTTAGTTGTTTGGTGCTTTGATGTTTGTATTGTTCCCAGCCATTAGCTGCCTCTTTATTTTATATATAGATATAAAGCGATTGCCGTTTAAAAAAAAAACTAGCTAGCAAGATGATATGAATTGACGAATAAGTTTCCTTTGCGTTTTACTAGAGTTTTAAAAACTCAAGTGTGAACAACCAGGTTAGCAGCTAAATATAGAGTTCAAGAAGAGAATAATCTATATAGTGAATTAGCTGAATATTTGGATACTTTGAGTTCACTACTAAGTGGTATAGGGATCACTGATCACACTAATCAGGGCCGACTCTTCAGGGGTCCGGGAAGGACTTTCGGTCTGGGCCCAACTTTTTAGGGGCACATTGATTCTCCGAGAATCCAAGTTTTCTTAACAGTGATATCTTTAATTCGATAGAGTTTTTGTATGTTTGAGCCCTAAAATTGTTAATCAGGTATTAATCAAATTGAAGCATAGTTTATGTAAAAGAGAAAGTAAATTAATATTGAGAGAGATTAAGAATTAAAAAAGAAAATGAAATTATTTGAGAAAAAAATTGCAGGTTTATTAATGAGTGTAGGACTAGAGAGGATGAAGAAGATGAAATAAAAATGACTCATACTTAGTTATTTTTGCTTTTTACCGGTTGGTTTTAACTTCCTTTTTAACTTTTATTTTTTCTTTGAAACAATTTTGTTTTTAATTTCCAAACTTTCACCCATTTATATTTTCAAACTTTGGTTTGATAATCTCCCCACTGGGAGGAGCATCGACAGCTACGACCAGCTGATCGAAAAATTTTCGCTCCATTTTAGCCAACAGCGTCGCCACAAGCGCGACAAAAGCCAGATCACCCTGTGCAAACGCAGGGACACTGAACCGCTCGAGGACTTCATCGTACGGTTCAACAAAGAAGCACTACAGTTAGGAACAGGGGACGAGGCAACCCGGACCTCCTTCCTGGCCAACGTCAACGACGACGGCCTACAACACACCCTTCAAGGGAAAGATGGCGTCCCAGATTCCTGGGAAGAGATTGTTCGCATCTCCAAGCCATATGCGGGCAATCAAAAAACAATGCGCCAGAATCAACGAGGGAGCTCCAGCAACAGCCGCAGCCGCGGCAACAACCGAACATCTGTCTGGAACCGTATTTCAGGTTCCACCGACGAAGGCCGATATTCAAACTCCGGCGACGCCCGAAACATTATCGGTAATAAACAAACACACGACCAGCGCAGTGGCGGCCGCCGGAATCAAGATTGGACCCCCCTCACGAAAACGCCATCCCAGGTGCTATCACAGGTCCTATCAACTGGCGAGGTAACCTTCAAGATCCCAAAACCCATGGGAACAAAACGAAAAAACATTGACACCACCAGATTCTGTGATTTCCACAAAGATGTGGGCCACGATACCGACAACTGCTACAACCTCAAAATGGAGATCGAGGCAGTCCTACGCTCCGGTAAATTGGCCAACCTGGTCAAGAATGTCCGCACAGGCGCACGCCGGCAAGACGAGCCCGTCAAGGCCATCAAAGACATCAAAACACACCACATCCGTGGCGCGTACAACAGACAGTGCAACATGACGCGCAACATCAAGCGGAAAACAAACCTCCCAGACATAGCGACCACGTCATAACAATCAGATATCGCAACAGACAGAAACTGGAGAGAGGCCCAGGTCATCCTCCCCACAATACCAGGGGGCGCAAAATCAACAACCCCACTCACCATCACAGCACTGTTCGGGCATTACCGAACTTACAAGATGACGTGCGATGGCGGCAGCAGCTTCGACATCATGTACCAACAGTGCTTCAATCAACTCGACGAGGAAGACAAAGCACGCCTGCAACCAGATGCATCCATCGCTGGTTTCTTCAACGAGGTAATACACCCCATCGGTAAGTTTGACTTTACAGTCACACTTGATGAGGGCACACACGCCCGCTCAGAGGTTTGCACCTTTCACGTCATCCCAGCCATCTCCTCATACGACATACTGCTGGGCAGACAAGGTCTGGCAAACTACAACTCCACCGCATCAACTCCGCACCAAACCATAGGTTTTCCAACACCCACGGGGATCACATACATCCGAGGCAAGCAAGAATGCCTCATGACAACCGACCCGATCGACGACATAGCGCAGCCAGCGCCAGCCTCGCCGAAGGAAGAAAAATGGGTTCTCAACCCGGCTTTCCCTGAACAAACCATCACCTTAGAGCGGACCCTGTCCCCCCAAGTAAGAGCACACCTAAAGCAACAATTGGCGGCAAACAAAGACATCTTCACCTGGCAATCATCAGACATGGTTGGCGTCCCAAGACACATAGCCGAGCATCGCCTCAACACATACAAAGATGCACGCCCGGTGGCCCAGAAAAAACGGTCACTGGGCCCCGACAGAGTCAAAGCCATGAACGAACAAGTCGATGACCTACTCGAAGCGGGCATCATCAGAAAATGCAACCACCAAACCTGGGTAGCTAACCCTGTCATGGTCCTCAAGAAGAACGGATCTTGGCGCATGTGTGTCGACTACAAGGACCTCAACAAAGCATGTCCTAAAGATCACTACCCCCTTCCAGAAATTGACTTGAAGGTAGACTCGCTAGCGCCATTCAAATACAAATGCTTCCTCGATTCATATCGAGGATATCATTAAATACAAATGGCCTACGAAGACGAAGACCGAACGTCCTTCAGAACAGACCGAGGGGTATACTGCTACACCAAAATGCCCTTCGGACTCAAGAACGCTGGCGCAACTTACCAACGCCTCATGGACCATGCCTTCCTCAACCAGATCGGCGTCAACCTTGAAGTCTACGTCAATTACCTGGTAATCAAAAGCACTCAAGAAGACACCATGCTAATGGACATCCAGCGCACCTTCGAACAGTTGCGCGATATCAAGATGAAACTCAACCCGGGGAAATGCTCCGTCGGAGCTGAAGAAGGAAAATTCCTAGGCGTCATTGTCACCAATGGCGGCTTCAAGCCAAACCCGGAAAAAGTCCAAGCTATCCAACGCATGCCATCACCAAACTCAATAAAGGAGGTACAGACACTGATGGGACGCCTAGTTGCTCTCAACCGATTCCTATCAAACTACGCCTCCAAGTCTTTTCCCTTTGTCCACACCCTACGAAATGTACTAAAGAAAACACAGTTCCGCTGGACACCAGAAGTGGAAGTAGCCTTTCGTGAAATGAAGCAATGTTTAACTTACTTGCCAACTCTAACAGCACCCCTGCCAGAGGAACCACTTACGCTATACCTATCTGCATCAGAAACAGCAATAGGCGCGGTGCTATTAGTAGAATGCAATAAAGTACAAACACCAATCTACTACATCAGCCGCACCCTGGCCGACGCAGAAACCAGATACTCAACAATGGAAAAACTCGTTCTCGCACTCGTACATGCGTCACGACGACTAAGGCGATACTTCCAAGGACATCCAATCAACGTCCTAACAGATTATAGAATCAACACCGTACTCTTCAAACCGGAACTCTCAGGCCGCCTGGCGAAATGGGCAATCGAGCTAGGCGCACACACCATCATCTACAAACCAAGACCCGCAATCAAAGGACAGTTCCTTGCGGACTTCATCGCAGAAATTCCAATCGATAAAACCCAAGACTGCAAAGATGAGCAAGACCCCAAACCCATCCCAGACGACCGAGTAACATGGTCGTTATACACGGACGGAGCCCCCAACGACTAGGGCGCAGGCGCGGGCCTTCGCCTCGTCAGCCCTGACAAAACAGAATTCACATACGCCGTCCGTCTTGAGTTCCCAAGCACAAAAACCGAAGCAGAGTACGAGGCATTTTTGGCAGGACTACGCCTCGCCGACAAAATGGGCGCAAGACACCTCAACGCCCATGTCGACTCTATGCTCATAGCAGGTCACATGAACGGCGCCTACGACGCCAAGGACCCAGTCATGGCCCAATACGTCGACCAGGCCAAGCTCATTACCAAAAAATTCACAACCTGCACAATCCTCCACATCTACCGAAGTGGCAATAAAGAAGCTGACGCACTTAGCAAGATGGCCTCCACGGCTTGGCCGCACATGGGCAAAGAGGTACGCATCGAAACTCTAGCTCAACCTTCAGTACCACTTAGACAGGTTAATATCACACAGACGGGCGCCGGGTCATGGATGACCCCGATTCAAGCATACCTGGAAACGGGCACCCTACCACTTCAAAAAGCAGAAGCCCGAAAACTCCAATACACATCCCAGCATTATCAGCTCATGAATGGAGTCTTATACTGACGCTCCTATCTCGGCCCACTCCTGAAATGCGTGGATACCGCGACAGCCACCTCCCTTATAAAGGAGATCCACGAAGGCATATGCGGAATCCACGCGGGCCCAAGAATGGTTGTGGCCAAAATCATGAACGCCGACTACTACTGGCCGGGCATGCATCAAGACGCCGTGAAAATCTTGCACACTTGCTTCAACTGCCAGCAACACGCACCAAACACCCTACGCCCAAAGAACGACCTGGTCCGAGTCACTGCCGCCTGGCCATTCCAGAAATGGGCTATCGATATAGTCGGCCCATTCCCAATGGCCCCTGGAAAGATACAATACCTCATCGTCGCCGTCGACTACTTCACAAAATGGGTAGAGGCCAAGCCACTTGCCTCGATCAGCACTGAACAGACCAAAAAATTCATCTAGGAATTCATCATCTGCCGCTTCGACCTACCCATGGAAATTGTCACGGATAACGAAACACAGTTCACAGACAAAAGGCTTCAAACCTGGCTAACACAACTAGGCGCCAGCCAGATATTCACATCCGTCGCCCACCCCCAAGGCAACGGCCAAATAGAACGCATCAACAGGTCACTAGTTGAAGGCATCAAGACTCGCCTCGGGTCAAAGCGCACAGGTTGGGTGGATGAACTCCCACACGTGCTATGGGCACATCGCACCCTCATCAAGACTAGCACCGGCGAAACCCCTTTTAGCCTAACTTATGGTTCCGAGGCCGTAATACCCGCAGAAGTAACATTCCCATCACCAAGGGTCCTCAACACCGCGAACACTGACAACGACAGAGAACTGCGCCTCAACTTGGATCTCTTAGATGAAAGGCATGACATCTTCCCTATACGCAAGGCAAACTACAAAAAACAATTGGAGCGCTATTACAACTCCAAAGTCAAAGCCTGCGCATTCAACATCGGCGATTACGTCCTAAGAGACAACTACGCATCTCACTCCGAGCGCCCAGGAAAGCTTGCACCCAACTGGGAAGGGCCATACAAAATCCAACAAGTACTAGGAAAAGGGGCATACGCGCTAGAAAGACTCGACGACACACCCATACCTAGATCATGGAATGTAGCACAGCTGCGCCCATGCTACTTATAAACATTCCAGTTTTCAACTACACCACCCTAGACTCTGTCTACAAGCGCAAAAACCAATTACTTTACCTCTAACTTATGAAGCTAATTCACTCTTCATAAGACTTAACGTCAAAGATTTGTCACATTTCTAACTTATGAAGTTAATTTACCCTTCATAACTTAGAAACAACAAACCTTTCACCCCAAAGTTGCGTAGTTAATTTACCCTACTCAATGGACGCCAAGGTTACTTGCAACCTATGAAGCTAACCTACTCTTCATACACACAGCAATCGCACGAAAATACACCAGATAGACAAAAGCAAAGTCAAAACATCATATTTCATTACAGGCGAAAGGTCAGATTTACAAGACAAAAGGAAAATATAAACAAACTACTGAGGAGGCTCATGAGCCGTCCCCGAACTACCCGCCCCCAGCCTTCTCCTTCCCCTTTTCAACGCGCTCACGCCTGGCACGCTCAGACTCCTCGACCCAACGCTTAAATCTAGCAATAGGGTCAGGGTCCGCCAAACACTGCCTCACAACCTGAAGCACTGGAAACTCTATCTTCTCGAGCTTCTCAAGCTCCTCCATCAGCAGCTGGTCAGTATTTACATCCTGAAAAGGCTGCTCCTCAACTGGCGCCCCATCCTTAGCGGCCAGATAACCTTCCAGCCACCCACTATGAACGGCCGTGGTACGCGCTGCATTAACAACCTCCGCAACCTGCTCGCCCATCTTTGGCTCATTCCAACAGCGATCAAAGACCTACATCAACAAATACAAGATAAGTGAGCTAGACAAAATACAAAACAAACGACAAAGTAAAGTGAACTTACGGCAGATATCCCGTCAGACATAATCCACAAGGACTTCTCACAATAGGCCTTCTGAGCATCTAGCAGCAGGGTCCTCTCAAGCTCCCAAGTCTCCTTCTCCTTCACAAGCTCACTAACCTGACCTTCCAGCTCGGACACCCGAGTGGTCATCCTCACCACGTCGGCATCCTTCGGCTTTAGGTCACCCACCACGGTGGCATACTTAGAGGATAGCTCCTCCATCTCCTTGGCCTTCTCTGCCACTACCTTCTTCTGCTAAGCCAGCGCAGACTCAGCCTTTTGAATAAGCCGATGACGACGTTCCAGCTCCGTATTAACGGTCGCCGTCGACTTAGCCCAAGCCTTCTGCTTCTCCGCAGCTTCAACATCCTTTTGGCGTAGATCGGACTCTAACTTCCGAACCTGCTCCGAGAGCCGCTTCCGCGCCGACTCATATACCTCCTTCTCTATGGCTAGGCGCCCGGCCTCACTTGCAACCGACGCCTGCTCATCCAGAAACTCACCCTCTCTTCTGTGCAGGGCGTATAAATTTCCCAGAGTTTGTGTTAAGTTCATACACATCTCTGAGAAAAGAGTACCTCGGTTCTGAGTCCGGTGATGCGCACGCTCAGCTGGCGGCAACGCATAGCTGACAAATTCCTCAGCCACGAATGGGTTGAGGAACCGACGGCTTTCGGTTATACGCTACCTAGGCGTATAAACCAGAGCGTCCAGCCTGAAGGCGGGAGCACTCGAAGACGCCACAACGCCTTCAGCTTTCTTCGACTTGGGATCATCCATCCCACCACCCTGAGGGGACGCCTCCAGCACGTCCCTCTCGCTTAAATCAACATAGGAGGGCCCAGTTCGCGAGCCCTCACCAACCTGAACGCCCATCCCTTGGGCCTGCTCCTTCTTAATCCTCACCAAGTCCTCGTGTTGTTTCAACAACGCCAACCGGCGCTCCTCCTCCTCCTTCTCAGCCATGTTAGCCAACCGAGCATCCTTGGCCCGCTTGCGCTCCACCTCTACTTGGAGAGCCCGGGCTTCATCCTCTTTCTTCTTCAAAGCGGCCTCAGCAGCACGCTTTTCCTACTCTGCCTTGCGCATCAAATCCTCTTGACGTGCAGCTTCAGCCCGAGACCGCTCCTCCTCCAGCTTCTTCTTTCGTTCCTCCTAATATTGCTTCACAGATGGAGGAATCGAACCTATAGATAAACAAAGACGAATTCAAGACCTTATAGAAATTGGTGAGAAAAATTCAAAAGGACGCGCAAAAAGGTACTTACTACTTAGTTTCTTCAAAGCCTTTTTATAGAAGGGCTCTCGCACAGGCGGGGGGTCAACATCACCACTCCCGGTCACCGCCCGCTTCAGAGACCGACCACCACTCACATCCTCTTCAGCAGATTCCGGCTGTTTACGCTTGTGACCTGCAAACAAGATAGGTAAACTTTAAAGAAACACAACAAAACTACAAAAACCACAAAGAAGGCAGTAACACTTACCCTCAGTAGCCATGCCCTCAGCAACACTTGCTTCACCAGTCGTCTCACCACCTTGCCCCCGGCCGCTGACGCACTTGCTCCAGCGCCACCTGCAGAGCGACGCGGATGATGAATTAGACCAGACGACGACCCACTCGACTCATCGTCTGACAAAAATACATAATCCACCCTTGCTGCCGTTTTCACGGACAACGGCTCAGGATTAATTAAGAAACCCACTTCAAGATTAGAGGGCGCACCTTCCATCGGGTCGGGGAACAAAACGTTCTCTACCATCAGCTCCAGCTCCGAAACGCCTCCCTCGGGTACTGCCAGGTAGGTGGTCTTCACAGTACGGGCGGCAAAAACTCCAAACAGTAATTCACCTGTCACCAAACACAATAGGCGTCAAATCAACACAAACAGAAACAAAAAATTAAACAAAGTTGAAGTACTCACCTTCAACAGACAGCGGCCCAGCCTCGCCCACAGGTGCCACATCATAACCTTCCCTGACGCCAAGACGGCTCAGCCCCAACAGACGGAGCACACCCTCCTCCAGCTTATCCAGATCATCCAGGCGGGTGGGATTGCGCACAAATCCTGAAACCAGGCTTCTTCCTGGAAATCCTTCATCACTTCATAAGATGGCGCCTTCTGGCCCGCACGTAGCTCCAACTTCTCCATCTCCACCGGTATCATCTCCTTCTTCAGGAAAAAAAAACATTTCTTCCACTCACGAAGAGTCTTTAGAGAGCTCTTCGGTACAATCAAGGTCACCGTCTTCGACCTTTCCACGAACGACACCCAGCCGGAGTCTTTCACCTCCATCTTGTAGAACACATTGAAGTGTTCAAACTCCGGCTCCCTTCTCAACAACCGGCAGGTGGCTTCGAAATGCATAATTCGCATTACCCCGAACGGGCTCATCTGCGAAATATGCACCCCATACTTCTGAAGAACGGAGATGAGAAACTTCGACACCGGTAGACGAAAAAGTCCCTTCAAAAAGAACGCCTCATAAAGGCATATCTTCCCCTCCGGGCAGTCCAACGGAGTTTGCCCTTTCTCCGACAGCTCCGGTTCCCACTCCCGGGAAATACCATATTTCTTGACCAAAGATCGAAACTTATCTTTGGACCAAGAAATCTGGGCGTCTTTCATCGCCAATTCCGCCTTCTTATCCTCAGATGACATCTTCGACAAAGGAAAGAAAGAAAATAAAAAACTTTTTCTTCAACGGCTGATCGGAAAAGCTACGAACTCGCCGGAGGAAAACTTGAAAAGTTTGTGTGAAAGAAGAGAATGAAACGAATGAAAGATCAAAGGCAGGTATTTATACCCATCGCATTAAATGCAGTGGCAGAAAGAGAAATCATCACAAGCAGGCTTTTCGCGCAAAGGTCCAACAGCAGACAGACATGTCAGACAGCCCACGTGACCAAACGGCACACGCGCCGCGCGTGGCCCACTCGCCTGACGGTTGTTCTACCCCAGCTGGAAAACGATGCCGATGCTTGACACGTGTACGGCCACGTTCAAACCCACCACTAACAGTTGTCCCCATGCATCAGATGCACGACACGTGGCGGCTTAGCAACTCAACTGTGACACCCGGCAAATTCTGGTTAACAACGTTGTCTAGATGAAAGTCTACCTTAGCGAGTCACGCGTATATTGTACTTAACTGGGTTAGTTAAGTCGTGTTATGGTTCGGGAACTATCAGTTTAGTATAGAGGATCATCGGATGTTAGTCTAGAGGTTCATTAGATGTCAGTCCTTAACCAAGTGTACAAATGGTGACGATTCGTAGAATCGTTAGGTCATACGGAACATACAAGTCTCGAGTCCCGGGAATCGGTGAACGAGTGTGAATATGTTTGTTTGCAAGTGTTATGTGTTTAAAATCATTATGTGACTTGTCGGTATGTGAAAATATGTTAACATATGTTAAAACGGGGTTTAACGCGCAAAACACACGGAACCAGCCCCTATAGGCGATTAGGGGAGCCCAATCGCCTATAGGGGATGCGATTGGGCCTTCATAGGGGCGATTGGCATGCTAAATGCATGCCTTAGGGGCGATTAGGCCCTAATTGCATGAAGTTTCATGCGATTAGGAGCCCCAATCGCGTGTAAATGCTGCACAATCGCGTGTTACGTGCTGGACGACTAAAAACGACTATAAATACAATGCTTGACCCCCTAAACTTCATAATAACAACCCTAGTCGTCCCATAACCCGCCCCAACACACACACAACCTCTGGAACGTGATTTTGGATCAAAACACAAGGTTTCAAGCTTATTTCATCAAACTATCACAATCTAAGGTGTGATTCTCATCCATGAAATCTTTATTAACGTTTTTATTAAATCCCTAACGGTCCAGACCTGTTCTAAAACGAATAAGCTTTCTGAAAATCGTTAATAAGTGTTGTTAATCGGATTCTAACTATCATGCATGTGTTATGTGTGTTTATGATTAAAAGCTAGGGTTTCTATGATTCAAGATGGATGATTAACATGTTATTAAGTTAGTTTCAGATTAATAATGATATCATGTTAATGAAATCTGAGTAATTGTTCACTAGGGTTATGATTATGCATGTTAAGATGATGTTTCATGCTATGTGTATTATGTTTGGATTACATGGTTACATGCAGGGCTGATAGAACGAGGTTAAACGAAGGATTTTGGTTTAAGCATGTTTGGTATAGTTATTAGATTGATATTTGATGTTTACACGCGTTCTGGATCTGATTTGGAGCGTTAAACGCGCGAAAAACCGGAACAGCTGGGTTACTGGCGATTAGCAACCCTAATCGCCTATGTTAGGGGCGATTAGGAGGCCAATCGCCTGTAAAGACTCCCTAATCGCCTATATTACATGCGATTGGGGGCTAAATGCCTCTATTACATGCAATTGTGATCCTAAATGCTAGTTAAGTCCTGAAATGCATGTCTTATGAGCTAATTGCTAGTAGATGCATGTCTTATGAGCTAATTGCTAGTAGATGCATGTCTTATGAGCTAATTGCTAGTAGATACATGTCTTATGAGCTAATTGCTAGTAGATACATGTCTTATGACCTAATTGCTAGTAAATACATGTCTTATGACCTAATTGCCTATAAACTCCTGAAATGCATGTCTTATGACCTAATTGCCTATGTTATAGGCGATTAGCCTTCCTAAATGCCTGTTGACCAACCTAAATGCTAGTTGACTTTTCCTAATCGCGTGTACTGCTGCTGTAAGTGTAAATTAGCATTCCGAGACCCGATTTGACATCTAGGAACATGCTAGGAACCCCGTAACATATCCAATAACTTGGTAACATATGTTCGGACTTAATTATGTGGTACTTGAACTACGTGCTATAACTTGTTGGTCGTTAACGTATGTTAAGTGTGATTGCATGATTGTATGTTTGAGAGCGTAAACATAACACGGGGAGTCTCGGGTCACCAATGGGATGTCGAGTCTTGTACATTGGGTCAGCTAAACAGTCACGGTGTTTTCAAACGAACTTGGTTATGGTCTGGACATCTAGGGACTAACTAACCTGCGGGTTATTAGTCTAAGTACTTGTAACTGTCATATGTTAGGTCGCCGCTTTACGGGACTAGCATAGCTGCTGAGTTTATTCGTATCACGAATAACGCAACTTAAGGTGAGTTTACGGCCCCTGTTTTAACTGGTTTCACTTTTCGGGGGAGAAAACATGTGTTAAAACTTATGTTTGGTAACTACTGTCATACTATGGGTTTTCTATGGTTTACTATACGATCTTTGGAAGTCCCGGGGGGAACCATGAATGTGCGGGTTTGCACAACGGGGAAATGTGAATAGCGCTATTGGGAGTGACCAACCCCGCTCGTCGGCTTGGAGGGCCGGGCGAGTGCATATTGTCTCAAACAGGAACAACAGGTTTGCTACATCGGGCACGACATCTGGTTTGCGAGTTAGTAATGGTTTTCCAATCGTAGTAGTAACAAAACATACGCCTAGCTAGCGTACTTGGGTTTTCGATTTGTTATAGTATGGACAGGTTGAACTTGGTACTGTGATTACAAAACCTGTAAACTCACCAGCATTTTTGTGCTGACGTAAACTTTTACATGTTTTCTCAGGTCGCTAAGGTAGCACAATGGAACTAGGGCGCACGCGTCTGCACGGCGTCTAGTTAGGATTGCATGGTTTTCAAACGTTGAACACTTGGATTATTTTGGATCATGTTTTGAATAAGCTTCCGCTGTAATTGGGGATTCTAAACTATGTTTTCTTAAATTGCATATGTTCATATAGACTTGTTTATTGTGATCGTTGGTTTGGATCCTGGTTTGTCATACGCCTCGCGGTAATACTCCGCAAGTGGATTTTGAGGGTGTGACATCAACAATCACAGTAACTGTCACACACGATCTCCAAGGCAGGTGTACCAACCGTCAGCCACGTCTTTTCAACTTCAAACATTCCCGCATTTAATTCACACAAATTCCAAAGAGACAAATTCAATGCGGAGTAAATGCAGGCGCCGAATACGACAAAAAATATTTTTTTCACAAGTTCTGCCCGCGCAAACAGGCCCGACGCCCATCCCGGCTCCACGCCTATGCGCCAGAACCACATTTTTCAAAAAAATATTTTTTCACAAGTTCTGACCACGCAAGCAGACCCGACGCCCCTCCCGGCTCCACGCCTACGTGCCAAAACCAAATTTTTCAAAAAATATTTTTTCACAAGTTCTGACCGCGCAAACAGGCCCGACGCCCATCCCGGCCCCACGCCTAGGCGCCAGAACCACATTTTTTAAAAAATATTTTTTTCACAAGTTATGACCGCGCAAACAGGCCCAACGCCTATCCCGGCTCCACGCCTACGCGCCAGCACTGGATTGGGGGGACTTGAAGGGATATGGTATTAAAACATTATAAATATCATACCATCGCCCAACTAGAACCGGCATCGCCTGACGCCCATCCGCCCGGTTTACGTCAGCGGATCGTTTAGCGTCCATCCGCCCGTTTTATGTCAGCGGAACGTCCGGCGTCTAACCGCCCGTTCTACGTCAGCGATGCAACTGGCATCCAACGGACGCCAGATACAGCACTACCCGCCCGTTTTATGTCAGCGGTACACCCTGGCGTCCAACCGACGCCAGGCGCATCATTGTCCGCCCGTTTTACGTCAGCGGACGCAGCATACTCCAAAGCTTCCTAACAAAGCAGACTTTCTCAACCCGTCTCGAAGTCCAAGAAAGGTATGATTACTCACCGCCCTCGGCCTACCAATAGGCGGACACCACGTGTCCGCCGACCACCAGCGTCCACTCAAGGGGCGCCACGTGTATCAACCGTCAGGACGGTAACATCCCCCCTTAGCTTTTTTACTTTCTCCTTTATATCCAAACCCACTTGCACCAAATGGGCTTAAGGATTTGGGCCGGATTACGGAGACGCCTCTACCTGGGCCGGGCCCTATTAAAGGTAGAGGATGGGCTGAGAAAGTACGAGAGCTAGGTACTATAAAAGTAGGAGCCCCTTCTCCTTTTATTGGCATCTAATCTGTTACATTTTCACTCAAGAGGAATACAAACTCCTTCGTGTCTTCTTCAACCCCTTGTTTATTATACTAACTTTTAGAGGCTCGGCTCTTCTAATCGGTAGTCTCCTAAACTCCCTGGTCTTATCCTTACACCCTCACGTATTTTCCAAACACACTCTCTTTGCAAAATACCGTAGGATCACATACTGGATTAGCGCCTATACGGTGATTCAGGATACGTGTTTCTTCAGCTAGGAATGACATGATCTTTAATCGGAATCGCATCAAGGCCTCCAACATAATGATAAATATTAAGTCTCTCTTTTCGTGGGTTCTCTACTAGGTCTTAACTTTATAACATTCTCTAGAAGGATTGGTTTAATTTTCCTCTGTGCATGTTAACTGGTTTGTAGTGAGGGTTTTGTCTTTTAGGCCCGTTGGGGTTTTCATCAGTTTGGAATGAAAGTATATATTAAAAAAACATAATTAAGAATTAAACTTTAGAAAGCATCAGGTTATTGGGTGTGGGGCTCGTCCCGGGCCGTTTAGGCTCATCCTGGACGCCCCACACCGCCCCTAGGACCGTCTTTCGTCTCAACAAGACATTTAAGCCGAAGACACTTTCCATCCAACACAGGGTTCACTAACCTTTTTCCCAAATATGTTGCAAAATATGAAATGGCATGCAAATATGTTGCAAAACAGTATATTACAATGATCAGATTTGCTTATGATCCAACACCAAATTTCATTATCTGTCAACGATGAAGGCAACCTGAAACAACCGGATGGTTGGTAGCTCTAGGTAAGAACATTGTGGATGAGGATTGTTTACCTTCCCATTGATTTCAAGTATGTTGCCTTCATCGTTGACAGATATCTCTTTGACAACAACTGAATTTTACTTGCTTGCCTGAATAGAAGGGTCACTATAAATATATAAAGAACATTAAATAAGCACTTGCCAGATGGTCACTATTCATATTTAAAGAACACTATTCATATATCCAGGTGCAGGAATTGTTTACCTTCCCATTGATTTCAAGTATGTTGCCTTCATCGTTGACAAATATCTCTCCGACAACAACTGAATTTTACTTGGTTGCCTTAACATTTGAAAATAGCGATGGATGATATCGATTAAATTGCCAGAGGGTCATTGGTCTTCAGAGTTTCCAACCCCTAATACCATACAAATGACCGTGTTTGAAAAACGGAGAGTTCTTATGGAAGTTGCTAAAATAGTTAAACAAATGTATTTGTGAATAATACATTCATCAAAAAGACCATCTCTTTGTTGGTCACCCTCATAGGAAAATCGACTCTCAATCTTATGCATAGATCAAGGAGATTGATGAAGATATTCATCAAGACCTTTGAATTTGTTGCTTTATAAAGTGTTCGATGTCATTGTGAGTAGATACATTTCGTTGAATAGTGACTTTTTAATGTTTTTTATATATGAATACTTTCTACCTTTGTTATGAATTAGTATATAGAGAGCAAACGGACGAACATCATTCAAAATTTCAACTTACCGCTAACCTCTGCGCCATCATCGACTATAGCAAACCAACGATCTTCCTCCACGTCACTCCTAATAGGCCTCTCTTTACATCACCGTACGATTTAAGGTTCAAGTTTTGTTTTTGTTGCTTTTTAATAATAAGTTTTGTGTTTATCAAACCCTAACGTCTGAAAATATGGATCTCGTTGTTTGATCGGTTAGTGGATACCATGGATCAGAGAGATTTAAGCTAATCAAACTCATATCTCAAGCTGGTGCAAGTTATGTTGGAGAAATGATTTATTATTATTATTATTATTATTATTATTATTATTATTATTATTTTATTTATTGTTATTTTATTTCTGTTTTGAGGGTGTAATGATGATGATGGTTATGATTTGACAAACGATTTTTGAAAGTATCAAGATTTGGAAATAAGTAAACATTACGAAACGCATCAAACAGAGACCGGAAGTCCATCATGTCGATTAGACATGCAAAAATCGTGTTTTGAAAAAATATGGGTATCGACTGTATAGTCGGAGCACCACGTACAATGATTCATGAAAGTTGAGCAAACTCGGATGTTTCAACCAAAACACACAAACGAGCAATAAACGACCCGTAACGCCTCAAACGAATTTTGTTGTATTGGGAACAACTAAAAACATTTTAAAATGAATTAAAATTAATTTTTAATCAATAACAAGTATTTAAAATAAATTAAAACAAATTAATTTTTTTTAAAAGGCCAAAGCGCCTAGCTTTGGCCAAAGCTTGGCGCCTGGTTTGCATGATTAGACCACAGGCGCCTAGCTTTGTCCAAAGCTAGGCGCTTTGGCCTTTTTTAAAAACAAAAATTAATTTGTTTTAGTTCATTTTAAATACTTGTTATTGATAAAAAAAATAATTTTAATTCATTTTAAAATGTTTTTAGTTGTTCCCAATCTAACAAAATTCGTTTGAGGCATTCCAGGTCGTTTATTGCTCGTTTGTGTTTTTTGGTAGAAACATCCGAGTTTTTACAACTTTCATAAATCATTGTACTTGGTGCTCCGACTATACAGTCGATACCCATATTTTTTCAAAACACAATTTTTGCATGTCTAATCCACATGCTGGACTTCCGGACTCTCTTTGACGCATTTCAAAATGTTTAATTGATCGTTTGTGGTTTTTAGAAGTCACATCCAATCAATTAAAACGTACCGAAATGCGGAACCCTTGTTTGATTATACTAGTGTTCAGCCTTTAAAGAATTATAAAATCATTTTACTAATTCCCGATTCTTGATATTTCATAAATCGTTTGTCAAATCATAACCATCATCATCATTACACCCTCAAAACAGAAATAAAATAACAATAAATAAAATAACAATAATATATCATTGCTCCAACATAACTTGCACTAGCTTGAGATATGAGTTTGATTTTCTTAATTCTCTCTGATCCATGATATCCACTAACCGTAGTGACAACGAGATCCATATTTCAAACATGGAGCTAAACGAAATCATAATATTTTAGACGTTAGGGTTTGATAAACACAAAACTTATTATTAAAAAGCAACAAAAACAAAATTGGAACCTTAAATCGTACGGTGATATAAAGAGAGGCCTATTAGGAGTGTGGTGGCGAAAGATCATTAGTTTGCTGTAGTCAATGATGGCGTAGAGGTTAGCGGGGAAGTTTAAATTTTGAATGATGTTCATCGGTTTGCACTCCATATACTAATTCATAACAGAGGTAGGAAAGTATTCATATATAAAGAACATTAAAACGTCACTATTCAACGGAATTTATCTACTCACAGAGACATCGAACACTTTATAAAGCAACAAATTCAAAACAGAGGTAGGAAAGCAAAGCTTCAGGTGAAAGTGGATACCATGGATCAGAGATATTTAAGCTAATAAAACTCATATCTCAAGCCGGTGCAAGTTATGTTAGAGATATATGCCATCTTCTTCTTCAACTTGCTTTCTCTTGATCTTCACACTTGCTTTTGGAGCTTTGATCTTCTTCCTATTATCTTTGTCTATCACAACTTAAAGCTCTGATCATGGGTCACATGATTGTGATTATGTTCTTTTATAAGATGAAAATAGAAGTGCCGGTCCAACTGTTGATTTCTTTCCGCAACCAGTACAACGACTCTGTATGGATGATGTCGATCAAACCTTCATAAAAGAACCAAAACCACCATTCAAAACCATAAAGCACAAGGATGAAGTATTGGAAAAACCCACTATGAAACCCTGAAATTTCGGACCCTAACACGCATGAGGCGAATGTCGTGTGTCATGAGTTCGACTAAGATGACACGCGAAGTGGGTCACCATTCATATTTAAAGAACATTAAAAAGTCACTATTCAAACGAAAATTATCTACTCACAGTGACATTGAACACTTTATATGAGTTTAATTAGGTTAAATCTCTTTGATCCATGTTATCCACTTGACAAGATATGTGGCTTTTGTAACACCCCGCCCCTCTCATCACCAATATTGTCCGCTTTGCCCATCCAGAGCTCACGGATTTGTTTTTGGTTGCCCAAGTGGAGACTTCCCAGGAGGTCACCCATCCTGAAATTTCTCCCACCTGAGCACGCTTAACTGTGGAGTTCTCCTCTCATCCACTAACATTAAGCCCAAAACGCGTTGGTGATTTAAGAGGCAAGACATTACTTATGAACCAAGGATCTCTCCTGGCCACGGCCGATGTGGGATTTTCCCGGGGTGTCACATTTGTGACACCCCGCATTTTCAGGTTAAATACTTTTACTGAACTCCAGTTAACTTACATGTTCATACATGGCTAGATACTTAACTAGGGTTAGTTAAGTAGGTTTAACATATGTTAGAAGATGCTAACATATGTTATACGTAGGAAAATCCTTGTTAAACACACACATGAGTCCTGTATCCCAAACGTTGGTGAATTATGTGACATACATAGCAATAATATATACAAGTGACTTTTGGTGAACATGAAGTACGTGCTTATGTGAATTACATGTTTTTGTGAATGATCGCCTAACTGAAAGGAAATGCGTAGATTATGCAAATTACGTGCACAACATGAATGATATGCTATGTAATAATAAAAACAATGGTTTTTATATAATTTAGCATGGTTAATAATATTGGGTTCGGTATTGGGCTAGAACATGGTTAACGGGTCAAGTTAATGGACTAGAAGGGCCCTAATACCAATTGCTTGGGGAACAAGCAAAGCCCTTTTATAATTAGGAGGCAAGGAAAAAGATAAAAACCCTACTCCCTTGCCCCCTTGGTGTCGTGCGAAACCCCCACCCCCCCTCTCTCTTTGTTTTCAAGCAATCAAGCAATCTTTCACTAATCAAGCTAGTTCGGGTTTGATTTCAAGGCTCTAGGGAGTTTATCTTTCACAAGGTATACGTTCTTAAGATTTTTGATGAATTATAATGATTGAAAAACTTTGAAAACCCTAAAAATAATATATACAAAATCGCATACATGTATGTATAGGAGTTCTTGAATGTTCTTGATGATTTGATGATGATGATTGTTATTAGCAGCCATGATTAGGGTTTTCACATGATAATATATGTGTTTTTCTATGATTAATATGGTGTTTAATCAGTACTATAGGTGTTATACATGTATTAGGGATGTTTATGAAGAATTAGGGTTTGTAGATTGCTTGGGATGCAAGTTTAAGATTCTGACAGATTTGTTTGAACGTGTTGAAGGGGCTGTAACGGGTTGGTAAATCAATTGTTTTGATGATTTCTTTGCATGATTGTAATGTACAAGGTCTTAGCTTTTCATAATGGGCAAAACCATCGATTTTGGACATCGTATGAGTCGTTTTTGGAATTTTAATTGATTAGGGGTCATATCAGATTTTCGGATTTGTAAATTGGGCTAACTTTAAATGGTCATAACTTGAGATTTACAAGGAGTTAGGTTATGAAATTTTTACAGTAGGTCAATACTGTAAAAATAGAGCTTTTCCAAGTGGATTCATCTCGTTTGGATGAATACACAATTTTTAAGAATTTTCCTACTAAACTGACCTGTTGAGGAAATTTTCTGGACACTGCTGTGTTGTACGAATTTTTATAATTTTTGTGTTTGGAATTAAGACAAAAAAAAATAGGTATTTTCGAGTGAATCCCAAATAAAATTCAGTAAAAATTTGGGACTCTAATTCATTCGGTAAGTATTTTAAATAAATTGTTTTTCATAGCGCACAATCTGTCCTAAAAACACAGATTGTGTACGGGGTCTTTAAGTGACTATTTGGAGTTCTATGTGGTGTGTAATTGACATGTACTTGTGTGGAAACTTGTATGAGATGTATTTGATGCATTAAACTGATAATAATTGCTATGATCACCAACGGAATACGTAGGACATACTTGAGCATGTAGAGTCATTAGGTGTCACTACACGGTTTTGAACTTTTAAAAGTCTTGGATCAACGAGTTACATGGTGTGTTGGTTACGCACGTATACTCACCTAGTGACATTTGTAATAGGGAGTCGGTAGCACGTTACTATTCGTGGAATTTGGATTTTCACTTGCGACCTAAGGTGAGTTTCACTACTCTTTTTCTCAAAAGCATGCGTCTCAGGTATGAGACACTTTACTTAACATTTTCTAGTCCGGTTTGGGACTACTTACACATCCCGGGTTGGGATGCCATGGATCCTTATGAGGGTCGGTCACTTTGCTAATTCGCAATTGTGTCCTTGATAAACTGAACCATTTCTATCATTTTGTAAGTCCTCACGTACCGAATGAGTTGCCAGTGTTGGCAAGCGGGTTATTAGTTGATAGCGCTATTAGGTCTTACAAACCTCACACCGGCTCGGGGAGCGCGGGCGTGAACTATAACTTAACGAAACTTTATCATTGTGGATAGACAATGATGTCAGGCATGCGGCACACTTATGTGGCTACACGTACATAGCAGTTCGGTATATTCGGTTAGTTATCATGAATGGGTTAGCTACCCTTGACATGCGATGAATTAGTGGTTACACGGTGCGGGGCACCAACACAACTTACTTACGTGGTTTTGGAAACCAGCGCAGTTACATACTCATTTACTTTACCTAGTGAACTCACCAACATTGTTTGTTGACCCACGATTTACATGCTTTTGCAGGTAGTTAGCTTCCGGTGCCAGAATTAGAAAGCACTGCACACTTCATTGCATTTGGGGTCTTGGGCATACACCTAAATTACATATTATGCTTTTACATTTTCTTTCATATGGTTTTAATTTGGGCGCGTTGTTTTGCGCATGGTTTTAAAAGGATTAAATTTGGTTTACGCTTTCGCAACTTAACTAAACTTGGTTTTTGAAACGAACTAAATGGTTTGGGCATTTAGAGTTCGTTCATATGACTTATGGCTATGGGATCCTGGTATGTCATGCGCCTCGCGGTATGAACCCCGCAGTGGAAATTTGAGGGTGTGACAGCTTTAGTCCTTTACGCAGGTTTGCCAAAGGGTCACTATTCATATATAAAGAACATTAAGTAACCAATTGCCAAAGGGTCACTATTCATCAGAGTCTCCAACCACTAATACGATACAATGACCATGTTTGAAAATGGAGAGTTCCTATGGAAGTTGCTAAAATAGTTAAACAAAAGCTGAAATGGATGGATCATTAGCTAATTTAATGAGATTTGGTGTTGGATCATAAGCAAAAGGTAGACCACACCACTAGACGATTGCTCAATTCCAAAACAACTACTGTTCATGCAATCAAGTAATATTCAGTTGTTGGACATCATAAGCAAAAAGGTAGACCACGCCATTAGACCACTACTCAATTCCAAAACAATTGTTCATGCAAGCAAGTAAAATTCAATTGTTGGACATTGTTGTTGGATCAGTAATGCTCTTGATGTATTGCTTGCTAGTGAACACTTATGTGTTTAGCAAGCTTAATCAGATAAGCACAGCAGAATGATTAAGTAAAGTTACACTATCAACAAGAGTTATTACTCCCCCTGGATGTTTAAAAAACTAAAGACAAGTTTAATGAGAATCTCTAAGTATTGAATGTGAATGATAATAAATACTCAAACAGATTCTCAATAAATGAAATGGAAAGAACAATAATAAGCTTTGAAGGATCTCTGTTTCAATAATAATCAATGTCTAGAACAGAGGGATGAACCCATCTATTTATAGACTTTACATATGCATGAACCTTGCCAAAAAGCAAGTCTGTAACAAGTAGCAACAAGTTGCATTCTTGGAACTTGTACAAACAGATAATGTAATATTAAACTAATAAACTACTAAAACATAAGTCGGTGAAAAAGATTCTTGAACAAGAGCTGATGAATGACAAACTATTGATGAGTAGTTTGTCTTCAGTAGTTCTTCAGTGGACTGTCTGGTTAGACTTCATAACTTCTGATGCTTCTTCTTCAGTATTTGTTGAATCCTTCTTCAGTACTTTAGTCTTCTTTCTTCAGTAGTTCTATACTTAGGATCTTTGCAGAAGTGAATTAGACTAAGGTTTACAAAAGTGGTTTCCTCAATCCTTTTTGTCCTAACAATCTCCCCCTTGATTGATGAAGCCAAAAGCTTTTCTAATTTTTTATTGTCTTCTTCTGTCATTCACAATCTTCCATATCTCCTTGAACATGGAATTCTTCAGTTGATTAAGCTGTTCATCAGTGAGAGATCCCCTTTGAGGTTCCAGATGTTGAATTGTTAGCAAGTCCTAACTTGATAGTTTCTTCAGTTCATTCATGGACTTGTAGGCCTTGCTTGTAAGATCTATTCTTGTCACTAATACAGAGTTGTCATCAGTAAAGGACCATCTGATGATCAACACTTTAGACTTGTCAAAGTCTGAAGTATAGGGAGCCATACTGGATCCCTGGGATGTTCCTGAGTGTTGGATATTTTCTATTTCTGTGACTCTCAGGTGAGATTCACTTATGTCTTCTTCTTGCACTACTTCAGGTAATTTAAAGGTTGGTAAATGATGTTCACTAACTACCTTTGTGTGCAGTCTGTAGTGATAGTCTTCTGAATTTGGTAAGCAAATGTTGAAGGATCCCTAAATTGAGTTATCAGAGGCTTCTCTTCAATATCAAAGTCTCCTTGCACAACTGTGTTGCCTTCCAGCAACACCATCTTGAGGTCAATCTTTGTATTGTCCTCTGGTTTCTTCTTGGTAGCTGGTCTTTTAACACCAGAAGTTCTAACTACTGAAGTTGATACTTCAGAAGTTTTGAACTTCTCTAGATTAGCAGCCTTGACAGCCTTGTACTTCTTATATGTGTCCAGTAGTCTATCTTCTTTCCATCTTGACACAGAGGCTTTTGAACCATAGTCATTTGCTACCAGTTCTTCAATCATCTCAGCTCTCTTGGCTTTTTCATATTTGTTTGTTGCAAGTTTGTCAGCAACAAGTTGAGTTCTTCTAGTCAGCTCATCCATTGAGAGCCCTTTGAGTGAATAGGCTTTTGTTTTGCTGTTCTTTGTTATAAAAGACACCAGTTGTTCTCTTTTGTCTTCTTCAGCAATTCTCTCTGTTTCAGCTTGCCTATTCAACTCTGCTTCATAAGCTTGAAGCTTTTCATTTAAGCTTAGATCTTCCGTGCGCCTTGTCCATTAACCGCTACCTTAGCGACCTGAGAAAACATGCCAAAAATGTCAACATATAATGCTGGTGAGTTCACAGGTTTTTCTTTTTCAATAAGCGTTTCATTAATCCTTTAAAAACCGTTACCGTTACCGTTACTGTTATTGTTACTATTCATACTATGCTTGTTCGTACGCTAGCTAGGCGTCAAGTGTGTTACTCATACGGGCGAAACCATTGCTGACTGTGTGATACCCTTGTTTACAGACTACCTCATCTTCGGTAAGCCTAGTGTGATTGAGACAATATGCACCCGCCCGGCCTCCAGCCGTCGAGTGGGGTTTGTCAGGCCCAATAGCGCTATCCACATTTCCCCGCTACATCCCCGTATTAGTGGTTTCTAAGGGACTTAGATGAACCGTATAGTAATAAAGTGTGAGCCATAGTATAACATGAAAACGTGTGTTTATAATGTATAACATGTAAATGTGTGATCAAAATGTATAAGCATGTTTCTCACCCCGAAAACAAAACTAGTAAAGTGTGGGGCTATGAACTCACCTTAGATTGCGTTACTTGAAAGCAGTTAAATCAGTATGCTATGATAGCCCCAAATAGCGGCGACCTATCATAAGATGTATGTAAGTACCCGGACTAATAACCCGCAGGTTAACTAGTCCCCGAATGTCCAGACCATAACCATAAACGTTTGAAAACACCTTTGACTGTTAAACCGACCGTACCAGATAAGACCCGACATCCCATTGGTGACCCGACATCCCACGTGTTAGCCAAATACAAGATATCATGTAACATATGCAATTAAACACTTAGCATGCGCAAAAATTCACTAAGTCTAGCATAACGCTCAATTAACGCATAAACGAGTTCGAACATGTGACACCCCGCATTTTCAGGTTCCTACCTTAACTAAACTCTAGTTAACTTGCATGTGCATACGTGACTAAACACTTGACTAGGGTTAGTTAGGAAGGTCTTCCTATATGTTATAGGGTAATAACATATGTTATGTGATAATAACATATGTTACATTATTATAAGTAAGGTTATCATCACAAGGCACACACGAGTCCTGTATCCCGAACGTTGGTGATTTGTCTAGCATACATGATAATGTGTACAATTGAAATATGATGAACGTGAAGTAACATGTTTATGTGAATTACGTGTTTATGCGAATTACTGCTTAACTGATAGTTAGTACGTAAACCATGCAAATTACGAGCACTCTATGATTAATATGTTATGAGATGATAAAAACAATGATTTTTAAGTAAGTTAGGGTGGTTAATATTATCGGGCCCGGTATTGGGCTAAAACATGATTAACGGGTCCGGTTAGTAGACTAAAAGGCCCTGATACCCAATTACTTGGGCAACAAGCCAAATCCCCTTATAATTATTGATGAAAAAAAAATAAAACCCTAACCCTAACCCACCCTTGCGTCGTGAATACCCACACACACACACACATACTCAATTTTCAATAAACATCAATCTTATTCATCTCTTCAAGCTAATTTGGGTGAAATCTCTTGGCTTGGAGGACTCTTGTGTGGAAAGGTATAATTTTCACATGTTTTATAATGATTTATAATGCTTGAAAAGTTTAAAAATCATAGAGTATACATATATATAAAAATCGCATATAGGGTTATGTGGGTGTTCTTGAATGTTCATTGTGATTTGATGATGATGATTGTTGTTAGTGATCATAATTAGGGTTTTTGTATTATAATATAGGTGTTTAATCAGAATAATATGAGTTATGCATGTCTTAGAGATTTTTATGCATGATTAGGGTCTGTGAATAACTTGGGGAGCAAGTTTCAGTTTCTGGCAGATTCGTTATGATGTTTTGTAGGGTCTGTATTGTGATGTTAAATTGATTGTTTTGATCGATTCTTTGCATGAATAGATTGTACATGGTCTTGGATTTTTAGAATGGGCAAAATCATCTGATTTGGATGTCGTTTGATATGTTTTTGGAATTTTCTTTGATTAAAGGTCATGTCAGATTTTCGGATTAACAAACTGAGTCAACTTTAAACAATCATAACTCGAGTTTTACAAGGAATTAAGTTATGAAATTTGTACAGTAGGTTAACATTCGAATAACTTGGCTTTTCCAAGTGGATTCATCCCGTTTGGATGAATACACAATTTTTGGGAATTTTTCTACTAACCTGACCTGCTGTAGAAACTTTCTGGACATATCTGTGATGTACGATTTTTCATGATTTTTGTGTTTGGTTTTGAGACAAAACAAAAATATGGGTTATCAAATGAATCCCAGATAATATTCAGTAAAAATTTGGGTGTTTAACTCACTGATTAACTATTTTAAATAAATTGGTTTTGATGACACACAATCTGTCCTAAAAACACAGATTGTGTATTATGTGTTTATGTGATTAATTGAGGTCTTAGGTGGTATGTAATTGATGTGTAACTGAACGGACACTTGTATGAGACGCATATGGAATGTAAAAACTAATTATAACCAACACATTCACCAACGGGTCCGTAGGATTTACTTATGCATGTAGAATCACTAGGTGTCACTTACACGCTTTTGAACATTTAAACGTCTTGGACAAACGGATTATATGGTGTAATGGTATTACACATATACTCACTTAGTGACACATGTAATAGGGAGTCGGTAGCTCGTTACTGTTTGAGGGATTTGGATCATTCACGTGCAACCTAAGGTGAGTTTCACTACCCTTTTCTCAAAAGCATGCGTCTCGGGTTGAGACAACTTACTTAATATTTTCTAGTCCAGTTTGGGACTACTATTTTCTAGTCCGGTTTGGGACTACTTACATATCCCTGGTTGGGATGCTATGGATCCTTGTGTGGGTCGTTTACATTGATGGATCCTTGTGTGGGTCGTTTACTTTGCTAGTTCGCAAACTGCGTCCTTGATGAACTAAACCAACTTTATCATCTGTAAGTCCTCACGTACCGAATGAGTTGCCGGGATTGGCAAGCGGGTTATTAGTTGATAGCGCTATTAGGTCTTACAAACCTCACACTGGCTCGGGGAACGCGGGCGTGAACTATAACTTAACGAACTTTATCATTGTGGATAGACAATGATGTCAGGCATGCGGCTCACATTTGTGGCTACACGTACATAGCAGTTCGGTATATTCGGTGTTAGTTATCATGAATGGGCTAGCTACCCTTGACATGCGACGAACTAGTGGTTACACGGTTCTAGGAACCAACTCAATTACTTGTCTACGTGGTTTTGGAAACCAGCGCATTTACATACTCAATTACTTTACCTTGTGAACTCACCAGCTTTATGTTGACACACGATTTACATGCTTTTGCAGGTAGTAAGCTTCCGGTGCCATGATTAGAAAGCACTGTACACTTCACTGCATTTGTAGTCTTGGGCATACACATAAATTACATATTATGCTTTTACCTTTTCTCTCATATGGTTTTAATTTGGGCGCGTTGTTTTGCGCATGGTTTTTAAAAAAGGTTTAAATTTGGTTTACGCTTCCGCAGCTTAACTAAACTTGGTTTTTGAAAACGAACTAAATGGTTTGGGCATTTAGAGTTCGTTCATGTGACTTATGGCTATGGGATCCTGGTTTGTCATGCGCCTCGCGGTATAAACCCCGCAGTGGAAATTTGAGGGTGTGACAGATTGGTATCCGAGCCATTGGTTATAGTGAACTAGGACTGCATGTTGAGTCTAGTCTATAATCATCATAGCATAAGTACACTCACAACCTAAGTGCACAACTAGCCTTTAGCTACATATATCTACAACATATGACTTCAGGAGATATGTTATCTTCTAGTTTTAGACCTAATTTTGAACACGTCAATGGTGGGAACCCAGGGTTACACCAGGTGGCGCATTACTGGGAGTAGTATCTTAACAAACCTCATGATGAGGAAACAACAATAGTACAAGGGAGGGAGCCCTTGCAAGCGTTGTGGCGCACGTACACAGGAAGCTGCACGATGCGCTTGACGTGGTACCATTAAATCGAACCAACTGTGAAGCAATTCAAATACTGAGACTTATCCTTTTTCACTGAGCAAGGAGACAATTAGTTTCTGTTCCTTGTCGCTTGATCTTTCTTACTTCCATTCGAACCTCAGACGGGACTGGGTTACACATATAGAACTTATTTCTTACTTTAGTACCTTACGCCTAGTATGAGCGGGCGGACGTATGACTGCATATCCTTGTCTCTCATGAGCATATGGTAGGTTCATGGGAACACATTAGATCGGGGCTTGTTACACACACTCTTGGGGAGTTATGTAAAGCCTGCGACGTAGTGCAACATCACAAGGGAAGATGAAACCTACTAATGGCTGATAGCCACGATTGGAGGAACGAGTGGTACAGCTTACCACTAAACTGGCTTACATAGGACTAGAGGAGGAGACTGTACGTGATGTGAACCATATAACACTAACACCAAGAAAGAGGAGGAAGAAGGGATGGAAGGGGAACCTGAGCAGGACGAGCATATGGAAAGTGATGATGAAGGCTCTACTATCTAGACAGAGTGTGGCGACGATTGGCTCTTACCTTTTTCTTACCTGTATTTTCTTTTCTTTTCCCTTGTTAACTTAGATAAGACTGAGTTTTTTTTATGATCAACGATAGGGTGGTTGAAGCCCTCGCCTCTTTCCAACCTATTAAAGATCTATTTTGCTAAATCACTCTTTTCCCCTGACTTCCACATTTGAACTTTCTTATACCTTGAACGCACATGCCACAATAACAACCTGCCATCATATTTTCAAGCCTTTTTATTGGTCGTAAACCTCTATAACTCCAACAGAACTGAAAGAGACCGTCTGATTGCTTCGATAGTATAAGTCATTTCCATGTGCATTTGCCCCAGGCAGGATGGGGTAATGTATGCTACATGCACACTCGATGAGTTACAGATACTTGGATGGAGAACGTAGCACCCTATGATGAAATCTAGAAATTTGACGGATGGGTCTGAGATCGACGCCTACACTACCAAGCTACAGGAGTTGGATACTTTGTGCTCGAATCTAATTAACCAACTTTGCCAGCGGATCGAATTTCAGACCAAAAGGGTGGGTCCCTTAGATTCGTGGCTTGGCCACTGCAGCTCACCTACCCAGAATCTAACAAATCGTTCATTCTGGCTCGTAAACACACAGATTAGGCTGTTGAGCATGGTACTTTTCCGAAGCATGGAGCTTCATCTTCTACTTTTGGTGATAGCAAGAGAACGTGGAATAGTGTGAGGTACAAGTCCTTCAACAACAATAACCACAACGGTAACAACAACGATGGGGCTCGTGGAATAGCAATTGTGATTGGCTCTGGGGAAGCTAGGACTGATAACAATGTCGTGACAGGTACGACACTCTTGCTTCTATTTTATATGATACTGGTGCAGACTATAGTTTTGTGTTATCAAAACTTAGCAAACAACTAGGGATGGTTCCTACTCCTCTTAATACCCCGTACACCATAGAGTTAGCTGATGGAAAGCCTATGGAGGTAACCCATATTCATTGTGAATGTAAGCTCGAGCTAGATGGGCAATTGTTTTCCATCGACCTTCTACCTATCACCCTAGGAAGTTTTGATCTTGTGGTTGGAATGGACTGGTTGTCCAAGCAACACGCAGAGATTCTCAATCAGGAGAAGATTGTTCGTGTCCCCCTCCCAAGTGGAGAACTTTTATCTATATAGGGTTATTTTGGTGGTGCCATGGTGGGCATCATTTCCTTTTTGAAAGCCCAGAAGTGTATTCGTAAGGGCTGTCCAGCCATTTTGGGTAACATATCTGACACTCGAGCTGAAACTGAAACCAAGATTGAGGACATCCCAGATGTCTTCCCAGAGGAACTACCTAGACTTCCGCCTGTTTGTCAAGTGGAGTTTCAAATTGATCTTGTACCTGGGGCAGCTCCAATTGCACGCGCACCATATCGCCTAGCACCAGGCGAACTTCAAGAACTGTCTACCCAACTCCAAGAGCTATTGGATAGGGGCTTTATTAGACCTAGTTCTTCACCATGGGGAGCTCCAGTTCTGTTTGTTAAGAAGAAAGATGGGAGTTTCCGCATGTGTATTGATTATCGGGAGTTGAACAAAGTGACGATTAAGAACCGCTACGCTTTGCCTCGTAATGATGACTTTTTTGACCAACTGCAAGGGTCGAGTTTCTATTCTATGATTGACTTGAGGTCAGGACACCATCATCTGAGAGTCGGAAAGGAGGATGTGGCGAAGACAGCCTTTCGAACTCGTTATGGACATTATGAGTTTTTGGTGATGCCATTTGGATGCACCGGCTGTGTTCATTGTTCCGATGAACCATGTGTGCAAGCCCTATTTGGACAAATTCATCATAGTGTTCATAGATGACATAATGATTTATTCCAAGAGCAGGGAAGAGCGCGAGCAACACCTGCAACTGATCTTAGAACTATTGAGAAAGGAGCAGTTGTATGCAAGATTCTCTAAATGTGACTTTTGGATTTGAGAAGTCCAATTTCTTGGACATGTGGTCAACAAGGCAGGAATACATGTTGACCCCGCCAAGATTGACGCTATTAAAAAGTGGGAGGCTCCTAGGACCCCTACTGAGGTGCGCCAATTCCTTGGTCTCGCGGGATACTATCGTAGATTCATTGAGGGATTCTCTAAGATTGCTCAACCTCTCACCGCCCTAACGCAAAAAGCATTACCTATAAGTGGGGAGATGCCCAAGAATCTGGTCAAAACTTTGCAGTGCATCGATACTATCGCTACCTGAGGGAACAGAGGACTTTGTGGTGTACTGTGATGCGTCTATCCAAGGGTTAGGATGTGTGTTAATGCAGCGTGATAAGGTGATCGCGTGTGCTTCACGTCAATTGAAGGTTCATGAGAAGAATTACACCACCCATGACTCGGAACTGGGAGCATTGGCCTTTGCTCTAAAGATCTGGAGGCATTACCTCTATAGGACAAAGTGTACGATCTACACTGACCACAAGAGCCTCCAACACATATTCGATCAGAAGGAGCTGAACATGCGACAACGTCGATGGATTGAGCTTCTGAATGATTATGACTGTGCCATCAAGTTTCATCCAGGGAAAGCTAATGTAGTAGCTGATGCCCTCAACCGTAAGGAAACGATACCTAAACGGGTGCGAGCTTTACAACCCACTATACATTCTAATCTTCCTGATAAGGTGTCACACCACGACAATGGCGGAAACACGTGGCGCGACGGTTCAAGAGCATAAAGTCAAGGTTAACGCAAATCACAAGTAATTTAAGAAAATGGGTCATTTATTAAGGCGTCAAATCTTGTTCAAAATATTACATAAAAGTAAATTGTTTTATAACACAATGGAGAGGTTTCTCAAATATATCCCATAGTCTTGGGAAATAAAGGTGAAACCCCGCAAAATATTTAACGCCGCATCGGAGGATTGCATGACCCAGCTTGCCCAGATTGCCTTCATCTAATTACCTGAAAGATATGTTTAAAATTTCGTCAATATAAATATATTGGTGAGTTCACAGGTTTTTAGTTTCCAAAACTTGAATACTTGGGAAATACCATGTTATGACAATATATAGGAGTTGCAAATTCCTATAATTCTACTTGAGACTATAATCAAACCAAGACGTATAATAAACATGCCCCGCTCCAAGTCGTTACTCGGTATCCTACGACTTAAGTTCAGAATATATGCACCCCAGGCATACACTAATGCATAATCGATGCTATCGATTAGGGGTGGGCCTTGTCAGGCACCAATAGTACTATTCAATATTCCTCCGGTTTCATTTCCCTGAATAAATGATTATAGAGGCGAGGACTCAACCCCGAGTGGCGGTCACACCTCAAGTAATAAATCCGTCAAACATTTTCCCTAACATATCTTTCCCCCGAAAACGTAAAAATAGTTTGAAATGGGGCCGTGAAACTCACCTGTATCAACGTCCGGCTCACTAAGCAGATAGCAAAAGAGGTCTCGCACCTACAACGTCCTAGACGTATAAGTCACTATTCCTATAGTGCATGTGCCTTGGCAAGTTGTACACCCAACTCCCGACCATAAGTTATTCAAAATCCCGTTTAATTTAGCGCGTATCCTAGGTTTCGTTGGCGTTAGATTACCCTTTGTATTACAAGTTATATATTACTCTTGTTAATATTTCCTTAACTTGTACATTATTATCATCGACTTGACTTCACTTAACGTATAATTATTTTCCCATTTAAATAATTATACTTAAGATCGCATCGCTCGATATAATATATATTTCAATACTCGACCCGACTCACCTTGCTGCACACTTGTTTTCCCATTTAAACAAATATGCTAAGATCTTGTCGTTCGATTGTATATTCTCAACACCCGATTCAACTCACCATGCCGTATATTTATTTTCCCATTCAAATAAATATACTAGGATCTTGTCGGCACGGTATACACACATATATATATATATATATCTTTGTCTACTCGTCTCGGTTTTCCTTCCCACATATCTACTTTCCCATTAAGTAGATATACTAGAATTTTGCCGAGACGAGCGTACATATATATAAGTGTGTAATTTTTCTTGTTAAGTATATACGTTTGTTTAACGTCTTACGTTATGTTTTTCTCCCACGAATAATTCCTTCAACACTTAGGAAAGTGTTTATTAGTTTTCACCCATGATGTGTATATATATTTTACTTCCTAAAAATATGTATTTTCTCATCTTGCCGCAATGGCATTTTTCTCATGTTTTGTCCGTGTATGGTTCGTTAACGCGTCTTAGTTCGATATCTTAGTTCGAATAGTCAATTTTTCCAAGTTTTTCCCAACACGTGTTTTATAGAAATATTATTCATATTTCTTCCTCCTAACGCATGTTACTTGGAAGGTTTTAAAATACTTATGTATTTTTAACCCAACTTGTTAACTTAACTACAAAAATGCTTCCAATACTTTTATATTCCCATTTATATAAAAGTATTCATTTTTGTATAAGTTTCTCAAGTTTTAATTTTTGTTTTTAACATTTTTATGAAATCTCTATTTTATAAAAATCCTTATGTTAATACAATCCATATTTTTATAACTTTCACTTTTATAAAAATATACTTTTTATACAAAAATACCCAAGTATATCTACTAGTATTTACCAAATCAACCTTGGAAAATTATTACTTATACTTTTGACACCAAACTTTCCATTATTGCATCTTTGGACTAATAGTTTCTAAAATGTTCATTTTAGTCCTCTAACTTTCAAAGTTACAATATTAGTCCCATAACTTCCAAATGTTGCATTTTTCCACTCTAACTTCCAAAGTTAGCATTTTTCACTCAAAATAGTGGACTTTGAAGATCCATCTTTTCATTGGTAAGTTATTTTTGTATCAAAACACTTTTATTAGTCTTATATTTCATATATAAGGCTACTTGTATGTGTGTTTTATGTATTTGTCCATTATATCAAAATATCATTCTTCTAAGTAAGTAAACTTTAATTTTTCAACTTCTTTATTCATGACCTTCTAACATGTTCCATCATTTATTATGTCTTAGATGATCATATTAAGATGATTAAAGTTACTTTTTAACACATTCAAGTTTATTCTATAAATCTTAATCAAATCATCATCTACTTAGTGTATGTGTAGATTTTATACATTTTCAAGAACACTACTTTATCATCATCAAATCCATGATCCATTTACATATCTTTAATCATTTATTTTACTCATGTAAAACCTATTAAAGATTATGTTTCAAACCACATTTTAAACCCTTCATGTACAACTTGCTTCTAAGAACACATACATGAACATTAATAATCAAAACAAGGTTAAGAAGCTTACTACTAGCACAAGGCTAGGGAAGACAAAACCTTGGATTTTGAGAGGGGTTTAGTGTGTTCTTCCTTAATGGTTAAGCTCCAAGCTTGAAACACACAATAGGGGTTTGGATGATGGATTGTTTTGAGTGATTTGGAGATGTAAAAACTTGAAAGAACTATGTATATGGGGAGGGTGAAACCTACGGCTCCAAGAGAAGAAAAGGGGAAGGTTTTTGCTTTGTTATCTTATGCATGAACACATGTTATTTATACTATTATCACATGTAATCTTTCATGGATTGCACATGATCTTCCCAAAGATTTAAGAGATCCATGAAGTACAATAATGATCTTGGATGGATGTGTGATATGTGTGTGTGTGGCCGTGGGTTTTGGAGAGCAAAGGAAGGGTGGTAATCTTTCCAAAATCTCTAGTAATCATACTTGATCTTATACTAGATTTTTATCCAAGCATGTGTATATACTTAGGTTATGATTACTAGCTTTTGTCTTGGATTTTATGGCCTATGGGCCGAAATTTTTACAAGGGGAGACAAGGTAGAGCATGCTTTGTACTATCACATCTTACACCCTTTTGTCTTTTGTTTCATGCATGCTTTATGCCTAGATTGTAGGTTATTATCATTAAACACAAGCAAGAAGGTTACAAGGCCATTTAGGCCGGCCCCTTTGTGGGTTTAGGTGGGGTCCACAACTCCAAATATTTACCCAATACTTGTTAAGTTTAATTCCTCGTTGTTCGGGTGTCGTTCGGGATTTAATCGCGCGTTATTCGGACATTAAAAATACCTTTAATAACCCTTAAATATAGTCAAATTTAAGCGTTGATTGGTTATTTAGGCTTTTGCCGGGTGAAATTATGAGTTATACGCGTATCGGGTGCGGTACGCGCACTTTATTCGTTACCGGGAGATTTGTACAAAACGTTTCCACTTATGGTTTTGGAGTTCCAAAACTCATTATATTTTATGAAACTACCCTTTATTTTATATCCTGGGTGTCCGGGATCTTTTTCGTTTATTTAATTATCACCGGGTAATTGCCAACGTCCATACCGGATAGTTTATTCGCACATGATCCAATCATGTTTTACCACTAAACGTATGCATTCCTATGCATTATTTGGAAATTGCTATCTCCTAAGGCCTTGATAATTAAATCACACATAATTGCATTTAATTACGTTAATCATATATTAATTAATTTGTACGGAATTACCTTATTTTTGCCGGTTGTTACATAAGGTACGTGAAGCCCAGGGCGAGACTTGAAAGAAGAAAACATCGGGCTTGAAACTTCACATGGTGCTGATAAGCACTTGGAACGGAAGATGGATGGTCTTCAATACTTCATGAATCAAGTCTGGATACGACGTTGTGGGATATCAGACAACTGGTGCTCGATGAAGCTCACACCTTTCGATATTCGGTACATCCTGGTTCGGACAAGATGTACCAAGATCTCAAAACTCCTTACTGGTGGCCAAACATGAAAGCTGAGATAGTCACTTATGTTAGTAAGTGCTTGACTTGTGCGAAGGTTAAGATTGAATATCAGAAACCTTCAGGCCTACTCCAGCAACCAAAAATCCCTATGGAATTCATCACAAAGCTCCCTAGAACGCCAACTAGCCATACCATGATTTGGGTTTTCGTGGATCGATTAACCAAATCGGGACACTTTCTGGCAATTAAGGAAATGGACTCGCTGGAGAAACTAGCAAATCTCTACGTCAAGGAGGTAGTCTCTAGGCATGGGGTGCCTACTTCTATTATATCGGATCGCAATGCGCGATTCACTTCTCATTTTTGGACTACTCTCCAAAACGCTTTGGGGACTCGCTTAGATATGAGCACAGCCTATCACCCACAGACGGATGGACAGAGTGAACGTACCATCCAAACATCGAAAGATCTGCTACGAGCGTGCGTGGTGGATTTTGGCAACAGTTGGGATAAGCACTTGCCTTTAATTGAATTCTCGTATAACAACAGCTATCACACTTCGAAATAGTGTGCGCCTTTTGAGGCACTTCATGGACACAAGTGTAGGTCTCCCATCTATTTACTGAACCTGAAACTATGCATAAACCAAACACTAAACGTAAAGCAACTCTCTCAAAGTGAATTTCGGGGCGAAATTCCATTCAACTTGGGGATGATGTGACATCCGGGGACCAAGCACGCATTTTTCTAGCTGGCTTTACTGTTTACTTGCCGAATTTCAGGACGAAATTCTTTTCAACTTGGGGATGATGTGACACCCCGCATTTTCAGGTTCCTACCTTAACTAAACTCTAGTTAACTTGCATGTGCATACGTGACTAAACACTTGACTAGGGTTAGTTAGGAAGGTCTTCCTATATGTTATAGGGTAATAACATATGTTATGTGATAATAACATATGTTACATTATTATAAGTAAGGTTATCATCACAAGGCACACACGAGTCCTGCATCCCGAACGTTGGTGATTTGTCTAGCATACATGATAATGCGTACAATTGAAATATGATGAACGTGAAGTAACATGTTTATGTGAATTACGTGTTTATGCGAATTACTGCTTAACTGATAGTTAGTACGTAAACCATGCAAATTACGTGCACTCTATGATTAATATGTTATGAGATTATAAAAACAATGATTTTTAAGTAAGTTAGGGTGGTTAATATTATCGGGCCCGGTATTGGGCTAAAACATGATTAACGGGTCCGGTTAGTAGACGAAAAGGCCCTAATACCCAATTACTTGGGCAACAAGCCAAATCCCCTTATAATTATTGATGAAAAAAAAATAAAACCCTAACCCTAACCCTAACCCACCCTTGCGCCGTGAATACCCACACACACACACACACACACTCAATTTTCAATAAACATCAATCTTATTCATCTCTTCAAGCTAATTTGGGTGAAATCTCTAGGCTTGGAGTACTCTTGTGTGGAAAGGTATAATTTTCACATGTTTTATAATGATTTATAATGCTTGAAAAGTTTAAAAATCATAGAGTATACATATATAAAAATCGCATATAGGGTTATGTGGGTGTTCTTGAATGTTCATTGTGATTTGATGATGATGATTGTTGTTAGTGATCATAATTAGGGTTTATGTATGATAATATAGGTGTTTAATCAGAATAATATGAGTTATGCATGTATTAGAGATTTTTATGCATGATTAGGGTTTGTGAATAACTTGGGGAGCAAGTTTCAGTTTCTGGCAGATTCGTTATGATGTTTTGTAGGGTCTTTATTGTGATGTTAAATTGATTGTTTTGATCGATTCTTTACATGAATAGATTGTACATGGTCTTAGATTTTTAGAATGGGCAAAATCATCTGATTTGGATGTCGTTTGATATGTTTTTGGAATTTTCTTTGATTAAAGGTCATGTCAGATTTTCGGATTAACAAACTGAGTCAACTTTAAACAATCATAACTCGAGTTTTACAAGGAATTAAGTTATGAAATTTGGACAGTAGGTTAACATTGGAATAACTTGGCTTTTCCAAGTAAATTCATCCCGTTTGGATGAATACACGATTTTTGGGAATTTTTCTACTAACCTGACCTGCTGTAGAAACTTTCTGGACATATCTGTGATGTACGATTTTTCATGATTTTTGTGTTTGGTTTTGAGACAAAACAAAAAGATGGGTTATCAAATGAATCCCAAATAATATTCAGTAAAAATTTGGGAGATTAACTCACTGATTAACTATTTTAAATAAATTGGTTTTTGATGACGCACAATCTGTCCTAAAAACACAGATTGTGTATTATGTGTTTATGTGATTAATTGAGGTCTTAGGTGGTATGTAATTGATGTGTAACTGAACGGACACTTGTATGAGACGCATATGGAATGTAAAAACTAATTATAACCAAAACATTCACCAACAGGTCTGTAGGATTTACTTATGCATGTAGAATCACTAGGTGTCACTTACACGCTTTTGAACATTTAAACGTCTTGGACAAACGGATATATGGTGTAATGGTATTACACATATACTCACTTAGTGACACATGTAATAGGGAGTCGGTAGTTCGTTACTGTTTGAGGGATTGGATCATTCACGTGCAACCTAAGGTGAGTTTCTCTACCCTTTTCTCAAAAGCATGCGTCTCGGGTTGAGACAACTTACTTAATATTTTCTAGTCCAGTTTGGGACTACTATTTTCTAGTCCGGTTTGGGACTACTTAGATATCCCTGGTTGGGATGCTATGGATCCTTGTGTGGGTCGTTTACTTTGATGGATCCTTGTGTGGGTCGTTTACTTTGCTAGTTCGCAAACTGTGTCCTTGATGAACTAAACCAACTCTATCATCTGTAAGTCCTCACGTACTGAATGAGTTGCCGGGATTGGCAAGCGGGTTATTAGTTGATAGCGCTATTAGGTCTTACAAACCTCACACCGGCTCGGGGAGCGCGGGCGTGAACTATAACTTAACAAACTTTCTCATTGTGGATAGACAATGATGTCAGGCATGCGGCTCACATTTGTGGCTACACGTACATAGCAGTTCGGTATTTTCGGTGTTAGTTATCATGAATGGGCTAGCTACCCTTGACATGCGACAAACTAGTGGTTACACGGTTCTAGGAACCAACTCAATTACTTGTCTATGTTGATGCACTTTCTGTGGACGTCACTGTCGAATAGACTAGGGTTGAGTCTTAGGTATAGTGTTACATGAGATTGTGGTGATCCATAAGGGCATTTTATGGATCTGACACATTTGTAATATATAGGACAAAACACTGAGCCAGGTTCGACCTAAACACACTGGGCGAATGTGGAAGTTTTCCACATTCGACCATATCAACTGGGCGAATGTGGAAATGCTCCACATTCGACCATTCAAAAGGGGCGAACGTGGAACTTGGGTTTTGGACTATAAATAGCAATCTCATGTGTTATTGTTCATTTGGTGATTTGAGTTTGTACTTTGAATGCTCTCAGGGGGAGGTCATGCCCGACCTCCCCCGGCCACGAGATAGACGTTTATCCTACTGATGACAGTGTCTGTAACCGTTTCTGTAGTAATACGAATCTGTGATGACGTTGTTATCGTGTATTTCTGTCTCGTCTCGAATCTCCCGTCTGAAACTGAGTTGTTTATGTGTATTCGATCCACGAATTCGGTCCGTAACTGGATTCTCAATTGGTATCAGAGCCAGGTTACCGATTTGAACGATCTAACAGTCGTTTGAATCAATCACAGCTCGTTTTTACTGTTTTCAGACGTTAAATTCAGATTAAAATTGAAAGGTTGAAACCCTAGAAACCCTAGATTCTTAATTGAACCCGAAATCATGTGATTTCTCCATGTTTTTGTGAATTCGAGGGTTAGGTTTTCATTTCCGCACCTTTCTGAACAAGTTTCATCATCAAATTCAAAGGATTAGAGTGATTGTGGACTGATTTGAAGAAAATATTGATCAAGAACACGTTCTTTCTGCACATTCGCCCCTTTTAGAAAGTCGGGTGGGCGAATGTGGAATGTTACTGGGCGAAGGTAGCATTTTTAGGACGAACGTGGAGAGATTTTGGGCGAACCTGGAATTTTGTTATGTCAATTTTCACATTCGGATGACAGATTCCACATTCGGTTCATCGGGCGGGCGAATGTGGAAATGAAGTGGACGAAAGTGAAGGTTTTGGACGAAAGTGGAACTTGTGTAATGATATTCTACATTCGGGTCTCTAGTTTGGGCGAAAGTGGAGTTCCCAGGGGCGAATGTAGAATTTTTGAAGATTTTTGGGAGAATGGTGATGAGGTTTACCCAAACTTGTTGAAGAATTGATGATGATGAAACAGTTTTATTGTGGGGTAGTCATGAGAATCAACAGTATGATAATCAGATTCAAATGACTATTATGGGCCAAAAACAGAACATATTTTATTCCGCATGAAGAGAACAGTCAACCCAGTTCCTGTATGTTTGAAGGAACTTGTTCTGAAGAATTGTTATGAAGAAGGAAATCAAGTTTGAGATTTCAATGTTCTGAAAGTAATGAGGTATCCTAGTAGGAGTCATGTGGCACGTAGGTTCAACGAAAGTTTCAAGATTACAGTCCTGAAGGTTTCAAGAGCTATTGGTAGATATTGTTGGCCCCGCCGAAAACTTCAGTTTCTGAAGCATTTCAAGTCCTTCAATTAGTACTGGTAGTTCCTGATGAAAGCTTCTGATTGCTTGTTCCACTCGTCTACGGCTTGTATTCTGTCGAACAGATGAAGTTACTCAAGAACATGATTGATTTATCATACGGGATCTCAGAGAAACTTGGTGAAGCATCAGTCAAGGGGGAGATTGTTGATGTAACAATGTGTCTGATACTTCAACAATTATTGACTGAAGATGCTAGGAATTTTCAAAGAGTAGAATGTGTTGATGTGCAAGAGATTTGTGGATTCGCCAGCAACGTCCAAGGGGGAGATTGTTGATGCACTTTCTGTGGACGTCACTGTCGAATAGACTAGGGTTGAGTCTTAGGTATAGTGTTACATGAGATTGTGGTGATCCATAAGGGCATTTTATGGATCTGACGCATTTGTAATATATAGGACAAAACACTGAGCCAGGTTCGACCTAAACACACTGGGCGAATGTGGAAGTTTTCCACATTCGACCATATCAACTGGGCGAATGTGGAAATGCTCCACATTCGACCATTCAAAAGGGGCGAACGTGGAACTTGGGTTTTGGACTATAAATAGCAATCTCATGTGTTATTGTTCATTTGGTGATTTGAGTTTGTACTTTGAATGCTCTCAGGGGGAGGTCATGCCCGACCTCCCCCGGCCACGAGATAGACGTTTATCCTACTGATGACAGTGTCTGTAACCGTTTCTGTAGTAATACGAATCTGTGATGACGTTGTTATCGTGTATTTCTGTCTCGTCTCGAATCTCCCGTCTGAAACTGAGTTGTTTATGTGTATTCGATCCACGAATTCGGTCCGTAACTGGATTCTCAGTCTACGTGGTTTTGGAAACCAGCGCATTTACATACTCAATTACTTTACCTTGTGAACTCACCAGCTTTATGTTGACACACGATTTACATGCTTTTGCAGGTAGTTAGCTTCCGGTGCCAGGATTAGAAAGCACTGTACACTTCACTGCATTTGGGGTCTTGGGCATACACATAAATTACATATTATGCTTTTACCTTTTCTCTCATATGGTTTTAATTTGGGCACGTTGTTTTGCGCATGGTTTTTAAAAAAGGTTTAAATTTGGTTTACGCTTCCGCAACTTAACTAAACTTGGTTTTTGAAAACGAACTAAATTGTTTGGGCATTTAGAATTCGTTCATGTGACTTATGGCTATGGGATCCTGGTTTGTCATGCGCCTCGCGGCATAAACCCCGCAGTGGAAATTTGAGGGTGTGACAGAACACGTGCTACCAAGTCATTGGACCTATCCCCGGGGTTCCTATCATGTTCCTAAGTGTCAAATCATGTTCCGGGATGTCAAAATACGCTTACAACAGCAGTACACGCGATTAGGAAAGTAACATGCAATTAGGAAAAGTCAACTGGCGATTGGGAGTGGTCAACAGGCGATTGAAGGCCTAATCGCCTGTTGTTATTGGCGAGTGGTGGCCTAATCGCCCCTGCATCAGTCGATTAAGATTCCTAATCGCCTGTTGCAGCTGCGCGACGCATTTTCGCGCGTTTAACCCACAAATCAGATCCGAAACTTGTAAAAACACCCAACATCAAACCTAAACTTTTAATCAACCCATTCCAAGCAAAAGCCCCCAATTTTCTCTGCTCTAACGGCCTCGGTGCGATTATTTCCAAAAATGGCAAAGTACTAGGTTTCATTAACTATGAAATCTTTCCTTAAATGGCAATAATCAGATTTCACAACCTACAACCTTGCAAATCACTATCGCTATGTTATAACACCCTTCTTATGTGAATCCTAACAACAAACAATCATTGAATCATATCATAACATCCTAATTCTTCAAGAATCACCCAAATGGTCAAAATGCATACTTTCATCAAAACACCATAAACAATAGTTCAAATCCTTAGATAATCATCCTAATAACTCCTACATATTAGAAGTACATCAATTACATGGAAACATTCATGTTCTAACCACTAAAAATCATCATATGTATAAATACTTCACATATAGCCAAGTATAATGGTTCAGACTTGTTTTTAGAAACTCATTTCAAAGGTTTTTAAAGACACAAACTTAGTAAAACAAGGTCTGGACCTTTGGGAACCAAAACATTAACATTACAAAGGTTTGGGATGAAGAACACACCTTGGATTTTATCAAAGAAAGGTGTGTTAGCTTGGAAATGGTGAGTTTTGAAGCAAAATGAGTTCCAAAAAGTTTTTTGAGGTGTGTGGGAGGCTTAGGATCTGTTAGGGTTGCACAAATGGTGTTTGGGGAGTCAAGGGTTTTATTTATAGGTGTTTTGACTCGTGCATAATAGGTCAGGCGATTACACAGACAGTTCAGGCGATCACAGTTCTAATCACCTATACTATTGGCGATTACAAGCCTAATCGCCTATACTATTGGCGATTACAAGCCTAATCGCCTATCCTATTGGCGATTACAAGCCTAATCGCCTATACTATTGGCGATTAGAGCTCTAATCACCTATACCTATTGGCAATTACGCGTAATCACCTATAATGTCATGCAATTACGCGTAATCACTATTTTAACACATATAAACACGTATTCACATACCGACAAGTCACATAATGATTACAAACATATAATGCACGATAAATAACATGTTTACGTCCATTCACCAATTCCCGAGACTTGCGTGTGTGCGTTAAACCCGGAGATTCCACGAATCACCAATCCTTGTATACATGGTTATGGACCGACTCCCGATGATCCCCGCAGATCATTGTAACGACTCCGGATGATCCCGCGGATCATTTTTAACGACTCCCGATGATTCCAGAATCATCGTAACGACTCGAATGACCCAGTTAAGTACGTAATATGCATGACTCGCTAAGGTAGACTTAGTAGTTTAACGAAAGCTAATAACCGGAGTTTGCGCGGTGTCACATTAGAGATCCTGGTTCATCCCTCATCTCTTGGGTTAGGGTTATGGACATCCACATCCATGTCAAGTACTGAAGGTATGTCCCCTGTTTGATGTGGTTGTTAGGGACTGACATGTTCTGATAGGATGGTCTCTTTTAGCCCAGAGAGAAGTTTGGCAATTTCAAGGGCTTCAGGTTCAGAAATTTGTGGTGTTGGTTCAGTAGTTTGGTCTATGGGTTCAGCAGTTTCAAAAGAAGAGTCAATGGGGATTGTTTTCTTAAATTTCTTTCTTTTGAATAAAATAGTGATTGGTGCTCTAGTGGGGGTTTGAGATGGATGAGACTGAGAGGATGTTTCAGTCACATCTGTATCACGTGCAGATTGCACATTAGCAAGTTCAGGCATCTCAACTTCCTGAACTACCTTTCTTTTCAGGCTAGTGGGTTTTTGTTTTTGCTGTTTTGGTTTCTTGGCCTTTTTGCTTTTTAAAAGGATAAGTGCTGGAAAAGGTGTTTATCAGAAGTTTGTAACCGCCCTAGGTCAAACTTCTGAAGTGGGAAAGGTCTGATTTGCCCTTAATGACAAACTACTGATGAAGAACAATTGTCATCAGTAGTTCCCATTTTCTCTTCAGTAGTTTGTTAACAACTGATGAGAGTGTTTATAAACACTTTATTCATAACTTCTGAAGATTATTTTATCAGAAGTTACTCATTTTTCAGAAAATATTCCCATACTGATGTTTTTGTTCATCAGTAGTTTCTCTCTTTTTGTTTTTTTTCAGAAGGTTTGGTTTAAAAACAGATGTAAGTGAAAAATAAAATATGTGCAGAGAAGTAAAAGAAACACTTACAAATTTAGCATCCCAAGCATGGATACTAACTTCTGAAATGTTGATGTGTCAAGGGGTTTAGTGAATATGCCAGCTATCTGATTAGCTGTTGTCACATGTTTCACTTCAATCTTGCCTTTTTCATAGCATTCCCTGATGAAATGATATATGATTTCAATATGTCTAGTTTTTGAGAACTGAACAGGATTTTGAATGATGCTAATGGCAGATTTGCTGTCTACAAGCAATGGTGTCTTGGTCTCTTTGATTCCATAATCAAGAAGTTGATATTGGAGCCATTGTATCTGTGATGTACAACTTGCAGTTGCAATGTATTCAGCTTCAGCAGTTGAAGTTGCAACAGATGTTTGCTTCTTTGATTGCCAGGACACTAGACAGTTTCCCAAGAATTGACAACCACCAGATGTTGATTTTCTTGACATTTTACACCCTGCATAGTCACTATCTGAAAAAGCTGATAACTTGGTATTGCTAGAAGCAGGATACCAAATTCCAAGTGTAGGAGTTCCTTTCAGATATCTGAAGATTCTTTTGACTGCAATGATGTGTGATTCCCTAGGAGCTGATTGATATCTAGCACAGACACATGTTGAAAACATAATATCTGGTCTAGAAGCAGTTAAATACAAAAGGGAACCTATCATACATCTATACATGGTTTGATCAACCTGTTTTCCTTGATCATCTGGTTCAACTTGTGTGGTAGGTGTCATGGGAGTGGAACATGATTTACAGTCTTGTAAAGAAAATTTGTTCAATAATTATTTTACTTATTTTGATTGATGTATAAAAGTTCCATTAGTTTGTTGTTTAATCTGCAGTCCTTAAAAGTACTGGAGTTCTCCCATTGTACTCATCTCAAATTTTGATTGCATGAGTTTCTTAAAGTCCTCACACAATTTTGTGTTTGTTGAACCAAATATGATATCATCAACATAAATTTGAACAAGTAAGACATGATTTCCAACATTTTTAATGAAAAGAGTTTTATCAATGGAGCCTCTTGTAAAGTTATTTTTGAGTAAAAAGTTGGAAAGTGTTTCATACCAGGCTCTTGGAGCCTGTTTGAGCCCATAAAGAGCTTTGTCAAGTTTGTACACCCACTCAGGATGAGAAGGATCCTCAAACCCAGGTGGCTGACAAACATACACTTCCTCTTTGATCTTTCTATACAAAAATGAACTCTTAACATCCATTTGAAAAACTTTTATTTTGTTGGAAAGGGCATAGGCCAGAAATAACCTGATGGCCTCAAGCCTTGCAACTGGAGCAAAGGTCTCATCATAATCAATTCCCTCTTCTTAAGAGTAACCTTGTACCACCAGTCTTGCCTTGTTCTTAATGATCATACCAGCTTCATCTTGTTTGTTCCTAAAAACCCATCTTGTGCCAATTGGTAGCTTGGTTGGTGGTAAGGGACAGATTTCCCAAACCTGTTGCTTCTTGAACTGAAGCAACTCATCTTGCATAGCTTCCACCCAATTGTTGTCTTTGAAGGCTTCTTGGTACTTCGTAGGTTCCAACTGAGAAGAAGCAAAAGTTGGAAAGCTGGTTTCTTGTGAGAACACCTGAAGCAATAGCACCCATGATTTGTTCCAATGGATGATCTTTGTGTTCAATCAGTTGTTGTAAACCACTGACAGGTGTAGGTGGCTCTTGTACTTCATCAAACAAACCACTGAGGTTTATAATGTCTGGTTCAGCTGTTTGAACGTCTTCAGTAGTTGTAGGAGCTGAAACAGATGTTTGAGTTTGTACATCAGCAGTTGTTGAATCAGAAGTTTATGAAACTTCTGAAGGCTTGAAAGTTGACTTAATGACTGTTTGAGGAGTCCATGGTGTTGGATCCTTATCATCAAACCTTTGATCACCATAATAAGTAGGTTTAGATGAAGTAACAGTCTTTTCAGGTCCAAAGTGGAAGTTGTCAAGGTCAAAGAGTTCAGCAGGATGTGCTGGAATAAGAGTGTGTTTTGACTCATTGAACTTGACATTCAGTGTTTCTTCTACTATCTTGGTTCTTGAATTAAAAACCTTGTAGGCTTTTCTAGTGGAAGAATAACCAAGAAAGTAACCTGAATCAACTTTAGCAGCAAATTTTGAAATAGAGTCTTTAATGTTTAGAATGAAACATTGACATCCAAAAGCCGTGAAAAAGGAGATAAGGGGCTTTATGCCATGAAGAACTTCATAGGCAGTCTTGGAATGTCTCTTGTTGACAAGGACTCTATTTTGAACATAACATGCAGTGTTAACTGCTTCAGCCCAGAAATACAATGGTAGGCCTGAATCAGCTAACATAGTTCTTGCTGCTTCAATTAATGTTCTGTTCTTCCTTGCTACCACACCATTTTGTTCAGGAGTTTTGGGAACACTGAATTGTCTAATAATCCCTTTAGACAAATAGAATTCATCCAGAGTTTTGTTCCTGAACTCTGTCCCATTATCACTTCTAATGGCTTTGACAGATAGAGAATATTGTTTCTCTACTTGTAGAATAAAGAACTTGACGATTCTAGCTGCCTCATTCTTGGAGAATAAGAAGAATACCCATATGAATCTTGAATAGTCATCAATGATGACCAAGCAGTACTTCTTCTTACCAAGGCTCATGATTTTTACAGGCCCAAATAAGTCCATATAGAGTAGTTGAAGACATGCAGTTGTTTTTTATTCTTTAATAGACTTATAGGAGGACTTATGCTACTTTCCCTTTAAACAGGATACACAGTGTTCTTGACACTGGTATACTTTCAAAGGTAGACCTCTGACCAAGCCCATTTTTGTGACTTTATTTATGGTTTTAAAGTTCACATGGCCAAGTCTCCTGTGCCAGAGATCAGTCTCTGAAGTTGATGCCTTTGAGAAGAAACAGGCAGTGTTGTTCAGTACTTTGTCCTTTTCAATGTCCACTGCATAGACATTGCCACATCTTTTGGCTATCAACAAAGTATGATCTTCAATGATCTTCTCTATCAACTTCTGGCCTTCTGGTGATATGATCTTGCATGCTGTCTTTGTGAAAAAGGAAGAATATCCTTTATCACACATTTGAGACACACTTAGCAAGTTGTACTCAAGGTTTTCAACCAGATTGACCTTGTCAAACTGTATTTTGCCAGAGGAGACATTGCCATGTCCCAGCACATATCCCTTGGCATTGTTCCCAAAGGATACAGATCCTTCTCTTTGACTGATAAAATTATTTATCAGGTATCTGCATCCTGTCATGTGCATTGAGCCTCCACTGTCCACATACCAAATGTTATTTAAGCCTCTGGAGACCCTCTGCACAAAGTAGCAAATTAGTTAGATTTAGGAACCCAAGCCAGTTTGGCTTTGGGTTTGCTCTTGAGAACATTAACAGTTTGTTCTAGACCAGGTTGAGGAATCCATGTCTTTTTGGCAATGGAATTTTCACTAAGAGCAATGGTGGTATCCTTTTGAGGACCACCATCAACCCTGGTCATCAGTAGTTGTACCATGTTCATGAGATCTTTTATCTCAGCAGTTTGTGAAACTGCTGATGATGTAGGTCTAACTATTGAAAGAGAATTTTGAGAAAAAGATTTTTGTTGAGATTTCATCTTTTTCTGAGAAACGGTGTTTGCTGGTTGTTGTTTCCTGGGAGAAAAAGTTTCTTTAAAATCATTTTTGATTTGTTTTCCCACAACCAGTTGTGAAATTTTCTTGGTGTACTGAATTCCTTTTCTATATCTGCAAAATTTTGCCTTGTGGTTAAACAGACCACATATTTCACATTCTTTTGCCTTTTCTTTTTCATTTAAAGGCAAATTTCTGACTGTCTTGATTGGTTTTAGGTCATCAGTAGTTTTCAGGTTCTCAACTCCTGATGTTGATGAAACTACTGATGGCTTAAAGTCAGATTTTATCAGTACTTCTGAAGAAATTTCTTTGTGAGTTTTTAAAAAGTTTTCATGGAAAGATGTGCATTCTTTCTCTTCAGAAGTTTCACCTAAAACAATTTTTCTCCCATCTTCAGTAGTTTTGGGGGAAAAATCTGTTGGTGTTTCAGTGTGATTGTACCCTATTCCAAACCTAACATTTGAAGAACTTTGTTTGTTTAGCAGCAGTTGGTACCCCTTACAAGATTCTACCCATTTTTCACAAGTAACCTTGGTGTCGGCAAGCTCTTTTCTGACATTTCCTAGGTCATCTATCATGATTTTAAGTTGTGCTTGGGTTTCAATAGCATTGTTAGTTAATTTAGAATTTTCTTTTGCCTTTGCAGCAAGTTTTCTTTCTAAATCACATTTCATCTGAGTGAATTTTCTCTCAGAGTCATTTGCTTTACCTTGTAAGTGCACATTAGTCTCTCTTAGGAGAGCAAAAGATTCTTTACATGAAGTTGAACAAAGTTTTGTTAAAGATTCTTTTGATACCTGAGACAGGGCAGATTTTGAGGTGCAGCCCTCAAATGCCATTAAGGCAAAATTCTTTCTGCCATTATCAGGTTCTCCCCAGTTGATGTCAAACATTTTGTTGTCTGCATCAGGATTACACTCTGTAGTGTCAAAAGGAAGACTGCTCCGGTCAACATACCCTGAGGTGAACAAGCTTTGTTGTGAGGGTTGCTGAGTCTGTGGAGATTGTTGAGCAGCTGGAATGGGAGGGATTGATTGTTGGCTCTGCATCTGTTAAGCAGGCATCTGTACATATTGTACTTGTGGCACATATTGGATTTGTGAAGCTTGTGCCTGTACAAAATGTGCACTCCCCTGTGTTCCATTATTCCTATTATAACTAGGGTCATACAGATTTCCAGACTGAGATTGGTTGTAGCTAGAGATTCTACACTGCAAAGTGTCCCAACTTCTGACACATGTGACATCTAAGTTTAGATTTGTCAAAACCAATTTTTGTAGAACTGTTAAGTCCTGGAAATTTCCTTCCTGACCTTTTGTAAAATTTGTTTGTTTTGATACTTAACATGGCCAGTTGGTGTAGGATGTCCATTTCTTCTAAGTCATCATTGCTGAAATTTTTTAATTCATCCATGATAAAACACATGTTATCAGCATTTTGACTGTATTCTTCATTGTCATAACCTGGGAATGATCTTTCAGATGAGATCCCAACAGTTATGTCAATGTGGTCAAAAGATCCAAAACTATTTGAACAAGTAGGTGAATCTTGTCCCAATAGTGTTGTACTACCTGGTAGATAGTCATCAGCAGTTTTACCAGAACTTTGCAACTTTTTCTTTTGATCGATTTCTCTTTCAAAAGTTAGTAACCTCCCATGCAATTTTGTAAGAGTGAGGGAGCTAAAGTCTGGTGAGGATCTTAGGGCTATAGAGTATGTTTCCCATTTTTCAGGTAAAGACCTTAAAAATCTATGAAGCATAGATACAGTTGTGTAGGTTTGACCATTTAATTTTAGCTCAGATATTAATGAGGAGAATCTTTCAAATTGTTGAGTTAAAGTTTTCTCATTTATATGAGAAAAAGTTTCATATTGTTGAGCCAGGATTTCTCTGGTGTTGGCAATCACCTCTTCAGTTCCTCCAAACTGTTCTTTGAAGCAATCCCAAAGCTCTTTGGCACTATCACAATGTAATAGGCCAGAGTAGATTTCATTTGGGAGTGCCATTGCCAACATAGAGAAAGCTTTAGCATCAAGCTCAAGTTTTAGGAAATCACCATCTGTATAGTCCTTTGGGTCTTTTGTTATTTCTTCTTTAGTTTCCAGATTAATATTTACTAGTTTGTGAGGAACATATATCACAGATTTCCAGCAACCAGTGTTGGTCTGTGATAATGTATGTGCCATTCTCCTTTGCCAGATATTATATTCATTTCTTACTAGCATAACAGGTTTATTGGCAGAACCAGTATTATGAGGATCCATTTTAAAGAGTATTGATTTGTCAAATATCTCTTAAAGTGATGGATGTTGATAAAAGTGAACTTTTAATCCTTTATTGAATATCAATAAAAGCCTGTGTCTGATTCTCAATGTGTTAGATTGATATGTGATCAGATAAACCAGTGCTCTGATACCAATTGTTGGATCAGTAATGCTCTTGATGTATTGCTTCCTAGTGAACACTTATGTGTTTAGCAAGCTCAATCAGATTAGCACAGCGGAATGATTAAGTAAAGTTACACTATCAACAGGAGTTATTATTCCCCCTGGATGTTTGAAAAACTAAAGACAAGTTTAATGAGAATCTAAGTATTGAATGTGATTGATAATAAATACTCAAACAGATTCTTAATAAATAAAATGGAAAGAACAATAATAAGCTTTGAAGGATCTCTGTTTCAATAATAATCAATGTCTAAAACAGAGGGATGAACCCATCTATTTATAGACTTTACATATGCATGAACCTTGCCAAAAAGCAAGTCTGTAACAAGTAGCAACAAGTTGCATTCTTGAAACTTGTACAAACAGATAAAGTAATATTAAACTAATAAACTACTGAAACATAAGTCGGTGAAAAAGATTCTTGAACAAGAGCTGATGAATGACAAACTACTGATGAGTAGTTTGTCTTCAGTAGTTCTTCAGTGAACTGTCTGGTTAGACTTCAAAACTTTTGATGCTTTTTCTTCAGTATTTGTTGAATCCTTCTTCAGTACTTTAGTCTTCTTTCTTCAGTAGTTCTATACTTATGATCTTTGCAGAAGTGAATTAGACTAAGGTTTACAAAAGTGGTTTCCTCAATCCTTTTTGTCCTAACAATTGTGATCGGGTACAGAGCAAGTCATTGTCAGAGATATATCTGTCAACGATGAAGGCAACCTGAAACAATCGAAAAATATTTCAAAAGTAGTCAAAGCATGCATCAATTTTTGTAGATAGAGTTCAACTTCCATGAAGATGGATCTCGGGATGGTTGGTAGCTCTAAGTAAGAACATTGTGGATGATGATGATAATAACTTCTCTTCAGATTCTGATTGCACCGAATCTAGTCTTCAGGTAAATCCACATGGTTAATCATCTATACATTCCATGGTTTTGTGTCCAATGCAAGGATCTTCGAATGCGGTATGCGCATTAAATTTCATTAAATTAAAGTTTCTTTCTTTATTTATTACTTGCAGCTGAAATTGATTGATTGCTACTCTTGATAGCCATTGTAAAGTTGAGAAACTTGATTTTTAGGTAAGAACATTGTGGATAGTGAATTGGAACTGGAATTAATGTTAGGAATTGGAGTGGACAAACCGAGGCCTAAGGTGAATCTGTTTGGTGATGGTAAACCTATGAGGTTTTGCTTCAGGAGAAAGGTGTGGATTATCGGAATTGAATACTTAGAGATAACACGCGAAGCTCTAGACTCTCCAGCGGATCCCTTGAAGAAAGTGTTCCTCTCTGTTTACCAAGCATGTCAAAAAATGATAATTTTCAAATATTGCAGATCAAGTATAATGAAGATTAATGTTGTATTTTTCCCGGAAATAATGAATAAAAAAATAAACACTAAAAATGATAATTTTCAAATATTGCAGATAAAGGATAACGAAGATTAGTGTTGTATTTTTCCCGGAAGTAATGAATAAAAAAATAAAAAAAACACTTCAAAATATCAAAAAACAACCAAAATTAAAACTTTGATCCAAAGCGCCTCGCTTTGGCCATAACGAGGCGCTTTGGATCAAAAAAATCAGCTTTTACTGCCACCTCGTATGCCCTCGTTTGATTTGACCCGAGGCACCTCGCTTTGGCCAAAGCGTGGAGCTTAGGTAGTGAAATAGAAGGTAGGTGTGTAATTAGCTAGGGCCTTTTTGTATAAGTTATTGTATTTTGACTTTGTATAATGAAATTTCATGATCATTGATACATGCATATATAGTTATAATTGTATGACAATACATTTTTGAAATCTCAGCGTCAAAACTAAGAAGTTTTATTTATAATTTGGTGTGAATATATATATCAATTAGTCACCATAGTCCCCACCGTTAGCTGGAGTGGCAACGACCATGAAGATAAAGGATTAGGCCTCCTTTAGATATCACAAGTTCGAATCTGAGCTAACACAGGTTTTCATCCTACCGTGCATTACTTAGAGATTCTCAGATCCTGTGGCAGCACCCCATATGTCAAGTGGCAGTTAGCATAATGGTTTCCTGTGAGGACACGGAGAGGTCCTGTAAGCCGGTGTTATGCTCCACCATGGAGAAACCCATTAGTTTCCGATCTGGGACTGGCCTTACAGCCGTGCCTACGACTCTCGAGTTCCTACCGCTCAGTAGGTTGTATCTTGATAGTCGTTAGTTAAAAAAAATAGTCACCAATCACCACAGTTATGCATGTTCATTGACTAGGTTATGTACCCGTGCGATACACGGGTTAAACAATTTTAATTATATATATATATATATATATATATATTTAAAAGTATATTTAAGAATTAGATTACATATTATATTGAAATATAAAAAATTGTATTTACAACCGAAAAAGTATTTTCAAAATATATCTTTCGTTTAATGGTTGTTACCTTGTAGGCTTCAGGTACAACCAAACAAAAAAAAAACAAAAAACAAAAGTAAAAACAATAAATCGATTTAGGCTAATATATAAAAAATGAAATTAATTTAAAATTAAAATAAATGTAATGTTTAAAATAATAAAATGAGATGTTTTATGAGGTAGTTCCATATACCCTAGGTATTATCTTTTATTAGTATAGATAGAAAAGGATTAATGTTGATTGGTTTATTTTATTCATTTGTTCAGAATAATATGAAAGTCTCACAAACGTTTAATTAATTACATTGTGTTAGTTAATAAACATTTTCAATGTATGTTTAATAATTTATTTCTAATTTTGTATTAAAATATAATTTATTAATTGATTTATGAAAACATAAGATAAATATATGTTATATTGAATTTTGCTAATTATATTAATAATTGTAGTTGTAAACAAATCATTAGTCAACAGTTTGAATGAAAATATATCTATATTAATAACATAATTTATTCAATCGGTTTCTAATAAAATCAGTTACAACTATGATTATTAATATAATTACTAAAATTCAATTTGGTATATTTATATTATGTTTTAAAAAATTAATTAATTTAATTATATAATTATATTTGAATTGATTGTATTGTATTGAATAACAAAATGAGAGAATTCATAAGGGAATGCCATGTGTCCCTCATGTGTATACCCTAGGTATTATCTTTTATTAGTATACTAGATCTTTGCCCGTGTTACACGCGGTTCACCAACGTACAATTATTTCGAGTTGTAAAACATATAAAAAAATGTAGCAGAAATATTTTATTAAGATTTAAAAGAAACCAATACACATTCTATTCAAATATCATTAAATATTTCTTTATACACCACATTTTTTGTTTTAGTCTTCACTTGGCCATCAGCATCAAGTATAAGTAACTTCACTCCTGCCCTGCTTTTAACTCTTGACAATGCGACATAAAGCTGGCCATGTGAGAATACAGGGTCTCTTAAATACAACCCAACCTTGGATAGAGACTGTCCTTGGCTTTTATTGATGGTCATTGCGAAACATACGCTTATTGGGAATTGGCGCCTTTGGAACTTGACTGGAATCTTGTTATCAGATGGTATCATATTTATTCTAGGAATAAGAGTTTTGGTACCAATGTTACCACCTGATATGATTTCGGCTTCAATAACACGCTTCGCAAGTCTGGTGATACGTAATCTGGTGCCGTTGCACAGGCCATTTTGTTGATCAATGTTTCTCAACAACATAACGAGAACATCGATCTTTAGTGCTAATCGATGATTAGGAATTCCAGAAATTTTCAAACCATTAAGCACATCAGGATAATATAAATCTTCCTGTGAACGGTTATTACCATTCTCAATCTGGCATATACTATCAGAGCTCAAATACTCGACTTCATCTCCAGGAAACAATGCAAGCAACCTGTCATTAATTTCATGTATCACTTCGTTTGTTGGTGCAAGTATTGCTCGTTCACCAAAGTAATCTTTATCTTTGTAAAGCTGAAGAAGTGAAGGGTAGACGAAGTCAATTAAGCTACAAATAGGATCTGATGAATGCATTATAAGAAGATCATCTGGAATGTCGACATCTGCCTCATTTTCATCAACTGAAGCACCAACTTTACCCTCACCTAACTGTAGAAGCCAGTTTGCAAATTCCTTTATTTCTTCTGATTCAGATGTCTTGTTACCCAATGTTAACCTCATGTTTTTAGTTAACGTACGGACTTTGCAAGTATTCCAAATCTTAGAGGAGGTTATTGAGGCACTTATAATATCTCTTTTGACTTCAACAATAGAAAAAATTTATTAAATAATAATAGTCTTATACCTAAAAAAATAACCAAATTAGTAATTTCGAGTAACATAAAATATGTCATGAAAATTATAAAAGATACCAGTTGAGATGTTAGACAGAGGAGTTTGTTGCACTTGACCTTAACAAAATAGAAAAATAATTTCGTATTATTAAATCTGATTATTAATAGGCATGTCAGGTTCAAACGGTATACAAAGATATAGAAATAATGAGTGGAGAAACAAAATTTTACCTGGTGTAGACAAATTGAAAGTTGATTGGACCAACGAACTTTGATGAATATAATTGTGTGAAGGTCCAATGGACTCACAGTTAAATTGTACGCTTGGTGGTACATTTTCTATTCCATTATTATGATTATCGATCTTGCCTCTCTTGGCATCTAGATATAACTTCCTAAGTTTACGACACTCGGCCGCATTCTTAATTTTTTGTTCATTGGAGATAACTGTGAAGAAAAATAAATTGTTTGCATGATATTATGTATACGATTCATAAAGATGAAAACATATGTTTACCGTTAGAGATATTAGATAACGGTGTTCGTTTATCATTTGAGGTGGTAGACAGTCTTTTACGTCCCATTTCACCTAAATAATAATGAAGTAGAACTAAATTATAAACACTACGCCAAAATGTGGCTTTAGCCACACATTTCCTAAAATCGTCATGCCACACTTTTGATTAAATGTGTGACTAAAGTTCATTAATCACATTTCAAAAACTTCTAACCTACTTTTAGCCATGTATCTTATGTATTCATGTGACCATTGTATAACAAGTCAAAACCTTTAGCCACACTTAAAAAAACTGTGACATTCCATAGCTACACTAGAAAAAGTGTGGCCATTTGTGGTCTACGGCCACATGTATTTGTTTCATGTGACGAAAAACACATCATCTCGGAACCTTTAGCCATACTTTAAGAAAAAATGTGACATTTAGTAGCCACACTAAAAATGTGTGGCCAAATGTGATTTACAACCACATTATTTGTTTGATAGTGTGGCTATAAGCTACTACATGTGGCCACATATATTATTGTGTGACCAAAAACTAGACAATAGTCACACTTCATATTACAAAATTTCAAGTGGCTTTAGATAAACATTCGTCACACCATGGTCACGTTGTTTATTTTTGTGTGACGAAATATTAGCAAATGTCATGAAAAAATATGTGTGACTAAAGGTTAGACAGTAGCCACACTTAAAATTACAAAAATTCATGTGGCTTTGCATAACTATATTGCAACACTATTGTCATTGTTTATTTTTGTGTGACAAAATGATGGCAAGTTTCATGGTAAAAATAAGTGTAGCCAAAGATTAGACAATAACTACATTTAAAATTCCCTCCTAAAATATTTCCATTTTAAAATTACAAAATTTCAAATTCCCTCCTAAAATATTTCACATAAAACTTCCCACTCAAATGAAACTCTCATTTAACAAAATTACATAATTTAACATAAATATAGAAAGATGTAAATTTTCATTTATTATTATGGTGATTTTTTTCAAACTTATATATATTTGTCGTTGTGAGTAGTTTAGGTGAGAATATCTAACAAATGTGTCAATTTTGAAGTTTATAGGTTTTATCATGTCATATTAAGTACTAAAAGGCTAGTTGAGTTGTAATTAGTATGGACGAACTTGGTACCGAGCTTGTACGGTAATGGAAGTACCAATCCTAAAAGTGGAAAAAAGTTGGTACCTATGCAAGTATCGAAAATGATCGTTAGGGTACAAGTAACTGAAGGTATATATACCCAAAATACTAGATTGTGCCGAACCGCTACCGCTACCGAAAATACCAATCCCGAAAAACAGAAAACATTGGTACTACTACCGAAAATTGTTGTATATCTGCCTAAGTGGATCGCAATGGACATTTGTATATCATAAATGTCTTAATTGACCAAATGTCTTAATTGACCATATTGGGCCTTAATGGATCAAAATGGATAATAGTTGATAATATATGTATTATTGGGTCATATTGGGTCTAGTGGATTACAATGGGAAAAAGTAGATCATATATGTATTAATGGGCTATATTGGGCCTAATGAAACACAGAGGCAATAGTAAATCATATATGTCTTAGTGGGCCATATTGAGGGTTAATGGATCACAATGAGCATTGGACAATAGTAAATAATATATGTCTTAGGCCATATTGGGCCTTAATGGGTCACAACGAGTGATAATATACCATACACATCTTAATGGACGATATTAATTCTTAATAGATCACAATGGACAATTTCATATCAAATATGTCTTAATGGACCATATTGAGCCTTAGTGGATCAAAATAGGAAATAGTAGATCCTATATGCCTTAATGGGCCATATAGGGCCTTAATGGATCATAATGAGCAATAGTATATCATATATGTTTTAATGGGCAATAATGGGCTTTAATATATCATAATGGACAATAGTAGATCATATATGTTTAATGGACCATAATAGATAAGAATTACATCATATATATATATATATATATATATATATATATATATCTTAATGGGCCATATTAGGCCTTAATTGTCACAGCGGACTATAGTACATTATATATGTCTTAATGGACCATATTAAGCCTTAATGGATCACAGTGGGCAATGGTGTATCATGTATTTCTTAATGGACCATATTAGGCCTTAATGGATCACAAGAGGCAATAATATATTATATATGTCTTAGTGGTCCATATTGGTTCTTAATGAATCACAATAGGCAATAATAGATTATATATGTCTTAATGGAATATACTAGGCCTTACTGGATCACAATGCGCATTCGTAGATAATATATGTCTTATTGGGCTATATTGGATAATAGTAAATCATATATGTCTTGATGGACCATAATGGGCCTTAATGGATCACATTAGACAATAGTATATGATATATGTCTTAATGGACCCTAATGGGTCTTAATGGATCAAAATAAACAATAGTAGATCATATATGTCTTACTGGACCATATTAGGCCTTAAATGATCACCATAGACAATAGAAGATCATATATGTCTTAGTGGACCATAATTGATCTTAATGGGTTGTAGTAGACAATAGCAGATCATATATGGCTTAATGGACTATATTGGGCCTTATTATCTCCACGGATAAGTTCAGATCATAGATGTCTTAAGGGTTCACATTGGGCCTAAATGGATCACATTGGAGTATAATAGGTCATACATGTCTTAATGGACCGCCCTTGCTTGACTCATCAACCCTACATTTTTAATGGCAAAACTATAAACATATGACTATTAGTTTATTGTTTTCATAGTAATTACCTCATATGACCACTGTATTAATTAAGGGTGCAAATTCGCTTGTTAGCTCGACTTGAAAAAATGCTTGAAATGAGCCAACTTAAACAAGCTACAACTTGAGACAGGGCCCAATCTTTGCTTATTGAGGTTGAGCTGGCTTGCGAGCCTATACGAGATTTTGAGTTATATAATTGTAATTAATATATTAAATGTATATTAAAATATATTATTTAAATATATTAACTGATATATTAAATATATTTAAATAATAAATACTATTTAATATATTATTAAAAAAGATAAATTTTATATAAAATAGAAATTAAGTAACTAATAATAATCGAACCCCTCATGGTTGAAACAATATACATGTTGAGTTAGAGTTCGAGTTTTCATAAGTCAAAGGAGCTCGACTCGAATCGACTTGTTTACACCTCTGGTATTAATTGTTTCAATTTATTAAATTCCCTCCCAACATTTTCACACCCAAAAATTCCCCCTAACCTAACCCCGCTTCAATTTAAACTCCCTCAGACTAAATAACCATTTTCTTCTCTATCCCTCAAAATCTTGACACCCCTCCTCTTAAAATGCCCTAATCCACAGGCCTGTAACATAACCCAAGATAACTTTAACTACCTCCTTCATCAGATCGATATGAGACACAAACAATATTAGATCTACATTATTCACACTACTAGATTTCTATCCGTACACCGTCTCCAGCCCGTCTACTCTGCACATTTCCGTCTCTAGCCCGTCTCCTCTACAAATCACTCATTGATGAAGTACAACTGTAAACAATCAAAGGTTTGCCTTCTTTTCGTTGATTGATCTCTTTTCGTTGTTGTTGATTAAATTGTATATAATAAACCAAATAATTCTATATCTGGAACGATTTATTGTTGCGGTGGAGAATACGAGGAACAAGAAGAGAATATTTTAGCAGTAGAGGACATAATCCGAGGTTGTTGCGGTGTAGTTGAGCCATACGGGTTTGTATAAACTGGATGGCATCTCTTTTCGTTGTTGTTGATTAAATGACATTTTCTGTAAATTAGTTTCAACATTATTAGTTCCCTCAGTTTAGTTTCAAATTTAAATACTATTATATATTCAATGGACCAGTGGCGAAGCTTGGTTCTCGAATCAGAGGGGGCCGGACTCAAATTTTTTCGATCGGTAGTGGCAAATTGGCGGGGGCCAAACTCAACCCGGGCTCAATTTACCTATGAAAATCGCAAAATTCTACTGCTGCGCCAAAAAACACGGGGGCCAGGGCCACCCCTGGCCCTTTAAATCCTTTGTCCCTGCAATGGACCTTTTATTTTGTTTACTATCATTATCATTAGCATAAGCAAGTATATATTATTCCAAACTATAATATTGATGTTCATGACTTTCATGTGTTCGGTCTCATAATTCAACTAATACTCACACAATTATATGAACAATAAAAGGACAATAAAACCAAGGCTATTTGATTATAGATTTTCTTCATTGTACATGTCACAAAACTATATGATCAAATCATCAAAGAGTGGGAAACTACTCAAGGTCAGCATTACTAATATGCATATATTAATTCACAAGCTCAACTCAAAGTATAGTTTAACAATCAGGTTTGTCCCAACACATAATTTATTGTTACTAATATTGTTCGAGATGCTGCAAGGCTGATTATCGTATGGCTGCTGGCGTGCTTAGGCTTTACTTCCATGACTGCTTTATTGAGGTTCGCTCTTACAAACACACTTACTAATACAACACTTGATTGTTTTAATAGTCGCAAATGGTCTTTTTTTTAGTAGAGAGATGAAGCTAGTTGAGATGATAGTGAGTTAAGTTACAGAATCAACAGAACGTTTGCTGGAACAAAGGCTTTGTTGTTTTGGCTGAATGGAAAACTAAAACCTGTTAAATTCTGTTGGAGGTTTCATTTGGATCGCGCTGCAGACGAGTATTGGTTTTCAGGTTATGAAGCCATTGAAGACACACTCTATAAGGTATATTAAATTGTTATAGATGCCATCCAGTTTATAAAATTATTGTTGTGTCATTTGAGTTGTCTAACTAATTTGCAGATTATAATAAGGTCTTTATACCTGTACGGTTGGAGGAATAATGTTACAGCAATCATTAAACATTGAATACAGTTTATAATTTGGACTGGTTTACAAGTTCTTTCAAGAACCGAGTGTTCAGCTGCTATTGGCTTCAAATGGATGCTCAATAAGGTACGCGTCTTAGATTTTTCTAAAACTTTAAGCTTAGAATATTCAATTTTAAGCTATTTAGTTTTGCTATGGCTATCTTGGGAGTGCAAACTAGCTCGGCTCGAAAAAAAAGCTCAAATAAACTAGCCGAGCTTTAGCTTGAAAAAATAACAACGAGCTCGAGCCTTAGAAACAAATCTCGAATCAAGCCGAGTTTAAGCTTTTATAAGTTAATTGCTTTCTTTTACTAATCTACGTTGTTTCTATGATATCTCTTGCTTAATTGCTTTTTGCTAAATGGTAATCTAATACGCAAGAGTTTAATAAAAATTCCAAATACAAAATCCAAACTTGCAAACATCATATTCTAAAGGATCCGCAAGAATTTAATAAAATAAACTTTACGCTGCAAGTTATATGAATGTATGCAGTAGCATAAAGCATTAGTGTGATGGATACTTGAAGGTGAATTGGATGTTTTATTTCTTCAAATCACACTGGATCGTTGCCATAACTCTAACCCAGGGTCGAGAGGAAAGAGAGCTCTGATACCATTGTTATGATATAGATCGATTAAGAGAGGAAGAACAAAAAGAGGAGTTGTAAATTGATGACCCCCTCAGTCATTTGGTATGTAACAAAGTGTTCAGCATTTTTTCAGTTACGCCTCTAGATTGCTCAAGTTGAATTTAGTCATTTAAATGCTAGGTTTTACCGGTCGAGTATGAGTACCCGCATGCATAGGGTCTGTTTGTACTTGAGATTTGGGCTTAACCTGGGGACCTGTCTGCTTTGAACACTAGGCATATTTTCCAAATACTAATTGAACAAAGCATGTATCAACCACAAAGAATTCAGTTTCCAGTTCTGCATACAAAGACTCATATGAACAAACGGAGGTAGTATCGAATTACGTCTGGTGACTAGTGAAATTATTTATCAGTCATAATATTTTAAGCGTAAATATCCGAGAAATACATGATTTTGATGATGATTCTTACTTGATTTTTGCTAGTTTGATTCAGCACCTTCTGCATCGAATTATCTCCAACGATATAGATATAATCAAATTGGTGGTGCTTAATTCCAGAATCATATATACCAGGTGCATTGGAAAGATGCCATAATATAAAGCAACATAGATGATACATTAGAATTTGGAGTTGTTAACAAAAAGTAGAAACATTAGCAATGCTCTTACTTTAATCTGTTGCACAAGATGTTCCTATGCGTTGCAAGGTATTTTATATGTTTTATTTTTATCTACGGTTTTAACCATTCTTTTTAGAAAATAGAAAATGCTTCAACATTTAGTGGTTATTGTTAACATTTAATTTTTATACTAAGATCATGCTTTGGTTCTTTTGGTTTTGTTTCAAGAGATTGGTATCAATGCTCTTCATGTTAAGTTACGGGCTACTGGAGGTAACAAGTCTAAGACACCTGGCGCAGGTGCGAGTCAGCTCTTCGAGATCTTGCTTCTGCCATGAAAATTGGCCCATGGGTAACTTCGTGTGTGTGTGTGTGTATATATATACATACACTTTTTTATTCCAATCCAATTATCGTTTGGTATGTTAACCATCAAATTTGTACTTGTGGCTGAAGATAAACCGGTAAAATACATTGAATTGTGTTATTTAGTTTTTGCAGCTTTAAGCTTGTTTGTTTATCCAATATTATTGGATTTGCATTGTGCATTTACTTTTTATTGTGAAACTTGTTAAAATTCTAGGGTTTATCAGTAGTTGACTATGAATTTGGAATTGTAATTAACTTTTTTGAAAACTGAATTTGTTTGCTATTAGTTATTGATTCTCATGTGCAACTTCTAGAGATATGCAAAGGTGAACATGTCTTAGATTTAAGCAACATTAGAAAACTATAAAACCAAATTTGCTTATACAAACTATGTTTGCAGGTTGGAGATGGGGGCTATGATTACAAGGTGAATGCGATTGTTAATGTTGTGTCGACATCAAACAAAAGAAATGGGGACTCAAGAAAGGTGTCATGGCATTTTTTTCCCAATACACTTCCCTTGGTAGGACCAATCTTGGACATGCTGAAAACATTTAGAATATTACAAAGAATGATATTCAAGTTATACGTAGATAGCTTTTCATTTACAACTTTTGTAGATAGCTTTTGATTCAAAGTTTGTCTTCAGTATTTAAGTTGAAAACTTATGTATGGATTTTAGTTTATTATTTTTAATATAATTTTTTTTCTCATGTTACCAATATTTTAATTTTACGAAATTTGAAATTAAATTGGCCAATTACATGAAATTGGCCTCGTAGAACCACAATAAATATGTGTGACTAAAGGTTAGATAATAGCCACACTTAAAAATTATAATATCGCTTTTTGTGTCTATAACTAGTTTTTAGCCACACTTGGGGTCTTCATGTGGCTTTTGTTACCTATCAGCCACACCATTTTCAATTTGTTTTTTTTTATTGTGAGACGCAATCCCAACAAACGTCATGGGAAAAAAAAATATGTGTGACCAAAGGTTAGACAATAGTTACACATTGTCACTTTGTTTTTATCCGTGTGACGAAATAATATCAAACGTCATGAGAAAAATCATTATGTGTGATCAAAAGTTAGCCTATAGCCATACTTAAAAGTAAAAAAATTCATGTGGCTTTACATATTCATTAGCCACACCATAGTCAGTTTGTTTTTATTGTGTGATGAAATGATAGCAAACGTCATGTGAAAAAAAAAATATGTGTGATAAAAGTTTAGACAATAGTCACACTTACAATTAAAAAAATTATTCTGTGTGTCTAGAAATAGTTTTTAGCCACACTTACATTCAATTCATGTGACTATATAATACAACCAACCACACTTATAAGACATTCATGTGGCCATTACTATCCTTTAGCCACACTTAATGTACATAATGCTTAATTACAACAACCATTTTTGCCATGGTTTCTCTAATTTATGTGGCTAAAACAAACTTTTTAGTAAATTCATGTGTCTATATAATAGAAATAGTCACACTTAAGTAAATTTATGTGGTCGTTACTACCCTTTAGCCACACGTAATAAAGGGAATTCTTGATTCCAGTAAGAAATACGGGTACTATATAGCCACACTTTTAAGGTGCTATGGCCACTAAAATTAAATGTGACCGTATGATACCTACGATGACTCGATCTATGGTCACACTTGAGCTGGAAAATAAAAGTGTGGTGGAAGACATATGGTCACACTTTTTTGGTGTGGCCAAAGGCCTTTTTTGGCGTAGTGAAAGGAACATAACATAGAAATAATCAATGATTTTCTAGAAATTTTATAGATAATCAATGATTATCTACAAAAATTAGATATAATAACAATGTAAAGTACTAAAAAATGGACTGATAGAAGAAAAGAATGACATACAATCAACTTGTACAAAATAAGACTGAAGCGCGCACGAAAGAGCAAACCGGAATTCTCTTGAATGTTTGATTGTTGTGTAAGCTTTTTATGTTTTTTTGATTGAGTTTAGTGTCTTTTATATAGATAATTGTGGTCAACATTGAGTCATATGTATTAAATGTATAATTAAAACAGATAATAAATATTTTTAATGATTTACCATAATTAAAAAATGCAAATAATTTGAATTTGAATATTTTCGTGAAAATGGAATTTGAATTTTCCGAAAATACTAAATTTCGAAATTTGTACTTTTACTAAATTTGGTTGTAAGTTGTATAAATATATTTAAATGAACCTAAAAAATTTTAGAAACTCTATACTTTTTAAATTTATAATTTTAAAAGTTAATACACTTTCTACTTTTAAAGTAATAATTTATATTCAAACTCTCCAATTATAAAGTATCAACAACTATGTGGCATAACAAAAAACTATTCAAGCATGTACAAATTTTACAAAACTAAAAAACAAACATCAAATGTCTACACACATTTTATTTATATGAAAATTGTCTCATAAACAAACCAAACATAAATGAAAAGAAAATCTCAAAACACATCAAATAAAAATCCTTACAATAAAGAAATGTTCAAAAAAGGATTCATTGATCCTATTTTTCAACCTTAGGAATCAAAAGTGTCTTGTCAACTGACTTGTTAGCTTATTTCTTCTTACATGACTTAAGGACTTTAGTTGTTGATTCAATTCATCATCTTCCGTTTCATATAAACTTTGTCCAGGCTACGCTTTACTTCCGCTTCATCACGAATAAAACTAACTCTAGAAGATGATTCTGGAGCAGTGTTTTCTCCAACAAAATCCTACAATATTAAAAGGCATGTGGAAATTGTTAGAATAAACTACATTAAAATCTAATCTGAATACATGATTGACTAACTAAACTACTAACCTTCACAGACACTGCATTTTGTGTTGAATATTCATCTAGATCAATATTTTCAAGGACAGGTTGATCGATCTAGAAAACAACAAAACGTAATAATAAAAAGATTAAGGTAAAGTGTTTAAACAATAACTAAATAACAACAACAGTTTATTAAGAATCATTCATAAGACAAATCATAACTAAATTTTTAAATGATAATCATAACTTCAATGTCCATACAATTGCTTGCATTTTCGAACCATGTTTAAAAGTAAAAAAAAAAGTAGTTATAAAAAAACAAAACGTAAAATAAAACGTAATTTAAAAAAAATAAAAACCGAATATGTTAAAAACATAACCTGTTCAGCCATCAGAACCATATGAAGAGAAATAATTTCTCCGGGTATCTTTCGATTTGCTCGCTTCCAAAGCCTAAGCACCTTAACTTTGATCGTGTATTTACTCATACGCAAAGTGATTTCTTTAAAAAAAGTGATGTTGTTTCGATCCATAATGCTGCAACTTTGTTGACAATGTAGGTATTACATACGCTTTAATTTTTTAAACATAAATGAATTAACAGTGCAATTTCTAATTAGAAAGAGTAGTGATACAGATACCTGACAAAGTGACGAAGATTTGATTGATCGAAACCTTAATCAAAATTTAACAATCTATTCTGTATTTATAATGTAACGTAAACATGTAATAAGAAATGTTGACTTATTTAATTTCAGTAAAGATTAGTGAATTATTATAACGTAAATTTATAATTGGAATGAAAATGATTTTACATTTAAGTGTTTCCATGATTAAGTTAAATTTCGTTTAATGTTTATTAAATAAAAATCGTAAATTTCAATTCTTACATGTTTCCATTTTTAAGTTAGAAGTATAAGGTTTTAACTTTTCAAACCGATAGGTTTTTAATAAATTATATAAAATTGAACAAAATTTTCTAAAGTTTTAAATTTAAGAAAATTTAAAAAGTCTACTCAAGTTTAAATGACATAGAAAAGCATTGATTTTAAAACGCTAAAAAAAACACCAGATTAAATTTACATTTAAAATGGTTTTAAATGCTTTAATGTGTTGAATGTTTTAAAACCGGTTTTAGTTAATCTTTCATTGGTTTTTAATATTTAAAAAAGAAACTCATTACATTTATGTGGATTGTTACTTACCAATAATACTCTTAAATTTTGACTTTGTTAACAATGATTCATAAAAAAAGCAGTTTAGGAACCACTTTTCAATTGTTTACTTCCGTGTTAAAAAAACCCTAGTTGCTCCGAACATGTCGGGCGACCAGCGGCGGATCGAGGAAGAGAACGACGAAGATTGGCAGGATGCGCCTACACGTAAAGGGAGATCAGGATCGAAGCAAGACGGTAACAATACTAAGGTAATTTCGAAGTTTTTCGTTTCCAATATTCCACCTAAGTGTTCTTCAGCGGTTCTTAAAGAGACATTCGAGGGGTTTGGGCTGTATGAGGGTTCCTATATTGCAAGGAAATTGGATCGATGGGGGAAAAGGTTTGCTTTTGTATCGTTCCGGAACGTAGGTGATGTTAAACGTTTGGAATCGGAGATGGGAGACGTGTGGATCGGGTCATATAAGTTGTTCGTTGCGATTGCTAGATTTGTAGATGGGAATACTATTGATAGACCGGTGGAGGAGACGTTCAGGAAGGAAAAGAATACTAATAACCATGCACATGCAAACCCTAGCGTAGGGGGAGCGGGTGGTGGCAATGGTAGTACAGGAGGGGTGGCGGATGTCGGAGGAGGGCGTACTTTTTTGGACTCTCTGCTTAATAGGAATAAGGTTGATGTGATTCAGGTGGATGATAATGTCGATGTTCGGAATTTTGATCAGTGGAAGGGTGTAGCTTTGAGGGGTAAAGTGGTGGATTTTGTCACGTTGGTTTCGTTAAACAGAATTGCTTCTCGACAAGGATGGTCTTTGGGGAGTATCAAGTATATGGGGGGATTTCATGTGTTGATGGTTTTCCAGTCAAAGGAGGAGGCTTCGAAATTCTTGGAGGATAAGGAAAGTTGGTCCACTTGGTTTGTTGAGTTACAAGGTTGGGATGGGATTATGGCAGGTGGAGAAGAGCGTCTAGCATGGTTGCAAATTCATGGTGTTCCTATGCATCTAGCTAGCGAGCAAGTTATTGCTATGGTAGGAGGGCGTTATGGGAAAGTGGTGAGATCGGAAGGTTTGTCGATGGAGGATAAAGATTTTTCGTATGTGTACATTGGTGTCTTAAGTAAGAACCGGGGTAGAATCGTTGACAGGGTGGATTTAAGCTGGAAAGGGAATAAGTACAACGTGTGGATTGATGAGGATGCGAGAGAGTGGGTTCCGGATTGTGTCGAGGAGGTTTTTGGAGATAGTGTGGATTCGGAACAGGAGGGACATTGTGAGGGTGTTGACAGTCTTGAAGAGGAGGAGGAGATTGTAGAGGATGAGTTGGAGGAGGGTGAGGTTAGAGTGGAGGATAAAGCTGACGACGAGGGGAACTCGATTGGTGGTGATGAAGGCACTCGTAATTCGCCTGTGGGGGTGGGTGTGGCTTCTCCGATGGCCGTGGTACATTCAGTTAAGAGGAAAAAGTTTCGTCGGAAGTCGTTGTTCCAGAATAGGAGTGGCTCGACGGGTTCGCAAGGGCGTCCTAAGAAGCGTGTTAGGGAGGAGAACGATGTGTTTGGACTAGATAAGTTGATTGGTATCTTGTCTTCTAATGAGCAACCGTCGCAACAGGTTCAGGATTTGGAAGATGACGCATTTGTTACTCCGGTTCAAAGTATTCGTATGGAGAACCTGGGTTGCGAAGAGTCAGGGGATGTTCGGGTTAGTGAGAATATTGAAAGTTTGGAGGTTAGTCATACGGCAGTAGCGGGGCAAGTGGATGAACTCAAAGAAACTGTGGAGTTGGGATCTGCATTGGGTGCTGAAAATTTGGTTAACTTTGTTCCGAAAGTTCAAGAGGTCTTGAGGTCCGAAGGTTATCAAGTGGGTGAGTTATGAATTTTCTGTCTTGGAGTATTCGTGGGTTGGGGAATGTTAGTAAAGCGGAGTGGATTCGTGGTGTTCGGTTGAAGTATGAGGTGAATTTTATGATGTTTCAAGAGACGCAGTTTGTGTCTTTGGATTCGGTGGACTTAGGAAGGTTTTGGGGTAATAACGATTTTCTGTTTGAATGGGTTTCTTCAGACGGGAGATCGGGTGGTCTTCTTTCTATGTGGGATCCTAGAGTTTTTCGTAAGGAGGGGGTGGTTAAATCGAATAATTGGTTGTTGGTCTCGGAGAGATTTAAAGGGGGTGGAGAGGTGTCTCATGTTGTTAATATTTACGCTCCTCAAACTATTGCTCTCTAGAGGGTTCTTTGGACGGATATCGGAGGCTTAGTGGGAGACGGGGTGGGGATGTGGTTGGTGGTGGGGGATTTTAATTCGGTTAGGTGTGATACTGACAGACGCAACTCGATTTTTTCTGTTGCAGAGGCGAGCGAATTTAACGGTTTTATTGAGGATGCTAATTTGCATGAATACTCCTTGAAAGGGAGACGTTATACTTATGTTGCAGGTAATAAGATGAGCAGAATTGATAGGATGTTTGTCAACTGGGGTTTCTTTATGGCTTGGCCGAGTGCGGAGTATGTTGCTGAGGAAAGGTTTATCTCTGATCATTGCCCTTTAGTGCTGAAGACGGAGTCGAGAAACTTTGGTCCAAAGCCTTTCAGGTTCTACAATTCTTGGATCGGTCAGGAAGGTTTTCAGGATTTGGTTAATCAAACGCTGGTGGAGGGGAATTTTGAGGGGGATCCGGATTGTAAGTTGGCGCAAAAATTAAAAAGGCTTAGGGAATGTATCAAGCCGTGGGCTGCGGAGTACAAGAAAAAAGCTATGGAGGAACAAGTTATGTTGGATCAAGAACGGAAGGAGTTAGAGGACATACTTGAGGTTCGGGATCTTGCGGAGAATGAGGAGTGGTCTTTGGTGGAAATTAAGAAAAGACTTAAAGAATTAGATTATGCGCGCCAAAGTGATTTGAAGCAGAGAGATCGGAGTAATTGGGCTTCATACGAGGATGATAATACGAAGTTTTTTCATGGCTGCATTAATAAGAGGAAAGCGGCAAATTATTTTCCGGGTCTCACGGTTAACGGGGTTTGGGAAAGTAATCCTCAGGTGATTAAAAGGGAAGTGCTCAGGTTCTTCAGAGATAAGTTTAAGGAGGATATGAAGGATCGGCCTTTCTTGAGGTGCTATGGATTGAAGAAAGTGTCTGATGAAGAGGCTGCGACTCTTGTGGAGTCATTTTCGGTTCAAGAAATAAAAAGGGCGGTGTTCGATTGTGGTGTGGATAAAGCGCCAAGGCCTGACGGTTTCAATTTTCGTTTTTTTCGTGCTTTTTGGGATGTCTTCGAGCCTGATTTTGTGGATATTTTGAACAGGTTCCACGCCACCGGTAGATTCGGTTCGGGGGTTGCTTCGTCTTTTATTACTCTCATTCCCAAGGTGGGGGATCCAGCGGTGTTAGGCAATTTCAGACCGATTAATCTAATCGGGTGTATTAGTAAGGTTGTTTCAAAGATCTTGGCTAATAGATTAAGATTGGTTATGGGTAACATTGTGTCTAAGCATCAGTCTGCCTTCTTGTCAGGGAGGTATATTTTAGATGGGCCGTTAATGACTAATGAGATAATTACATGGGCTAAAAAGAGAGGTAAAAAAATGTTTCTGTTCAAAATTGACTTTGACAAAGCTTATGACAATGTTAATTGGGAGTTTCTGTTATCGGTTATGACACAAATGGATTTTCCCCCGTTGTGGTGCGAGTGGATTCGTGGTGTGTTGATGTCTGCTAGATCCTCGGTTCTGGTTAACGGCTCCCCTACTTTTGAGTTTGGTTGTCAGAAAGGAGTTAGACAGGGCGACCCAATTTCGCCTTTCTTATTTATTATAGTGATGGAGGCGTTCTTTGGATTGATGAAAAAGGCTTGTGATATCGGTGCGTTTAACGGTTTAAAGCTCCCTAATGATGGTCCGATTATTTCACACTTATTGTACGCCAATGATGCTATGTTGATGGGAGAATGGTCTTCTTTTAATTTCAAGAATATGAAGCGGATCCTTAGGATTTTCTATTTATGTTCTGGTTTGAAGATAAATTTGCACAAGTCGACTTTGTTTGGTATAGGTGTTACTGGTGAAGAAGTGGGGTTTGAGGCGGAGGCGTTGGGGTGTAGGTCTGGCGATTTTCCGTTTGTCTACTTGGGCATCAAGGTAGGTGCTAACATGAATAGAGTGGCGAATTAGGAGCCGGTCGTTAATACGTTTAAGAGGAGATTATCGAAGTGGAAAGCTAATACTTTATCGATTGCCGGAAGGTTAACTTTGATTAAGTCCGTGTTAGATAGTTTACCCACTTATTATTTTTCTCTTTTTAAGGCGCCTAAAGCGGTTATTCAAGTCTTAGAAGGGTTGATGAGGCGTTTCTTGTGGGGTGGCTCCGATGAGGTAAGAAAGCTTAGTTGGGTGGCTTGGGATAATGTTACAAAAGGAATTAAATATGAGGGGCTGGGAATCGCTAAATTGGAGGTGAATAACAATGCTTTGTTAGCTAAGTGGATTTGGAGATATTTAAATGAAAGGGCTACTATGTGGCGGCAAGTTATTGTTTCTTTACACGGGTCTAGTCGGGGTTGGGGGATGGTTCCGGTTAATGTCGCTTTTACAGGGGTTTGGAAGAACTTGGCAAAGTTTTGGAACTCACATAAAGTGGAGGGGTTGGGTCTTAACTCGAAGATCACGGCTAAGGTGGGGAATGGGAGTAGTGTGCGTTTTTGGCTTGATACTTGGTTAGGCTCTCAACCGTTGAAGGAAGTGTACCCGGAGTTGTTTAATTTGGATCGCTGCAAGAGAGTTCTAGTAAAAGAAAGATTGGTGGGGGGTGGTCCGCTTCAGATTATAAGATGGGATTGGTCTAGAGTTCCTTCATCCGATTTGGAGATTTTGAATAGACAACAACTCGAAGACAAGCTTGTGCAGGTGGATCTAAATGAAGATATGGATGCTTGGAGGTGGGAGGATGGGATTGGGGAAGGATTCTCAGTTAAGCAGACCAAGAAATGGCTCCTTAGTTCGGTTAATTCGGGGGAGTTTTTTGGTTTCAAATGGTGTAAGTGGGTTCCAAATAAATGCAACATTTTCATGTGGCGAGCGTACTTAGATCGTCTTCCGACCAAGGCGGCTTTATTACGCAGAGGTATCTCGATTGATAATTCGATGTGTGTCTGGTGTGGTGATGTTCAAGAATCTACAGAGCATGTCCTCACGGGGTGTTTGTTCGCGACCGGGGTGTGGAACGCGGTTACTAGCTGGTGTAGGATTCCCGGTTTTTTTGTGTTTCATGTGAAAGATATAGTGGACATGAATGTTTCGCTGGGCCTGGCTGGGAACAAAGACGTGATTATTCAGGGATTGATGATTATTACATGCTGGAGGTTGTGGAAAGCTAGAAACGAAATGATTTTTGCGAGTAAAGAGTCGAAGATTGCTGATGTGGTTACCGACATCAAGACATTGGGGTTCTTATGGTACAAGCACAGGTTTAAAAATGAGGTAGTTGATTGGGATAGATGGCGTAATTTTGAGATAATGTAACGTTTGTGTTTTTGTTGTTTGGATTTCGGCTTCTATTTCCGGCTTGGAGATAGTTGTCTTGGTTTGTTGTGTTAATAAAAGTTAAATTTCAAAAAAAAAACAATGATTCATAAAAGTTATTGTTGTTAATATCAAAGTAATTAATAGTAATGACAATTGATAAATTACAAGGATGTCAAATCTTTAATTACTTTTAAAAACTTAATCCGGCAAAACCTAAAACTTTGTAATGTTTAAAAACTTAATGTTTATAACAACTTTTTTTTAAAAAATAGTTTAGCAACCAACCAAAAAACATTAATATATACGACTACTAACAATACATCATAAAAAGTGATTGTAACTATACTATATTACTATAACTTGAAACATGGATAACATAGTTACAACTAATTTGCATTGAAATTTAGAATATTAGACTACTGCCAGGAACATCATATTAAGTATCATATGTATTGTCAACAAACCATAGCATAATAGTACTGTTTATAACACATATCAACCCCAAAAACCCACAGTTGACTAAACCAGTAAAACGTGGAAATGTATGTGACCACTAAACGTAAACCATATTCAAAAAACTACCACCACTAAGGTGCAAAAAGTTACCCACCAAAAATGTTATGTTCACCAAAAAACTGCCAAAACTAACAGAACTAATTACCAGCAACCCTAACTACTTTAGAGAGCTTTAACAAACCTCGATTCTGGAAAAAAAAGGAAATGCATCTGATCACCTGCCTGCAGATCCTTATAAGCAACAAAGGTTGACATACCTTTGATGCAGTAACGCTTACTTGACCTCGAACTATCTACACCAACAGAAACTCCCAAAGTGTAACCCTCACCATCTTTAATTGTCAAACCCATCTGCCTGTTCATACCATTTTGTCTTGCCGATTCCGCCTGCATAAGCTAAAAAATAACAAATAATTTTCAAAATTAATAACAAACTAACATATGCATAAATACGATTATAATATACGGTTAGTTAAATTTTAGAAACTTACAAAATGATTGTCAACGGTGAAAACAACCAGAACACCGAAATTATCACAATAACCTACATCCTCGATAGCAGCAGATTGATCATCCTCATGATCCATATCATCTCCTTCATTAACCTTTTCGCCATGATCATCCTCAGAATTGTCAATGTCCTCCCACAAATCGGGTGGAAGAGTAAGCTTCCCTTTCTTAAAAAATGTCAACTCATATGTTTTCTGCTTGTTTAACAAAGTACAAAAATCAAAAGTTTAGAAATTAATGAAAAATAATGTATAGAGTTAATTGTGATGTAGATTAGCCAAAGTAATACAATAAACATTTACAAATTGAGAAAGAAACCTCATTGTAAATCTCAAAAACAATCAGATGATCTTTGGTTATCTCAAAAATCTCCTTCATATAAGGCCATCCTTGAGTTATGTAAGTAGCAGCACCATCGTTTTCTAGCTGGATTTGGAAAACATGACCTGAAGCAAACACCGTTTAATATTACTTTTAATCATTCAAAAAGAGATTAAACAATCAAATGGAAATAAAGTCTTTATTTAAATTAATAATTCACATACAATATGAATGATAAACCATTATAACCTATATAATCAATACATTTTATGGATGTTTTTCTTTTAATAAATATCAAATTAAATGAGGAATTTGGAGTTGAAAACATGACCTGGAAATGAGTTGACTATAATTGGTTCCAACGGAAGGGTTCTGTTGTATAATCCATGCATAACAAAGCAACTGATATGCTGATAAGTTGCAACAAATGGAATGAAACATTAATACATATTACTATATGATCAGTGTGTTATATAATGTAGTTAAATGATATTACAAAACACATACCAGACGTTCTTCATCAGTTTGAGGGTCATCAATCTTGCAGTAGAAAAATCTACCAGGTGCAGTTATAGCGTCTTGATGAAACGTAATCATATTGAAACAGTTGATTGCCGATTCGTATTCAAAAACAAAGTTGCAAACGGATGGGTAATTTAATGTAGTCATCAGGTGATTCCATCCGTCACAAATAAACCACTTCCCAGCTATATGCATGACCTTAACGCGAAATCTTTTTTCATCCAGTGTATGAATCGTACAATCACCTGTTGGATACTTATACTTTTCAACCCATTCTGTGTACTCCTCAGGTAAAGCCTACAACTCATAAAGAAATTTATATTTATGAATAAACATTAAAAATCTTTGTTTAATGAATATAATAAATCAAATATTACCAAGCAAATACGATCGTTGGCTTCTGACTGTACCCAAAAACCGTAAGTCATTATCACACAAGCAGTTACCAATCTGTATTAGAAAAAAGTGACTTAGTATGAAACATAAATCAGTAAATGGAAACATTAAAAACCAATTGATTATAAGTTTTCAGAGCTAACAATCCATTTGTAGGTATGTAAAACAATGAATGAAACCTCATAAAATCAGTTGAAACCTAAAAAATGGAAATCGATACCTCAAACATAAACGACTAATCAAAAAAAAAAATCTTAACAATCCATTCTTAGATGTATGTAAAACAACAATTAAAACCTAATCATAAACCTAAAACATTCAACCTTAATAGAATCCTAAAATATTAATGCAAAATCATTCTCAGTTGAAAGCTTAAATAGTAACAAACCATTCAAGTACTTGTTAAACCATAAGTCGAGACCTAAAACATAAAGAATCAATCAAAAACTAAATCATAAGAATCCTTTCTTAGCTATCCTTAAAACATTAATTGAAACGTATTCATAAACCTAAAACATTCAACCTTACTACAAACCTCAAACATAAATGCAAAATCAATCTCAGTCGAACGCTTAAATAGTAACAAACCAATAAAGTATTTCTTAAACCATAAATCGATACCTAAAACATAAACCACTAATAAAAAACTAAATCATAACAATCCATTCTAAGGTTTCTATAAAACATCAATCGAATCATAAACCTAAAACATTAAAGCTAAATAGAGACCAAAAACATATTTTCCATAATAATCATCAGTTGAACCCAATAAAATACCCGGTAATCAAAACCCCTATTATTACTCTAATCACAGATCCGTAACCCATCATCAACCCTAAAACACGAACCCTAAAACATGAACCCTAAAACTAAATATTAATAAACCTGACCAATAATAGACGTAAACGCAAGTATTATAAGGTAAATAATTGAAATCAAACAAAACACACAAAAAAAAAACTTAATCGACAAACAAATCAGGAAGAAAAACGAAAAAAAATCAGAGAAAACAGATATATGAAGGACCATTGATTGACATAAGAATAGAAGAGAGAATACCTTGAAGATGAGATGAAGAAGACGGCAAGAGATGCTTTGATTTGCCGGATCGCCGCTGGAAGTTGATTAGGGTTTTCGGTTAGAGGAGGCGATGATGAATGAGGATTATGTGCCGTGAGTTTTAGAAGGGTTTTAATATTTTGACTCGATTTTTGATTAAAAAAAAAAAGAAAATTTTATAAATTCCCACATTGTGCCATGATGGATGAGCATTAATTGCTAGGAGCCTAAATGAATGACAAGTGTCCACAATTGCTCCTAAATATTATATGTATAGATATAGAAAAGGATTAATGTTGATTGGTTTTTTTATTCATTTGTTCAGAATAATATGAAAGTCTTACAAACGTTTAACTAATTCATTGTGTTAATTAATAAACATGTTCAATGTATGTTTAATAATTTATTTCTATTTTTGTATTAACATATAATTTATTAATTGATTTATGAAACATAAGATAGATATATGTTATATTGAATTTTACTAATTATATTAATAATTGTAATTGTAACAGAAATCATTAGTCAACAGTTTGAATGAAAATATATCTATATTAATAACATAATTTATTCAACCAGTTTCTAATAAAATCAGTTAAAACTATGATTATTAATATAATTAATAGTTTAGGAAAGTTTGTAAATTTATTTATGATTGATTGTAATTAGTCAAAGATTTATCTCCTACAAAATTAGGAGATTTGTTGTACTCTTTATATACTCAATCACCTTAATGAGAAAGGGCAAGATTTGAGTCATTCTAATATGGTATCAAACCTTCTTTATGATCCTCCCCTGTTACCCTAATTTTGCCGCCGCAAAACCTCCCTCTACCGCCGCAAAACCCTTCTCCTCAGCCCTTTCCTGCATCTTTCCTACTTCGTTTCTTCTTCTTCTTCTCACCCCAATGGATATCAAACTTCACCCCGCCTTGACTATCTCTAATATCAAAACTCATATCCCCTAGTACTTGAGAAAGATTCACCCAACTACACCACTTGGACCACCTTATTCAGGGTCCACTACCAAGCTTACGATGTACTTGATCACTTATCCCCAAAACTCACACCAGCCGCCTCCTCCTCCGACACCGACGCCTTGGCAGCCACTGCAGCACTATGGTCTCGTCTAGATTCCATAGTTCTCCAGTGGATCTATGCAACCATATCCCCTGCTCTTCTCAACATCATCATCCAGCCAGGCCAATCGACTCACGAAGCCTAGTCTTCGATTCATGCTGAATTCAATGACAATAAAACCACCCGTGCAATCTTTTTAGGACAAGAATTTGCTAACCTTTGCCTTGATAACTTCTCATCCATGGAGGAATATTGTCAATATGCCAAAAATCTAGCCGATCAGTTAGTCAGCGTGGGTTCTCCAGTAGATAATCAGATGCTTGTCACCAAAGTCTTGACCGGTCTCACCGAACAGTTTGATGGCATCTCCATTGCTCTTCAAAATCGGGATCCCCTCCCTCCTTTCAGTGAGGTTAGGTCTCGTCTCAACCTCCAAGAAAGCAAGAAAAGGAGGCAAGCTACGCGTGCCGCTCAAAACTCTTCCACAACCGTCGCAGCAACAACTACCCAACAGAACAACCGGTCAAACACTGCTGATTACGGTTACTCAGATAGGGGACGTGGACGCTCATGCGGATCGCGTGGCGGTCGCAGCCGTGGTGGCCGCTCCGGGAACAGCAGACCGCCGAGGTCTTCTTCTGCTTCAGCTTCACAACAGTATTCACCAAACCACCCTTATATTATCTTTCCTTCAAATTGGACAGCTAATCAATGGGCAAGCATCTTAAATAACCAAACACAATCTCCTACCAACCAATCGGCCCCACCCCCTTTTCCTTATCCCTCAAGACAAACAAACCAAAACTCTCAAGGTATATTGGGCTCTAGACCGGACCAGGCCCACTACACGGGATACACACCCACTGATATCGAGCACGCTCTCTACACCATGTCACTAAACCCTCCGGATCACGGTGTAATGGACACGGGTGCATCGTCTCATTCCGCTAATGCTCAAGGTATATATTCCCGTCTTCTTTTAATAAGTGCACTAATAAACATATTATTGTTGGAAATGGCATGTTTATACCTGTTTTGGCCCAAGGCAACCAACACCTACCCCCGCCTTTTCCACCCTTAAAACTCAATAACATCCTTTTTGCTCCATAAATAATCAAAAATCTTATATATGTCCGTCGTTTAACCACTGATAATCTTGTGTCTATTGAATTTGACCCTTTTGGTTTTCTTGTGAAGGATCTCAAAACTCGGGAACCTATCCTACGATGAAATAGCACGGGAGACCTTTACCCACTCACTGCACCACTTCCGCTCAAGAATAACCAACCTTCTGCTTTTGTTGTCGTGTCTCAAGAACGCTGGCACCAACGCTTAGAGCATCTTGGCTCAATTTTATTACGTTCTTTAAAACTTTCTTCTTTTATTGATTATGCTACTCATAATAAATCTCATTGTGAACCATGCATTTTTGGCAAAAGTGTGAAATTGCCCTTTTATGATTCAATTAATTGTACTCGTTTTCCATTTGATATTGTGCATAGCGATCTTTGGATATCACCGGTCCTAAGCACCGCTGGCCACCGTTATTACATTTTATTTTTAGACGATTTTACAAATTTCTTGTGGACCGTCCCCCTCGCCACCAAATCACAAGTCTTCACCACCTTCACCAACCTACATAATCTAATCCACACACAATTTAAGCGAAAAATCAAACAACTTCAATGTGATAACGGTAAAGAATATGCAAACCAAAATTTTTTCAACTTTTGCAATCCCAATGGCATGCAGTTTCGCTTCCTTGCCCATACACCTCACCTCAAAATGGCAAAGCCGAACGGAAAATACGTACCATAAACAATATGATACGTACATTCCTTGCCCAAGCCTCCCTTCCTCCTAACCTTTGGCACCATGCCCTTGAAACCGCTACTTACCTTCTAAACATTCTTCCCAGCAAAAATCATGCCTTTAAATCTCCCACCACCCACCTTTACCATTGCACACCCGAGTATGACCACCTTCGTGTCTTCAGGTGTCTCTGTTACCCGCTCTCACCCTCCACCACCATAAACAAACTTTCTTTTCCCTCTAAACCATGTGTCTTCCTTGGGTATCCTCCCAATCATCGGGGCTATAAATGCCTCGACCTCTCCACTCACCAAATCATCATCTCAAGACACATCCACTTTGAGGAATCCGTGTTTCCATATTCCATCCAATCTCCCAACCCCCCCCCCCCCTTCCAACGAATTTCTCAATCCCACAATTCACCCACTCCATTGGGAACACCTCAATAAACCAAACCCCACTGTCCACTCACACTTGCCCAACCCAACAAACCCATCCAGTCCACCTTCACACACTTCAGGCCCATCTAGCCAAACTCACCCCACTAATGTCACGGCCCATCCCACTACTTCCGCTCACTTACCCACTCACCCTCTGTAACATTCGCAAATTTTCTAATAAGTAAATTATAACTTTGGGGATCTAAATTGACAATAATCCATAATTGAAAATCGCATAAATCATATTTTTTTCGTAACGTTTGGGGTAGTGTTGTAACACCCCGAAATTTTAAATACTGGTACGTTAATAATAGAATTACTAATAACATTTATTTTATTTTTAATAATAGCCATAAAAAATGTATACAATATTTGTAGTAAATTTTTGTTTGTTCAAACTAATTATTATGGCTTTTCAACATAATCTAAAAACAAAAATATATAATAGCATTAAACATAGAAATTAGTATTTAATTTATTTCATTTTACTAGACTATTTAAATTCATATGAAGACAACATTTCATTTTGGTATTTACTACTATATTGACTCCCCATTTGAAACTGTTATCCCATTAACTCTCATTTGATGGAATTTATGAGCATTAATCATGTTTTAATGGATGGTTTTATATATATAGACACATATGTGCCTTATTATCATATGAAAAAAAAAATACCATTTGTTCACTATATTCTTGTTGCGGGTTTCACCAAATTTCAATTTGCATCTATAATTCTTCTTTGAGTTCCCAAATTTCTGAACAAGATTAGTAGTTATCCTACGCGTTTAAGGTCCAAGCATAATTCATTAGTTCTTGTCTTCTGACGAATTTGGAAGCTTAATCTTGAGTTCTATTTCGGTTTTATATCTACAAATTGGACTAGCTACGTTGTGAGTTTTTCCGATTATTTTTGCATGATACATTATTCATATTTATAGATCAATAGCCCTCTATTTAGTTTGTTAATTATAGTCTCTAAGGGTTTCAATTGGATAATCTATGGTTTAGGGTGTTCTAGATTATTTGGGGATTTTGATTTAAAAGTTTATAAAACTTTATAAATTCATAACTCACTCGTTTCTTATACAAAAATTATGAAACTTGGTAGACTTGCTCCTATAACTGATTAGAAGTTTTAGAAATTATTTCGGAATTTATTGAGGATGTTTAGTGTTTTTAATTATTTGTATGATGCTTTAATCATGTTTAATTCATATAAAATCGTATTAAATGTATTTTAACACAAAAATTGGTAAAAACATATTTCATTATGTTAGAATAATTTTCATCTCATTTTCCTCTATTTTGATACAGTTATATATGTTATCTCGTTTTATTTGTTAAATTAGTTTTAAAACAAATAATATTCATGTTAAATAGATTTTTGTCACAAAAACTCTATAAAATTTATTGTGAGCCTTTTTAAGTAAGTAGATTGAGTTTTCATAGAAACTTTTACCTTCAAGAGTGTTTTGTATTTCATTTTGATTTTATGTGGTTTTCATCATATTTAAATCATATAGAATCGAAATTTAATTATTTTAATATGAAAATTTGTTTAAAAATATTTCAGCATGTTAGAATCATGTTCACATCAGTTTTCCTCTGTTTTATAATGTCTTTATATGATATGTCATTTTTATGGAGTAAATTAACATTTAAACATATAAACTTCATAGAAAACCTTATTTTACAAAATTTCTATAAAAATTATTTTGAGACCTTCTAGGTCAGTAGATAAAGCTTCCATAGAAAACCTTATTTTAAAACCATTTTATAATTTATTTCAATATTATGACTTTTATATAAAATATTTAGTTTGTAACTCAAGTTATTCATGATTTTTTTAACACCTCATTAATAATCAATATAATTATTTATATTTAATATAATAAATATAAATCATTATAGTTTAAGATTATTAAATTTATTTCTTTCACTTGACTTTTATTATATGACTTAGTTTATATTTCATAATATGAACATAAGTTATACTCTCAATTTACCTCATGGATTCCTGTATTTTGACCCTTATAAACTATTTAATTGTTTTCGCGCATCATCCTTATATTAAACTTAAAACCCCCAAATTTAGACTAGACATCATAGATGCCTTAGATTAGGAACCCTAGACTCTTTTAAGCTTAGACACTTATGTTGGAAAAATGAAACTTTAGGTTGAGACTTTGGGATTCGCGTCACATACATGCATAACGCTTAGAGGATAATCCAGCTTAGCGGATGTGAGTATATCTTTCCCCTTTTTACTGTTTTACTACTTTGGGGTGACTCATGGACCTATTAATCAAGTTTCTATTTCTTATACTTAATGCAATTCTCATGTGTGTTTGCCTTATGTGATTTGGTGTGTATTTATGCTTAATCATTAACCGCTGGGCGGCCTAGCATTTCAATGAATAGTACTATGGTATACCCCCTTGAGACTCTGTTGAGAGAATATTGGTCATTGTCTTGTTAATTCATTATTCAATTTGTTAGTCATGTGTTTGTCATTATTCATAGGCTTGGTTTTGACTGATACTACTTATTACATAATTGCAAATGGTACCGCACATGAATTGCTAAACACTTTTCTTACTATATGTATTCAAATCAGGGTATGCTAACCAATACATTTTTGTATTGACATATACTATTTTCGTACATGTTTCAGGTTATTTTGCGACGCTTCTTTTTAGCTTTTGGATTTATATTTAAGCTTTGACTTTATTTTATTTTAGTTAGACTTGACGCTTTAGAACTATTGTATACTGTAATTTCCTTTCAATGTAAAATTTTTCAAATCAATGTATTCAAATTTACACTTTAGTACCATGAGCTATTGAACAATCGTCACTACGTGACACCTCGATGTTTCCGCCATCGGTTGGGGTGTTACAGATTGGTATCAGAGCCATGGTTATAGGGAATTAGGTTATTAGAATGCCTTTTAGCCTAGACTATAACTAAGCTTACATTCACGAGTCCTCTCGTGTATATTTCTCTTTATTCTTATATTTTGTTTTAAGATATTTTCGCTATGATTCTTGCTCGTTATTCTTTTGTTATTTTGTTTGGAGTAGAAGATAGTCATATTTCACAAACGAAACGATATCACCAAGTTAGGAGTGACATCCATACCTTGGTGATTAGTTTAATTTCTCTATATGTTATTTATCTTAAGAATATATCTTTGAGATAGGAGTGACATCCACACCTCAAAAGGAACTTAACCACTAAGCTGGGAGTGATATCCTTAATTTACTGATTGGTTTCATTTCACAATCGTTGTCAATTTTGAAATCCATCTTTTGAGTTAGGAGTGAAATCCACATCTCAAGGATCTATTTCTACATCTCGTTTTTAATCCCGCTAAAGTTTTGGAATTTACTAGTGATGGGGCACGTGCAATCTGGAAGGGTGAGCGCCTGTATCCTGAGTTTTCTGTCTAGGCGTGGCATTTCGCATAAATCCCAATTAGACGAGGGACCCGTATGCCGACCTGGGAACTCTCGGGATGAGCATTCACTTATGGGCTAAAGTACACCCCCACAAGTCACTAATAACATTGCAATTACTTTAGTTAGTCAAAGTTTCCTATGGAAACAATCTCAATGTTTTATGATATTGATATTTATGCTTTGTTATAATTTGAAGACTCAAATGATAAATTATGAACTTTCTTAAATATTGGTACTCTATTCGTATTACATACGTTGATTTTTAGCATTTACGTTATTTTAAATTTTGGTCTTTTAAAACACATTAGATTTACACATACTTCATGAAATGGTTTCATTTTGCATTTTACAAACTTGTATCGCATAATTTTAAAGGTCAAATGTAAATTTTTTTTGTTTTCATATGACGTATCCAATATATGTTTTCGGGAGAAATTTGCAACTAATTAATAATAAGCCTTATAACATTTTTCAAACTCGACTTCTCGTAAGCACATGACAATGTGTACCTACGAAAACTATTCAAGTGAACCTGTTTTGAACTTAAAACATTCGTCGGTTTCTAAAACGTTACCCTCATGACCAGTAGACTATACACCTATTCCGTGCACTTTCACTTGTCGTAAATTTCATTATTTTATTCTTACACCGTTTTATTCATAGTTATGTTCGCACATCATTTTATTTATAATTATTCTCGTATTATTCTTTTATTGGTGGTTATTCTCACACGTTATTTGCAATTATTCTCGCACTAGTTATTAGTAGTTATTTTTTTACAACACTGATTTTGAGCATTAATTCAACTCGTTTACTTTTATTTTATGCAAATGTGCGATTTACTCGATTTATATTATAATATTCTTCAATCAAAATTTTATGCTATACTTATATACTTACACATATTTGGTATGCATATTTCCCTGTTTTGAGCAACAACCTGTTCTACTTTACATTATTTTGTTCATCATCATGGCCAATGAACATGCTAGTTGATAACTCGTATGAGATCTAAGCCAGTGCCCACATACGAATCGGATTAGAGTATTTCTTTAATCCGAGGGGAACGGTGTAAACCTCGGAGTTTATCAATATGGGTGTTTAGAGCAATGATGTGAACAGAAATTTGCCGGTTAAGGGTGAAACCCGAAAGGGAAGGACCTCTAACCATGTCATGATTGAACATTATTTCATTGCAGTGGCTATTACATATTGGTTGCACGCATTTATTTCTTGTTAAGGTTATGGAAAAGCATAACACCCTAGTGTAAGGTAAATCGGTGATTACGGTCCGGAACGCAATCATAGGTTTACAGGTACATGAGGGCGGTGTGTAATTCTAAATAGGCTGTTGCTAGACAATCAGTACGAATCCAAAGTATCGGGAGTGTTGTGGGTCAGCTGCGGTACACTCTATATATAAGCATAAACGATACTGTGGGAGCGGACTAGGAGTCTGACCAAGAACCTACCCATTACTACCTCTTCATTAGATAGTTGACTAATAGCTAGCATTTTTTATAAGAACATTCTTACACAAGCTTTAATTCGTCTTCCTAGAGTCTTTCCCTTGACCACTCACACAGAAAACACAAACCTTGTATACTCTCTTACACACTTGATTGTTTGGATACTTGCTGCATACTCTAATAACGTTTAGTCAGAATCTTTTCTAAAGTAGGGGAGACTGCTTCCTGAGTACCTATGCCCTTCACCAGTTACACATTCCCAAAACCATTCACATTTAAACTCTCAATTTCTTAATCTCGGGTCAACTGTCAAAGATTTTGAAACTTTTACCTTGGGTATTAGACAATTACTTTAAATTTTGCCAAATCATGGCTAATGAATTTTTTTTAAAAAAAGCTACTTGGCTTTTACAACGCCTTTTGTTTCATAGAAACCTCCATTTGAAAGGAATTTCGGGACGAAATTTCCTAAAGTAGGGGAGACTGTAACATTCGCAAATTTTCTAATAAGTAAATTATAACTTTGGGGATCTAAATTGACAATAATCCATAATTGAAAATCGCATAAATCATATTTTTTCGTAACATTTGGGGTAGTGTTGTAACACCCCGAAATTTTAAATACTGATACGTTAATAATAGAATTACTAATAACATTTATTTTATTTTTAATAATAGCCATAAAAAATGTATACAATATTTGTAGTAAATTTTTGTTTGTTCAAACTAATTATTATGGCTTTTCAACATAATCTAAAAACAAAAATATATAATAGCATTAAGCATAGAAATTAGTATTTAATTTATTTCATTTTACTAGACTATTTAAATTCATATGAAGACAACATTTCATTTTGGTATTTACTACTATATTGACTCCCCATTTGAAACTGTTATCCCATTAACTCTCATTTGATGGAATTTTTGAGCATTAATCATGTTTTAATGGATGGTTTTATATATATAGACACATATGTGCCTTATTATCATATGAAAAAAAAAAAACCATTTGTTCACTATATTCTTGTTGCGGGTTTCACCAAATTTCAATTTGCATCTATAATTCTTCTTTGAGTTCCCAAATTTCTGAACAAGATTAGTAATTATCCTACGCATTTAAGGTCCAAGCATAATTCATTAGTTCTTGTCTTCTGACGAATTTGGAAGCTTAATCTTGAGTTCTATTTCGGTTTTATATCTACAAATTGGACTAGCTATGTTGTGAGTTTTTCCGATTATTTTTGCATGATACACTATTCATATTTATAGATCAATAGCCCTCTATTTAGTTTGTTAATTATAGTCTCTAAGGGTTTCAATTGGATAATCTATGGTTTAGGGTGTTCTAGATTATTTGGGGATTTTGATTTAAAAGTTTATAAAACTTTATAAATTCATAACTCACTCGTTTCTTATACAAAAATTATGAAACTTAGTAGACTTGCTCCTATAACTGATTAGAAGTTTTAGAAATTATTTCGGAGTTTATTGAGGCTGTTTAGTATTTTTAATTATTTGTATGATGCTTTAATCATGTTTAATTCATATAAAATCGCATTAAATGTATTTTAACACAAAAATTGGTAGAAACATATTTCATTATGTTAGAATAATTTTCATCTCATTTTCCTCTATTTTGATACGGTTATATATGTTATCTCATTTTATTTGTTAAATTAGTTTTAAAACAAATAATATTCATGTTAAATAGATTTTTGTCACAAAAACTCTATAAAATTTATTGTGAGCCTTTTTAAGTAAGTAGATTAAGTTTTCATAGAAACTTTTACCTTCAAGAGTGTTTTGTATTTCATTTTGATTTTATGTGGTTTTCATCATATTTAAATCATACAGAATCGAAATTTAATTATTTTAATATGAAAATTTGTGTAAAAATATTTCAGCATGTTAGAATCATGTTCACATCAGTTTTCCTCTGTTTTATAATGTCTTTATATGATATGTCATTTTTATGGAGTAAATTAACATTTAAACATATAAACTTCATAATAAATCGATTTTATTTACAAAATTTTTATAAAAATTATTTTGAGACCTTTTAGGTCAGTAGATAAAGCTTCCATAGAAACCTTATTTTTAAACCATTTTATAATTTATTTCAATATTATGACTTTTATATAAAATATTTAGTTTGTAACTCAAGTTATTCATGATTTTTTTTAACACCTCATTAATAATCAATATAATTATTTATATTTAATATAATAAATATAAATCATTATAGTTTAAGATTATTAAATTTATTTCTTTCACTTGACTTTTATTATATGACTTAGTTTATATTTCATAATATGAACATAAGTTATACTCTCAATTTACCTCATGGATTCCTGTATTTTGATCCTTATAAACTATTTAATTGTTTTCGCGCATCATCCTTATATTAAACTTAAAACCCCCAAATTTAGACTAGACATCCTAGATGCCTTACATTAGGAACCCTAGACTCTTTTAAGCTTAGACATATATGTTGTAAAAATGAAACTTTAGGTTGAGACTTTGGGATTCACGTCACATACATGCATAACGCTTAGAGGATAATCCAGCTTAGCGGATGTGAGTATATCTTTCCCCTTTTTACTGTTTTACTACTTTGGGGTGACTCATGTACCTATTAATCAAGTTTCTATTTCTTATACTTAATGCAATTCTCATGTGTGTTTGCCTTATGTGATTTGGTGTGTATTTATGCTTAATCATTAACCGTTGTGCGGCCTAGCATTTCAATGAATAATACTATGGTATACCCCCTTGAGACTCTGTTGAGAGAATCTTGGTCATTGTCTTGTTAATTCATTATTCAAATTGTTAGTCATGTGTTAGTCATTATTCATAGGCTTGGTTTTGACTGATACTACTTATTACATAATTGCAAATGGTACCGCACATGAATTGCTAAACACTTTTCTTACTATATGTATTCAAATCAGGGTATGCTCACCAATACATTTTTGTATTGACATATACTATTTTCGTACATGTTTCAGGTTATTTTGCGACGCTTCTTTTTAGCTTTTGGATTTATATTTAAGCTTTGACTTTATTGTATTTTAGTTAGACTTGACGCTTTAGAACTATTGTATACTGTAATTTCCTTTCAATGTAAAAATTTTCAAATCAATGTATTCAAATTTACACTTTAGTACCATGAGCTATTGAACAATCGTCACTACGTGACACCTCGATGTTTCCGCCATCGGTTGGGGTGTTACACTCTCATAGCCCACCCACTCCTATCACATCCCCTAGCCCACTATCTACTTCGGCCCATTCCCCTCCACAAAATTTCCCCACTGATCCATCATCCTCCTCGGCCCATAACCCTCACCAACATACTCCCATCACTTCTCCTGCCATGCAACCACCTATTTCTACCTCTACGACTCAATCCCCGATTCCACCACCACCACCCCATCCTCCCACACGTACAATGCTTACACGCTCCATGAGCGGCATTGTCAAACCCAACCCACTCTACAACCTTCACACCACATCCATCGTCCCTATACCCAAAATCCCACAGGTTGCCTTGGCCACTCCAGAGTGGCACCATACCATGACCAATGAATTTAGTGCTATTCTTAAAAATAAGACCTGGGAACTTGTACCTCGACAACCTCATATGAATATTATTCGCAGCATGTGGCTCTTCAAACATAAATTTAAATCGGATGGTACTTTAGAAAGGTACAAGGCTCGCTTGGTATGTGACGGTCGAAAGCAACAAGAGGATATTGATTGTGGCGAGACTTTTAGTCCGGTAGTAAAACCGGCTACGATACGTATAGTACTGTCCCTCGCCCTGGCCAAATCATGGCCAATCCATCAATTAGACGTAACGAATGCTTTTCTTCACGGGAACTTGGAAGAAACCGTGTACATGTATCAACCCATGGGCTTTCGTCATCGTGGTTTTCCGGATCACGTCTGTCGTCTAAAGAAGTCCTTGTATTGACTCAAACAAGCACCACGTGCGTGGTACCAACGTTTTACTGATTTTGTTCTTTTGCAGGGGTTCCAACAAAGCAAATCAGACAATTCCTTGTTTATTTATTAACATGGATGTGACATGGCATATCTTCTTATCTACGTGGATGACATTATTCTCACCACTTCTTCTAATGCACTTCGCCAGACATTTATGCAGACTCTTTCTGGCGAATTCTCCATGAAAGATCTCGGTCCTCTATCTTACTTTCTTGGGATTCAGGTTACCCGCACCGGCAACTCCATGTTTCTTTCACAGTAGGCTTATGCTCGGGACATTATTCACCGTGCATCCATGGACTCATGTAACCCAGTTGCCACTCCCGTTGATACACAATCTAAACTCTCTGCTCAATCCGAGGAATTATATGATGATTCCTCTACATACCGAAGTCTGGCCGGGGCGCTCCAATACTTAACATTTACTCACCCTGACATCTCCTATGTTGTACAACAAATATGTATGCACATGCACTCACCTCGCATCGATCATTGGAATGCTCTAAAACGCAACATACGCTACATTCAATGGACCTCTGAGTATGGACTTCACCTCGGTCATGTGCGTGATATGTCTCTTCTTGCTTACACTGATGCTGATTGGGTTGGCTGCCCAGATACTCGTGGGTCGACATTGGGATATTGTGTCTACATGGGTGATAACCTCATTTCCTGGTCCTCCAAAAGACAGGCCACCATCTCTCGTTCTAGTGCCGAAGCAGAATACCGCGGCATGGCAAACGTAGTCGCCGATATATGTTGGCTTCATAACTTGTTGCTTGAACTACATCACCCCTTGACTCGCGCTACTCTAGTTTATTGCAACAACGTTAGTGCTGTCTACCTCTCCGGCAATCCTGTGCAACATCAACGCACCAAACACATAGAACTCGACATCAATTTTGTTCGTGAACAGGTTCAACGCGGTCAAGTTCGTGTCCTACACGTGCCTTCAAGACATCAGATTGCTGACATCTTCACCAAAGGACTCCCTCGAGTCTTGTTCGATGATTTCAGGTCCAGTCTCAGCATCCGGCCACCCTTCGTTTCGACTGCGGGGGTGTAATAGTTTAGGAAAGTTTGTAAGTTGATTTATGATTGATTGTAATTAGTCAAAGATTTATCTCCTACCAAAATTAGGAGATCTGTTGTACTCATTATATACTCAATCACCTTAATGAGAAATGGCAAGATTTGAGTCATTCTAATAATAATTACTAAAATTCAATTTGGTATATTTATATTTTGTTTTTACAAATTAATTAATTTAATTATATAATTATATTTGAATTGATTGTATTGTATTGAATAACAAAATAAGAAAATTCATGAGGGAGTAACATGTGTCCCTCATGTGTTTTCTTTTATTAATATAGATAGATATAATTTCGACTTTTAGTGTGTGCAAGCATATACTATAAATGTAAACATATATTGAACTGTTAGAGATAGGCATTAGGAAGATTATATGGATATGATTAAGCTAGAAATATATAATGATGATGTTAAGATGATATGATTTTATGATTAATGACTTAAAGTGGTCTAGTTGGTGTCACCTTTATACACGCTTTTGGTCAAACCAAATAATTTTTCACTTGTTGAAATTGACTAATATTACTAATTATCAAGTTTTCAAAAACTTTGGTGCATGTAACCATAAGAAAATAATACTTCTGCAGCAATTGATTCATGACTATTGAATTACAACTAAATTGGTTTTGTAAAAGTTATAATTATGTATAATAGTTACCTTGTTGTTTTTTCAAGTACAATATTTGTTTCTATTTTTTATTTTATTTTCTAAAATTGCAATAACGACTTTAAGTTAAATAATCAAGGGACATAGTGTGCTTATAAGCCACAAAGTTTGGTGGTTAATATCAATAGATTAATAGTAAGTACCGTAAAAAAAGTATTTATGTTTTGACAATTAATAAAGTAATTACAATATGTACTAATAGCGATACATTAATAAGTCATTACGGTCCAACAATACTTGGATTTTAGTTCTACGACCGTCAAATGCAAAGATTGTTGGCTCTAAGTGGATTTATAGGACAAAGTATAAGGCTAATGGTAGTATTGATATGTACAAAGCTCGTTTGGTTGCACAGGGTTTCACTCAAGTACATGGCCTTGATTTTTCTCATATGTTAAGTCTCGTGGTCAAGGCCTCTACGGTTGGAGTTGTTCTTGCTCTCGCCACTATTTACGGATGGTTATTGCGACAACTAGACGTTCGAAATGCCTTTCGCAATGGCAATCTTACAGAAATAGTATATATGAAGCATCCCATTGGTTTTGTTGATGCCTGTTTTCCCGATTATGTGTGTAAGTTGCAAAAGGCCCTTTATGGCCTCAAGCAGGCACCACGTGCATGGTTTTAACGTCTTAGCAATTTTTTTGGTTTCAAATGGTTTTATATGCAGCAAAGCGAATACCTCATTGTTTATTTTCAAGAAAGGTTCTTCTATTGTCTATCTTCTTGTTTATGTAAACGATATCATTATCACTGGCAATGATCTCGCTCTTGTTCAGTCGTTCATTGCTCGTTTGCATAAGGAGTTTTCTGTCAAAGAATTGGGCAGTCATAGTTACTTCTTGGGTCTTGAAGTTACACATCAGGTCAATGGTATTTTCTTGAGTCAAGCTAAATATGCTCATGACATTTTGGCACGTGCAGGGATGTTAGATTCTAAGCCTGTTGGCACACCTTTGTCCACAACTGATAACTTTTCCAGCAAAGGTATTCTCTTCCATGATTCGACACTTTACATGTCATTGGTTGGCGCTCTTCAGTACCTTACCATTACTCGTCCAGATCTCTCCTATATTGTCAATCAAGCAAGTCAACATCTACAGTCTCCTACTACGTCTCACTTTCAATCTGTTAAGTTTATCTTGCGCTATGTCAAGGGGACTATTGCCTTTGGACTCTCTTTCTCCAAGCCTACCACCACCACTTTAGTTGGTACTCCGATGCTGACTAGGCTAGATATATTGAAACACGTCGCTCCACTTATGGATACTCGATTTATTTGGGTGGAAATCTCGTTTCTTGGAGTGCAAAGAAGCAACCTACTGTCTTTAGATCCAGCTGTGAATCTGAGTATCGTGTTATGGCTAACACGGCAGCTGAAATCATTTGGCTTACACACCTTCTTCGTGAGTTACATGCCCTCCCCGCGGCACGTGCTACTCTCCTATGTGACAACAAAAGCGTCATTTTTCTCAGCCAGAATCCGGTCTCTCACAACCGTGCTAAGCGTATTGACATTGATTATCACTGTGTCCGGTAACTTGTCTCCTCAGGTCGTCTACACACAAAGTTTATTCCAACCAATCTCCAGGTTGCGGACATTTTCACTAAGAGTCTTTCACGCCCCCTTTTTGAGAAGTTTCGGGGATTGCTTCGTGTTGGTCCCCCACCTGGTCGATTGACCGGGGGGGGGGGGGTTAATAGCGATACGTAAATCATGCCAATGATCTACGCAATCATGTCCGAGATTTATTCACATTCATTGTATTGATTGTAGTTTCCATTTATTCGTATATGTAATATCTATACATTGTACATTGTTATAAGTAATAGGTACAAGCAATTGAGTTAGTTCTTACATGTACATCATTTATAGTCCCACGAGGCCACGAGTGAATTACTATATATATATATATATATATATATATATATCTATAATACATTATAAAGGAGGAGTGATGTATCATATTGGAATTTTGACATGGGTACAATTTTTAAAGCAACAAGTATAAGAGAATAAAGCTTATTTCATAAGGGTATTATAGGGATATTGGGGACAATTAAGACACTTAGAGGGTTAGTAGAGTAATTTTATCTTTTGTTTTTAGTTAAAAGCTAAAATATCATTCCTATAGTACCCCTAAGTCCCTTCACCTTCCCTCTTAGGCCATATGAAGAGCTCTCCTAATCAATTATTCATTGATTGTGTTTTATTTATATTAATCATTCATAACAAATTCTATTCCATTCCATGAAGAAACTTCCATTGATAGTATGGAGAGTTTCATTGTTAATGGTGACTAAAGAGCCGATTAGAACAAGATCCTCGCGCACAAGAAGATTTTGTTAGTAAACATAGTGGTTATAAATCAGAGGTGACCTTTTCTTAAACTCAATTCTACTCATGTCTTTATAGTTTGTATAAATCAATTTTTTACACTATATGTGGTTTATTTCTTATTTTGACTTGTGAATTGTAGGTCTGTGGACTCAAATGGTCTTATGATATTCGTGAATTACATTTGGTGGAACTGATAACAATGTAAGTAAATAATATACTTATCATATTGATCTCTTTTTTGTTAGTAACTAACTTCACTTATTTTTCTAATATTTCTTTGTGTTTATGTAGTTTTTTGTTTGGAACCAACATTTGACTCAACATGTTTTGAACTACTGTGAGAATACAAGTGCTGTGAAAGTAGTTGCTTGGTGTCCACATCTTCATTGACTTTTGGCTTCTGGTGATGGTACTGTAGATCGATGTATTCGACTATTCGGTTTTGGAACACGATTATTAATTCTCACCTGAGCTACATGGATACTGGTAGTCTGGTAACTTTTCTCGTAAAGATTTCTATATTTTTTTCAAAGTTTTCAAGATCATTTCAATCATAATATTCACCTTTAATCCACCAACTCAAACATCATACTATCGGATTTGAAATTCCACAAGCATTTTATGATTTTGATTGTCAATCCTAGAAATCGCAGGCCTCAAATCCATGGTTGAGACCTAAAACTACAAGATCAAACTTCAGGGAGATTATTTGATTTGCTATTGTTTGCATTAGTTACTCTTTAAAGGTAACTCTCCATAGTCCATAAATTCAACTGGTTTATTGCACTATATTATCTAGATAATGACATGTTAACTACATAATCACAATAATTATTGTAGAGTTTGTCATGTTGAATGTCTATTAATTTTATATTTTATACATATCTAATGTGTTACATGTATTGATTTATTTTATTTTTCTAATTAAATGTTGTTTATGATAAACTAAATGTCTTATTACACGGACATTTGAACATCATAGTTTAGCGAAGTTCTTCTTACCCATCCCCTTAATATACAACACACATATTATTTTTATCTTTTTTTTTTCAAGAAACACAAATTTGGTTTCTTTCTTTAAGAAAACACCTATAGATAATAGATGCTTTACGGTTCGTTCTAATGAAAAAGTTTAGCCGATAACTATGGTTTTGAATAACGGCAGTGTCAGATCACCGAGTCAAGATACTTCGGTTTGAAGCAATTTTATGTTTGGAAAGGTTTTTTCAAGATCTTTAGCTTCAAATAATATGGATGGCACTAGGGGTGAGCAAAGTACCCGCCATAACCGATAATATAACCATAACCGAAATAATCGAACCGATTTTAACCGATAACCAACATAACCAATGGTTATCGTTATTAAATTTCTTTAACCGGCCGATCGCTTATGGTTATGGTTATGAAGCTTTGGTTAACCGATATAACCGAACCGAATTTGTAATGTTAACTTTATGTGATAGATTTATGTTTTACATTAACTATGTAGAGGTTTTTACTATAATAAAAGTATGTTATTAACAAAATGATCTTGATGAAATGCTCTTTTTTGTGACGAATTAAAATTATAATCAAAGGCTAAGTATGTTTTTTGTTAATATCTTATTAAAATGGATCACACATTGGAATTATAACTAGAAAGTGTAGTCTTTACCTTGTACAAAATAGCACAAACTAAGTCCAACATTGTAGGTTTCGGTTTTTTTAGACCCATTGACTTTTAATTTTATACTTTACCCTAAAGTTAGTTTTAGTTTATTTTGTTGGTTAATAACCGAAATAACTATAACCGAATTCATAACCAAGTAACCATAACCAAAGTTTGGTTATGGATATGGTTAGGATTTTTTTGTAAAAACCGAACCAAACCAAACCAAACCGACCAATGCACACCCCTAGATGACACAAAACAAAAATACCCGCAGCAACGCGCGGGCAATCCTACTAGTATATATTAAAATACAAGTGATTGCTACGGTGTATAAACGATTGCTACAGTACTACAGTGTATAAACAAGCCAAAATTTTAGATGTAATCACTAAAATGCCATTTTGTTGACTCTTTAAGAATTTAAGAATGGGAGGTCTTTTGCTGTTCTGCAACAATAACTGATAATATATTGCACATTTCTAACTATCAATATTTAAAAAAAAATTAGTTTTCTAATTTATTTTTCTTTACCTTTGATAAATCAACTAAAATATATTTTAGGTTAACGTTTTTAATTTAAAAGTAAATTACTTTATTATTTATATTTTGGGTTTTTTTTTCTTATATAAACAATTAACTTAAATCATAAAAAAAGATAGTAAACAACACGTTTTAAACATATTACGACTATATTTTTTGTGTTTTCTTTTTCATTTGTTATAGCGAGTGTACAATAACTCAGCGAACCAGAAAACGTTTTAGGCATACTATGGCTATATTTTTTGGGCTTACATTTTCTTTTGTTATATCGAATGCACCGAAACAGCCAAGTCCCCACCTGCCGCAATGCGTGGCTTTTATCACAAACACAATGCAGTAGCTACAGTGTTAAGGTTTTTTTTTTTTTTTTTTTTGTTAAACCTAACAACTCAACTTTTAGCATTGACAGTTACAATCCTTCAAGTTTTCAAAGTTTCAGGTCTTATTTTTTATGTACGTCTCGGTATAAATTCAAGTTGGTTTACGTTTGGCGTGAATTTTCATACCGTTTTGGTTGCACTACCGCATAATATTTTCAGTTTCTCTTTTGGTTGCTAACGGTATCGTATTTAGGTATCCTCTTCTGGTTACTAGGCCGAGTTTCGGTGTAATCGAAGCACAAACGTAAATATTAACAAACCAAGAACTTTTCAGTTTAGCTCGTCACAACGTGCGCGGAGTAAATCCTAGTTATATTTTATATCAAACCATTAATGTTATAGTTTAAATAAATCATAGAAAACCATTGCACTTGGACATATAGGGAAAATTGTCCATTATTTGTATAAGTTTGGACACAAAGCGGTGATCAGTAGTTATAAAAGTAATATATTGTGAATGTGAGTATGGGAACATTTGAGTATATTCTTATATGGAGGAGAAAAGTTTTGAGTTATTATGATTATGCTGTCTTCAACCAAACAGGCCACCAAACAGGCCACAAATCAGAGTTGTTATCAACCAAACTAACAATTTCAGTTAATTAACTTACTAATAATACATCCAAACAAGACCTTAAAAAATAGGAAAATCTCAAGAATAAACATTGACCAAACATAAATCTCAAATATAAACACATGAAAAGTCTTAAGCATAGGGACTTCATACTATCCAACACTATTAAGAAGTTAAAATGGTGACACATAGGGGAAAAGGCTACTAGACGCTTGAGTTTTATAGAGTCTTAACCTTAGACGCCAAACCTAAAAGGTCTTTAACAAACTCTGAAACGTCTATGTCAGTCTTTAGCGCCTTAGCTAAGAATCTATCCTTTAGCTTTTGGCTCGGCTTAAAAGGTTCAAGGGTCTTAGTTCAGAGTTTGTTACCTTTTAGGCTTGGCGTTTAAGGTTAAGACTCTATAAAATTAAAGCGTCTAATAGCTTTTTCCCCTACATGTCATCATTTTATTGGTTGGTTTGTGGGACCATTATAAGTTAAATTATAGTCTTTATTTAAGATTCTTGGGACAAATGTCAGTTTCTTAATAGTATTGGATAGTGTGAAATTCCTACGCTTAAGACATTTCATGTGTTTATATTTAAGATTTATGTTTGGTATTCTTGAGATTTTCCCTTAAAAAATAGATATTTGGTGGTCAAAACCAAAATAACTGGTAGGTGCTAAGCTGCATGGTTATTGCATTATTGTCTTCCAACAGGCATTACACGTGTAGTGTGTAATGGTGTAATGGGTTATGGTCGAATTGAATATATAATTGGACTCGACCAAGTTATCTTTAAAGATTCCATAATGTACTAATTAATAATCTTAATTATTAGAGTCCATACGAGTTTTCACTAGGAAGCTATACACTCAATTGTGTGGTAACCTCAGCTGGGGATAGGGATATATATAGGTATGAGAATGCTATATTTACCACATGTGAGGGTTTCATTCGGAGAGAACTCCAATCCAGGTGAAATGGGTAATCAGTACAGGCTGGCCCAGGGTGTTAGCCGGAGCTCCACCGGTTGCATCACTTGCCGTTCAAAAAAAAAAGGAATGAACGCTTTTATAAGATTAACAGTACAGGTATGTATAGTATTTTAGTGATACCTAACTGATTGTCCCAACTTGTGACACCCGGCATGTTTGGCATAAACATATTAGTAACATCTAAGTCTACCTTAGCGAGAAACGTTTATAAACAAACTTAACTGGGTTAGTTGAGTTGGGTCAAGTTAGGATTGTCCAGGGTACAATGATCTGGAGGATCATTGGGAGTCGTTTTGGTAATACACTAGTACCGGGTTCCGTTGTTGGTGACATTACATGAACTAATTAAGTATATGTGTAGATTATGGGTCGTGTGGTGGATTATATACATAGATGTGTTTAAATGATGTGCAAATGATTACCTATGCTTAAATATGTTAAATATGGACTAAGGATACATGCTTATGTGTTAAGATGTGTTAGAATGCGTTAAACACGACAAACTGGAAAACTAGTCAAAAAGGAATCTTGGTTCGACCACTTCGAGTGGTCGAAGGAGAGAATTGTCTGGTTCGACCCTTTGTAGATGGGCGAACCAGGGAGGTGGAATTGAAGGAATTCCCTTCGACCAGAACAGGGCTCATTCGACCCTGTGAAAGGGTCGAAGGAGACCACCTTCGACCATTGAAATGGTGCGAAGGAGGATTAGTATAAATACCAACCTTTGTCATTTTTCATCATTTCACAAACCCTAACCGTCCCAAAACGCTCTCAAACGATCTAAAACACTAAGCAAGGAGTTTTTGCTCTTCTTTTTCATAATCTAACCTATCTACAACATCTAAACAAGAATCCAAGGTGTGTTCATAATCCTAAACCTTTTTAAAAGCATTTTAATTCGTTTTCATCTAACCCTAATTGTCCGGATCTGTTCTAAGGGTGTTTTTATGATTAAAAACCTTTTAAACATCTTTCTAAATCAAAACATTATCATTTAACATAGGTTTTCATGATGAATAACATATGTAAATTGGGTATTATGTGGTATTATGTGTTGTTCAATGATTTGCTGCTATATCTATGATAGAAACATGATATAGGATTGTTATTGATGTTGGAATATTGTTGTCTAGGGTTAGGATTGAATATGATGATGATAATATGGGTATTTGGGGGTTTTATTGGATCTAAACTTGATGCATGATATTTATGATCAATAAAACTGATAAGAAAAGATCGGATAATCGACAAACTGAGTATTTTATGCTAAGCATGAATCGATTTCAAAAGTTTCCAAATTGGGTAAATTATTCATGCATGAAAGTGATGTTTCCATAATCTTTACCATTTTGGGAAAGGGCTGAAACGGACGTATTATCGGGGGGAAATCGGTGGGGTTTTGTAGGGATAAGTTATCCATGCTTGACTGCTGTGTTTGATGATGTTTCGAGTCGTTTTGAATGTGTTTGAAGCGTTTTTAGGAAAATTACACAACAGGGGCGAACCTGGCCTCCTTCGACCGATCGAAGGTGCGAAGGAGGAAAACCAGGGTCGAACCTGGGTTTTTGTTGGGCGAATGTGGTAAAACGGGCGAAGGAGGCATCAAACGGTCGAACGAAGAGTAAAACGGGCGAAGGAGACTGAAAAGGTGCGAAGGAGACTTAAAACTAACTGGTTCGACCGTTCTGATGCAGAAATGAGATTTTTGATACAAACTAAGTGTTTTATGCTTGAACCTTGTGTGTAATCTATGTGTACTTGATTAGTTAGGGTAATGGGTCACCAACGGGATGTCGGGTCGGTCTAGTGTGTCGGTTAAACATTTAAACACGTTCTAAAACATACTTGGCTACAATATGGACAATCGGGGACTAGATAACCTTATGGTTATTAGTCAGAACACTTATGTGGACATTTTGATAGATCTCCGGTAGAGGGATTATCAAGGGCTAAACATCTTTACTTGTAATTGAAGAACGCTACTTAAGGTGAGTTCATGACCCCACTTTTACTGCTTTAACTTTTGGGGGAGAAAACATGCGCTAAACTGTTTTGGTAACATATGTCATACTATGGTTTTTAACTTTATATTGTTATACGATCTTTGGAAAGTCCCGGGGGAAACCATGAATGTGCGGGGATGCACAACGGGGGAAATGTGGATAGATCTATTGGGTGTGACCTGCCCCACTCGTCGGCTTGGAGGGCCGGGCGGGTGCATATTGTCTCGAACAGGAACATCATCATGCTGAACATACGGGCTGCTTAAACATGCTAAACATTGCTAAACGTGTCTAGTAATGGTTTCCAATCGTAGTAGTAATAAAACATACGCCTAGCTAGCGTACTTGGTAATATTGATATAGTATGGACATGGTAACGTTTTGGTAACATATTGAACAAACCTGTGAACTCACCAGCATTATATGTTGACATCTTTTGGCATGTTTTTCTCAGGTCGCTAAGGTAGCAATGAATGGAACTAGGTGCACGGGTCTGCATTGGCGTCTAGGCATAGTTGCACGTTTTGTAATAAAAGTATTTTGATTAACTTTTGAGATGATAGCATAGTTGATTAAATGCTACTTAAACGCTTCCGCTTATGAAATTAATGGTTATGTCTTTTTACGTTTTTCATATAGAGTTGTTTATTGTGATCTTTGACTTGGATCCTGGTTTGTCATGCGCCTCGCGGTAAAACCCCGCAAGTGGTAATTTGAGGGTGTGACACAACTTGCCAATTTACTCACATCTAAACAAAATATATCAATATACCATAATATATTAAAAAATAAAATAAAAATAGTTCGTTGAGATTGTTAGAAAATTTTATGTAATAAAAAATTAGAACTGAAAAAGTGTACGTAGGTGAGTATTTATATTTTAAGTGTCGTTCTAATTAAACCCTCCTAACTTCTGGAATAATAGTTTTGAGGAATCTGAAGCTTTATGTGTGACACCCGGCAAATTCTGGTTAACAACGTTGTCTAGATGAGAGTCTACCTTAGCGAGTCACGCGTATATTGTACTTAACTGGGTTAGTTAAGTCGGGTTATGGTTCGGGAACTATCGGTTTAGTCTAGAAGATCATTGGATGTTGGTCTAGAGGTTCATTAGATGTCGGTCCTTAATCAAGTGTACAAACGGTGACGATTTGTAGGATCATCAGGGCATACGGAACGTACAAGTCTCGAGTCCCGGGAATTGGTGAACGAGTGTGAATATGTGTATTTACAAGTGTTATGTGTTTACAATCATTATGTGACTTGTCGGTATGTGAATATGTGTTAACATATGTTAAAACGGGGTTTAACGCGCAAAACACACGGAACAGGCCCCTATAGGCGATTAGGATAGCCCAATCGCCTATAGGAGGGGCGAGTGGGGGACCTTAGGGGCGAGTAGGGACCAATCGCATGACTGTTCATGCGATTAGGCCCTAATTGCATGAACTTACATGCGATTAGGCTTCCTAATCGCGTGTAAGGGCTGCATAATCGCGTGTTACGTGCTGGACGACTAAAAACGACTATAAATACCATACTTGACCTCATAAACTTCATTATACAAACCCTAGTCGTCCCATAACCTGCCCCAACACATACACAACCTCTGGAACGCGATTTTTGATCAAAACAAAAGGTTTCAAGCTTAATCCATCATTCTTTCACAAATCTAAGGTTTGGTTTCCATCCATGAATCTTTATAAACGTTTTTTAATCAATCCCTAATGGTCCAGACCTGTTCTAAAACGAAAAAGCTTTCTGAAAATCGTTAATAAGGGTTGTTAATCGGATTCTAATTAGTATACATGTGTTACGTGTGTTTATGATTAGAAAGCTAAGGTTTTTATGATTCAAGATGAATGAATGACATGTTATTATGTTAGATCAGAATAATATTGATATTATGATGATAAAATCTGAGAATTTATTTTTAGGGTTATAGTTATGCATGTTAATGTGGTGTTTCATGCTATGTTTATGGCGTTTGGATTACATGGTTGCATGCAGGACTGATAATACGAGGTTAAACGAAGGATTTTGGTTTAAACATGTTTAGAATAGTTGTTGGGATGATATTGGGTGGTTACACACGCTCTGGATCTGATTTGGAGCGTTAAACGCGCGAAAAACCGGAACAGCAAGGTTACAGGCGATTAGCAATCCTAATCGCCTATGTTAGAGGCGATTAGGAGGCCAATCGCATGTGTTTCATGCGATTAGGGCCTAATTGCTAGTTGATACATGCGATTAGCCCTAATTGCTAGTTTTTACATGCAATCAGCCCTAATTGCTAGTTTTTACATGCAATCAGCCCTAAATGCTAGTTTTTACATGCAATCAGCCCTAAATGCTAGTAGTTACATGCAATCAGCCCTAAATGCTAGTAGTTACATGCAATCAGCCCTAAATGCTAGTAGTTACATGCAATCAGCCTTCCTAAATGCCAGTTGACCAACCTAAATGCTAGTTGACTTTTCCTAATCGCGTGTACTGCTGCTGTAAGTATAAATTAGCATTCCGAGACCCGATTTGACATATAGGAACATGCTAGGAACCCCGTAACATATCTAATAACTTGGTAACATATGTTTGGATGTAATTCGGTGATACGTGAACTATGTGCTATAACTTGTTGTGCGTTAACGTATGTTAAGTGTGTTTACATGATTGCATGTTTGAGAGCGTAAACATAACACGGGGAGTCTCGGGTCACCAATGGGATGTCGAGTCTTGTACTTTGGGTCGGTTAAACAGTCACGGTGTTTTCAAACGAACTTGGTTATGGTCTGGACATCTAGGGACTAATTAACCTACGGGTTATTAGTCTAAGTACTTGTAACTGTCATATGTTAGGTCGCCGCTTTACGGGACTAGCATAGCAGCTGAGTTTACTCGTGTTAAGGAGTAACGCAACTTAAGGTGAGTTTATGGCCCCTCTTTTAAACTGGTTTCATACTTTCGGGGGAGAAAACATGTGTTAAAACGATTATTTGGTAACTACTGTCATACTATGGGTTTCTATTGTGTACTACACGATCTTTGGAAGTCCCGGGGGGAACCATGAATGTGCGGGTTTGCACAACGGGGAAATGTGAATAGCGCTATTGGGAGTGACCAACCCCGCTCGTCGGCTTGGAGGGCCGGGCGAGTGCATATTGTCTCAAACAGGAACAACAGGAACAACTGGTTTACTTTTCGGGCACAACATCTGGTATGCGTGTTAGTAATGGTTTTCCAATCGTGGTAGTAACAAAACATACGCCTAGCTAGCGTACACTGGTTTTCGATTTGTTATAGTATGGACAGGTGGACTTGGTACTTGGATTACAAAACCTGTAAACTCACCAGCATTTTTGTGCTGACGTCTTGGTTTTAAAAAGCGCGAAGCGCACAAAAGCGACGAGGTCTAAAACCGAGGCGCAAAGCGCAAATCGCAAAAGCGGTGGGCTTTTCGTACGCGAAGCGCAAGACAATTATATAATTTTTTTTATATATGCTATAGGTTTTTAGCATTATTTACTCAAAATATAGATGCAAATAAGGTATATATATGATTTAAGTAAAATGTACAACCTTTTTAGCTACATCTATAACACTTTTAAGCACAAAAACAACATGTGTACAAAAAGCGCGCTTTTCTCGCTTTTTTTCTTGCGCTTTGTGCGCTTTTCGTGCGCTTTTTGCGCTTTTCTTGCGCTTTTCGTACACTGCTCGCCTAGGGTTACATAAGGCGCACGGATTTGCGCCTAGGTGCGCTTTGCGCTTAAGCGCGCCTCAAGCGCGCTTTTTAAAACATAGGCTGACGTAAACTTTTACATGTTTTCTCAGGTCGCTAAGGTAGCACAATGGAACTAGGGCGCACGCGTCTGCACGGCGTCTAGTTAGAGTTGCATGGTTTTACAAACGTTGAACATTGGTTTATTATTGAATAATTGTTTGAATAAGCTTCCGCTGTAAACGGGGATTTTAAACATTGTTTTGAAATTGCATTATGTTCATGTTAGACTTGTTTATTGTGATCGTTGGTTTGGATCCTGGTTTGTCATGCGCCTCGCGGTAAAACTCCGCAAGTGAATTTTGAGGGTGTGACATTATGTCTAATCAGGCAGTCAGGCGCCTCGCTTTGGTAGAGCTCGGTGAGGCCAATGCCCGGAGCATGGGGATCCTCTTCGAGGTCTCGAAGGGTGTGCATCGGTTCCGAGCTATCGGAACCAGGAGGCCTTTTTCGCCGGCCCCCTTCCTACTCTCCAGGATATACCGCCCTACGTTGAGGTGCGTTCGGGAGAGCCTCTCCTGGTAGAGATGGCGGGTCAGGACGACGAGGCTGACGACGATGACCCCCCCACCTCCTCCGCCGTCACCACAGCAGCAGTACCCCCGTCATATTTATGATGACCTCACTCCTGCTGCGCATTTCGTGGCAGAGGACATGGATCGCCGCATCGGTGAGCTCCGGGAGGTTCAGGAGTGGACGGTCGACGCGATGCAGGCGATGGCGAGGCATTGGCAGGTAGAGTTACGCCCACCACCACACCGTGGACCAACACAGGGGGCCCCACCACCACCGCCGCAGTAGACTCATTTTACTTGTATTTTTTTTTATGATGTGTATGGACAAACTTATTACTCTTATTATTATTATGCATTTTGATCGTTTGTTTATATATATATATGTTGTGTGTTTTGAATGTTTAATTGTCTAATAAATACTAAACCCATAAATAATAAACGAACTAAAACCAAATTATAAATTGCAAGCCAGTAAAACCAATGAGATCCAAACAGTAAACATTCGATTATAAACGTTAGTAGACATTATTACCATGTTGACTAGTTGGTTCAGAAGCACTGCAATCATCATCATGATCATCAACAACAATAACTTCATTATCATCATCAACATCACACTGAATAATCCCTGGTTCTCTGTTCCGCTTTCGAGAACCGAACAACCCTTGATTGGTTTCATTAAAACATAAACACACGATCATCAAACATAATATCAGTCATCATAACAATGTTACAGCAAAAATAAATGTGTTGGAAAATAAAAACAAAAATATATATATATGTGACCAGTTTATGCATGATAAAGTAGTAATATTACTTTGAGCATAAAGTAGTGTTTGAAGCCGAGTTCGTTTGGCCACAGGTACAGAAAGATTATAAATGTTCATTGTGTTATAAGGAACAATCAAACAAGACAAGGGTTTTAGTTTATATTTTGTAACAGAGAAGATGAATGGTTAGAGAGAAACAGAGAAACGTGTAGATACCAAAATATGCCCCTGTTTTTGGTATAAATGAAGTGACCAAATGTGTTCGTTTAGAGAGAGAGAGCGAGGAGACAGAGGGTATAAATACCAAAGTAGGCCTAAAAATCCTAGGAATTACAAATGTGCCCCTGTTTTTTTTAAACTAATACTAAAAAAAAGGTTAAAGTTGGGATTACTTGATTAATTATAGTTTGATTAGGGTTATTACGTTGTTTTTTAAATTTTAAAAAATTACAATAGATAAAGACCCTAAATCAATAAAAAAGATTTAAAAAAAAAACACGGGTTATTTCGGTGTTTTTAAAATTTTTAAATTTAAAAAAATTACAATAGATAAAAACGCTAAATAGATAAAAAGGTTAAAAAAAAAAAAAAAAAAACACTTAAAAAAAAACACTTCAAAACAAACAAAAAAAAAACAAAAAAAATCCAAACAAAACCTTCCCAACATCAAAATGTCCAGATTCATCCCCCCTGTTGCCAAGCACCTCGCTTTGACCAAAGCGAGGCGCTTGGCCCCCCTTTTTTCAAACTCCCATGCAACCTCGTACTGAATTGTAATTAATGTGGCCGAAGCGCCTCGCTTAGGCCTAAGCAAGGCGCTTCGGAGGGGGGTTAAAATAGAAGTTGAGGGGGGTGCCAATAGACAGACCCTATTTTAAGTATGTTTTATAAAATGAATTAATAATCAGATTTCAAGTCATGCGCAAGACGAGCAACATGAAATCACATAAGACCAAAAACAGGTATAATATAGATACCCTCGAACCCAATGGATGGTATGTAACAGTTACACAAAAGGGATGAGACATTGTTTTATCCTTGGATATGACTATATGATACTCAAAATACCAAAACCTGAGCTCATTACCATCACAGGTTCAAAATATTGAAGTTGTAACTCATGGTTTAAAACTTAGACCAACTAACCGGTTAAAATGAAACAATTCGATTTAGGGGGGGGGGGGGGGGGGGGGGGGGGGGGGGGGATGGGGCACAAGCCCCATGTAGCTCCTATCCTAACCAATCATATAGTGCTACGTCATTTTTACCCTCAAGTAGCTCCAACACTGGAAATGTAGCATAAAACTTTTTGTTTAATATTAATTAATTAAAACATTAAAACCAAACAAACACCCCAAACCCCATTGGCTTCCACAAGCCCAATTTTGTAGCCGATTTTGGAAGCTCCATAGGTGGGAACCATGTAGCCGCGAGGCTTCACAAGCCTCGACACCAAGCCAAGGGGTGCCCCGACCTACCTTAGTAACGCACTAAAGATAGAGTAAAGACCGGACACGAAAATGATCATTAACTATTTAGGCAATCAACAATTCATTGAACTTTAGTTGGTCAAACAATAAATTAAAAGAACCTATTCAACATAGTTGTTATGACAAGAATATCTCAACAAATGGAAGTAATTCTTAGTCGTTCACAAGCGATAATATCAACAACACAATCTCATAATTGACATAGTGATCAAGGGATTATAACATTGTGATGACTGTTTAGTCAACCAAAGAATAAAGTAATCATTAAATTCATGGGATTATACAAATCATGGGTGACTTTAGTTAGTCAAGCTATAAATAAATGAACTTATCTTGCATGGTTGTCATGATAGAGATATCTCAACAACATCAATAATATAGGTATTCTATACTAGTTCACGAGTGATAATATCACCAACAAAAGATCAACTCAATAACTAAGTGACCTCATAAGGTCTCAAATTTGTCTGCTTGTTTTAATTTAGTCAGCAACTAAATGAGTAACATTGACTTACAAGTTACATGTACATCGCGTATTTCTTAAGAATACACAAGCGCACCCATTATTTATTATTTCGTACCTTTGGAAATAATTTGCTTGATTGATAAACTACGGGCTACTACCAGTTGCTTCATCTTCTCCGTCTTTCTCACAAAAAAATTCGAGTAGGAGTTGCCTACACAATTTATTTAGAGGCTAAGTAATAAATTACTATCTACTTAACAATACTAGAGGCAATAAGTAAATGTAATAGAAATCAAACATAGAATTACATAATGTCAACATAATGTTTCTAATACGGTTCAATGTGTTATGAGTGATCACTAGTTAGTCACGTCCCAAAATATAATGAAGCTACGCGTATAGGACTTTGTACAAGTAGATGCCATTACCTAGTTGAACTACTGTGCATTTGCGAAGATTTTTGGATACTATGAATATGGTTTATACTTTATAGCAACATATTGAATAATAGCATATTTGATGTGCAAAAACACAGTGTGTGTTTTCGTCTTTTCGATGCTATAAATATTCGAGAGGGGTTGTATTTACATGCTTAAAGACTTTGATGCAACTCCATAAAAGTTATGTAGTTAACTCTTGCATAGTAATCGGGCCAAACCGACAAGGAAACTTAGCTATATCAGTAGGCTTATGTTCAATCGTAAGCAAGCTTTGGTTTTACAGTCTAGGTAACTACGCAACCTTTTGGTATTGAGTTGTTAGGCCAAATGTTACTTCCATTGGGGGATTTTCCGAAACCAGTATATCCATAATAATTTTTTTTTTTCATAAACAATTTATAAATAGAAAAATCACAAGAATAACCATTTTGAACGGCTCAATTTATAAAATAGACTTTCTACCTACAAAATTTTTCTTACCCACTTAAATTCGTGTAATTTTCATAAAAATTTGGATACAAAACGACACAAGTATTGGTGTGATTGATCACCAAAAAAGTGAATAAAAAAATAGTCATGTTTCCAAATTATCTTATCTTTTAAAATCACGTTACATGATATTGCCTTTGTTTTCTTAAAATAGAGAATCCCGTGTCTCCTTTTTTTTATTATTTTTATTAGCTTTTATCCCGACAGCGTCCGAGAATTATAAATTTAACAATTCTAATAATACTAATACTAATAGTAATAATTATTACTCTTGTAAATAAATAAATAAAAAAAATAACCTTGCTATAAGGTGACACTATGTGTTGCAGTGTTGCGCGATTCTTTCTCCTAACTTCTATTGATGAAGTATACCTATGCATCTTTAAAAGAGTAAAATTCCAATGAAAGCATGGCGATTGGGCTGAATTTCAACATCGTAGATAAGAACCTGGTTTAAAAGAAAAAACATTATTAATGAATAACCTGAACACTTTGTGTTTTTTTCCTGTATGAACGAAATCCCACAAAAATTAGTCTTTTTTTTTCTCCATTTTTTATATAGCACTATGGTACTCGTTGGAAAGATAATAAAACGCTCGTTAATTTGGTGTAATTTTTTTTCTTTAAAAAATCTCGTATATAAAATATATTAACGTTTAAAAATTATGGTAGGAAACATAAGAGGGAAAAATTTAAATTTGTTTTTAAATTCTTTTTTCCTAAAATAACTAAATTTAAATTTAACAGATTAGATTTTATATTATTATTTTTTTTTAAATTGCCACATGCATGACACATGACACACACAAGAAGAAGAATGCCTCATTGAATGCCATGTCATTAAAATGACTTTCAATTATAATATACTAGCTGATTACCCCAGGAGTGTCCCGGGGTTGAAAAATCTAATATTACTTAATAAAAAGGATAAAAGAAGTAAACAGTCTCAACCTCTTTTAATGTTAAAGAAAGTTGTTCTAATGTTTATATTATCAAAAGGGGTTCTCATGCTGCGTTTCCAGCAGATTAAAAAATCTCAACCTCTTTTAATGCTAAGCATATCGTTATAGCACATGAACAAGGGCAATTCATATATGTAATAGTAGGTTCAAAAACATATATACTATCATAACATGATTAGTGACTTGCCTATATATGATTAAGAAATTACTTAAATACATTGTGTTTTTTTCTGCATGAACAAAAACTCACTAAAAAAACATTTTTTTTCGTTTTTGTATACCACTATATATAGTGCTCGTTGGAAAGATAATAAAGCGATCGTTAATTTGGTGTAATTTTTTTTTCAAAAAAATGTCATACATAAAAGTTACTAACGTTTAAAATGTGAGCGGAAAATAAGAAAAAAAATAAAGATAAAAATATGAATTAACATATTTGAAATTTTAAAGTAATTAATAGTTCACCAACATTTAAAAAATGTGAGAGTAAAATAAGGAAAAGATATTAATTAACATATTTAAAATTTTAAGATAATATAGATATAGATTTTATTTAAAAATAGAAAATAAATAAATTTAGAAGAAAGCTTCACATGATGCCACATGACACCCTCCATTGAATGTCATCTCATACAAACTCAATTTTTTATTATAAGTTATAGATATAGATATAGATTATCAGTTTCTCTTCCGTGATTGCATGATTAGATAGAAATCAGGTGCAAATTCGATAACTAATTTATGTGATTCTGAACAGGGTCGGATCCAAGGGGTTTCCTAGGTTTCCAAGAACCCTATCAGTTTGGAAAGAATTGAAAAATAATAAAATCAGTAAAAATCTACTAAAAACCCCACTGAAATTTTTTCATGAATACGTCACTAATTTTGAAATATAAAGTATAAAAATCGTTTAAATTTACAAGTATCACCTTCCGATTTTTTTTACAGGATGGTTCGCACAAATTACGTGATGTGATGTGGGTGCTATGCATGAATTTGATGATCATAATGATTACTTTATGTCAATGTTAATAATGATGTGGAATCAAATATTCTGTCCCTTAATTAGGAATGATATATCCTGACTCACATCGTACATCAATAGCAGGTTGCTACATACCCCAAAATGTAATATCACACCTTGAGAATATGATGTCATGGCGTCTTTGAAACCCAAAACCCATAAAAGTTAATTTAACATGTTAAACATACAAATAATTTGATTAATTATGTTATCACTAAAGTAATTATTATTAATCTGTAGTTTTTAAACTGGAGTAATTACTATCACTAGTACTACACAACAATTTTTAGTGTTCTAATTCAAAACCGTAGTATGGTTATTTGTAACTTTAAATATATTAATAATTTGTATAGGATCCCATGTACCTAATATCAATATATGTTTGTGATATTTGTGAAACTGTTTACATAAAAAAGAGCAATGTGCAGAGGAACAAAGTTAAGTTTTTGTCGGCCACACTTAAAATAGTGGATCCCTTAATGGGTTAAAGCTATCAACTCTGAACATGCGGACGTGCGGTCAAACGAGCCCCACCACGACCCAACCCAACGTGTGTTCAGCACCACGATGACCCAACCCAACCCAACATTTGGTCCAATCAGCTTTCTAATTCTAACCATTTAAACAAACCACTACAAATAATTGGTTTCAAGTTTGAACGAGGTCTTTAGGATCATTTTAGTTTAAAAGGTTTAATACTAGAATTTGATGATTTCTTAGTAATCTCACAAGCTTATTTACATAAACTGTAACATCGCGCGCGTGTGTGTATATATATATATATATATATATAGGGGATGGTTTAATAGAGAACTCATTTTATTGACAGAACTCGAGAACTCCTAATTAAATACAAAAAAAATATAATAAAAAAATCATAACTCAAAATTTAAGTAAAAAAATAGAAAACTAGTTCGGAGCTTCTCTTTCCCACGTCATACCCGTTCGGAAAAAAAAAATAAAAAAATAAAAAAAACACACCTAAAAAACGCTACTGCACATGTGTAGTATAACCCAAAAGCCTAAACCACCTACCCCCAACTTACCCCCACCCAAAAACCTAATTCCACCCCACCCACCCCCACCCTCACTAAAAAACCTAAATCGCTTACCCAAAAACCTAAACCACCCATCCACCCCCGCCCAAAAACCTAAACCCACCCCACCCACCGCCTACCAAAAACTTAAGCCCCACCCGTCACAACCAAAAACCTAACCCCCTACCCAAAAACCTAAACCCACCCTACCCACCCCCACCCCACCCCACCCCCAAAAACCTAAACCTTACAAACTAAACTAAAAAAAAACTAACCCTAAAAGCTAAACTAAACCCAAAAACTAAACCCTAAAGCTAACCGGACATTTACTACACAGGTGCATTAGAAAGTCGCCTATTTTTTATTATTTTTTTTTTTATTTTTTTTTCTGAACCGGGATGATGTGGGAAAGAGAAGCTCAGAACCAGATTTTTGGTTTTTGACTTAAATTTTGAGTTATGATTTTTTTTTTTTAATTTAAGTAGGAGTTCTCAAGTTCTCTCCCTAACTATGAGTTCTCAATTGAACCTTCCCCTATATATATATATATATATATATATATATATATATATATATATATATATATTAAAAATCATCACTTTAATTATATTAAACTTCTTGACTAGCTAGGACTGTGCAACGGTTAAGAACCGGACCGAACCAAACCGAACCGGACCGAACCGCGAACCGTTTATTCCAAAATATGAGAACTGGAACCGGACCCGATAATTACTAAACGGTTCGGTTCCAGAACCGGGTGAAACGGTTCTAGACCGGAACCGGTTGTCAATAAAATCTTAAAATTAACATTAACAATTAAATAAAAAAATAAACAAAAACAATGATTTTTCTTAAAAAATTTATCAACAGTTTGTGTTAAACATGGTTACTAAAAGTATAGCAGTTTACGTATCAAAATATGTTTTGTTCGGATCAGGTCATTCTTTTTATACAGATTAAACGGGTCAGAACAAGCTGTGCTGACTGCTGACCATCACATAAGACAATACTCTACATTCCTACCAAGTAAAATATTTAAAAGTGTTAAGAACTATAAAGAAGGAAACAACACATTCTATTTCAAACTAATAATAGAATATTTAAATATTTAATTTAATTCAAAACGGTTCTTAACTGGACCCGTCGGTTCTAACCGGAACCGAACCGGGAACCGATTATGCCAAAATATGAGAACCGGAACCGGAACCTATAACATTAATTCGGTTCGGTTCTAGCGGTTCCGGGTCGGTTTCACGGTTTTCGCGGTTCGAAACCGTTTATTGCTCACCCCTATGACTAGCCATGTCTAAATCATACTTACTTCAAAACATTTTAATAATAATAATAATAATAATAATAATAATAATAATAATAATAATAGAAGTAATAATAACTTTATTTGTGAAAAACTTATACAAAACATGAACACCTCCTTTCCTTTTTAAAGATTTCGGAGCCCAGTCTGAGCCCAGCCCAGAAACAAACTCGGCCCACTAAACCTTTCTTCCTCCCTTGCCTGCAACCCCGATCCCATTTCCGGTAAGTCCCGGAATTTCCGGCGACTTACCATAACAACTACACGCGTTTCCTTTATTATGATCATTGACCCGTACGTTTTTGAAGCACACCCGGCAAATTAATAGCCATAATTATCTCCAATCAACATATAATCACGACCCACAACCACGGGTTTTGACTTGTAAAAGTCAAACCTTTGCGTCTTTGAGCTCGGATATAAATGGAACACACTAGTAGACCCATAAACCTTGCACGAAACCTCACCACCCTTAAAAATTCTGTTGAAAAAGCTTCTAGACGTGGACTTCGGGTCTCGCCGACGTTCATTTTTTCGGCCAACTCTGTTCCCTTCAAACCTCCATTAATCGGTATAATTATTGATCCCATCTCCTGCGTCTTGGTCTTTAGTATAATAGCCCTCTAGTTATTCGGACTCCAGTAGCAGTTTTCGAGTCCAATTAACCAGGGATAGATCTAGGGTATTATTTAGGGAAGAAGGTTCGAAATTATAATGGTATAAATACTTTTTGTTTCTGTTTTAAAACGTTCTCAGGGTGTGGCTCAGTTGGTGAGCCACACTTGTGATAAAACTTGGACCGCCTCTGACTCGGGTTCGAGTCCCAGCAACCACAATGTTTTCTCTTCTTTTTTTTAAAAACTCAATTCTTTTCATGTCATTGTCATTTTCTTTAAAAATACTTTTAAAAATACCTAATATGTTTTATAAAATCTATAAAATTTATCTTATGTTGCTCAAATGTTAAACTTTATTACCCAATTTTTAGTTTTTCAAAAATCATATATTTATTATATATAATAAATTAAGTTTATTCAGTTATAATTATAAAATTCTATAAAAATATCAAAACGATTATATAAATTTCCACAAAAATTATTCCGAGTTTATAAAACATTATACATTTCTGAAATGATTTTTATTTTCAAAAAATCATTTATTTAATATTTTTAATCAATTTTTGTTATTTTTTATCATAAATAAATCATAATAAATTCATTTTTCAATATTTTTGCACCAAAATTTTATATAAATTATTTGTGTCAATTTAGAACAGAAATACAAATTTTAATTTAAAAATTCTTTAATTTTAATATTTTTAGATATTAAAGTCATATTTTGACAAAATAGAAATAAATAGACTAAATATTCTATTTTTAAGAAAATAATTTTATAAAAATTATTTTTATACTTAAAACCTTATAATGTGGCCACCTTTAATTTAAAGTCTACAAAAAGACTTTTGTTTAATTATTTATCGAATTTCTTTTATTTATTAAACAATCTAATCAATAATCAAACGTATACTTATCCCCATATTCGAAACCCTAGAAAATGTTTATAGACTAGAAAAACTTAGACATGTTTATTACCTTAATTATAGGGTAATACTTGGCATCGTTGGGCTACACTTATTCTATCTGCACGAGACTTAACATTTTGCTAAGGTGAGTTTACATAGCCCCTTTTTCTGTTTTACATTTTGGGGTGAAACATGTTTAAACATTTTATATACTATCATTTACTCATTCTTACATTGTTGAAACTTATGATTCAACTATAAACATTTTATACAGTATCATTTACTCATTCTATTATTTGACTGTAACAAAAAGACACAGTACAATCATTAACATTGATCAAGCCGCCTGTTTAGATTATAGCGCTATAGGTCTGACAAACCCATCCCCCCGCATAAATTCAGGGATGATCGAAAACAGTAACAACATTTAACTAACTTGCGAGTTAGGCCTCAGTCGACACAAGGTTTGATTGTACAAAGACGCATTGTTACATGTCGGTCTCATACTCTACCATTATACAACTGTGATTGTTGTACAAACTATTGTTATCGAAAACCTATGTATTCTCACCAACTTTTGTTGACCCAAAATATTTTCAAACTTAACATGTTTCACGTTCCACTTGCTTGAAGATTTGAGTTAATGCTTGGAGATGTGTACATAGTATTATTTATTTTGATGTACGACTTCTTGTAGAACAATTGTATGTAATATATTTAAATCATTTAATGAAATTTATTATTCACCAGAGCTACTGAACAATCATCAATACGTGACATCCCGATGTTTCCGCCATCGGTTGGGGTGTTACAGATTGGTATCAGAGCCATGGTTATAGGGAATTAGGTTATTAGAAAAATAATCTAGTCAATAACCATAGGATTACAATCAGTACTTGCTCCTTTTACTTGCAACCCTACTTGCTTCTAATCTCTATCTTCCCCCTACTTCTTATCCCTACTTTAATCCTTACAAGAAGATTGCTCTCCATCATTAGATCTACTCTTAGACTAATAGGACAAAATCCTCAGGTTTAGCCTGAACCACCTTGAGATCTCGTCGAAATTCTAGATTTTAATAACGAACACGTGCAATCTGGAAGGGTGAACGCCTGTATTCTGAGTTTTCTGTCTAGGCTGGCATTGTGCATATATCCCAATCAGACGAGGGACCCGGATGCCTACCTGGGAATTCTCGGGATGAGTGTTCACTTATAGGCTAAAGCATGTCTTCACTATGTTATTAGAATCTAGAATCTTTGATAAGTCAACGTTTTCGTTTATTTGTTTTAATAAATGGATAAATGATTGCATTCCTTATATTACCTCATTCATGTCTCATTGAACCTTCATTGTGTCTCTTACAGATCATGCATCCACGTCGCAGCGCTCGCCTTAACAGTGGTGACAATCATGATGAAGGGAGTAGTAACCACAACACTAACCACAACAACAACAACAACAACAACAATGGCGTTGATGCCCAACTGGCTGCAATCATTTCCCAACAAATGGCGCAACAAATAGCAACTCTGGTTCCTAACTTACTGGCCCAAGTCATCCAAATGAACGGAAACGGCAATGGAAACCACAATGGGAACGGGAATGGAAACAGGAATGGTCTCCCAGCCTGCACTCTCAAACACTTTAATACCTGTAATCCCCCTAAGTTCAGTGGAGATGAAGGAGCTACTAGTCTCCTACAATAGTTCGAGGGTATTGAGAATACCTTCATTAACAGTGAGTGTCCCGATAACTTTAAGGTACGTTATGCTATGAGTGTTCTTCACAGACGAGCACTCACTTGGTGGAATGAGGAAAAGCGCACCCGTGGAGCTGAAGTTGCACTTACTATGACCTGGGATCAAGTCAAGGAGATAATGAAAGCTGAATTTTGCCCACGTAACAAGGTCAAGAAATTAGAGGACGAGTTCCACACACTTGCTCAGGATAGTGGGGAAAACCTTGCTTATAATACCCACTTCCATGAGCTCAGTCTGTTGTTGCCCCATAAGGTCACTCCGCTACCTGTAGCCATTGAGAAATATATCGGTGGTTTACCCATGCAGATTCAGGACACGGTATGGGGAAGGAACCCTGCTACCCTCGAAGAGGCCAAACGTCTAGCAGCTACCTTAACTGACAATCACGTAAAGAACGGGACCTTAGTTCGGAAAGGCGAGAAAGCAAGTATTGTAGCCACGGTAACTACTGAGAACCAGAAGCGTAAGGCCAGGGATCCTGATGTCAACCTCACTACACAAGCTTCTAACAAGAAACCTTATATAGGAAACTATCCGTTGTGTAACACATGCAAACGACATCATCCCACTGCTTCAGCGTGTCGCTTGTGCACCAATTGTGGTAAGTATGGCCATCTAGTCAACACATGTCGCGAGACCCCAAACCCTAATGCCAACCAACCCACCAACCCTGCTCAGGCTGCTAATCCTAATCGATACAACTATGGTCAGTGCTATGAATGTGGAGACCCAAGTCACTTCCGTAACCGATGCCCTAAACTAAACCGAGATCAAGACCCTCCAGCTACTTAACAGCAAGTCCCACCATTTGAATGTTGTTTGCTTTTAATTCTATGTATTGACGCTTTTGATTCAAGTAATAAATTCTAGTATTACCATAACACCTGGATGCATGCTTGTCTGAATGAGAACTAATTGCTATAACAATATCTAAATCTATACAACTACAACTCATATACTATACTCGTTATGCTTATAAACTTGTTTGCATAAACATATTATCAATTTGCAATTTATGTGTATAATAATTGCTACACTTATTAGAGGATAAAGTACTTGCTCAACAGTTAGTTGAGTACCAAATAACCTACTCAACGATTGGTAGAGGTCATCATGCCTTTTCAACAGTCGGGAGAGGCCCTACAACCTGCTCCACGACTGGTGGAGGCTATCGAACCTGCTCAGTCGGGAGAGGCCCTACAACCTACTCCACGACTGGTGGAGGCTATCGAACCTGCTCAACAATCGGTAGAGGTTCCTACTCGCTAACTGGTGGGGGTCTTTTTCCTGCTCAACTGTCACACCCTCAAATTCCACTTGCGGGGTTTTACCGCGAGGCGCATGACAAACCAGGATTCAAGTCAACGGTCACAATAAACAACACTATATGCATAACACAATATCCAAAAGATATCATTATAGAAACATAAACTGTAGCGGAAGCTTTAAATGTTTACAACCCAAAAGACACAGTTCAAATGTTTAATGAAGACAATGTTCTAAACCCTAGACGCCCGTGCCGACTCGTGCGCCTAGATCCAGTCGTTGCTACCTTAGCGACCTGAGAAAACATGTAAAAAGACATCAACATATAATGCTGGTGAGTTCACAGGTTTGTTCAAAAGAGTTACCAAGTGTTACCATGTCCATACTATATCAATGTTACCAAGTACGCTAGCTAGGCGTATGTTTTGTTACTACTACGATTGGAAACCATTACTGGACACGTTTAGCAATGTTTAGCATGTTTAGCAGCCCGTAATGTTCAGCACGATAATGTTCCTGTTCGAGACAATATGCACCCGCCCGGCCCTCCAAGCCGACGAGTGGGGCAGGTCACGCCCAATAGATCTATCCACATTTCCCCCGTTGTGCAACCCCGCACATTCATGGTTTCCCCCGGGACTTTCAAAAGATCGCATAGTACACAAGTTCAAAACCGTAGTATGACATATGTTACCAAACAGTTTAACGCATGTTTTCTCCCCCAAAAGTTTAAGCAGTAAAAGCGGGGCAGTGAACTCACCTTAGATTGCGTTCTTCAATTATACGTAAAGATGTTTAGCCCCTGATAATCCCTCTACCGGAGATCTATCAAAATGTTCACATAAGTGTTCCGACTAATAACCATAAGGTTATCTAGTCCCCGATTGTCCAGATCATAACCAAGTATGTTTTAAAACGTGTTCAAATGTTTAACCGACACACTAGACCGACCCGACATCCCGTTGGTGACCCATTACCCTAACTAATCAAGTACACATAGATTACACGTAAGGTTCAAGCATAAAACACTTAGTTTGTATCAAAAATCTTATTTTTGTTAACGTAGGGTCGAACGTGGCTGTAAGTGGTCGAAGGTGTCCCTAAAAGGTCGAATGTGGCTTTGAACTTCCACCTTCGCCCCTTTTCCTCCCACCTTCGCCCATTTATGGCACCTTCGCCCCTTTTGCTTCCAGGTTCGACCCCTGGAATCCACCTTCGACCGTTCGACTGGCCGAAGGTGTTCCAGGTTCGACCCTGCGGTGTTGTTTACTCAAAAACGCGTCCAAAAACATCCGAAAACATCACGAAACATCACGAGTTACAGCAGTCAAGCATCATTAATATATTCCTACGAAACCCTAACAATTTTACCCCAAAATCTATCCGTTTTACAAGTTTCCTAAAATAGTAAATTATGGAGATGTCACATCATCATGCATGAAAATATTACCCATATAGGAAACTTTCTGAAATCAATCAAAAATCAGCTCATCACACTCAGATCATCATGAACAAGAAACCCCTATCATAACCTTATCATAACCATCCAAAAACGAGCCCTAAATCTAACTAAAAACCCCTTTAATTGTCAAAACACCATCAACAATCAAAGGTAACATGTTTCAATCATAACCCATCATTAATAACAGCCCTAGGTTGTTGTCATATCATCTATACAACAAGTAATCATCAAACAATGCATAATATCATATTAACACATGTTTAGTTTGCATAAAAACTCATTGTTTATGAATAGGTTTTATTTAGAAAGATGTTAGGAAGGTTTTTACCCATAAAACATGTTGATATCAGATCTGGACCCTTGGGGTTTAGATGAAAACAAGTCAAAATTGTTTAAAAAGGATTTGAAATGAAGAACACACCTTAGATTTTCACTTGTAATGATTTAGAGAGTTAGGTTATGAAAAACAAGCTCAAAAACTCCTTCCCCAATGATAATAGCTGATAGAGAGTGTTTGGAGGCGTTTAGGGTTTGTGAAATGGTGAAAAATGGCTAAGGATGGTATTTATACCAGGTCCAGGTTCGCCCCTTTTATATGGTCGAATGTGGAACTTTTCCACATTCGCCCATTTGTAATGGTCGAGTGTGGAATCTTTCCACATTCGCCCACTTTGTTTCTACATTCGCCCATTTCTCAAGTTCCATTTCCACATTCGCCCACTATTTCCACATTCAGGTCATCAGCACTTTTTAACACATGTTAACCTTTTTCCAGTTTTCCAGTTTGTCGTGTTTAACGCATTCTAACACATCTTAACACATAAGCATGCATCCAATAGTCTATACTTAGCATATTTAGGCACGTATAATCATTTGTACATTGTTTAAGCAAGTATAAGTATACAATCCACCACACGACCCATAATCTACACATATACTTAATTAGTTCATGTAATGTCACCAACAACGGAACCCGGTACTAGTGTATTCCCCAAAATGACTCCCAATGATCCTCCACATCATTGAACCCTGGACAATCCTAATCTGACCCGATTCAACTAACCCAGTTAAGTTTGTTTATAAACGTTTCTCGCTAAGGTAGACTTAGATGTTACTATTATGTTTAAGCCGAACATGCCGGGTGTCACATCATCCCCACGTTGAAAGAATTTTCGTCCCGAAAATTGCACGAAGCCCAAAAATGAAACAGACGAAAAGAAAAGTTACCGGTTGTCACATCATCCCCACGTTGAAAGGGAATCTCGCCCCGAGATTCACTCTGCTTCAGTAGTAACATGCCTGGACTCGAACGCGCGCTTCGGAAAGAGGTGAGGGTACTTAGCCTTCATCTGGTCTTCTCGTTCCCACGTGAACTCCGGTCCACGATCTGAGTTCCAACGAACTTTAACGATGCGGATTTTACTCCGCCGAAGGCTACGAATCTTGTAATCCAGAATCTCCACGGGTTCCTCCACAATGCGAAGACGATCATCAACCTTGATCTCTTCCAGTGGTACAACAAGAGATTCGTCAGCCAAACACTTCCTTAAGTTAGACACATGGAAGACGTTATGAACATTACCGAGCTCCGTCGGTAAGTCAAGTCTGTACGCCACCGGCCCAATCCGTTCCAGGATTGCGAACGGTCCGACGTAACGAGGGTTAAGCTTGCCACGCTTTCCAAAGCGTATGACGCCCTTCCATGGTGAAACTTTCAGAAGCACCTTGTCCCCAACCTGGAACTCTAGTGGTTTGCGACGGCGATCGGCATAGCTCTTCTGACGATCCCGTGCAGCTGCCAAACGGTTACGGATCTGTACGATTTTCTCCGAAGTTTCGTACACCAGTTCCGGGCCAGTGAGCTGGCTCTCGCCCACCTCGGCCCAACACAAGGGAGATCGGCATTTTCGTCCATACAGAGCTTCGAACGGAGCTGCCCCGATACTGGAGTGGTAACTGTTGTTGTAGGAGAACTCCACCAACGGCAGGTGAGTCTCCCAACCCTTGCCAAAATCGATGACACATGCCCGCAGCATGTCCTCCAGTGTTTGTATCGTCCGCTCACTCTGGCCGTCAGTTTGCGGATGATAAGCTGTACTCATATCCAGCTGAGTACCCAAGGCCTTATGAAGAGCCTTCCAGAAACGCGAAGCAAAGCGGGAATCACGATCAGAAATGATAGAAACAGGCACCCCGTGCCGAGAGACCACCTCCTTAAGGTAGAGTCGAGCCAACCGCTCGAGTCCGTCCGTTTCCTTAATAGGTATGAAGTGTGCCGATTTCGTCAACCGGTCGACGATCACCCAAATCATGTCGCAACCACTTGGTGATCTTGGTAGTTTGGTGACGAAATCCATCGTGATCCGCTCCCACTTCCATTCTGGAATCTCAGGTTGCTGTAGGAGACCAGACGGCTTCTGATACTCCACCTTGACCTTAGCACAGGTCAAGCATTTGCTCACATAGGAGGCTATATCAGCCCTCATGTTCAGCCACCAATAAAGTATCTTCAGATCCTGATACATCTTATCGGAGCCTGGATGAATAGAATACCGGGATTTGTGAGCCTCCTCCAAGACAAGCTCCCGTAATCCCCCGAGTAAAGGAACCCAAACACGCCCAGCGAAGTAGTGTAGGCCATTAGACCTAAGCTCAAGGTGTTTGTCCGCACTGTGCATCGTTTCGGCCTTAAGGTTTTCCTCCTTCAAGGCATCCACCTGAGCCGAACGGATCCGGTCAGGCAAGGAGGAATGTATGGTAAGCTGCAAGGCTCGGACACGCCGAGGCTTCGCCGACTCCTTCCTGCTCAAGGCATCCGCCACAACGTTTGCCTTGCCAGGATGGTACTTAATCGCACAGTCGTAGTCGTTCAAGAGTTCAACCCAACGACGCTGCCGCATGTTTAACACCTTCTGGTCGAAAATATGCTGGAGACTCTTGTGATCGGTGTAAACTTCACACTTGGTACCGTACAAGTAATGTCTCCAGATTTTCAACGCAAAAACTACTGCACCCAGCTCCAAGTCGTGAGTAGTATAGTTCTTCTCGTGAACCTTGAGTTGACGAGAAGCATAAGCGATAACCTTCCCGCGTTGCATCAACACGCAACCGAGACCCCGAATCGAAGCATCACAGTACACCACGAAATCATCCGTTCCTTCGGGTAAGGCTAAGATAGGAGCAGAACATAGTTTAAGCTTCAGCATCTGAAATGCTGATTCCTGTGGTTCGCCCCAGTCGAACTTTCGGTCCTTCTGGGTGAGAGCAGTGAGGGGTTGAGCGATCTTCGAAAATCCCTCGATAAAACGCCGATAGTAACCTGCAAGACCCAGGAATTGCCGCACCTCAGATGGCGTCTTTGGTGCTTCCCAGTCTTTAATAGCTTCGATCTTAGCCGGATCGACATGAATTCCCAGTTCATTCACCACATGCCCTAGGAATTGAACTTCACGTAACCAAAAATCGCACTTTGAGAACTTAGCATACAACTGCTCCCGTCTCAAAAGTTCCAAGACCAACCGCAGATGTTCCTCATGATCCGCCTTGTTCTTGGAATAAATCAGAATGTCGTCAATGAACACGATGACGAACTTATCAAGGTACGGCTTACAAACGCGGTTCATCAAATCCATGAACACTGCCGGTGCGTTAGTGAGACCGAAAGGCATGACTAAGAACTCAAAATGGCCATAACGAGTGCGAAAAGCAGTCTTCTGGATGTCAGCTTCCCTGACGCGCAACTGGTGATAACCGGACCGCAAATCAATCTTCGAGTAGTAGCTGGAGCCCTGAAGCTGGTCAAAGAGATCATCAATGCGAGGAAGAGGATAACGATTCTTGATGGTCACTTTGTTCAGTTCACGGTAATCGATACACATACGAAGGCTCCCATCCTTCTTCTTCACAAACAAAATAGGAGCTCCCCACGGGGACGAGCTCGGTCGAATGAAACCCTTTTCCAAGAGTTCCTGTAACTGGCTGGATAACTCTTGCATCTCGGGGGGTGCAAGACGATACGGAGCTCGGGCAATAGGAGCTGCGCCCGGAGCAAGATCAATACCAAACTCAACCTGACGATGGGGAGGAAGACCAGGCAAATCATCAGGAAACACATCAGGAAAGTCACGAACCACCGGGATATCCTCGATCTTCTTCTCATCGTCAGTAGAAACGTTGACAAGTGCCAAAATGGCCGAACAGCCCTTCCGAAGGTACTTACGGGCTTTCATGCTGGAAATGATGCTCAGCGGAGCACCGCTTTTCTCGCCGTGAACCGAAAGAATCTCTCCATCGGGGAGAGGGATCCGAATAACCTTGTCAAAGCAAACAATCTCTGCACGATACAACGATAACCAATCCATGCCCACAACGACATCGAAACTACCCAAAGGTACAGGCATAAGGTCAATGGGGAATGACAGACCCGACAGTTCCAAGTGACACTCCCTAAGGATATGAGTCGCCTCGATGTTCTTACCGTTAGCCAATTCTATCAAGTACTTAGCCTCTAAAGGTGTGGGTACTACATCTAGCAACTGACTAACATACACAGATACGAAGCTCTTATCGGCACCAGAATCAAATAAAACAGAAACATAGCGATTGTTGAGAAGGAACGTACCGGTAACTGTGTCTGGTTCCTGCCTAGCCTCCGCAGACCCAATGACGAAAGCACGCGCAGTCCTGCCTCCGCCGCCATTCCCGTTACCGTTACCATTTCCACCCCTCCCATTATCGCCCTGCTTCAGCTTGGGACAATCACGCTTGAAATGTCCCGTGTCACCACAGTTGTAACACCCCTGTCTCCCCTGAGTCCCCTGAGCAGCAGGAGCAGGAGTAGCCGCAGGAGTCTGAGTTGGGGTAAGCGCCACCTTGCAATCCTTAGCATGGTGCCCCAACTGATGGCACCGATGACAACGAGCCCGATCACAATTTCCGGAATGGTGAAAGCCACACTTGTTACACTTGGGATGCTTCCCAACGTATCCACCTGTCTTCTGCGCTGAAGACGACCCAGATCCATCAAACTTCTTGGCCGGTTGAGACGGCGCCGGCACTGCACTCTTACCCACGTTCTCCCATTTCCTCTTGTTGCCTTCAGAACCCTTCACAGTCGAACCCTTGGGAGGTAAAACACCCTCGAAAATCTTCATATTGGTCATCTTGTGTGCAGAATGGACGACCTCAGCCAGTGTGGGTAGGTTCCCAGAAGCTACTAACCCAGCAATCTCCGGCACCAACCCAGAGATGTAATGCTCAATCCTACGGTACTTAGGTGTGTGCATGTCAGGACACAACACCGCCAACTCATTGCGTCGCACGGTATACTCCTCAATCTCGGACCCCACCATCTTGTAGTTCCAGACTTCATGCTCCAACTTCTGCACTTCCTCCCTGGGACAGTACTCGCTCTTCAGTAGCCGAACAAAATCCGCCCAAAGCATAGCATGAGCTTCCCCCAAGCCCATGTTCTGCGTAGTAGCATTCCACCATGACAAAGCAGGACCCTCAAATGTCGCAGTGGCATACTTGACCCGGTCCTCAACAGGACAGTTACACATCAAGAAAACAGATTCAACCTTCTCCAACCGTCGGAGCAGTCCCACTGCCCCTTCAGTCCCTGCGAAGTTATGGGGCTGGCAGTCCCTAAACTTCTTGTAGGAACACTGGGATGGAGGTGGGTTGACAGCAGCACCTGAAACACGACACAAAGGTAAACCACAAAGGAAACATGACACCCAAGAATGAAACAAAGCAGGTAAGAACCAACTTACCACCCAGAGCATTGTGCCCAGCCTGGAAAGCAGCCAAGGCTATGTTCACTTGCTGTTGAAGCAAGTTGTTCAGCTCTGCCTGGGTCATGTTGATGTTACCACGACCACCGCCACGACCACCGCCGCCAAGACCACCACCACGACGTCCACCACCACGTGCGCCCGACATGATCTGACAAATCAGAAATCGAGAGATTCAGATTCACTGCTAGTGTCAACCACTAGTAGCTAGAAAAGTTACGTCTAGACCCAATCCGGGACTATGCATCCAAGTTCAGAGTCCACTTGAATTCTCATGCATTTCAGTTTATGATTTCGTGTGCACCCGAAATGATAAACTGCTCTACATGGTCCTCCAAGCTTTCCCTTAGCTTGAACTCAAGTCGCCGAATGTCGGCATCTAGCATCATGCTATCACAAGCATAAGTGCACAAGATAATGTGTGAGCAAGTGCGGCTACTGGGGTACGAAAGGGAGATGTCCGAATCCTGGACAGACCTCGAGAGTACGCAAGACTACCCCAATACACGACACTGCCGTGCAAAAACCAACGAGTCAACTCCTTCTCCTTCAAACCCCGAAGAAGAACATAAGTGTGTATACAGTCAAGAGTGAGGACGGATGATGTAACAGAGAAGTGTGATGATGATGTAACGACACCCCGACAAAGTTAGTACATGTTCCAAACCGACACAAGTATGTGACCGTCTAGTGTGTGCGACTCGGCTATAGACTAGACTCTAAATGCAGTCCTAGTTCACTATAACCATTGGCTCTGATACCAATCTGTCACACCCTCAAATTCCACTTGCGGGGTTTTACCGCGAGGCGCATGACAAACCAGGATTCAAGTCAACGGTCACAATAAACAACACTATATGCATAACACAATATCCAAAAGATATCATTATAGAAACATAAACTGTAGCGGAAGCTTTAAATGTTTACAACCCAAAAGACACAGTTCAAATGTTTAATGAAGACAATGTTCTAAACCCTAGACGCCCGTGCCGACTCGTGCGCCTAGATCCAGTCGTTGCTACCTTAGCGACCTGAGAAAACATGTAAAAAGACGTCAACATATAATGCTGGTGAGTTCACAGGTTTGTTCAAAAGAGTTACCAAGTGTTACCATGTCCATACTATATCAATGTTACCAAGTACGCTAGCTAGGCGTATGTTTTGTTACTACTACGATTGGAAACCATTACTGGACACGTTTAGCAATGTTTAGCATGTTTAGCAGCCCGTAATGTTCAGCACGATAATGTTCCTGTTCGAGACAATATGCACCCGCCCGGCCCTCCAAGCCGACGAGTGGGGCAGGTCACGCCCAATAGATCTATCCACATTTCCCCCGTTGTGCAACCCCGCACATTCATGGTTTCCCCCGGGACTTTCAAAAGATCGCATAGTACACAAGTTCAAAACCATAGTATGACATATGTTACCAAACAGTTTAACGCATGTTTTCTCCCCCAAAAGTTTAAGCAGTAAAAGCGGGGCAGTGAACTCACCTTAGATTGCGTTCTTCAATTATACGTAAAGATGTTTAGCCCCTGATAATCCCTCTACCGGAGATCTATCAAAATGTTAACATAAGTGTTCCGACTAATAACCATAAGGTTATCTAGTCCCCGATTGTCCAGATCATAACCAAGTATGTTTTAAAACGTGTTCAAATGTTTAACCGACACACTAGACCGACCCGACATCCCGTTGGTGACCCATTACCCTAACTAATCAAGTACACATAGATTACACGTAAGGTTCAAGCATAAAACACTTAGTTTGTATCAAAAATCTTATTTTTGTTAACGTAGGGTCGAACGTGGCTGTAAGTGGTCGAAGGTGTCCCTAAAAGGTCGAATGTGGCTTTGAACTTCCACCTTCGCCCCTTTTCCTCCCACCTTCGCCCATTTATGGCACCTTCGCCCCTTTTGCTTCCAAGTTCGACCCCTGGAATCCACCTTCGCCCGTTCGACTGGCCGAAGGTGTTCCAGGTTCGACCCTGCTGTGTTGTTTACTCAAAAACGCGTCCAAAAACATCCGAAAACATCACGAAACATCATGAGTTACAGCAGTCAAGCATCATTAATATATTCCTACGAAACCCTAACAATTTTACCCCAAAATCTATCCGTTTTACAAGTTTCCTAAAATAGTAAATTATGGAGATGTCACATCATCATGCATGAAAATATTACCCATATAGGAAACTTTCTGAAATCAATCAAAAATCAGCTCATCACACTCAGATCATCATGAACAAGAAACCCCTATCATAACCTTATCATAACCATCCAAAAACGAGCCCTAAATCTAACTAAAAACCCCTTTAATTGTCAAAACACCATCAACAATCAAAGGTAACATGTTTCAATCATAACCCATCATTAATAACAGCCCTAGGTTGTTGTCATATCATCTATACAACAAGTAATCATCAAACAATGCATAATATCATATTAACACATGTTTAGTTTGCATAAAAACTCATTGTTTATGAATAGGTTTTATTTAGAAAGATGTTAGGAAGGTTTTTACCCATAAAACATGTTGATATCAGATCTGGACCCTTGGGGTTTAGATGAAAACAAGTCAAAATTGTTTAAAAAGGATTTGAAATGAAGAACACACCTTAGATTTTCACTTGTAATGATTTAGAGAGTTAGGTTATGAAAAACAAGCTCAAAAACTCCTTCCCCAATGATAATAGCTGATAGAGAGTGTTTGGAGGCGTTTAGGGTTTGTGAAATGGTGAAAAATGGCTAAGGATGGTATTTATACCAGGTAAAGGTTCGCCCCTTTTATATGGTCGAATGTGGAACTTTTCCACATTCGCCCATTTGTAATGGTCGAGTGTGGAATCTTTCCACATTCGCCCACTTTGTTTCTACATTCGCCCATTTCTCAAGTTCCATTTCCACATTCGCCCACTATTTCCACATTCAGGTCATCAGCACTTTTTAACACATGTAAACAGCACTTTTTAACACATGTTAACCTTTTTCCAGTTTTCCAGTTTGTCGTGTTTAACGCATTCTAACACATCTTAACACATAAGCATGCATCCAATAGTCTATACTTAGCATATTTAGGCACGTATAATCATTTGTACATTGTTTAAGCAAGTATAAGTATACAATCCACCACACGACCCATAATCTACACATATACTTAATTAGTTCATGTAATGTCACCAACAACGGAACCCGGTACTAGTGTATTCCCCAAAATGACTCCCAATGATCCTCCAGATCATTGAACCCTGGACAATCCTAATCTGACCCGATTCAACTAACCCAGTTAAGTTTGTTTATAAACGTTTCTCGCTAAGGTAGACTTAGATGTTACTATTATGTTTAAGCCGAACATGCCGGGTGTCACATCATCCCCACGTTGAAAGAATTTTCGTCCCGAAAATTGCACGAAGCCCAAAAATGAAACAGACGAAAAGAAAAGTTACCGGTTGTCACATCATCCCCACGTTGAAAGGGAATCTCGCCCCGAGATTCACTCTGCTTCAGTAGTAACATGCCTGGACTCGAACGCGCGCTTCGGAAAGAGGTGAGGGTACTTAGCCTTCATCTGGTCTTCTCGTTCCCACGTGAACTCCGGTCCACGATCCGAGTTCCAACGAACTTTAACGATGCGGATTTTACTCCGCCGAAGGCTACGAATCTTGTAATCCAGAATCTCCACGGGTTCCTCCACAATGCGAAGACGATCATCAACCTTGATCTCTTCCAGTGGTACAACAAGAGATTCGTCAGCCAAACACTTCCTTAAGTTAGACACATGGAAGACGTTATGAACATTACCGAGCTCCGTCGGTAAGTCAAGTCTGTACGCCACCGGCCCAATCCGTTCCAGGATTGCGAACGGTCCGACGTAACGAGGGTTAAGCTTGCCACGCTTTCCAAAGCGTATGACGCCCTTCCATGGTGAAACTTTCAGAAGCACCTTGTCCCCAACCTGGAACTCTAGTGGTTTGCGACGGCGATCGGCATAGCTCTTCTGACGATCCCGTGCAGCTGCCAAACGGTTACGGATCTGTACGATTTTCTCCGAAGTTTCGTACACCAGTTCCGGGCCAGTGAGCTGGCTCTCGCCCACCTCGGCCCAACACAAGGGAGATCGGCATTTCCGTCCATACAGAGCTTCAAACGGAGCTGCCCCGATACTGGAGTGGTAACTGTTGTTGTAGGAGAACTCCACCAACGGCAGGTGAGTCTCCCAACCCTTGCCAAAATCGATGACACATGCCCGCAGCATGTCCTCCAGTGTTTGTATCGTCCGCTCACTCTGGCCGTCAGTTTGCGGATGATAAGCTGTACTCATATCCAGCTGAGTACCCAAGGCCTTATGAAGAGCCTTCCAGAAACGCGAAGCAAAGCGGGAATCACGATCAGAAATGATAGAAACAGGCACCCCGTGCCGAGAGACCACCTCCTTAAGGTAGAGTCGAGCCAACCGCTCGAGTCCGTCCGTTTCCTTAATAGGTATGAAGTGTGCCGATTTCGTCAACCGGTCGACGATCACCCAAATCATGTCGCAACCACTTGGTGATCTTGGTAGTTTGGTGACGAAATCCATCGTGATCCGCTCCCACTTCCATTCTGGAATCTCAGGTTGCTGTAGGAGACCAGACGGCTTCTGATACTCCACCTTGACCTTAGCACAGGTCAAGCATTTGCTCACATAGGAGGCTATATCAGCCCTCATGTTCAGCCACCAATAAAGTATCTTCAGATCCTGATACATCTTATCGGAGCCTGGATGAATAGAATACCGGGATTTGTGAGCCTCCTCCAAGACAAGCTCCCGTAATCCCCCGAGTAAAGGAACCCAAACACGCCCAGCGAAGTAGTGTAGGCCATCAGACCTAAGCTCAAGGTGTTTGTCCGCACTGTGCATCGTTTCGGCCTTAAGGTTTTCCTCCTTCAAGGCATCCACCTGAGCCGAACGGATCCGGTCAGGCAAGGAGGAATGTATGGTAAGCTGCAAGGCTCGGACACGCCGAGGCTTCGCCGACTCCTTCCTGCTCAAGGCATCCGCCACAACGTTTGCCTTGCCAGGATGGTACTTAATCGCACAGTCGTAGTCGTTCAAGAGTTCAACCCAACGACGCTGCCGCATGTTTAACACCTTCTGGTCGAAAATATGCTGGAGACTCTTGTGATCGGTGTAAACTTCACACTTGGTACCGTACAAGTAATGTCTCCAGATTTTCAACGCAAAAACTACTGCACCCAGCTCCAAGTCGTGAGTAGTATAGTTCTTCTCGTGAACCTTGAGTTGACGAGAAGCATAAGCGATAACCTTCCCGCGTTGCATCAACACGCAACCGAGACCCCGAATCGAAGCATCACAGTACACCACGAAATCATCCGTTCCTTCGGGTAAGGCTAAGATAGGAGCAGAACATAGTTTAAGCTTCAGCATCTGAAATGCTGATTCCTGTGGTTCGCCCCAGTCGAACTTTCGGTCCTTCTGGGTGAGAGCAGTGAGGGGTTGAGCGATCTTCGAAAATCCCTCGATAAAACGCCGATAGTAACCTGCAAGACCCAGGAATTGCCGCACCTCAGATGGCGTCTTTGGTGCTTCCCAGTCTTTAATAGCTTCGATCTTAGCCGGATCGACATGAATTCCCAGTTCATTCACCACATGCCCTAGGAATTGAACTTCACGTAACCAAAAATCGCACTTTGAGAACTTAGCATACAACTGCTCCCGTCTCAAAAGTTCCAAGACCAACCGCAGATGTTCCTCATGATCCGCCTTGTTCTTGGAATAAATCAGAATGTCGTCAATGAACACGATGACGAACTTATCAAGGTACGGCTTACAAACGCGGTTCATCAAATCCATGAACACTGCCGGTGCGTTAGTGAGACCGAAAGGCATGACTAAGAACTCAAAATGGCCATAACGAGTGCGAAAAGCAGTCTTCTGGATGTCAGCTTCCCTGACGCGCAACTGGTGATAACCGGACCGCAAATCAATCTTCGAGTAGTAGCTGGAGCCCTGAAGCTGGTCAAAGAGATCATCAATGCGAGGAAGAGGATAACGATTCTTGATGGTCACTTTGTTCAGTTCACGGTAATCGATACACATACGAAGGCTCCCATCCTTCTTCTTCACAAACAAAATAGGAGCTCCCCACGGGGACGAGCTCGGTCGAATGAAACCCTTTTCCAAGAGTTCCTGTAACTGGCTGGATAACTCTTGCATCTCGGGGGGTGCAAGACGATACGGAGCTCGGGCAATAGGAGCTGCGCCCGGAGCAAGATCAATACCAAACTCAACCTGACGATGGGGAGGAAGACCAGGCAAATCATCAGGAAACACATCAGGAAAGTCACGAACCACCGGGATATCCTCGATCTTCTTCTCATCGTCAGTAGAAACGTTGACAAGTGCCAAAATGGCCGAACAGCCCTTCCGAAGGTACTTACGGGCTTTCATGCTGGAAATGATGCTCAGCGGAGCACCGCTTTTCTCGCCGTGAACCGAAAGAATCTCTCCATCGGGGAGAGGGATCCGAATAACCTTGTCAAAGCAAACAATCTCTGCACGATACAACGATAACCAATCCATGCCCACAACGACATCGAAACTACCCAAAGGTACAGGCATAAGGTCAATGGGGAATGACAGACCCGACAGTTCCAAGTGACACTCCCTAAGGATATGAGTCGCCTCGATGTTCTTACCGTTAGCCAATTCTATCAAGTACTTAGCCTCTAAAGGTGTGGGTACTACATCTAGCAACTGACTAACATACACAGATACGAAGCTCTTATCGGCACCAGAATCAAATAAAACAGAAACATAGCGATTGTTGAGAAGGAACGTACCGGTAACTGTGTCTGGATCCTGCCTAGCCTCCGCAGACCCAATGACGAAAGCACGCGCAGTCCTGCCTCTGCCGCCATTCCCGTTACCGTTACCGTTTCCGCCCCTCCCATTATCGCCCTGCTTCAGCTTGGGACAATCACGCTTGAAATGTCCCGTGTCACCACAGTTGTAACACCCCTGTCTCCCCTGAGTCCCCTGAGCAGCAGGAGCAGGAGTAGCCGCAGGAGTCTGAGTTGGGGTGAGCGCCACCTTGCAATCCTTAGCATGGTGCCCCAACTGATGGCACCGATGACAACGAGCCCGATCACAATTTTCGGAATGGTGAAAGCCACACTTGTTACACTTGGGATGCTTCCCAACGTATCCACCTGTCTTCTGCGCTGAAGACGACCCAGATCCATCAAACTTCTTGGCCGGTTGAGACGGCGCCGGCACTGCACTCTTACCCACGTTCTCCCATTTCCTCTTGTTGCCTTCAGAACCCTTCACAGTCGAACCCTTGGGAGGTAAAACACCCTCCAAAATCTTCATATTGGTCATCTTGTGTGCAGAACGGACGACCTCAGCCAGTGTGGGTAGGTTCCCAGCAGCTACTAACCCAGCAATCTCCGGCACCAACCCAGAGATGTAATGCTCAATCCTACGGTACTCAGGTGTGTGCATGTCAGGACACAACACTGCCAACTCATTGCGTCGCACGGTATACTCCTCAATCTCGGACCCCACCATCTTGTAGTTCCAGACTTCATGCTCCAACTTCTGCACTTCCTCCCTGGGACAGTACTCGCTCTTCAGTAGCCGAACAAAATCCGCCCAAAGCATAGCATGAGCTTCCCCCAAGCCCATGTTCTGCGTAGTAGCATTCCACCATGACAAAGCAGGACCCTCAAATGTCGCAGTGGCATACTTGACCCGGTCCTCAACAGGACAGTTACACATCAAGAAAACAGATTCAACCTTCTCCAACCATCGGAGCAGTCCCACTGCCCCTTCAGTCCCTGCGAAGTTATGGGGCTGGCAGTCCCTAAACTTCTTGTAGGAACACTGGGATGGAGGTGGGTTGACAGCAGCACCTGAAACACGACACAAAGGTAAACCACAAAGGAAACATGACACCCAAGAATGAAACAAGGCAGGTAAGAACCAACTTACCACCCAGAGCATTGTGCCCAGCCTGGAAAGCAGCCAAGGCTATGTTCACTTGCTGTTGAAGCAAGTTGTTCAGCTCTGCCTGGGTCATGTTGATGTTACCACGACCACCGCCACGACCACCGCCGCCACGACCACCACCACGACGTCCACCACCACGTGCGCCCGACATGATCTGACAAATCAGAAATCGAGAGATTCAGATTCACTGCTAGTGTCAACCACTAGTAGCTAGAAAAGTTACGTCTAGACCCAATCCGGGACTATGCATCCAAGTTCAGAGTCCACTTGAATTCTCATGCATTTCAGTTTATGATTTCGTGTGCACCCGAAATGATAAACTGCTCTACATGGTCCTCCAAGCTTTCCCTTAGCTTGAACTCAAGTCGCCGAATGTCGGCATCTAGCATCATGCTATCACAAGCATAAGTGCACAAGATAATGTGTGAGCAAGTGCGGCTACTGGGGTACGAAAGGGAGATGTCCGAATCCTGGACAGACCTCGAGAGTACGCAAGACTACCCCAATACACGACACTGCCGTGCAAAAACCAACGAGTCAACTCCTTCTCCTTCAAACCCCGAAGAAGAACATAAGTGTGTATACAGTCAAGAGTGAGGACGGATGATGTAACAGAGAAGTGTGATGACGATGTAACGACACCCCGACAAAGTTAGTACATGTTCCAAACCGACACAAGTATGTGACCGTCTAGTGTGTGCGACTCGGCTATAGACTAGACTCTAAATGCAGTCCTAGTTCACTATAACCATTGGCTCTGATACCAATCTGTCACACCCTCAAATTCCACTTGCGGGGTTTTACCGCGAGGCGCATGACAAACCAGGATTCAAGTCAACGGTCACAATAAACAACACTATATGCATAACACAATATCCAAAAGATATCATTATAGAAACATAAACTGTAGCGGAAGCTTTAAATGTTTACAACCCAAAAGACACAGTTCAAATGTTTAATGAAGACAATGTTCTAAACCCTAGACGCCCGTGCCGACTCGTGCGCCTAGATCCAGTCGTTGCTACCTTAGCGACCTGAGAAAACATGTAAAAAGACGTCAACATATAATGCTGGTGAGTTCACAGGTTTGTTCAAAAGAGTTACCAAGTGTTACCATGTCCATACTATATCAATGTTACCAAGTACGCTAGCTAGGCGTATGTTTTGTTACTACTACGATTGGAAACCATTACTGGACACGTTTAGCAATGTTTAGCATGTTTAGCAGCCCGTAATGTTCAGCACGATAATGTTCCTGTTCGAGACAATATGCACCCGCCCGGCCCTCCAAGCCGACGAGTGGGGCAGGTCACGCCCAATAGATCTATCCACATTTCCCCCGTTGTGCAACCCCGCACATTCATGGTTTCCCCCGGGACTTTCAAAAGATCGCATAGTACACAAGTTCAAAACCATAGTATGACATATGTTACCAAACAGTTTAACGCATGTTTTCTCCCCCAAAAGTTTAAGCAGTAAAAGCGGGGCAGTGAACTCACCTTAGATTGCGTTCTTCAATTATACGTAAAGATGTTTAGCCCCTGATAATCCCTCTACCGGAGATCTATCAAAATTTCACATAAGTGTTCCGACTAATAACCATAAGGTTATCTAGTCCCCGATTGTCCAGATCATAACCAAGTATGTTTTAAAACGTGTTCAAATGTTTAACCGACACACTAGACCGACCCGACATCCCGTTGGTGACCCATTACCCTAACTAATCAAGTACACATAGATTACACGTAAGGTTCAAGCATAAAACACTTAGTTTGTATCAAAAATCTTATTTTTGTTAACGTAGGGTCGAACGTGGCTGTAAGTGGTCGAAGGTGTCCCTAAAAGGTCGAATGTGGCTTTGAACTTCCACCTTCGCCCCTTTTCCTCCCACCTTCGCCCATTTATGGCACCTTCGCCCCTTTTGCTTCCAGGTTCGACCCCTGGAATCCACCTTCGCCCGTTCGACTGGCCGAAGGTGTTCCAGGTTCGACCCTGCTGTGTTGTTTACTCAAAAACGCGTCCAAAAACATCCGAAAACATCACGAAACATCATGAGTTACAGCAGTCAAGCATCATTAATATATTCCTACGAAACCCTAACAATTTTACCCCAAAATCTATCCGTTTTACAAGTTTCCTAAAATAGTAAATTATGGAGATGTCACATCATCATGCATGAAAATATTACCCATATAGGAAACTTTCTGAAATCAATCAAAAATCAGCTCATCACACTCAGATCATCATGAACAAGAAACCCCTATCATAACCTTATCATAACCATCAAAAAACGAGCCCTAAATCTAGACCCTTGGGGTTTAGATGAAAACAAGTCAAAATTGTTTAAAAAGGATTTGAAATGAAGAACACACCTTAGATTTTCACTTGTAATGATTTAGAGAGTTAGGTTATGAAAAACAAGCTCAAAAACTCCTTCCCCAATGATAATAGCTGATAGAGAGTGTTTGGAGGCGTTTAGGGTTTGTGAAATGGTGAAAAATGGCTAAGGATGGTATTTATACCAGGTCCAGGTTCGCCCCTTTTATATGGTCGAATGTGGAACTTTTCCACATTCGCCCATTTGTAATGGTCGAGTGTGGAATCTTTCCACATTCGCCCACTTTGTTTCTACATTCGCCCATTTCTCAAGTTCCATTTCCACATTCGCCCACTATTTCCACATTCAGGTCATCAGCACTTTTTAACACATGTTAACAGCACTTTTTAACACATGTTAACCTTTTTCCAGTTTTCCAGTTTGTCGTGTTTAACGCATTCTAACACATCTTAACACATAAGCATGCATCCAATAGTCTATACTTAGCATATTTAGGCACGTATAATCATTTGTACATTGTTTAAGCAAGTATAAGTATACAATCCACCACACGACCCATAATCTACACATATACTTAATTAGTTCATGTAATGTCACCAACAACGGAACCCGGTACTAGTGTATTCCCCAAAATGACTCCCAATGATCCTCCAGATCATTGAACCCTGGACAATCCTAATCTGACCCGATTCAACTAACCCAGTTAAGTTTATTTATAAACGTTTCTCGCTAAGGTAGACTTAGATGTTACTATTATGTTTAAGCCGAACATGCCGGGTGTCACATCAACAGTTGGACTCATTAAATATAAAGGTTCAACCGCATGATTATTTCTGCATTACTTATATGTGTGTTAGAGTAATAGAAGGACACAAAACCCTAATGTAAGGTAAATTGGTGATTGCGGTCCGGAACGTAATCATGAATTTACAGGTACGTTAAGGTAGTGTGAAATTCTATCAAGGTTATAAACTCTAGTTACCTGGTAGCTCATTTAGTCTTTCTATAGTCCATCAACTCATGCATTTCCTTTAGGATTCTTAAAAAGATTCTTATTCTCCTTGCGATTCCAACACACACCTAATCCTACCCTTAAAACTCACAGATAACAAACCTCTTATCCAAATTATTCGAGACAGATTATTCACCTTCATGCCGCAACTTAAATATTCCAAACCACAGTTGTCCTAATTTCTACCCAATCACCCTCAACCCTGTGTTTTTAATAACTTCGGGACGAAGTTCCTAAAAGTAGGGGAGACTGTAACATCGCGTATATATATATATATATATTTTTTTTTAAAAAAAATCATCACTTTAATTATATTAAACTTCTTGACTAGCCATGTCTAAATCATACTTACTTCAAAACATTTTAATAATAATAATAATAATAATTATAATAATAAAAATAATAATAATAATAATAATAATAATAATAATAGAAGTAATAATAACTTTATTTGTGAAAAACTTATACAAAACATGAACACCTCCTTTCCTTTTTAAAGATTTCGGAGCCCAGTCTGAGCCCAGCCCAGAAACAAACCCGGCCCACTAAACCTTTCTTCCTCCCTTTTGTTTTGCCTGCAACCCCGATCCCATTTCCGGTAAGTCCCGGAATTTCCGGCGACTTACCATAACAACTACACGCGTTTCCTTTATTATGATCATTGACCCGTACGTTTTTGAAGCACACCCGGCAAATTAATAGCCATAATTATCTCCAATCAACATATAATCACGACCCACAATCACGGGTTTTGACTTGTAAAAGTCAAACCTTTGCGTCTTTGAGCTCGGATATAAATGGAACACACCAGTAGACCCATAAACCTTGCACGAAACCTCACCACCCTTAAAAATTCTGTTGAAAAAGCTTCCAGACGTGGACTTCAGGTCTCGCCGGCGTTCATTTTTCCGGCCAACTCTGTTCCCTTCAAACCTCCATTAATCGGTATAATTTTTGATCCCATGTCCTACGTCTTGGTCTTTAGTATAATAGCCCTCTAGTTATTCGGACTCCAGTAGCAGTTTTCAAGTCCAATTAACCAGGGAAAGATTTAGGGTATTATTTGGGGAAGAAGGTTCGAAATTATAATGGTATAAATACTTTTTGTTTCTGTTTTAAAACATTCTCAGGGTGTGGCTCAGTTGGTGAGCCACACTTGTGATAAAACTTGGACCGCCTCTGACTCGGGTTCGAGTCCCAGCAACCACAATATTTTCTCTTCATTTTTTTTAAAAACTCAATTCTTTTCATGTCATTGTCATTTTCTTTAAAAATACTTTTAAAAATACCTAATATGATTTATAAAATCTATAAAATTTATCTTATGTTGCTCAAAAGTTAAACTTTATTACCCAATTTTTAGTTTTTCAAAAATCAATTATTTATTATATATAATAAATATTACAAGTTTATTCAATTATAATTATAAAATTCTATAAAAATATCAAAACGATTATATAAATTTTCACAAAAATTATTCCGAGTTTATAAAACATTATACATTTCTGAAATGATTTTTATTTTGAAAAATCATTTATTTAATATTTTTAATCAATTTTTGTTATTTTTAATCATAAATAAATCATAATAAATTCATTTTTCAATATTTTTGCACCAAAATTTTATATAAGTTATTTTTGTCAATTTAGAACAGAAATACAAATTTTAATTTAAAAATTCTTTAATTTTAATATTTTTAGATATTAAAGTCATATTTTGACAAAATAGAAATAAATAGACTAAATATTCTATTTTTAAGAAAATAATTTTATAAAAAATATTTTTATACTTAAAACCTTATAATGTGACCACCTTTAATTTAAAGTCTACAACAAGACTTTTGTTTAATTATTTATCGAATTTCTTTTATTTATTAAACAATCTAATCAATAATCAAACGTATACTTATCCCCAAATTCGAAACCCTAGAAAATGTTTGTGGACTAGAAAAACTTAGACATATTTATTACCTTAATTATAGGGTAATACTTGGCATCGTTGGGCTACACTTATTCTATCTGCACGAGACTTAACATTTTGCTAAGGTGAGTTTACATAGCCCCTTTTTCTGTTTTACATTTTGGGGTGAAACATATTTAAACATTTTATATACTATCATTTACTCATTCTTACATTGTTGAAACTTATGATTCAACTATAAACATTTTATACAGTATCATTTACTCATTCTATTATTTGACTGTAACAAAAAGACACAGGTGAATCATTAACATTGATCAAGCCGCCTGTTTAGATTATAGCGCTATAGGTCTGACAAACCCATCCCCCCGCATAAATTCAGGGATGATCGAAAACAGTAACAACATTTAACTAACTTGCGAGTTAGGCCTCAGTTGACACAAGGTTTGATTGTACAAAGACGCATTGTTACATGTCGGTCTCATACTCTACCATTATACAACTGTGATTGTTGTACAAACTATTGTTATCAAAAACCTATGTATTCTCACCAACTTTTGTTGACCCAAAATATTTTCAAACTTAACATGTTTAAGGTTCCACTTGCTTAAAGATTTGAGTTAATGCTTGGAGATGTGTACATAGTATTATTCATTTTGATGTACGACTTCTTGTAGAACAATTGTATGTAATATATTTAAATCATTTAATGAAATTTATTATTCACCATGAGCTACTGAACAATCATCAATACGTGACATCCCGATGTTTCCGCCATCGGTTGGGGTGTTACATAAACCCAATAAGTTGACAACACTATTAGGGTCTGTTCGCTACGACGTAGGTAATGGAATGAATGAGAGTGGAATGGATGAGATAATACATAATAGAATGGACAAGGTATTGGAACAGATCATTACCATTTTATGTCTTGTTTGGTTACCATGTGAGAATGAAAAAAAAATATTACTTTATGTTGTTGATAAGCAGTAAAAGAAGAAGGAATAAAATCGGTGGTGAGTAGAGGTGGTGGGTGGTAGTTAGTGGCAGTGATGGTGGGTGGTGATATGTGGTGGCGGTGGGTGGAGGTTATGGTAGCGACAGTAACAGGTGGCGGCGATGGTGTGTGGTTGTCGCGGAAGCAGTGGGTGGTGGTGGATGGCGGCGGTAGTAGGTAGTGGATGGCAGCGGTGATGGTGGTTGGTAGCGGCGGCGGTGACGATGGATGGACATTGGCGGCGGCGATGGTGGGTGGGTACGTAGCGGTGGTGGGTGGTCGTTGATGGCGTTGATGGTGGATGGGTGACGGTGGTTGGTGGTCACTGGTGGTGGTAGGTGGATGTGAAGGTGGATGGCTTCGGTGGTGAGTGGGTGATGGTGGTGGGTGTCTGGGTGATGGCGGTAAAGGGTTGCGGCGGCGGCGGTGGGTGGGGTATATAGCGACATTGGTGGGTGGCGGTGGTTGGTGGCGTCGGTGGTGGGTGGCGATAGCGGCGGTGATGTGTCATTGTTGATGGCGATGATGGTGGGTGGGTGACTGTCACACCCTCAAATTCCACGTGCGGGGTTTTACCGCGAGGCGCGTGACACACCAGGATCTCAGTCAACGATCACAATAAACATACAACAAACATGCATTCATAATTATATTTAAAGCCAAAATATCATGCTTTGAGCTGTAAACCAGCAGCGGAAGCATTCTTGTTTACAACCAAAAGACATATCATTGTTTACAAAGACATTGTTTAATATGTTTCAAAATAATAGACGCCGTGCATGACTCCGTGCGCCTAGTCCGATAACCGCTACCTTAGCGACCTGAGAAAACATGCCAAAAATGTCAACATGTAATGCTGGTGAGTTCACAGGTTTTCTTTCATAAAAGTGTTGTTATAAGTTCGGTAAGATCATTTCCCGTTACTACTATGTTATGAGAACGTTAGCTAGACGTTAAGTGTTGCTACTACTGCGGTTGGGAATCCATTACTAAACCGGTATAAGTGTTGAAGCCAGCCCAGACGGACGGGATTACCGATGCCTCGGTAACCCCCAAAGTATTAGAGACAATATGCACCCGCCCGGCTCCCAGCCGTCGGGTGGGGTTTGTAAGGACCAATAGATCTATCCACATTTCCCCCGTTGTGCATCCCCGCACATTCATGGTTCCCCCTGGGACTTTCTGTAAAAGCCGCATAGTACGTAAAGTAACCATAGTATAACATGATCTATGATAAGTAGTCAAATAAGTAGCATGTTTCTCCCCCGAAAGTAAAACGGTAAAAGTGGGGCTGTGACACTCACCTTGGTTTGCGTTACGTGAAAACAGTTAAGTAGTTATGTTATGATAGTCCCAAATAGCGGCGACCTATCATAAGATGCGTATAAGTATTGGACTAATAACCCGCAGGCTAACTAGTCCCCGAATGTCCAGACCGTGACCATGAACGTTTGAAAGCACCTTTAACTGTTAGACCGACCGTGCCAGACAAGACCCGACATCCCATTGGTGACCCGACATCCCACGTGTTAGATAAATGCAAGACATCATGCAACATATGCAATTAAACACTTAGCACGCGCAACAATTCACCTAGTCTAGCATAATGTCCAATTAACGCATAAACAGGTCCGAACACGTCTTACTAAGTCATTGGGTGTATCCCGGGGTTCCTAACATGTTCCTAGGTGTCAAATCGTGTTCCGGGATGTCAAAACGCGTTCACGACAGCAGTACATGCGATTAGGAAGGTTACACGCGAGTAGGCATTAGCCTATAGGCGATTAGGGGCCTAATCGCCTGATGTATCAGGCGAGTAGGGTCCCAATCGCCCCTAATGCTGCATAATCGCCCCCAGCTCAGGCGATTAGGATGCCTAATCGCCTGCAGCTGCTGTACAACGAGTTTTCGCGCGTTAAACCCTCCAAATCAGATCCGAAACATGCAACAACACCCAATATCAAACCTAAATCATTTACCAACCCATTTCAAGCAAAAACCCCCAACATATCACTGATCTAGCATGTTCTATGCAATTATTTCCTAAAATGGCAAAGTACTAGGTTTCTTCTACCAACCTTATCTTTCCTTAAATGGAAACAATCAGATTTCAAACTTTACAAACATGTAAATCATCAAACCTCTGATCTAACATCTTCCTAGCATGAATCCTAACAACATTGCATCAACAATCATACCATAATCATCCTAAATCCTCAAGAACATACAAATGGGTCAAAATATGCAT